>CP092863.1:212161041-212810728 GCA_030710605.1 Cordylochernes scorpioides | reverse complement strand
ACATCAAAGAGAGCAGTGAAGTCACAGTGTACCTAAATACAAATGATGATAAATTAATAATCTGTTTTAAATAAATATCATAGAATATTTTATATAAAAATAAATAAATATATAATTTAAATTTCAAATATATTAAAACTAATATAAGAAATACGCCATTAATCGTGATGTAACAATATACAATGTGTTTCTTTTCAATAATATTTGATGGTATTATTGAATAGAAACACATTGCCATTAAACTTATTTGTTACAAATTTGTATCGATATATGGTAATTGAATTTATAAATACATTTATACATTTTATACTGAATTTTATAATGTATAAACCACCACAGTATAACAAGTTTTATAGATTCTATGTATATATTGACGATACACAAAGGAAAATGGAGCTGTAAATATCTTTAATTACGGGGCTGCTAACCAAAATAGATGATTTTTGAGCCCCAATGGCCGCATAAAGCGGAATATATACAAACCACTATGACCAGGCTGGAGAGGCTAGGGACAGGATCTCCGTTAGGGAAGAGGCAGGTTAGCCGGATTGGATCCGCGGAGGTCAGGAGACAGGAAGAAGGCAGGAGGACTAGAAAAAGAAAATAGAGCTCCTCAATGTATATTACACACAGCGAAACCGCTGGGAGGGTTCACCACTGATGAGCCAGGCCCTCCCTTTAATTTTTCCATTGCAGTAAGGGGCAGTAGAAATTGTTTAATTTCAAAAAGAATCTTACGCCTTTAAAATAGTTTCGAATTTTGACACACAGCTTTATTAAGACCACCGGTCTTATACAGATTCACCAAAGGAAGGAAGCATAGATGGAGTTCCTATAATCCAGGCAGCACAGAACCCAACAGCCTCCAGGTTCCACATATGTCCAGTGGTCATAGATTCCACCGTGCATAGGTTAGCGTATTACTGAAAAGGCGAGTGTGGAATCAGTCGCGTTCCAGTCTTCGCTTTCCTCATATTACTAAGTATAAATTAATACAAAGCAATAACGCGCCATCTATTCATAACAAATGAAGACATTAATACGCGAATGTTTCTTTTACACAAATAAATCAAACTTCTACTGTCCTTACTGTGATAAAAATTTTAATTTATTTAATTATTTAAATGTAATTATACTGCCCTCTATAAGCTTAAGTCCATAGTTGGTTTATATACCATTTCAAGAATTCCACTCTTCGGTGTAGCATATAAGGACAGAATGATACAATACAGTATTGGAACTCTAAGAGGGCGGTCTGGTGGATTAAATTGGCGAGGCTGCTAGGAGGGTTTACCACTGATGAGCCAAGCCCTCCCAATATTTTTTCATCGCAGTATGGACAGTAGAGGTTTGATTTATTAAAGAAACATTCGCATTGTTTTTAATCTCTATTATTACTAGGTATGTAAAAAATATTTATAATGTATAGATATAACAACCTGTGATATACACTCCATACTGGTACCGCTGATGCTGTGTCAAAGATGGCCAAATATACACGAGGGATTGTTAAGGATCTCTATTCGACTTCTCTTTATTTGCCTTAATGTATTATTCAAATATAGGAAAATTGGGCTTTAATATTATAAAATACTAGCGGATGTACCCGGCTTCGCCCGGGTTTTACCCGAGTAAAGGTTTGTCTAACGAATCTCTCGATAAAGTGAACATTTTTTCCCGGTCCCTTGAAAAATACTCGATAAGTTGATTAAAATCAATATTAATTGGTTCCCTCGGTAATTGGAAGTTAAAGGAATAGTATCTTGCCTTGGAATTGTATCATTATTCTTGTTCAAATAAATTGCCGTGTCATCCTGAATTTTGTCGTTCCTTATTTTCTACATTACAAAATCATCGTATCATCATGATAATATTTAGAACAGATTGTTGAATTATAACAGATAAATTAGAATATTTATCTTGATTATTTTTAGGCGAAAAGTTATTTCAAAAATTTTATTTGCTAGAAACCTTCCCAGTACTATACTAAATAACTTCCCAAAGTTTCATGGCGTTCCAATGAGTGGTTTGGTCAGGCATAAAGGACAGACAGACACACACATACATTCATTTTTATATATATATAGATAAAAAAAACCTTGCGCAATGAGTTTCTTTATTAAAAACAGCGCGAGCTTTCGAGTTCTCGCTCTTCAACAGGCAAAGTAAAGAATCTTCATGTATTATGGAGAACAAGTAACAGGGATCATCCAACAGATGATGACATGTTGTCCAGAGCATGAACTTGGAAGATAAGGATAGCCCTGTCTACCACAACTGGGTAGAGTCTCGAGTCCCCATCTACCTGAAAACCTACATCTTCAACGTCACCAATCCCGAGGAGATCCTGAAAGGCCATAAACCACGGCTGGTAGAGGTGGGGCCTTTCACCTACAGGTAACTACACTGGTTAAACCATCTCTTGTGGCAATATATAAGCTTCCTTTAACTCTTTATAAACTTTGTTTTCCGTGTACTCAAAGAATTTCATATTCATCTTAAGATATTACTTTGATTACTGATTTTAAAACCTACCTTGGTAAAGCATTTTAAAAGTTTTTACATAGGTACAAGTAATATCGATTATTTACCATCATATTATAGAAATCCTGTTTGGGAAAAAAATCGTGAATTATTCTTGTTATATACCTGAATAGACCTGGCTACCTTAAGATTAACTTGTATTTCAGGTACTGCCTACCTTGAGATAAACGTGCAGCGCAGGTACTGGCTACAGTGAGGTGTACAGCTAACCATAGAGAGATGTGCAGGGAGATACGGAAGAAGTACATCATGTCGGAAGATCCAGAAAGTCACACGGTGACGTACGCGGAGAAAAAGACCTTCGTGTTTATCCCCGAGATGTCCGTGGCAGGAGAGGACCTGGAGGTCATTACACCTAACCTCCCTCTCCTGGTACGTTGTTCAGACCCTGTACCAGTGTGTACCACCTCACGTATTGTGTGTATGTACCAGTCTGCCCACAAGTACACCAAGGACATAAACCCAGCTGTGATGTTTTTTGTCTCCCGTGCCCTGGGAGATATCTTCAATTCCAAAAATGTGACGCTCTTCTTCCGAAAGTCCGTAGGATCTCTGCTCTTCAAAGGCTACGTCGTGGACCTACTGGAGAAAATCACACGTATATTGGGACCGTACCTTCCAAACGGACGCAATACCTTCCTCCCAAACAACACCTTCGGCTACTTTTATCCGGTACTTTATCTCTCATTGCCATTCATGTATTGAAGTGTTGACGCTTTATACTGCTTCAAATTCTAGCTCATAATTCATTTTATTCTTCCTTGATTGTAATCTTTTCCTCTTTGTCTCATAGTATCTTTTATTCTTCCTCGATTGTATCTTTTCCTCTCCTGGCTCATAGTATCTTTTATTCTTCCTCGATTGTATCTTTTCCTCTCCTGGCTCATAGTATCTTTTATTCTTCCTCGATTGTATCTTTTCCTCTCCTGGCTCATAGTATCTTTTATTCTTCCTCGATTGTATCTTCTCCTCTCCTGGCTCATAGTATCTTTTATTCTTCCTCGATTGTATCTTTTCCTCTCCTGGCTCATAGTATCTTTTATTCTTCCTCGATTGTATCTTTTCCTCTCCTGGCTCATAGTATCTTTTATTCTTCCTCGATTGTATCTTTTACTCTTCTGGCTCATAGTATCTTTTATTTTTCCTCGATTGTATCTTTTACTCTTCTGGCTCATAGTATCTTTTATTTTTCCTCGATTGTATCTTCTCCTCTTCTGGCTCATAGTATCTTTCCTTCTTCCCTGGTCGTACCTTTTTCTATTCTGACTCATCAGATCATTCTACAGTATTCACTTCGTACTGTACTCTAACTTATATTCGTTTTAAAGTCTTTCCTTAGTACTTTTAATACTTCGAGAATCCATAACTATGTTTATTCTTCACACTTTGAACCCATAGTACATTTTCACTTCTCAATTCGGACACACATAGCTCTTCTTAGTCATCCCAGTTCGAACCCATTACTCGTTCTAGTTTTCCCACTTCTAACCAATCCCTCGTTCATCTCACTTTTCCTATCTATATCTCTAGTTCAAGTTACTCAATTTCTAACTTATACCTCGTTAATTCCACATCTAACTCGTTCATCTAGCTTTTCCTATCTATACCTCGTTCAGCTAGCTTTTCCTATCTATATCTCGTTCATCTAGCTTTTCCTATCTATATCTCGTTCATCTAGCTTTTCCTATCTATACCTCGTTCATCTAGCTTTTCCTATCTATACCTCGTTCTAGTCACTCAAATTCTAACTTATACCTCATTATAGCGTCCTAACCTCTAATCTATACTTCATTCATCAAACCTCTAACCTATACTTCATTCATCAAACCTCTAACCTATACTTCATTCATTAAACCTCTAACCTATACTTCATTCATCAAACCCCTAACCTATACTTCATTCATCAAACCTCTAACCTATACTTCATTCATTAAACCTCTAAACTATACTTCATTCATCAAACCTCTAACCTATACTTCATTCATCAAACCTCTAACCTATACTTCATTCATCAAACCTCTAACATATACTTCATTCATCAAACCTCTAACATATACTTCATTCATCAAACCTCTAACCTAAAATATGTCCAAATTACACACTTGCGGACATGGCCTGTTCAACAATTTCCATTTTTGATGTTTGTTTCAGCTGAACGGAACTTTATCCAAATGGTACACTGTAGATACAGGAGCGCCTGATTCTTCAATGTTTACACGGGTCAAGTCCTACGCCAATAAGTCGTGAGTTTACAGTATCTTCTCACAACAGTCTACGTACATCAAATACAATCAAATAAAGTAAAGCACGAAGGAAGATGAGTTTCTTTTTAATAAAACACGAGCGAGCTTTCGGGCCACACGCCCTTCTACTGGCAAAAAACTATAAGAGATTCAAATCTCTCATCATTTTATTAAAAAGAAACTCATCTTCCTTCGTTCTTTACTTTATTTGATTATCTAAACAGGAAGAGTTCTATCGCTTATCAAATACAATCTTTATCAAAATTTGTGGAAAACTTTTACATTCCGGTTTAAATTATTATCTTCTCAATACACAAAAATATACAACAGCAACAAAAAGCTTTATTAACACCTTTGATGAGCCAAGCCCTCCCAATATATTTTTTTCATCGCAGTAAGGACAGTAGAAGTTTGTATTATGTATAAAAGAAACATTCGTGCTTTTAAATCCCTTTCATTTTATAAGACCTTTTAGTCTTATACAGATTCTCCAAGCAGAAATGTAGGATACACACAGGAAAAAAGTAATAGTACCTTAATGGTAATATGATATTTATATACAGGAAATATTATATAAAGACAAACAATAAATAGAATAATCTGGGTAAATTGGAGGAAAATAAAATTATTATACATGGATTACAAAAATATAAATAATTTACCTTATAATACAGTAAAATTCGAATTAAAATATTCATAATCAATTTGTTAATTTGGTTTTATAAATATGATCCCCTTATAATATAAAATTAAATTGTGGGATTTGTGTGAAATATTGATCCTAAATTCAGTTTATTTTAAATGGGATAACTAAGATTAAGTTTTTCTTATTCAGAAATGTGTTTGTGGGAATTAGAAGTGAAAAAAAAATCTTGAATACGGGTTGAGATTATAGATGTTATAATGGGAGAGTCCACCCAGCTATATACACTCATGGACAAAATTTAAGGAAGTGGAAAGTCTTTAATGTCGCCGTCGTTGAAGATTTTCCTGGGATGTTAGGCTTAGTTTGATGGATGTCTGGAATATTTATTATTTATTTATTATCAAATCAGACGCGATATCCTCACTGTATGAAAATGTGTAGTTGAATAGGCTTATGGTTTTCACTTGTTGCAAAATGAATCAATGATGTTTCCTTATGCTTGAATTGAATTGAATATGACGCCTTATTCCAATTTAATTTATTGCTTAAAAAAGGGAACAAAGCAAAGAAAGAAATCTACTGTTACTAAACCTATTTGCTAACTATGCTATAATAATAATGTAAACAAAAATAAAGTGATGATGATAAAAAGATTGAATATGCATGCTAGAAAATGCCTCTATGAATCTATATATATAAAAATGAATGTATGTGTGTCTGTTTGTTTGTTTGTTTGTCCTTTATGCCTGACCAAACCACTCATTGGATCGCCATGAAACTTTGGGAAGTTATTTAGTATAGTACTGGGAAGGTTTCTAGCAAATAAAATTTTTGAAATAACTTTTCGCCTAGAAATAATCAAGATAAATATTCTAATTTATCTGTTATAATTCAACAATCTGCTCTAAATATTATCATGATGATACGATGATTTTGTAATGTAGAAAATTAGGAAAGACAAAATTCAGGATGACACGGCAATTTATTTGAGACAAGAATAATAATACAATTCAAAGGCAAGATACTATTCCTTTAACTTTCAATTACCGAGGGAACCAATTAATATTGATTTTATTCAACTTATCGAGTATTTTTCAAGGGACCGGGAAAAAATGTTCACTTTATCGAGAGATTCGTTAAACAAACCTTTACTCGGGTAAAACCCGGGCGAAGCCGGGAACATCCATACAAGAATAATGATACAATTCCAAGGCAAGATACTATTCCTTTAACTTCCAATTACCGAGGGAACCAATTAATATTGATTTTATTCAACTTATCGAGTATTTTTCAAGGGACCGGGAAAAAAATGTTCACTTTATCGAGAGATTCGTTAGACAAACTTTTACTCGGGTAAAACCCGGGCGAAGCCGGGTACGTCCGCTAGTTTAAGATAATAATAATAATAATTACAAAATCAAAATATAAATTTAAACATCCTCCCCCCCTTTGATATTACAATATCAACATTTTGATAATGACAGGAGTAGACAGAAAAGAAAAATCAGCAAACCAAAATTCAAGTCTAGCTAGTAGGACAGTCAAGTGGAAGAGGACAAACTTGGCCACAGCTCTTCTGAGGTCTCCATCCGCCGTCTTGACTGAAACCACACGTACCAACCCATCTTCTCCCGGATACACCTGATTGATCCGTCCCATTCTCCATTTGAGAGGAGGAAGGTTGTCCTCTTTTAACAAAACCAATGTTCCAATCTTGATGTTGTCCACTGGTTTCAACCATTTTGGTCTGTTCTGTAGTCTGGAAAAATACTCACATGACCATCTTTTCCAAAAGTCTGTCTTGATCTGTTCAACCAATTGCCATCTTCCCTTAAGACTGGAACCGCTTTCTCTAACTAGGGATGGGACTGCAGTCAATGGCATTCCAATGAGGAAATGTCCTGCCGTCAACGCATTCAAGTCTTCAGGGTCATCAGTTAGAGGGCACAATGGTCTTGAATTTAGACATGCCTCTATTTGGGTTAGCACAGTTGTTAATTCTTCAAATGTTAATTTAGTTTTACCCACGATTCTACGTAGATGATACTTTACAGATTTTATTCCTGCCTCCCATAGTCCTCCGAAATGAGGTGAGGATGGAGGTATAAAGTTCCATTTGATCTCTTCTGAAGAAGCAAAGTCATGAATGTTTGAATTGAATAACTTTCTTAAGTCTTTGTAAGCTCCGACAAAATTAGTTGCATTATCAGTGTTTATTTCTGCCGGTCGACCTCTACGGCCAATAAATCCCCGAAGAGCAGCCAGGAAGGCTTCTGTTGTTAAGTTGGTAACGAGTTCTATGTGTATGGCCTTAGAGAACATGCAGATAAATAATGCAATATAAGCCTTATCACATCTTGCATTTCTCAAATTCGATGTTTTCACAATCACTGGTCCAGCAAAATCAATTCCTGTTTTAGTGAATGGTCTTGTCCAATTGGTCCGTGATGTCGGCAAATTGCCCATCAGTTGTTGTACAGCCTTTGTTCTAAATCTAGCACATTTAATGCATTTAAACAGAATTTGTTTTACTAGACATCGTCCAGATGGTATCCAATATTTTTCTCTGATGGCGGATAGAGTTAATTGTACATCCGCATGTAATAGTCTATCATGATAATGTCTTATTACTAATTGAGTAATATAATGCGCCTTAGGTAAAATAATTGGATGTTTTTGATCAAAACTCAAAAGGGCATTATTTAATCGTCCACCTACTCTGAGTAATCCACCTTTATCAAGAAAAGGATTCAATTTTATTAAAGGACTTTTCCCACTTAAAGGTTGAAAGGCCTCTAATTGTTTCAAATCAATGTAGTAATCCTCTTCTAGAGCACATCGAATAATTCTGTTGAAAGAGGTCTCAATTTCTTCAATTGATAATGCTCCGGATTTTTCCCTTTTGAGAAGTTTTCGACAATTATAGAAGAAACGAAAAATCCATCCTGTTATCCTTTTTAATTTGTTCAATGATGAATATCTTGTTATGAATGGATAAGATATGTTCTTTTTGACAAATAAGTTGGTCTTAATTCTTTGTTCACTTAAGCATTTCTCATTTATCACTGGGTATAGCGTCGTTATAGGGTTGTGATGTTGTTTTCAACCATGGTGGACCGTGCCACCATAACTCATGATCGAGCAGTTGATCCAATGATATTCCCCTGGATGCAAGATCAGCAGGATTGTCTTCTCCTTTGACGTGCATCCAACGACATGGTAATAGTTCTTGTATATCCTTTACCCGATTAGAAACATAGGGTTTCCATCTGTTATGCTCTGAAGCCAACCAACTCAGCACTATGGTGGAATCTGACCACAATGTAACCTTGTTTATATTCAACGACATAGCCGTACACACGAGTCTAGTCAGCTGAGCTAGCAATAGCGATGCACACAATTCCATGCGTGGAGTCGTTGTGGTTTTTAAAGTAGCTACTCGGGTTTTCGCTGCCAATAGATATACCTCATGTATTGAAGAATTATGTATTATCTTGATATAAACCATAGCAGCATATGCCCTTTGTGAGGCATCAGCAAATCCATGTATCTCATAAGTTGCAGGCTCAAACAGTCCTATCCATCGAGGATTCTGTACCTGGTGTAATGCTGCTAGATCATTTTGTAATGCCTTCCACGATTCTTGTAATCTAACTGGAATGGGCTCATCCCATGTTAGTTTTGCAGCCCATAATGTCTGAATCATCAACTTGATTTTAAGCATCACTGGTGCAAACCAACCAAGGGGGTCATATACTTTTGCCATTTGGGATAAGATATTTCGCTTAGTTGGGGCATTCTTGATTATTTCTATTTTCTTCAATCCTATTTCATCACTCCTCGGGTTCCAATTTATGCCCAATAAATTTAGTCCCAATGTATTCTCCCTGTCAACATTAGCATAGAAGGTTGATTTGTCTGTTTCTTGAAGTGTGTCCAATATGGTAGGTTTATTGGAAGCCCATTGTCGTAATTTAAAACCGCCTGCTTGCAGCAATTGGTCTAATTCTCTTATAAGTTTGCGCCCATTTTCTATTGTTTCACAACCAGTCAACAAGTCATCCACATAAAAATCTGATTTAAGAATGGCTTCTGCCGTTGGAAACCTAATTTGTTCATCATGAGCCAGTTGTTTCAATACCCTGATGGCCAAGAATGGTGCACAAGATGTTCCGTATGTCAAGGTTTTAAGTTCATACTCTTTTAAACCTTGACCTGATTCATCTCTCCATATGATTCGTTGATACGGAGTATCTTCTGGGTGAACTAAAATCTGCCTGTACATCTTGGTGATATCTGCAGATATAGCGATAGGGTGAGATCGGAATCTTAACAACAAAGGGAAAATGTCCTTTTGAAGTTTGGGTCCTGTATGTAAAATATCATTTAAAGAATAACCTGTTGTTGTTTTTGAAGAAGCATTGAATACAACTCGCAATTTTGTGGTAGAGCTTTTTTCTTTGATTATAGGATGATGAGGAAGGTAAAATGCCTTATGATCATTTCCATTTCCCTTCACCTCATTCATGTGGCCTAAAACCAGGTATTCTTGCATGAAATCCTTGTAGGTCTGATATACCTGGGGCTGTTGTTTCAAGATTTGCTCCATTCTTAAAAAACAGTTAATGGCTTGAGGTTTTGATTCTCCAAGTAAACTGGGGTCCTTAAAGGGCAATCTTACTATGTATCTACCAGATGTTTCTCTTTCATGAGTTGTCTTAAAATGAATTTCATTGAAATCATCTTCAAATGGATCAGGTTTGGTTTTGAGTTCTTCTTCCCATAAGGAAAATATTGGTTCCCAATTATTGAGCGTACAATTGAATGTGTGCAGTTTTTGATAGTTTCTGGATTTCTTTTGAAAGGTTTTAATTTCTCCAAAGAGCAACCATCCCAATAGTGTTTTGATTGCCTTTGGTTGACCTTCATGCCCATATTTGATGGCTCCCTTGAATAGAGAAAAAGCAATATCTGCACCTAGCAATATGTCAATTGGTGCGGTATATTGATATTGTGGATCGGCTAGTTGCAGGCCTTGTAAATGATCAAATTGATGTTCTTCAAATTTTAAATATGGCATATAACTTGTCACCTTATCCACAACAAGAGCATTAGTTTTTAAAATTCTGGACGTGTTGAAATGGGATGTAAAATTGAGATTTATTACTCCATTGGGTCTGTCCAAAATCTGTCCTCCTATTCCGGCTAATTCTACTCTTGTCCTAGAAGGTTCCAATTTCAGTTTCTTCAAACAGTCCCGAGTTATTAGTGTGGCTTGACTGGCTGTATCTATTAAAGCTCTACATGGCTGATATTTACCTTGATGGTTCATCACCATAATTGTTGCTGTAGACAGTAATACGAACGAGTCCTCTTGGTTAGACATCAAACAGGTGGTGTTATGAATGGAGGTCACGCCCAAAGCATCATTGCTTTCCTTTACTCTTGACTCAGATTGGTTTTTATCTGGTTCTTCAATTGCAGGAATTCCTACTGTATGTTCTTTAAACTGATGAATGTTGGCATTAATGTGGATCAATGTATTATGTTTTCCTTGACACTTTCTACACTTGAATTCTGATCTACATTGATTTACCGAATGATTGTTTCTTAAACAATTGAAACATAACTTAAGTTGCTTAACTTTTTTCCTTCTCTCTATTGGCTCCATGTCTAAAAAGGTTGGGCATAGATAGATTCCATGCTCCTGTTGACATAGAAAACAATTAGCCTTTGTTAGATTGTGTACTTGCAATTTCATGGAGCGTTTGATTAGGGGCAATCCCCTTTCTGTTTCACTTGTATTAAGTGCCTTTGCATGGGTTTCTATAAATTTCAATAATTCTGAACAAGTGGGTATGCGATTATTGTCAACAGTCATGTTCCAGCTGCGCTTTGTTGTTTTGTCTAGTTTATCACTCAGGATTTTCCCAATTATGATATCACTAAGTTCATCTAGTTTATAACCAAGTGTTTCTAGAGATCTAATGATTTCACATGAATTATCTACCATAAATAGAAGTTGTGTGGATGATTCTATTGTTAGCTTAGGTAGATCTATTATTCTTTGTATTAGGTTAAATATCAAATCCCTTTTATTGTCATATCTTTTTTCCAATAAATCCCAAGCCAAAACAAAATTATTTTCTGTTATTGGTATATGATTAACAAGTATTAAAGCCTTTCCTTTCAGACAAGTCTTCAAATACTGTAATTTAACTATGTTTGTTAATTGACTATTATCATTAATAGTAGTTTTAAAAACATTAGAAAACGAAATCCAATTTTCTAATTTTCCATCAAAAAAAGGTAGTTCTAATTGAGGCAAATTAGCATAATTCTTATTAACTGCATTGTTACTTAAAGGTAAATTTGCATCATTGTGAAAATGTTGAGTAAAACGAAGAATTTTCACCTCTAGTTTACAGTATTTATCTGTTACTTCCTCTATTTGTAATAAAAGTTCGTCTGTGTCTTTTATCCTTATAAAATATTCATATGCTTGTTCTAATTGCTGTTTAATCTTCACGATCCTTTTTAATATTGCATCTAGTTCAAAACAATCGTCTGCATTTTCCTCTATCTCTTTTGCTAATTTTTCTAAACTAAGACCTAGTCTTTTGATTCGTCTTATTTCAGTTTCTGGATCCATGAAGTTGACTTTTGACTTACCTTATCAGGCTTCTATCGGTGCTCGAGGGACCAATGTATGAAGATGTGTAGTTGAATAGGCTTATGGTTTTCACTTGTTGCAAAATGAATCAATGATGTTTCCTTATGCTTGAATTGAATTGAATATGACGCCTTATTCCAATTTAATTTTTTGCTTAAAAAAGGGAACAAAGCAAAGAAAGAAATCTACTGTTACTAAACCTATTTGCTAACTATGCTATAATAATAATGTAAACAAAAATAAAGTGATGATGATAAAAGATTGAATATGCATGCTAGAAAATGCCTCTATGAATTTAAGATAATAATAATAATAATTACAAAATCAAAATATAAATTTAAACACTCACAAAGGATGTCAAGTAACAACACCAAAATCAGAGAACTATTCTTATTGCTATAACTATTTGGTTTGGAAGACAGGACAGGTGAAAAAGAGGTGGAACATGTATAATAACGAATAGATTCAAAAAGGATAAGTTTCTTTATTTGAAAAATCAATTCCAGCTTTCGGGCGCAAGCTGCCCTTCTACAGGAATAATGGATACAATTTCAAGTAGTCATGTATGTACAGATATATATATTTTCTTTAAATGGTTTCTCGCTTTGGTCTTGTATAGCGTGAGTGGATCACATACCCACGTGATTTAGTTTAAATCAAAGAAAAGCCTTGATAAAGAGAGGCGTGTTGCCCCTAGAAATACTAGCCGATTAATAATTATTTTTTGCATATCTAGGATTATTTATGAAGTTTTATATTTTATTATTTAAAAAATTATTGCTAAGTAAATTAGTCAATTGGTTGATATTATTATATGCAAAATTGTTAAGTGGTGTGATGAAGAGAAAACGGATAATTCTATTTTAGTTTTTGGACCAGCCTTTCATATGTCTCCGGGATATCTATGTGTCTATTTATACTATTATATTTTGATGAAATCAGTGCTTCCAGTATTAATCTTTTGTATTTACTATTTATGTTTGTGTCATGAATATTAGGGTTTGCTAGGTTATTTCTTACATGATTACTTCTTATAAGAGAGGGATTATGGAAATGTCTTAATATAAAGTTTTTCGGATAACCACTAGAAGTGAGTTTATTGATCAAAAATTGGGTTTCTGTATCTTTTGAGAGTTGGGTGGAACAATGTGTATATATTCGTTTTGAGAGGGTTTTTACAGTGTTGATCTTGTGACTGAGTGGGCAATAAAAGGAAAAGTGTATATAATCTGGAGTGGAGTTTGGCTTGTGGTATATTTCTGTTGTATATTGGTTTTGTGTTTTTAGTATAAGTACATCTAGAAATGGTAAGGTCTTATTGTTTTCTGTTTCTATGGTAAAATCAATATAATTATGTATGGACTTTAGTTGGGTAAAAATGGTTTGGTTTTCACTTTGGCAATGGGAGCAGATTTATATTAAAAATAAAGAATGCATATCCTGACCACGAGCATATGTGCTTTTAAGATGGTAGAGCGCCATCTAATGGAATATAAATCAACTAAACATTGATTTATATAAATAAAAAGCACATGTACTCGTGGTCAGGATATGCTTTCTTTATTTTTAATATCAACACCTGACCTTTTTTTTAATATTATTTTTTCACACACATAAATAAAGTTGTGTATATAAAATAGAAGAATATTAATAAAAATATATAGTAGAACCTCTCTTTAGAGGATACCTCTCCACAAAGGATAGTTTTCATTTGCAAAATTACCATTTTTACTATTTATCAACTCTCCAGTAAGAGGACACCTCTCCCTAATGGATACTTTGCCTTTGCAATTAGGTGTTGTCCTTTACAGGGAAGTTCTACTGTTTTTATATTGATTGAAGAGGAGGGAGATAAAATAAAATTTAATGAAATTTCAATCTAAACTTAGAAATGATTTAATAAACTACACCCCTTCTAAATCCATTTTATTATTATTTTTTATGCTTTAAAGAAGTAAACTAATTGTATATCAATATATATATATATTTGAAAATAGAGCAATCCATAAATAAATAATTTAATTAAAAAGGAATATATTGGATCAAAATATCATTTATTTTACCAATATTTCAGTTGGCTGAACGTTTGTGTTTTTTTGTTGTTGACACACATTAATATGTTATAATACCTTGATAAAGGTTGGCGTTTAGCCAACTGAAATATTGGTAAAATAAATGATATTTTGATCCAATATATTAATTAAATATATATATAAATTTTCAATATAAATATATTATACATATATTTAAAAAAGTTAATAAACCATTAATATATACACACACAAGCCTTTATTAAGACATTCCGTCTTATACAGACGATTCTCCTGTTAGAAATAAATCTAAAAAGAAATGAGAAGCAGGGGAAGAAATTGAATCCACGCTCAGAAAAGAGAAAAAGAAGAAAAGGAAAGAATATCTATGTACAAAATTTGAACTATATTGTAGAGTAGAAATCAAGCCTTTGTATATCTGAAGGTGTGAAAGTATTTATTGATGACGTCACGGCGACTGGTCGATAATTATTAACAAATTAACCCCCAACTATCACACACACAAAAACCTTTATTAAGACACACAGGTCTTACAGAGGATTCTCCTTGGGGTTACAAGACGGAGAAACCTATGAAAGTGGGAAATATACAAAGGGGTAAAAATGGAGAAAGATTATATACACATGGTAAATATATACAGATTAATATTTGAATAATCCTATGGAAAACAAGAATATGGATTTGGAAAATTTTTTTTTTTTTTTTTTGGAAATAAGGATGGGAGAAGTGGAGAGCGAAAAGAGGAAAGAAAATAGGTATTTACATATGGAACATACATATAATGGAACAAGTCAATTTAAACCCCCAACTATCTACAGCTAGAGAATATCGAGCAAGCAAGCTAGGTAACTAAATGATGATTTCACAAATACAAAATAATAAATCTGTTTCCAAATATTTTCATTGAATAATTAAATTAAATTAAATGATAAATGATATTTTTTTCGTCACAATATATAAACTATTAATATAAAAACCTTAAAAACAAAGTTACCTAATAAAGTGCAACGTTGTGTTTTGCAATAACATATTGACAAAACTTATCTTATCAATTTATATAATAACTAATCTCAAAAGGAAATATAACAACACCTCACATTATATCATATTACAAACACACGCAACATACATAATAAACATTGGTTACACATCAAGAAAACAAAATTAAAAACACAAAGATTCAATTCCTTATGCTTTCTTGCTTTTATTTAACTCTAATAAAATTCTAAGATATTGGTATGGTCGTAAAGCTTAGGGTTGAAACAATTGCCAGGGTTACTTTTGACAACACCCTGCCTGATACCAATATCTTTCCATCCCGGTTAAACCAATATGGTTTCTATTTATAAAGATAGATGGCGCAAGTCATCAGTAACTTTCAGTTGGATGATCAGAAGATTATTTTATGAATATTTTACCAACAGATCTGATACATTTTCTTTTTTTGTCCTATTTAACGTATTGAAAAAAGTTTGTTTAAATAACACTCGTTATTTTATCACATCAGCGTTAAAATGAACACGTTAAACATTTAAAGGAATCTGAAAGAGCAAGGTGGACACAATGGTATATCTAAAAATAAAAAAAAGCATATTCTGACCAGGAACACATGTGCTTTTTAGATAGAGGAGTTCCATATAGTGGAACAGAAATCAATTAAACATTGATTTAAATTGTACCCTGATAATTGGCCAACCCATTTTCTTGACAAATCAAGAAAAGCCATCCACGAAAATCTTGTCAGGATATGCCTTTTTTATTTTTAATATCAACACCTGACCCTTTTCTTTTTTTTTCTATTATTTTTCAAATGGTATATCTATTGAGAGAACTCCCACCATAGTGTTTACAGTTCAATCTCAGATTGTTTACAGTTTTCAGATCGAATTGTGAAAGCCCCTCCTAACTGTATGATTTATAATTATATTGTATCCTCTCTCATTGTGATTCTATTAGTAATAACAACTAGGTAAACCACAGGCTCCTGGAGTGTATCCATAGATCGCCAACTACCCGGGGTGATTCTATTAACCCTGAGAAATATTGTGAAAGCCCCTCCTAACTGTATGATTTATAATTATATTGCATCCTCTCTCATTGTGATTCTATTAGTAATAACAACTAGGTAAACCACAGGCTCCTGGAGTGTATCCATAGATCGCCAACTACCCGGGGTGATTCTATTAACCCTGAGAAATATTGTGAAAGCCCCTCCTAACTGTATGATTTATAATTATATTGTATCCTCTCTCATTGTGATTATATTAGTAATAACAACTAGGTAACTCAGGCTCCAGGAGCGTATCCATAGATCACCAACTACCCGGGGTGGTTCTATTAACCCTGAGAAATATTGTGAAAGCCCCACCTAACTGTATGATTTATAATTATATTGTATCCTCTCTCATTGTGATTCTATTAGTAATAACAACTAGGTAAACCACAGGCTCCTGGAGTGTATCCATAGATCACCAACTACCCGGGGTGGTTCAATTAACCCTGAGAAATATTGTGAAAGCACCTCTTAACTGTATCATTTATAATTATATTGTATCCTCTCTCATTGTGATTCTATTAGTAATAACAACTAGGTAAACCACAGGCTCCTGGAGCGTATCCATAGATCACCAACTACCCGGGGTGATTCTATTAACCCTGAGAAATATTGTGAAAGCCCCTCCTAACTGTATGATTTATAATTATATTGCATCCTCTCTCATTGTGATTCTATTAGTAATAACAACTAGGTAAACCACAGGCTCCTGGAGCGTATCCATAGATCACCAACTACCCGGGGTGATTCTATTAACCCTGAGAAATATTGTGAAAGCCCCTCCTAACTGTATGATTTATAATTATATTGCATCCTCTCTCATTGTGATTCTATTAGTAATAACAACTAGGTAAACCACAGGCTCCTGGAGCGTATCCATAGATCACCAACTACCCGGGGTGATTCTATTAACCCTGAGAAATATTGTGAAAGCCCCTCCTAACTGTATGATATATAGTTATATTGCATCCTCTCATTGTGTGATTCTATTAGTAATAACAACTAGGTAAACCACAGGCTCCTGGAGCGTATCCATAGATCACCAACTACCCGGGGTGATTCTATTAACCCTGAGAAATATTGTGAAAGCCCCTCCTAACTGTATGATATATAGTTATATTGCATCCTCTCATTGTGTGATTCTATTAGTAATAACAACTAGGTAAACCACAGGCTCCTGGAGCGTATCCATAGATCACCAACTACCCGGGGTGATTCTATTAATCCTGAGAAATATTGTGAAAGCACCACTTAGCTGTATGTTTTATAATTATATTGTATCCTCTCATTGTGATTCTATTAGTAATAACAACTAGGTAAACCACAGGCTCCTGGAGCGTATCCATAGATCACCAACTACCCGGGGTGGTTCTATTAACCCTGAGAAATATTGTGAAAGCACCACTTAGCTGTATGTTTTATAATTATATTGTATCCTCTCATTGTGATTCTATTAGTAATAACAACTAGGTAAACCACAGGCTCCTGGAGCGTATCCGTAGATCGCTAAATACCCGGGATGATTCTATTAACCATGAGAAAATTTTCTTAAAAAACTTGTTTTCATCCATATGACAAGTTTAATACATCTGAGAAATATTAGTAATACATGTTGGTATTGTATGTACAACGTTTTGTGAGTGTAATTCTGTATTTCCAGATCCCTGAGCGTTTGGGGCGACGCCTATTGTGATATGATCAATGGCACAGGTATGTATGAGACTCACTCCTGTATTCTGTTCCAAGAAAAAACCTCTATTGAGAGACTTATCTAATGAGAGACCATCTCCCTGAATCAGTCACATTCGCGCGAAAATATCAAAAATATAATTTAAACTTAACGAACCTTAACTTCAAAAAGAAACTTTTTCCAGTAAGGACTAATAATCAATAACAAAAATCTTTTATGATATACACTCTCATCTCGGAATCCAAGAAATATAATGAATCAACCAATTGTAGACATGACCAATAAATACACTCATGGACAAAACTTAAGGAAGTTATACCTTTTAGTGTATATAACAGGGTTCAGACAATAACTCTGAAAGATATTACAGTGACCTTTATTGAAGACTCACGAGATAACCAAGTGTGAACAAAGTACAAAAACATGCTTGGCGCCACTTTATGGATTGGCCCTTCCACTTGCTCTGTAAATAGAATCAAGAAGATATAGGTTACAATGACAACCCAGGTAGTTAGGGACTTCTATAGGCTCCAGGAAAATCTGATGGGTTAACCAAATAAATAAATGATATCTTTTTCTTTCAATATTTTGGAAGGCAATATTTACAGCTTGGTCTCAGGTCGTGTCATTCTCCCAATTTGCTGAAAGAATTGTGCACGCCATCATAAGTAGGATTCTTGTAGCGTCTCCTCTCTCATTTCAACCATGATAAAAAATGATCATATTTATATAAAATGCTTATTTCCGAATAGAGTGCCTATATTTGTGACATGAATTTGTATTTATAAATATAAATCACACACACACACACACACTAGCCGAAGTGTCTGTTATTTCAAGAACAATGAATACCGGCCAAAGGCAACCTCTATATTCAAGATAAACTATCTTATATATCATATTAAATGTATCATAATAGAATTGTTCAAATAAAAGACTCAATTTAATGTTTGCGGAAGAGCGATTGCTCGAAGCATATTATATATTTATAATTGTCTGTATTTCTACTGTCCTCAAAGCTTATTTTCATTTAAAATACCCAAAATTCACCAGCTTAAACACCTTTTTGGTAAATTTGGCCGTTTTCATAACTCCTTTAGTAGGATGTTATGGCCCCTGTGTGATGAAAAGGGCCATAACCCGAGACCATGATATATAGATTGGCTGTTGTCTGAATTTGCCAAAACTGGTGTTGTGGCTTCTTCTTTATCATCATCTTAATGTTCTTTACTTGTGTGATGATTTATTTTTAAAAAATTTAAACGGGAGAGGTGCTTCTTTTGGTACATAGATATGTATTGAAAATACAGTGGACCCTCGGTTTACGAGCACCTTGGAGTACGAGCTTTTCGCAGTACGAGCAAAATTTTTTGAAAAATTTTACCTCGGATTACGAGTGAAATTTCGCATTACGAGCAACTCGTGATGGTTGCCCGTAATCGTGATGGATGAAAATTCACTGGGATCCCTCCCTTCAGATCAGATTCGGGAAATATGTAAAATGTGGGAAACTGTGCAATTGTTCGTAGCAAGAAGAATTGCCCGAGTTTCAATTATTAAAAATAAGAAATTAGTTTCGCACTACGAGCGTTTTGGAGTACGAGCATGGCTCTGGAACGGATTATGCTCGCAAACCGAGGGTCCACTGTAGAGCAATCCATAAATAAATCTTTAATTAAAAAGGCATATATTGAATCAAAATATAATTTATTTTACCAATATTTTAGTTGGTTGAACACCAACCTTTATCAAGGTGTTATAACATATTTAATGTGTGTCAACAACAAACTCAGCGCCACATAACGTCAATAGAATTAAGTTTTTAAAAATATTTTGTTATATTCAATATTTATTGAAGGTTGGCATTCAGCCAACTAAAATATTGGTAAAATAAATTATATTTTGATCCAATATATACCTTTTTAATTAAAAATAGATATGTATAAAAACACCACACACACACACAAAAGCCTTTATTAAGGCACACAGGTCTTACAGAGGATTCTCCTTGGGGTTACAAGACGGAGAAACCTATGAAAGTGGCAAATAAAAAATGGAGAAAGATTATATACATATGGTAAATATATACAGATTATAAGAAAGAATAAAAAAATAAGAAGAATAAAAAAATAAAAAAAAAAATAAAAATAAAATTTGGAAATATGGATGGGAGAAGTGGAGAGCGAAAAGAGGAAAGAAAACAGGTATTTACATATGGAACAAGTCAATTTAAGCTCTTCTGCTCACACAGCAGAGGTGGGCCGATATGTATAAAAACATAATTACATATCCTGACCAGTCACATAAGCTTTTTTTAGATGGTAGTTAGCTATCTAGTGGAATATGAATCACTTTAAGCTCATGTGAGCAGTCATATATGCCTATTTTATTTTTAATATTAATACCTGACCTTCTTTCTATTTTTAATTTTTTTTTTTCACATATACAGTAGAACCTCCATGAGATGACACTCACGCTAGAGGACACCTCTCTATAAAGGACAGTTTTCATTTGCAAAATTATCATTTTTATTATTTTGCGCAACTACCCGATAAGAAAACATCTCTCTCTAAAGAACAATTTGACTCTGCAATTAGGTATCTTTTACAGGGAGGTTCTATTGTATATGTTTATCCATTGTTAATAACTTTCACCAAAATACTCTCTAAAGTGCCCTATATATAAAACAAATAGCCTGATTCGATATTAAAACGGTCAGGTAGATTAAACTGGCCAAACATTGCTGGGAGGGTTGACCATTAATGGACACCTTCCAGTATATTTCTCATTGCAATAAGAGCTAATGGAAATTGTCATATCAGACCGTTTTCATAACTTCTTTCTTAGGATGTTATGGCCCCTGTGTGATGAACTATTCATATCATGTCATATCATTCCTTATGCTTCAAAATCCTTGCTTCTATATAACTCTATTAATTCAAAGTTATTGGCATGGTCGCAAATCTTAGGATTGAAACAATCGCCAGGTTTACTTTTGACAACACCCTGCCTGATACCAATTTCTTTCCATCCCGGTTAAACCAATATGGTTTCTATTTATTAAGATAGATGGCGCAAGTCATCAGCAACTTTCAGTTGAATGATCAGAAGATTATTTTATGAATATTTTACCAAAAGATCTGGTACATTTTCCTCTTTGTTATATTTATTTTGCTTCATAAAGAAGTTGTGCGCAGACGGCCTTCAGTTCCCTCCTTTTATAAAGAAGGAAGATACTCTTTACCTCTTCAACGACGAACTGTGCAGGTAAACTTATTTACATATTTTCCATTCATTATTTACCAAACGATAATTGCATATCATGACCGCTCACATGATAATTTTTAAGATAACAGAGCGCAATCTAGCAGAATAAAAATAAACTAAACGCTGATTTCTGTTATTACATAATATTTAGTCAACTCATTTCTTAATAAATCAAGAAACGATAGCCACATACACGTTTCGGGTTGTTGGCCCTCGTCAACCTGGTGCAGGCTTTATCTCAACGACCAAAAATTTAGTACAAGAGGCTTCCTGAGAAATCAAGAAATGGGTATTTGAGGCCAAATTTGTGTAAATACGCATTATTATTTCATCGCAGTAAGGACAGTAGAAATTTGATTTATTTGTAAAAGAAACATTCGCGTATTAATGTCTTCATTCGTTATATAAATACGCTAAACATTTGAAAAAAAGTAATAAAAATTCTCATATAAAACGGTCAGGATATGCCTAAGAGAGCTGTCTTCTATTTTGACGAGAGAGGCGATTCTTATTTTTTAAAGAGAAAATTCCTCCCGGATCAAGCGGTCCGTCACAAACGGTCTAACCCAGGGGTTGGTAACCTGCGGCTGGCGAGACACATGCGGCTCTTTGAATGTGAATCTGCGGCTCTTTATATAGTTCCATATGTAAATATTATTTATGTGAGTACTATATATAGTTAGCAAGAAATAATTTTGTGGCTCTTTAAAAACTTTGAAATTTTGTAAATTGTAATTTTTTACTCTCCCGACTCAAAAGTTTTCTGAACCCTGGTCTAACACAAATCGATCCTTCAGGTCCTTCCCACTGGAGTTCAAACATAAGGAAGCCGTGGCCAACATCCTGACCTACCGCTTCGAGGCCCCAGAGAGGGTGTTCAAAAGAAGCACGTCCAACAAATGCTTCTGTCTGAACAAGAAACAATGTCAGCTGGACGGAATACTGGACGTCTCCCCCTGTAAGAAAGGTAAGTTCCCTGATGACTAGACCAGAGTAATGGTCAAAACCGTTTTTTTTTTAAGGATAGGATCGGAACTGCTCATTCTCTTTGGAAAGAGAGCTAGCTCCTTTTGATCACTTACTACTCACTGATGATGATTTGATATACAGTAGAACCTCCCATTAGCGGACACCTCTCGACAAAGGACAGTTTCCATTTGCAAAATTACCATTTTTACAATTTAGCAACTCTCCGGTAAGAGGACACCTCTCCCTAAAGGACATTTTGGCTATGCAATTGAGTGTCTTTTACAGGGAGATTCTACTGTATACACCAATACCTCGCTTTGCGTTTTTTTCGAAGTTGCGTCGCTGCTTAATTTTTTTCTGATTTTCACTGTGCGTCGTTAGATCTTCGAAGTTGCGTTGTTTTTTATTCGAGTCTTAATTTTTTCCCCTAAAATATGGCAACACCTTTGTTTTTGATTGCGTCTTCACATATTTTCACTTTGCGTCGTTTCAATTTGCGTCGTGTTTTTTTGGAACGTAACCCCGACGCAAAGCGAGGTATGGGTATATATAAAAGCCTGATAATTAATCTCATACATGGATTTATATGAGAAATCCAAGGAAAACAAAAGATGAAAAACACACGGGTATTTGCATATATGCCTACAACGCTTTTATAAAGATCTTATGCAAATATTCTTCAACTGAAGAAACGGGAGCTTTAAAATTTGGAAACAGGAATGGTATGCAGAATTTACATTTATAGAAGATAAACATATAAGTTTATTTGTCAAACCATGGCATTAAACTGTATTGCTAATTCTAAAATAAAATATGCAAATACATTTAATTTAACATTTTTTTAGTGTATATGTGTTGTATATATATTAATTAATTGTTCCACAGAGTGTGTGTAAGCTCACGGGTAAATAGGCTCTAACCGAAACAAAAAAATTCCTTTGTTTAATATTAGTTTCCCTTTTATATTTTGTTCTCTCTCTTGTAAATCAATAAATATAATGTTTAATTAATAATTATTGGAATCAGTTTCATTAATAATTCTAAGCAAAGTCAACAATATGCACATAAGCTTAATATATGATTCAAAATTTCCTTCTGTGTATATTCAAATAAGGTTCACTTACATTTCTCATATTGTATATAAGCTATATTTTCTCGTAGCGATTAGATAAGTTCCCCCTCCTCGTGGGGAGAAGGAGCGAGTTCGAAAGCTTGTATACTATTATGTTTTATTAAAGGAAACTATTTCGGTTCTATTTTTGCATAGTTGGCATTACGAGTCTTCTGTCTTTAGATATTTTATATGGTCTTCTCGATATAAAACAAATAGAATTCTCAATTGCGCAATGAGGCGTTAAGTCGACAGTGGTAGTTCACTTAGTAGATAGTTCTTTGCTGCGAATGTTTTATGTAAATATTTGTAGTGTGTGTGCAGCTTCGAATTAGTTATTCTTGATTGATCGGTTTGAATAGACTGTTCTATAGTGATTCTGATAATTTGAGGTATTGCTTTCTGTAGAATATTGGGGTAAAGGAAACTATTTATCATAATGATTGTTTATTGATCCATGGCTAAGATAACTCTGTAAAAAAATAGTTAAAAAGTGAAATTGTACTTGTATCAAGTGGACAAATAAAAAAGGCATATTCTGATCTCCCTTAGCAGTTTTTAGTTGTACAATCAGGAGATGCCTTTTTTCTTGAGATATATATGTTTGGTTGTGATGTAATACGTATGCCCTGATCATACTGAGACTTTACCTATATATTCCATGTTTCTTACACTCTAGCTAGCTACTGTCACGATCTAACGTTCCTTGTGCAGACGCACCAATTATCGCATCTCCGCCTCACTTCTTCCTCGCCAACAGAGCTTACCTGGAGACCGTGGAGGGACTTCATCCAGACGCCTCCAAACATACCACCTTTATCAACGTCGAACCTGTACGTTTCTTTCAGACTTAACACCGATTTGGTCAAATACGAAGCACCACTTCGGATTAGCCGGAGTGTACAAACAACTTAAACTAACCCAATCTAATTCGATACTTAAACTAACCGATTATAACCTAACCGCGTTTTGAACTTCTCTGAATATCTCCAGTTCTTCACGTCACACGTTCGTGTACACATAACACGTATCTCCCGCCAACAGTGCTCTCAGAACAATGTAAATATGCAACTTTACATATTTTACAGTAAGCCTAGCAACATGCTTATATGCCCACCCTAGCTACGTATCTAGCAATGTATGCCCCACCAACAGTGATCCTTAGACAATTTAAATATGCAACTTTACATATTCTACAGTAAACCTAGCAACATGCTTATATGTCCACCCTAGCTACGTATCTAGCAATGTATGTCCCACCACCAACAGTGATCCTTAGACAATGTAAATATGCAACGTTACATATTCTACAGCAAGCCTAGCAACATGCTTATATGCCCACCCTAGCTACGTATCTAGCAGTGCATGCCCCACCAACAGTAATGCTTAGACAATGTAAATATGCAACTTTACGTATTCTACAGTAAACCTAGAAACATATTTACATCCCCACCCTAGCTACGTATCTAGCAGTGCATGCCCCACCAACAGTGATCCTTAGAGAATGTAAATATGCAACTTTATACATATTATACAGCAAACCTAGCAACATATTTACATCCCCACCCTAGCTACGTATCTTGCAATGTATGCCCCACCAACAGTGATCCTTAGACAATGTAAATATGCAACTTTACATATTATACAGCAAACCTAGCAACATATTTACATCTCCACCCTAGCTACGTATCTAACAATGTATGCCCCACCAACAGTGATCCTTAGACAATGTAAATATGCAACTTTACATATTCTACAGTGAACCTAGCAACATATTTACATCTCCACCCTAGCTACGTATCTAGCAATGTATATCCAACCACCAACAGTGATCCCCGAAACATTTTAACCATGCATATTTAAATATTCTGCAGCAAACCTAGCAGCTTTAAAACATCCGACCCTAGCTACATATCTACAAATGAATTCCCCAACAACAATGTCCAGGGAAAATACACACTGCCAACACGGCATTCCTATATGCCCTGTAATAAAGCTAGCAACCCATTTAGCATCATGTCCAACAACGCGACAACCTAGAACAATAATCTTCCACAACACATACGTTTAAAAATACAATATAATTTGAAAATTATCCCGCATATGTTACTTTTGAACGAAAAATCGAAATTTATTTTAAGGAGAAATAACGAAATCCCTAAGGTTAGAAATAATCGTTATTTCTCCTTAAAATAAATTTCGATTTTTCGTTCAAAAGAAACACATGCGGGATAATTTTCAAATGTTGTTCTACATACGTTTATATAAAAATGATAAAAAATGATAAGGAAGGTATCTCATAGTGACAAAATACATCTAATCATTAGCTTGCATCCAAAACTTTACTCAATCATCTTTCCAAGACATGAAAAAAGGCCAACCATGTACAACAACGTTAGCCCCAGTTGTTGCAGGCTGTACTTCAACCAACCACCAAGGTATTAAAGAAGTTTGTATGTTCCAGTCTACAGGAGTTATTCTGAAAGCCTCCAAGAAACTCCAGATCAATGTCGAGATCTTCAACAACAAGGCCATAAAGTGAGTTGTCATCCCACGACACCATCCATAGTATTAAGTTGGAAATGTCCCCAGGCCCCTCCAATATGCCCCCAATATGCTCATGCCTGTCCTCTGGATGGATGAGGTATGTTAATTCTCCCTGGAAACTTGTTGTTCTTAGTGTTAGAAGGCCATCTTGTCCTAAAGCTTGTACGATGGTCGTCTTATCTAAAGAATCTCTTTTCTCCGACTTGTGTTTGTTCTTCTAGAGTTTCTTTTATTCAAAATTGGAGGCAAGCTTTTTCACGTAGTCGCGCTTCATCAAGACACAAGGCTGATCTTGTCATTAGTCATATGCTTGTCTCAAAGATTAAGCCATGCATGTCTAAGTACACGCCCTAGCAAGGCGAAACCGCGAATGGCTCATTAAATCAGTTCCTTAGATCATGCACATTTACTTGGATAACTGTGGTAATTCTAGGGACAATACACACACACACACACACACACACAAAAGCCTTTATTAAGACACACAGGTCTTACAGAGGATTCTCCTTGGGGTTACAAAACGGAGAAAGTGGGAAATAAAAATGGTGAAAGAATATATACATATGGTAAATATATACAGATTATAAGAAAGAATAAAGAAATAAGAAGAATTAAAAAAAAAATTGGAAATATGGATGGGAGAAGTGGAGAGCGAAGAGAGGAAAGAAAGCAGGTATTTACATATGGAACAAGTCAATTTAAGTTCTTCTGCAGTGGACCATGGCTTTTTCAAGAAATCTTCAAGAGATTTTCCAGGAAAATCCGAGTGTTCAGGGTTGTAAGGTAAACACCGTTTTATCAGTGTGGGGGTTAACTTATCGTATCTGCCTAAACAAATAATTGGATGTTGGTTCTGTCCTCATCAAATAGAATTTTTTGGTATGTTTGGATGTTCGGTTAAGTCTTTCTTTTTTTCAGCATTTTTATGGAAGTTATATAGATTCAGAGCTACTGAACTATTGTCTATAAAGTTGGATAATAAAGAATATAATGTGAAGTGTGTATGGCCTATCTTAGAAAAGAGTATTTTTCTTTCCGTGTCAAGAGGCTTGCATTCAAATATATTCTAGGGACAATACATGCAATTGAGCCCTCGTCCTTTTTAGGGTGAGGATGATTTTATTAGACCAATACCAGAAGGGGGCAACTCCGATAGTCGTGATGACTATGAAAAAAAAAAAAAAAGAAGACACTGACTGCTCAAAAGCTTGCCTCCACTTTTGAATAAAAGAAACTCTACAAATATTTTTATTTAAATATACTTATTTGCAACTATATTTCAAGAGATATATAGGAAAATAGAGTATATATATACAGTGACAGAAGTTATTCTAATTGTAGTTTTGTCATGATTATATTATGTAATAATTATGTATATAGAACCTGATCAAAGAGAGAAGTGAATAGATAAGTCGCTTGTACAAAGTAGTAATAAAATAGTCTTTGATTTCCAGACTTAAGTCTGGTCATCTACGAACAATCACTTTCCAGAATGGTTGCAAGGTTTTCCCACTATGTACTAAGTGTAATCCTCAACCTGTAACCCCAAACCACATTATTGACTGTATTGACTCATCCATTGATGAGCTCTACTCATCCCTAGCAGACACCATCAACAAGCTCTACCAGCTTGATACCCTAATATGATTGAGTGGATATAAGAAAGAAGAAGATCAATAAAGTCGTGCTTGTGTCCAGTCGGCCGTGGTGACATCTGAGAAAGCCGAAGAGTTCCATCAACTGGTGATTCAGCCTCAAATGACCTTCCATAGACTCCTCATCGTAACTGTCATCTTCGGGGCCGTCATGGTTCTTTTGTCCTGCGCTGCGGCCGCCTTGATTACCCACCCGGTATGTGGCTTCTGTAGTCCCTGTAGAGATCTCTTTGGTTGGTTTAAACAGGCTGAATCCTCTTTACTCTATTAAATAAATAGATGATAAATCCATGGATAAGTTTATTTATCAGTTTTTATTATATTAACTCAAGCTTATGGGCCCATCACACAATCCTCTACTAGGAATAACACAATGGTTTTTTTGAAAATTCGAAACTATTTTAAACGTGTATGATTCTTTTAGTAGAAATTGGCAGTAGAAATTGTTTAAAAGAATCATACGCGTCTAAAATAGTTTCGAATTTTCATAACAGATGGCGCGCTAATGCATCACAATAGATTTTTATTAAGTTTGTTATTACATTCCTGTCGTAGGGTTGATGGGCCTGAAATCTTGAGTTAATAGGATTGTTGGAAAAATAGAAGAAAAAAAGAGAGAGAGAGAAGTGTGTGTCTAAATACAACAACAAAAAGCTTTATTAAGACCTTTCAGTCTTATACAGATTCTCCGAATATAAATGTAGGATTACATGCAGGAATAACAGTAAAAATACTAGCAATAAGCATTGTTATTATTTTACTTATCTAAATACACTGTAATTACAGTAGCGATAGGTTAGTGGTAATCTGGAGGAAACGAGCCACAAGATCAGTTGAATTTAACATGATGAATTTTATTACAATATGGAAATATGAAACAAACTATCTCTAATTGGAGCAATTATCTTCAACTATTCTACCAATTACTAACCTAAAGATAGAAGCTGCCTGGCCGGCATTCCTATTGTCGCGGAGATAAATAAAGCAAGGGCAAGTTTGGGGATAATTAATTTATTATAAGGGGTATTTATAGGGAGAGAGAGAGAGTGTACAACTTACCCCAAGTTAAAGATAATCCTAATGAACGGCGTCAGCCACCGTCCCGTTTTCCTTATTTACAGATCAGCTTCCGAAAACCCCTCACACCTGTGGTTCCCCCCCCCCCCCCCCGGGGTCCAGGGATGATTGACAGGTGTCCCATCTGGATGGAGCTACTTGACAATATTTATATGAAAAATAGACACTTCGGCCAGTTGGAGTTTTTTATTTTAGAGAACAATTTTTAACGCCTTGCCAAATGCTTTATTTTTATTTACTTCTCAAACACAACATTTTATTACGGGTATTACTATTTACAATTAACTTCAGTTCATTATCTTGTGTTGTTCTCACATTTTGAAGAACTTGGAGTTGAAGTAGAAGGTGTTGCCAACAATGTCCAAGGAATTATTTATTTCTCCTGACGAAGACATAAGATTTTTGTCGAAACGTTGAGAAAATAAAAAACTCCAACTGGCCGAAGTGATTACTAACCTATTTATCGCCGAGAAGATCCGCTTCTTTTTTCCCTCTGAGCTTGAATTCCTTGTCTTTCTTTTTTCAGGCACTCCTATCCAATTCTTAAATTTCTTCTACCAGAAGTTCTGAAGTTGGTCCAGTTCTCTTCCTCTTGTCGTCCCGCCAACCAATCAATCCTTTTAAACCAAACAATCTTCCGCCGGCTTTTTATATCGTGCTTCTGCAATATCTCACCTCATTGGCTCTTTTCGGCACGTGATCAGAAAATGAACAACAACAACAAAAACCTTTATTAAGACACTATTGTCTTACAAGGGGATTTCCCTAAAAGGTTATATATGTACATAAGTGAGGAGGAAAAGCAATTTATAGGAGAGGGGGAGCAATCAGCCGTTGTCTGTGGAGTTGAGCACTTCCCTCACTTCCCTCATTTTATCAATCGCCTTGAAAAATTTTAAATATCTATAAACAAATGTTTTATCCAGCAGGAGAGTAGTAAAAATTTTATATACATGTTGTTCATTGTAGTGAGTTAGCCCCGAAATTTCGCGAATTTCCAGTCTCTTTTCCTGTAGAAATGGGCAATGGAATAGATAATGGACCAAATTGTCTTGGATGACAGCATTGCAGAAGTAGCAATTTAAAGGGTGTGATCAGTAAATGATAATATACAAATGAAATAGTTTTAGCAATGATTTAAAAAATGATAAAAGAAACTTATCCCTAGATTGATATTTGATTTATTTAATACCGGGTGAATTTAAAATACACAAAGGAGACACGAACTTCGCGGGCCGCGCGTGCGCTAATATACATGTTGTTTAAGAATTTACTTAGGATATATTTAAAAATAATTTACATAGTTTATCTCTTTGTGTTTCAGCCTTTGAAACGAGTTCTGTATCACCAACCAGAAAAATGGAAAATGGACTCCGATATGTAAATAAAGAATTTATTTTTTAATAAACTTTGTGTATATTTACTGGTTCAAAATCACTTTATTAGGTACCGCTCAACAAGAGAAACCTAGTTTATGATAATTGAAACAGTGAATAATATGTGAAGTTCACATATTAAACAAAATTTTAACGCAGGATTCAATTCCGGTTCATGACTGTCGGGAATCGAGGGTGTTACCCACTCGTCCGCCAACTTTTATTGTGTATATTTAATAATACAAACTATAAAACACACAGTTATTAAATTAAATCTAAATGTATGTGACTTAGTAATTTGATAAAATAAGATAGTTTTGGCTCAAATTGCCAAATCTCAAAAATGACCAAAGATTGGCGCTGGAGTGGCCGTGAAGGATGACGTCACAATAGTCTGGCTATATCATCCGTTTTTGTCCATCCTACCATCTTCATAGATTCCAGACTGAAGGTAAAGAATAGATGGCGCTTTCGCCTGTTTCCCTTCTCTAACTGATGTGGGAATCGCCGACTGCTGTGGTCCTGTTTCCTGGTGAAGGTAATTGTAAATACACTTTTATGTTGGCCCCAGGATGTAACATAATGTAAATACCCATTGTTTATTATTTCATTTAAATGTAATGTTTAGTAGTGGATGACAATAAAGTCAGTGTTTAAATTCTCCGTGCCACCTTCTGTCGTTACTCTTGCCATCGCCATCATCGTTGCTAATGCTCTTCTGGACATCTTCGGGTTGCCTGCAGGGAGGAGCTACAAGAGAGATCAACGGGAGTCCGGGCCGGTGATCCACAGCGGAAGAAGCGCATCGTCGCAGAGAACCGGAGGGGTCACGCGCGACAATATGAAGAAAAGAGATATGAAGAAACTTACCAAAAATAAAACAATCTGGCGACATCTAATCAATTGGATGTCATCAAATAGATAATAAAGCCAAAAGACAAACAGTTGGCGACTTTCGAAAGCTCCAAGGGTCCGGGTTACGCACAGAACTTTCGTTTAATCACGAACAGTTAACGACTTCTCTACAATTCAGGAGTCCGTATTACACACAGATAATTCATCTAGCTCAGCTTTTATCTTATGTTCTAATAATCTATCCTCATGGCCTCGTCTGCTTCCATTTCTGTGAGGGTATATATATTGTCACGTTTGTGAATTTTATAATTAATTATTTCTTTTTTTTTCCACTGATTTTTGTATATTAAATTAAAAAATCCTTTTTGTTATCATCATCACATGCAATGTATTTTTTTTTTAAATAAACGATAATAAACAACAACAAGTAATTTGCATCTTCATTATTACAAAACAACAACAAACTTAAATTAACAATGGAAAAACATTTTAACATTTAACACAAAAACGTTATATTATATATCATAATATTTGGAAATATATAAATAAAATGGCCAGTGTGGGAGTACAAGGGAAGATAGCCGGGTTAAAAAAACAACCCCCTTGGTAAACAAGTGTCTTCATTCCCCCCCTAGGGGATTTATCTTACTCAAACGGCTTAAAAGCGGCTGGATGTGATGATCAAAGGACAGTTCACACCGAGGTCGTCTCTACTCCAGTTGTTCCCAAGGGTTGTCCTCGGACTTTCTCTCTTTCCTCCCCGATCTATCTCCTCACGGGGCTTCTGGATCCTGTCTCCTATGTGTCTTTACCATCCATCACTTAACCACCACGACTGCTTCACAAATCACCTCTCACACACACACACATCTACTTATATAATTGCCTTTTTCTGTCTGTGTGAAGTTCACGGATAGATTTTGATCAGAATGGATAAAATAAAAAAAGTGTCAAGGGATGGGAATCGAACCCACGACCTTCCGCTTACCGGGCAGATGCCATGACCACTAGGCTACCCTGGACATATTTTTCCGTTCACATTTTTATTTTTATATTTTCAAGACACACACAGTTTGGGGCGAGACGTTTCACAAAAGAGACATCCACGGCGCCAATTTATAATTGTAACGAATAGTATTTTAATTAAAACATTTTTAAAATATATACGCACTCGGGTAAAACCCGGGCGTTGCCCGGGCCATTCGTCTAGTATATATATATGTGATAAGAGGGTATATATGAAAAGAGAAATGATTTGTTCTCATTTGTGTATTATAATATTTACGAACGGAAAAATATGTCCAGGATAGCCTAGTGGACATCGCATCAGCCCGGTAAGCCGGAACACTGTGGGTTCGATTCCCATCCCTGGACACTTTTATTTTTCCGTTTATCATTACTCTTCACAATTCATCCTTTCATACTTCATCTCTAAGGTTATAAATAATCGTTATTTCTCCTTAAAAATAAATTTCGATTTTTCGTTTAAAAGAAACGCATGCGGGATAATTTTCAAATGTCATTCTATAATCCTCTTTTGCGTAAACCAAAACATAATTTTTATATGTATTTAAATCAAATATCTGATGGAAAATATTTATAGAAGACAATACGTTTTTCAACTTTAGGTTATAAAAATCTTTCCTAATTTTAAACGCTAGCTTTGTTATTACATTATTACCATCAGCTGTAAATCGAAGAAGAGAAGAGAGTAGAAAACGAACTGAAGACAGAATCATTAAAATGTATGTTCACACACAAAAATACATAATAAATTAAGAAAGATAATTTTAAGTTTTTAATAATTTTTCGAATTTTAGGTTATATATATTATAATTAGATAATTCAGGTTCCTATAGACCAAGCATGTCAAACTCGCGGCCCGCGGGCCTCATGCGGCCCACAACGAATAAATTTGCGGCCCACCAGACAATATATTTCAATTTAAAAAAATTATAAATTTAAAAAAATAATAATAAAAATTTGTAGCCTAATTTTTTCAAATTGTAATTATACATAATTTATTTATTAATAACGAACCACTGGTCGCCATACATAAGTCGTAAGTTTTGATAATATTATACCTACATACATAACGTATGTACATCGCCATAAGTATTTTTTGCGGCCCACATAATCTTATTACTTTTTTATTTGGCCCGTGTTAGGATTTGAGTTTGACATGCTTGCTATAGACATTTATTTATTATTATTTATTTAGTTAGTTAATCCAGGTTCCTGGAGTCACGTAAATAAGTCGCCAACAACCCAGGCTGTCCTTCTAACCTATGTCTTTTTGGTTTTATTTACAATGTCAGTGGAAGTCCAATTCATCGAAATTTCTTCGGAGATTTTCTAGGGATGCTGGACTTAGATTGGTGATCCATAAAGATGGTGTCCGTCAGAAATCTTTGGTATTGGAAGGTTGGGTCTTTCTCTTCTCTCTCTTCACCTTGAAAATTGGGGCAAATTGGGTCTTCTTTCAATACCTTTGCATAGTCTTCCTGAATGTAACCATGGCCAGTCAATATTGTTGTTGAGGTAAATCCATGTTTGATGTTTTAAAGCATTGAGATCAGTAGTTTCGGGGGTAGCAGCAAATCTTCGTAGATTTCTGGTGAATTCATCTTGGGTGTAGAGGTCTGTCCACATTTTATAGGCTATCTGATCTTTTTCCCGCGCGCGACAATCTTTGGGAGGGTGATAAAAGATAGTGGAGGATAGAATGTTCCTCGGAGTTTGCCCCCTGGTCCGCCAGTTCATTTCCTGCAATACCGCTGTGGCCTTTGAACCAATCAGAGTTACATATTTAGTTAACAATGTTGGTTGTAGATGATTTCCGCAATCAGTTGTCTTCTTGGGGGCCAAGATCTACATATGGCCCAAAGAGCGTATTGGAAATCTGAAGCAATGTTAAAGTGTTCGTGCGGGAAAAGCTGAGTGATTTTTGTTGCGTAAGATATGGCTAGCAGTTCAGCTTGGAACGCTGAGCACTCCTGGTGAAGTTTAAGTTGTAGGGGAAGTTGTAGGATAACTCCAACTCCTTCTGATGATTGGAATATATCTGTATAAATGATGGAGACATTTTGTTGCAGTGATTTGGTATAATAGATTATCCATCGTAAAGGAGGATAAGGTAGTGAAGTAGGACTTGGGCGTGATTCATGGGCCCATGGTCAAGGTTTTTAAATATTCGATGTGAGCCTTTATAAAGATATCGAGTGGGGACGTCAATGAAATAGCTGGTATTGTCGGTGTGCCGCCTCTTATTATTGCTTTCACATATTTATAGTGGAGACTACGAAGCTTGCGAGACCCATTTTATATCGTCTTCCCTAGACACCAGAGCCATACAGTAGCGCTGGAAGAATGACTCTGTTGTAACTTTTGTGTCTGGAACTGAAGGTTGATCCAAATTGGCCTTTTATGGTGCTGGTGAGTCTTAGGAGTATTCATCGATATCTTAATAAAATATTATTGAGATGTTTAATAATTTTTTTCTTGGAATCAAAGGTGATACTAAGGATTTCAATAGTTTTGTTGATTGTAATGGGCTGGTCAAGAAGTTGGATGCTGTCCTTGTTTTTCCATCTTTGATTTGTTTCTGTGGAGCATGCATGCTTGAGTCTTATAGGGATTTACCGTCAATCCAAGCCTTTACACCATTGTGAGAATTTGTCAAGAAAATCGTCAATTTGACGTTTAGGAAGCCTAGGTGCTTCTTGCACCATTAGTGTAAAATCATCTGCGAAACTGAATAATTCTCACTTTCTGTTTTTTTTTTTTAAGTAAATGCTTTTCTTGCGATGAGATTAAAGAGGAAAAGGCTTAAAGCTGCTCCTTTTGGCACTCCACGAAGTGAGAGAATGAAAGCGGTGTGTCCCCATAAGTTATATATTAAGTTTTTATTTATTAAATAGCTGGTAAGGAGTTGGGTTAATTCTTCAGGGCAGCTAACCTCTCGTAGGGCTTCAATTATGGATTGCCTGTGTACAGTGGCTCTTCTGGTATTTATCTAGGGGGTTCAATCAAATTTTTTTAGCAATGGAGGTCCTCTTTAGGTGCTTCGTCCTTTGGAAATATATGTACAGAGCTCCAAGCTGCCGAGGAGACTTCTTGACAAAAAATCATTCATGATAAATGTTTTCCTCGTCTTGTCTCGGTTCTTAAATTGTTATGACATGCTCTGTAGAGCCCTTTGAATACCTTTATAATGAGCGTTGACATGCACTGGGATAGGCGCATTAAAGAAGCTACTACATTGCGGAGTTTGGCTAAGTCTTTGTTCCACCAGGGTTTTGATGGTCTATTGTCTTTCTTTTTCCTTTCATGGATACGTTTCAGGCCTCTTGGAGGATCTTGGTAAGGACATGCACCACATCATCTATATCCTTGTGTGTTGATGCGGCATGGAGACGTGTCATTAAAAGAGGGCATTCCAAGAGGTTTAGCCATCTAGAATCGCTGTAGAAATGCTAGGCAGTTGAAAAAAGACATACTCCACGGTTTGTTCTTCCTCTTGGCAGTGTGAAAAAGTTGAATCAGGGATTTATTTTATTCTGGCCATGTAGGCTTGAACATATCCATGTCCTGATAATAGGTTTGTGATTGATGTTCCTAGTTATATTTTTTGAGGTTATTTTTAATATAACCTGGAGTAGGTGAGAATTTTCTCAGGTGTTGATCGGTCCATAATTGGTGGCAAAATTGTGTTTTATACCTTTTTCGCCAGCTTCTTTGGGAGTTCTATAAAATATGGAGGAATGTCCAATTTAGTGGCCATTTTGGCAGCCTGGTCCGCACATTTATTTACTTCAATTAGTTTGTGGAATGGTAGCCTGCAGAGTTGGATGTTTTTATAATTTGAAAGGCCATTTATGATTTGGGCTATGAGATGTGAGCGTGGGACGTCTGGGTTGCATATGGCTGCCAGTGCTGCCTGGCAGTCGGAGGCTATATATATATTTCTGAATTATTGAAATTCTCGCACGCTTCAATTCCATGGTGGATGGCTACAACTTCAGCCTCCTGGAAGGACATGCATTCTGGATGTAGTTTGATCATAATTGGAGGATGAGGTGCTTGTAGGATGGCAGCTGCTCCGATGCCTTTTTCAGACTATGATCCATCTGTGAAGATGATTGTTGCGTGATCTGGTAGGTTCAAACTGTATTTTAGTTTCATTCTGTACGGAGGGTATAGTACAGATGGGGTCCTGGTTTCATTTTGAATTTTTCTTCTTTTAGAATTCAATGGTATTTGAGGTGGGCTTTGATTTCCACATCTAAGGGAGGGCATCCAGTGAGTGAGATGGCTGGGATTGTTGACAAACAGGGTCCCCTCCTCTGATTATTTACTTCGCGAACTTGTAGTGGGGGCTTCTGAGAAGGCGGATGTAGCTCGTTTTTCCATTTTAAAGTTGTTGGGTTTTTTTGCCTAGACGAGAAACTCAATCCAATTTTTTTTTTCTTTTTGGAAAGAGCTCATTAATCTGGGGTGAATCCAGCGGCACCTTTTGATGCTGCTGTTTGGGTTTGTTACGAAGTTTCTTGTTTGTCAAATGTGATGCCTAGTAATTATATGGTTTTGCTGAAAGATAAGCTGTCTTTGTATTCTTATCCCTGGGTCGTTCCTTTGTCGCTTGTTTCTCCAGTGGAACTGGCAGGCTTGAGTTTTCTTGATATTGAGAGTTAGGCCGTGAGCAGATGCTCAGTCTGCAAAACCTTACAGAAAGGCGTTTATATGGCGTATGGGTGGACGAGCTCGGGTATGGGCCAAAAGGTGAAGTTGTTTGCAAAGCAGACAAGTTTACTTCTGATTTGTCTGGGAATGTGTGTGTGACGAAGAGACGGTTGCTGTTGCGACGTTGAAGCAAAATGAGTTGAGTGCCGTCCCTTGCGGATCCCCAGTACTGATGCACCAATGGCTATTGTATTCCAGGCTCTGAATATTATTATTCTGTATTTCACGAAACTTTGTACAATGAGTATAAGTTTTTCAGGTGTTGAATGATATCATATTTCTTTGTATGTTGTCAAAGGCATGGTTGATGTCTAAAAGCTTATCGTAAGGGTTTTCCTCCAGCGTGACAGACCATTTATATGAATCTGTTAATGGCTTCTAGAGCAATCTGTACGAATCTAAATTGGTCTTCAGAGAACCACTGGTGATTGTCAGCAAGCCATTGGAGAAGGATCAGGATGCAGTGTTCAAATACATTTGACATTGTGCTTAGTAGAGTGACATAGGGCGAAATCTGTCTAATAGATTTTCTGATATATGCTGTTTGGTTTTGGAATAGGAATGAAGCGGCCTATTTTCAATATTTGGGGAAGTAATTCGTTCTAGGGCATTTACTGACTAACTTTACAAGAACGGAGTGAATAGCTGGACCTCAATGAAAGGCCCATCTGGTCCTGATTACTTTCCGCGACCGCATTTTGTGATTGCCCTGTATATTTCATTAGTGGTGAAGTGCGATACATTGTGGTTTGTGAATTTCTTAAATTTTTCTGTGGTTGCTCTATTATTTTGAGGACAGAATTATTTGAGCACTGCTATGTATGTTTATTTTGGTATGTAGGGCGAACCATTCTCGTGTTTTAGCAATGGCGAATCTCTTAGAATTCTGCGCTCCAGGAACCTGGGTTATAAATATATCTCTCTCAATATCAATTTTAAATAAATATTAAAATAATATTAGAGATTATATCTATATATATAAAAATGAATGTATGTGTGTGTGTGTGTCCTTTATGCCTGACCAAACCACTCATTGGAACGCCATGAAACTTTTGGAAGTTATTTAGTATAGTACTGGGAAGGTTTCTAGCAAATAAAATTTTTGAAATAACTTTTCGCCTAAAAATAATCAAGATAAATATTCTAATTTATCTGTTATAATTCAACAATCTGCTCTAAATATTATCATGATGATACGATAATTTTGTAATGTAGAAAATTCAGGATGACACGGCAATTTATTTGAGACAAGAATAATGATACAATTCCAAGGCAAGATACTATTCCTTTAACTTCCAATTACCGAGGGAACCAATTAATATTGATTTTATTCAACTTATCGAGTATTTTTCAAGGGACTGGGAAAAAATGTTCACTTTATCGAGAGATTCGTTAGACAAACCTTTACTCGGGTACGTCCGCTAGTCTATATATATATACTAGACGAATGGCCCGGGCAACGCCCGGGTTTTACCCGAGTGCGTATATATTTTTAAAATGTTTTAATTAAAATACTATTCGTTACAATTATAAATTGGCGCCGTGGATGTCTCTCTTGTGAAACGTCCCGCCCCAAACTGTGTGTGTCTTGAAAATATAAAAATAAAAATGTGAACGGAAAAATATGTCCAGGGTAGCCTAGTGGTCATGGCATCTGCCCGGTAAGCGGAAGGTCGTGGGTTCGATTCCCATCCCTTGACACTTTTTTTATTTTATCCATTCTGACCAAAATCTATCCGTGAACATCTGTGAATAATAATTATTATTATTATCATTAGATAATGATAATGATCATAATGATGATGCGCGCGCATCCGTGACAGAACCGGCCGGCCGGCCCATGACGGTCGTGACTATATATGTTGATAAATGAATGTTTGTATGTTTGTTTGTTTGTTTGTATGTCAGGTATACAAATTCGCAGTAGTTCACTAATTCAAACCAAAATTTCCATACATAGGTAAAAAAATAGGGAAGACGATGGGCTATTTTAAAAAATATATAAATCAATTATTAAAACTACTAGACGAATGGCCCGGGCAACGCCCGGGTTTTACCCGAGTGCGTATATATTTTAAAAACGTTTTAATTCAAATACTATTCGTTACAATTTTAAATTGGCGCCGTGGATGTCTCTCTTGTGAAACGTCCCGCCCCAAACTGTGTGTGTCTTGAAAATATAAAAATAAAAATGTTAATTTTCATAAAGATTTCATCATGTCGATTTTTTTTTTTGCATTTCACCTACTAAATCGGTAGAGATAATTACATTTGCAACATGAACTTAGGTATATTGACTAAATAGAAAACTGCATAGTAATAAAGATCATTTTTTAAAGGCACCATATCGTTTTTTTTCAATAAAATCGAAACAAAAATTAACGATAAATAACGATAATTGCCTTAAAAAGAAATTGCCTTAAAAAAAAAGAAACATTCGCGGTGATTTTGTCTTGCATTCGTTTATACAATTGTTATATACGAATGACCCGGGCAACGCCCGGGTTTTACCCGATTAAATGCTTTTATTCAAATACTATTCGTTACAATTATAAATTGGCGCCGTGGATGTCATTCTTGTATAATATATAAATGAGTTTTAAAAATTGTAAAAAAAAAAAAAAATGCATCGGCCGGGAATCGAACCCGGGCCGCCCGCGTGGCAGGCGAGCATTCTACCACTGAACCACCGATGGTTATGAAAAATCCCATCCGTGAGCTTCAGACAGACAAACAAACAGACAGAATAAGGCAAATATATAAGTAGATATATATTTATATATTTGCCTTATTCTGTCTGTTTGTCTGTTTGAAGCTCACGGATGGGATATATATTTATATATTTGCCTTATTCTGTCTGTTTGTCTGTTTGAAGCTCACGGATGGGATTTTTCATAACCATCGGTGGTTCAGTGGTAGAATGCTCGTCTGCCACGCGGGCGGCCCGGGTTCGATTCCCGGACGATGCATTTTTTTTTTTTTACAATTTTTAAAACTCATTTATATATTATACAAGAATGACATCCACGGCGCCAATTTATAATTGTAACGAATAGTATTTGAATAAAAGCATTTAATCGGGTAAAACCCGGGCGTTGCCCGGGTCATTCGTATATAATAATTGTATAAACGAATGCAAGACAAAATCACCGCGAATGTTTCTTTTTTTTAAGGCAATTTCTTTTTAAGGCAATTGTCGTTATTTATCGTTAATTTTTGTTTCGATTTTATTGAAAAAAAAAAACGATATGGTGCCTTTAAAAAATGATCTTTATTACTATGCAGTTTTCTATTTAGTCAATATACCTAAGTTCATGTTGCAAATGTAATTATCTCTATCGATTTAGTAGGTGAAATGCAAAAAGAAAATCGACATGAAATATTTATGAAAATTCACATTTTTATTTTTATATTTTCAAGACACACACAGTTTGGGGCGGGACGTTTCACAAGAGAGACATCCACGGCGCCAATTTATAATTGTAACGAATAGTATTTTAATTAAAACATTTTAAAAACACACAGTTTGGAACGGGACGTTTCACAAGAGTGACATCCATGGCGCCAATTTATAATTGTAACGAATAATATTTGAATTAAAACGTTTTTAAAATATATGCGCACTCGGGTAAAACCCGGGCGTTGCCCGGGCCATTCGTCTAGTCTATACATATTTGCCTTATTCTGTCTGTTTGTCTGTTTGTCTGAAGCTCACGGATGGGATTTTTCATAACCATCGGTGGTTCAGTGGTAGAATGCTCGCCTGCCACGCGGGCGGCCCGGGTTCGATTCCCGGCCGATGCATTTTTTTTTTTTTTACAATTTTTAAAACTCATTTATATATTATACAAGAATGACATCCAGGGCGCCAATTTATAATTGTAACGAATAGTATTTGAATAAAAGCATTTAATCGGGTAAAACCCGGGCGTTGCCCGGGTCATTCGTATATGATATAAAAAGCCAACAATGAAGAGTGAATGTAATATAAAAAGCCAACAATGAAGAATGAATGTAAGATAAAAAGCCAACAATGAAGAGTGAATGTAATATAAAAAGCCAACAATGAAGAATGAATGTAAGATAAAAAGCCAACAATGAAAAGTGAATGTAAGATAAAAAGCCAACAATGAATAGTAAATGTAATATAAAAAGCCAACAATGAAGAATGAATGTAAGATAAAAAGCCAACAATGAAGAGTAAATATAATATAAAAAGCCAACAATGAAGAATGAATGTAAGATAAAAAGCCAACAATGAAGAGTAAATATAATATAAAAAGCCAACAATGAAGAGTGAATGTAAGATAAAAAGCCAACAATGAAGAGTAAATGTAATATAAAAAGCCAACAGAGTGAATGTAAGATAAAAAAGCCAACAATGAAGAGTGAATGTAATATAAAAAGCCAACAATGAAGAATGAATGTAAGATAAAAAGCCAACAATGAAGGGTGAATGTAATATAAAAAGCCAACAATGAAGAATGAATGTAAGATAAAAAGCCAACAATGAAAAGTGAATGTAAGATAAAAAGCCAACAATGAAGAGTAAATGTAATATAAAAAGGCAACAATGAAGAATGAATGTAAGATAAAAAGCCAACAAAGAAGAGTAAATATAATATAAAAAGCCAACAATGAAGAGTGAATGTAAGATAAAAAGCCAACAATGAAGAGTAAATGTAATATAAAAAGCCAACAGAGTGAATGTAAGATAAAAAGCCAACAATGAAGAGTGAATGTAATATAAAAAGCCAACAATGAAGAATGAATGTAAGATAAAAAGCCAACAATGAAGAGTGAATGTAATATAAAAAGCCAACAATGAAGAATGAATGTAAGATAAAAAGCCAACAATGAAGAGTGAATGTAAGATAAAAAGCCAACAATGAAGAGTTAATGTAATATAAAAAGCCAACAATGAAGAATGAATGTAAGATAAAAAGCCAACAATGAATAGTAAATCTACTTATATATTTGCCTTATTCTGTCTGTTTGTTTGTCTGTTTGTCTGAAGCTCACGGATAGAATGCGCGCTCATTGGCTGCAAGGGATCACGTGTCCTCCCTGCCCCCCTCTAGACAACCCTGTTATTCAAAAACCATACATCCAATCGCCATGAAATTCTGGGATATTATTAGGTATATCCCCGGAAAGGTTTTCGAAAAATAATTTCTTGAATATCTTGAATATCCTTAGAGTTATTTGCAGAATTGTAGATATAACTCGCAAGCAGCGCCGCCAGACGGTGATAGGCTTAACTTGCTGCTCCACCCCTGTTGACCTTGGGTCGTTGTGTGAGTCACAGCATGATGCAACAAAAAACACTCTCTCTGGGGATTGCCTCTGTAAGTTTGCCTCTCTAGACAACCCTGTTATCAGCTGTGTGATACATCCACCTGTCTATACAGACCACCCTGTTAATAGCGACCACCCAAGTCAACGTTTTTAAAATATATTCGCACTCGGGTAAACCCCGGGCGTTGCCCGGGCCATTCTACTTATATAATTGCCTTATTCTGTCTGTCTGAAGTTCACGGATAGATTTTGGTCATCAACGCGCTCATCATCATTATGATCATTATCATTATCTAATGATATAATAATAATTATTATTATTATCTTCTATCTACTTATATAATTGCCTTATTCTGTCTGTCTGAAGTTCACGGATAGATTTTGGTCATCAACGCGCTCATCATCATTATGATCATTATCATTATCTAATGATATAATAATAATTATTATTATTATCTTCTATACTTATATAATTGCCTTATTCTGTCTGTGTGAAGTTCACTGTCTGAAATTCACGGATAGATTTTGGTCATCAACGCGCGCATCATCATTATGATCATTATCTAATGATAATAATTATTATTATCTATCTACTTATAAAATTGCCTTATTCTGTTTGTGTGAAGTTCACTGTCTGAAGTTCACGGATAGATTTTGGTCATCAACGCGCGCATCATCATTATGATCATTATCATTATCTAATATATTATTATAATATATTATTATCTATACTTATATAATTGCCTTATTCTGTCTGTGTGAAGTTCACTGTGTGAAGTTCACGGATAGATTTTGGTCAGAATGGATAAAATAAAAAAAGTGTCAAGGGATGGGAATCGAACCCACGACCTTCCGCTTACCGGGCAGATGCCATGACCACTAGGCTACCCTGGACATATTTTTCCGTTCACATTTTTATTTTTATATTTTCAAGACACACACAGTTTGGAGCGGGACGTTTCATAAGAGAGACATCCACGGCGCCAATTTATAATTGTAACGAATAGTATTTTAATTAAAACATTTTAAAAATATATACTCGGGTAAAACCGGCCCGGGCCATTCGTCTAGTATACAAATTATTCTACTTAGCTCACGAACAGTGCCCTCTATCAAAGATTAGATTAAATTATGCTGATGCAAACAAATAGATAATGCTAATAACAAACAATTATAAAAAAAAACTTATCTAAATATATATCACTCGAGTAGATATGCACATGGGTCAATCCCGGGGCGAAGCCTGGGTCACCCGTCTAGTATTTGATGAAATGAAGGGGCGCATAAATCATGGTGTAACAATATAAATATACCTATATAACCCAGGTTCCTGGAGCGCAGAACGCCAACTACCAGAGACAATCATTTGGAAACATTATAAATTATTTCAGTTTACTTAATTCATAAATAACTTTTAATAATAAATATATAATAATAATAATATATATATTTCACGAGAACACTTGCAAATTATTTAACAAAACAGCTTATATATAAATTCAAAGTTGAAAATTTAAAGAATATATACACAAATTTAGAATTAATATTTGTATATGTTACTTAATTTATAATATATATTTTCATAAACATACAGACAAATATAAATCACTATCGAAAGAAGGTAAAATATTAAAAATAATAAAATAAATAATAATTATAATAAAAAAAAAACAGAATAAATCGTTTACTGAGGTGTGAGTTCTTTTTTAAAAAAGAGATGTACTATTCTCATTCGATCATCTATACTATAACACTTTGCTGCAATTATTTTCTTTTGAGCACCGCGTAAATGGTTAGTATATCTGTTCCTATATTTTCTTTAATTTTATTAATTCAGAATTATGGAATTATGTTTCTGGATGCCTTAAGTATTTAATATTTCTATATAGTTTTTATGTGTAGGGTGCTATTTTTTTTTTTTAATTAAAAAGTTGAAATAACGTCTAAAAAAACACGTGAAATAACTAAAATAATGCCAGAAATTGGTCATAATTTCCATTAGCTTTCCAATCATTCTTTTTATCTCGTCTAAAGATTTAAAATTTTCGTGATTAAAACGGATACATTGTTGAAACTTCTGTTAATAAATTCTAAGAAGACATGCTCTTAAGTAAAAATATTTTAACTCAAAATGTTCGAATAATTTAAAAGCAGCCGAGATTTCTTAATAAATTTATAAAGCACACCATTTGTAATGCACATTAATTGCCAATTTTTTTTTTTTTTAAATATAATATATTTTCAAAACTTAGTTATGAACTTTGGAGTAAGAACATTCAATGCTGAGATTTTTCAAGATGAAAAACCCATGCGCGTCATATGAATGAGTCCAGGAAGCCATTTTTCACTGGGTTTTCCATTGGATAACGGCAACCTGGTACTCGACCCTGATTCTTAAAAATATCTGATCACATTTTAAATTTCAAACTTGGATATTATCAACTTTGAAAATATTCTAATTTGTTTTTTTCTTGTGCAGATAATGGAAAAGCACTATTGTGGTCTGAATAGATGAAAAAAAAAAGTAAGTTTTATTAAACTTTTCCTTCATTTTCCATAATATAAGTAGTTCTGCATCATTCAAAAATTGTTTTTCAAGTGTTTGAAAATTTTTTAAAAAATATTAGCCATTTTATTTCATAAAATATACCTTTATAAAAAAGTTTTTAGAATTTTAGATTTTTATTGTAATATCAGACTTATAGTAATATGATGCAGTACTATTTTACCTAACATGATGAACAATAGTTATCCCTTTCTTAAGATGTCTTGAAAGAAAACTTTTGGTATCTGATACCTCACATTTGTACTTGTAAGTTTGTCCACAAGTGGGGAATTTGTTTGCTAATGTTAGTTTTGGTGTTTGTAGATGGCTGTTGATGTCAAGTAAAAACAATGATTGGGATACTTAAAGGTAAGTTGCACCTAGCTAGATGTACATTTGACCTATTATATATATTATAAACACCTTATTATGTGGTGAGATATTTCTGCAGACCTCAGAAACATTGTATTATCCCTTGTTAACTATAATATATATTTCTGTAACTTTGAAAACTGGAATCCATAATTGTTTAATAATATGTATACATATAGATATTTAGTTAATATATACATTTGGAAATACCCCATTCTTTGAATGTGAAATCACATTTAAGTTCAAAATAAAGGCTTTATGTATGTAATAGTATATGGTGTTTAATTACAAAAAAAAAGCTACTTATTGTGGAATCAAGTTATATTTTAAAATGTTGCCAAGTTCCCCCATATAGTATGTCTACAGTAAAATATATCCTGTAGCTGCTGTAGTGTAGTTTTACTTGCCCACAATGTATGTATGTACCACAATAAACTGATGTGTAAACCCTCAGTTCTTGGCACGGCCCAACCTAACCCACTGGTGTTGGGCGGTGAATGCATCGTTACGAGGGACAGTAAAGTTGTTAGAGTGGTCTTCGGTGGCAGGGAGTCTTCCCTGTTATCATCCTCTACACTCTCACATTCTATATACCATTATATGTATTACACTAGATGGTACCATACTATTGTAAAACATGGATATCTTCAAATATTACAATTATGAGAAATTGCAATAATGTCATACTAACAAATAACCAAGAACCAACACTTGATTTGTGTTTCTAATAAGTCTCCAATGTTTCAGGATGAACCTAAGTACCAGAGAGAAAATACGGAATATGCCCCCATAGAATGGGTAAGTTGACTACATTATTGTAGCTTGTAGTGGCAACTTTTCATTGTTACAACACTACCATTCCCTCCATTGTTACAACACTCCCATTGTTACAACACTCCTATTTCCATGATGATCAGATACCGCCCCAGTCCTATGTGTTATGAGGATAGGTTTTACTTACCCTTTCATCTGAAGCCACTTTCTACACCTCACACTACAAGTACATCACATCACTGTGTGTTAACATAATGTATGGCAGGACTTCCAACTTGGTGTGAGATGGCCCAGACAACAGTTGGACAAGCAGAGGTAGGTTGTTGTGACTTGATGGAATTATTTATTGTCATGATGATCTGATACCGCCCCAGTCCTATGTGTTATGAGGATAGGTTCATTTTTACCCTTTTATCTGAAGTCCTTCCAACCACACAGCTGTGTTGTGTGGAACATGTGAGCTGACATTCTTTGTTGTGTCGTAGGTTATAGGACTGTTGGTGTCTCCACCTCTGTTCTAGTCCTCAAATAAGTCTGAGGTAGGTTTTATGTCTCGCCTTGAACACACTCCATGTTATCATGATGATATATACAGACCTGTTCTGAAGAACTGAGGACTAACCATACATTCTGATTCTTATTATTATCAAAACTATGTACTTTTGTCATAGTATTAGTAGATTGGTTGTAGATCTAAAGTCTGGTGTGTTGTAGGTGCTGATTGGTGGAGATCCTGCTACCTACGCCATCTGTTATAAACCCATGGTAGGTACATTATCTAGGTAACAAATGTAACCAAGTACTCTAGTGTAGCACTATTGCGATCACAATCAAGTTTCTGGTCAAAACCTGATAGCAATGGTGTTACCTATATTGATACTTTACAATCTTTAAAGTTGCCGCCATCTCTTTAATGCCAAGTGGTCACTTTAGATAGGCTTTAGTAAACTCTTTGTTTCAAGCCACTAAGCATTCAATAATCCTGACCAAGTTGTTTACAATTATATTAAACATAATGCTATTATAGTATCTTATATTTAACAAGAAGTTCCTTCAATATGTATATAGTGTGCTAATGATGATCAAATGACAAGCATATGTCTGAAGTGATGAGGACATCAGAGCTTGCTGACAACACAACACCTACTACTGTACTGTACTTGCTGCTATAACTTGACTCTAACTTGTGGTGGTGTTTGCCAGGTCTTGGTTGTTGTGGAGACTGCACCTGCTGGTATCAGTGAGACTGAAGTGGTGAGTTGAAAGTATTGTTATTTATTCTATGGATGTTTGTATGATGAAATAGTTGTAGTCTCGTTCGTATGAAACCATGATTAGCCTGGAACTCTGAACTCTTCCAATATTTGTATAAAACCTCCCCATGTACCTATACCTAGTGTAACATTGGGTATTGTGTCACCAGATGGAGACTGTACTAATGGGACACTGAGAATGGACTACAGTTGTTGAGGTGAGTTGCTATGTCATATTAGAAGCTATTTGTTGTATTGTGATGAACCTAAATAGGAATTGCCGTCCGATCCACAACTGAAGACGACCCCTGTTCTGACCCTTCCACTACATACTTGACATATGTCTGTATTATATCAGAGGTTATAATGGTGTTTGTGTGTTGTTAGGTTTTCTGAGATAACTGAAGTGTGACACCAAGGTAAGCAATCATCTCTTGTACAATATATTATCTCCTGGCTTCAATGATGTAAACATTGATCTGACATCACCTGATGTTTTCAAATCGAGCTTTTTAAAACTGACACCTTTTTATTAACCCTTAATTTTAAGTTTAAAATAACTCCCAATATCTAAACTTGTTTTTATTTTTTTTTTTTAGGAATGGCGAGTCGCAACCTTCACCACAAATTGGAAGAGGTATTTGAAGATAGTCAAAGGAATGGATGGCAGCTGTAAGTAAGTTTTACATCTCTTTTGTTTCTTTTTTTTTTAAGTGTTTAAGTGATGTGAAACATGATTTACTCCTTCACACAATTGAGCTGCTGAAAGTTGTTTCACACAAAGGAACCTTGCTATAACATCACCCACTACAATAGCTCAGTTGTTTAATCTGCTGTTATAAGAAGTTTTAACAATTTTAAATTTATTTCTTTTTTGCATTTTGCTCCTAGCAGTTGTTGTAAGTTATTCAGCTATTTGTGTCAACCTAACCTAGCACAGTATTAGAGCTTGGCTCCCGGGGTAGTTCCTACCCACCTGGGTGACAGGTGTCAAACTTGTGCCACAGTAAATGTGTCACCTCTCACCTCTAGGTAACTCTACTGTACTGTAGTGGAGGCCGCTGGTGTGGGGACACTACACTTGTTGTACTACATTTAGTGTAGATAGTCTGTCTATGTAGTGTTGTGTCTCAGTGTTGGCTGGTGTTTGCAGCTCTCCTGGTAGCTGACCTTGTTTCCCTCAAGTATTCTTCCCACTATATTTTTAAATAAATATTTCTGCCCCTCAATTGGTATTCTTGTGTGTGCTTTCCCCTAAGTCATGCTGTTTCTATTATGTAGTCATTTGGTGTTGTGTGTGCTTGACCCTAAAGTTACACATTGGGGGGAAATGTTTGGAAGAGTTTGTATTTACTTGTGTAGCTAATTGTTTCCTCCTTGAGATTTGACAGAACTAACAATAACCTCCAATAAGTGACCACACAAGCTGTTTTTTAAATTTATACAAAGTTTTGTGAAAACAAATTTACAAATGAAAGTCCATCTGGTGGACCAGACTGGAATTATTTAGCAACACTTACTACCATGCTTTGGAAGGGTTCCCATGATGGTTGCAAATCCCACCAATTCTATGATACATGCTCTGAATCAACTATACTATAACAAGTAAATGCAGTGATTTTTGTAACTGGTTGGTCAACAGCTTTTAAGTTTTTTTTTTGCTAACCCTTGTGGGTGTTGGAGGTGACGATGGTTGGTTCAAACATTGTTGGTGTGGTAAGAGACTAGTTTATGTGCTATAAAAATCCTTTCAGTGCGGCTTTCTACACTAGCTGCCCCATTAAAATGACACTGCTGACTCATTTCCGCCTGCTTGGTGTGGAAAATTTGCTTTGTTTTTTTAGTCAGTTAGCTGGCTGGTTTATGAAAGAATTTGTAACGACCACAAATGCGTTTTGGCTGTTGACCCTCATCAGTGTAGTGCAGGCAGGAAATGGTTGGCTGTAAGTTCTTTCAAATAGAATGCTTCTCTCCAAGATACAATTGTTTGTCAGTAACTTGTAGCCACAATGGGGACATTGCAACAATGGGAGACTTACCCACTATTGTAGTAGCTGCTGTTTGAAAGTTGCAGTGTATATGTACCGACTGTAGGTGACTTTTGGTGTTTTTAAATAATGTGTTGACATTTTATTTATGAAATTATTGTGTATCATTGGTAAAAATGGTTGTTTTAAAAAAGTTTAACACAGTGTACACAACATAAATATATATTGATACAAAGCAATAATGCGCCATCTATATATAACAAGACATTAAAATGCTAATGTTTCTTTTCACATATAAATCAAACATCTACTTTGAAAAAATATTGGGAGGGCTTGGCTCATTTATGCCTAACTTTTTTTTTTTGCTTATCCCTTGTACACGTGGTACAGGCCATGATAATCATGATGGGTAGAAGTTGATGACTTGCTTTTACTGTAAGTGCATCACATGTCTACATGTGTGAAAAGCAGTTCAACTTTGCACATACAAATTTGCCAGAGCCCTGTTTGGTTACTTGCACTCGCTGGTGGGGTTGGACTTTTGCAAGAATCTGGGGCCATTAAAGCATTTTTTTTTTAAATCAAAAAAGTGCCCAATATGGGGATCGAACCCGGGTTGTACCGGTCGAAAACCAATGGTTTAGACCATCCTTCCACCAACCTCCTACTTGTGTTTATTGTTTGCAGAAGATCATTGCTTAATTTAAAATATTTAAAACTAGCGGATGTACCCGGCTTTGCCCGGGTTTTACCCGAGTAAAGGTTTGTCAACAAACATTTGTTCAAACAATTCTCTATAAACTTATAAAAAAAAATATATATATATATATATATTTTGATAATTTGAAACTTAAATTTGAATCTCTAGATAAAGTGAACATTTTTTCCCCGTCCCTGTGTGCCGTGTCATCCTGAATTTTGTCTTTCCTAATTTTCAACATTACAAAATCATCGTTTTATCTAGTGAACATTTTTTCCTGGTCCCTTGAAAAATCCTCGATAAGTTGAATAAAATCAATATTAATTGGTTCCCTCGGTAATTGGAAGTTAAAGGAATAGTATCTTTGCCTTGGAATTGTATCATTATTCTTGTCTCAAATAAATTGCTGTGTCGATAAATGATAAAACTAACTTTGACTTGTGCGCAAAATTCCCATGCTCTACGGGCGGAGATCAGAGCTTGGTTAAGTGGATTTGCCAATGTAGAGGACAAAACGTTCTGTCGGTGGTTTAATGTTCCAAGTCTTTCGCGCAGTCTCTTGGGATTAAAGGATTTGCTTCAAGCGAGGGGTGGCTCTCAAATTATATTAAAAAAAAAAAAAGACTGGATATCATTTTAAAAATCTGCCGAGAGGGCGCCAGCGTGGATATTTCCATTTGTTCGCAAAGGATTGACGACCTAAACCAACTTTTGAATGGCTATGACCTATGGTTATCGTCTGATTTCTACTTATTCAAAAATGAATAGAGGTTCGTATCAAGCAAATTCAAAGGGAAAACAAGAAACTTTATCAAGTTGGTATGCTTACAGGACGAAACTATGCAAAAGCTTCTATATAAGTTATTTAATTTTTAGTATCTCATTTATATTTATATATATGTAGTATATTTTGACATAGATAGAGCACAACCTTCTTATAATATTTATCATAACCCCATATCTATATAAAATGTATATTGAACTTGTAACAAAATAACAAATAAAGCAAAGAGGTAAAGGTAGACCAAGACGACATAGTCCAGACGACAAAGGCCAGACGTGATAAACAACCCAGACTAACAGGTGTTTATGATAATGAGTTCATTCCCCCGTCAGCAGGTGGCCAGACATAATTAATAACCCAGCGCTTGACAGGTGGCGTGATTACGGGAACCAATCAGAACTCGCCGCCATCTGCGAGCGTCTCATATAAAAGCCCCCCCAAGATTGGGACAAAGTAGTTGTTTCAGTTGTTTTCAGAGCGCCGCCGTCATACGGTCGGGTCTCTCACCCCTATCCGCGATGTAGGCATCCGCGGCGCCCGTGGTTCGACTTGCCTTCGTCCGTGGTCTACCTCTTCCTCTTGGAGTTACCATATAGACCTGCCTCTGTCTCTTGCTGTCCCAGTGCGGGAATCCCAACACGCACCCACTACCACGACTGCCCAGCACATTCCACTTCGGGATTACTACATATATATATATATATCGTCTTGCACAATTATTTAAACTTTTAAAAATAAAGTACAATACTTAAAATAAAATATGTTTCTTATACAATCTAAAATTAGAAAATAAACTTTTAAATCGGTAACCTCAAGGAGATAGCCATTATAAAGCATTAATATTTGAATTAGTTTTACTTAATATATTAGCCCTGAAAGACCCAAGTTCATCAAGCGTCCTGATCCGTCGCAATGGTGGCGCTGCTTGCGAGTTAAATCTGCAAATAACTCTAAGGATATTCAAGAAATTATTTTTCAGAAACCTTCCCAGTACTATACTAAATAACTTCCCAAAGTTTCATGGCGTTCCAATGAGTGGTTTGGTCAGGCATAAAGAACACGCACACATACATTCATATTTATATATATACTAGCGGATGTGCCCGGCTTCGCCCGGGTTTTACCCGAGTAAAGGTTTGTATAACGAACATTTGTTAAAACAATTCTCTATAAACATATAAAAAAAGTAAGATATATTTTGATGATTTGAAACTCGTAAATTTGAATCTCTCGATAAAGTGATCATTCTTTCCCGGTCCCTTGTGCCGTGTCATCCTGAATTTTGTATTTCCTAATTTTCTATATTACAAATTAATCGTTTTATCTAGTGAACATATTTTCCCGGTCCCTTGAAAAATACTCGATAAGTTGAATAAAATCATGGTCGTGAATCTCTCGATAAGGTGATCATTTTTTCCCGGTCCCTGTGTGCCGTGTCATCCCGAATTTTGTATTTCCTCGATAAAGTGAACATTTTTTACCGTTCCCTGTGAGCCGTGTCATCCTGAATTTTGTCTTTCCTAATTCTATACATTACAAAATCATCGACACGGGATATCATTTAATGTTGTCTAAAGGGGGTTAAGAGAGCAGTCTCTTTCAAATGAAAAATGCTTTAATTAAGCAGATGTTTAAAGTATAATATATGAGAGAGGCAATCTTACAGGTTGTCGACGCTGTAAAATCCCCAGAGAGAGTGTTTTTGTAGCATCATGCTGTGACTCACACGATGACCCAAGGTCATCAGGAGCAGCAAACTAAGCCTATCTCCGTCTCAATGGTAGGGCTGCTTGCGAGTTAAATATACAAATCTGCAAATAACTCTAAGGATATTCAAGATATTCAAGAATTTTTTTTTCGTAAACCTTTCCGGGGATACACCTCATAATATCCCAAAATTTCACGGCGATTGGATGTATGGTTTTTGAATCCATAGAGGACACACACACACACAGACAGACAGACAGACATTCATTTTTATATAGATATAGATGTTCTCCTACTGTCCTAAAAGCTCATGCCCATAGTTTGCTTAAAATACCATTTCCAAGATTCCACCCTTCAGTTTAGCCTATAAAAGCAGAATGATCGAATATAGTATCAGAGCTCTGGTTAGAAGAGCAGTCTGGTGTATTAAATTGGTTAAACTTTTGGGAGGGTTCACCGCTGATGAGCCAAGCCCTCCCAATATTTTTTCATCGCAGTAAGGATAGTAGAAGTTTGATTTGTTATTTATATATTCGCATTTTAATGTCTTAACCTTTAATCTCTTAAGGCAGAGAGCCATCTGGTGGAAAAGAAATCAACTAATCATTGATTTAGCCTGTTCCCTGATATTTGGTGAACCCACTTTCTCGATAAATCAAGAAAAAAAAAAAACATTTTTCTGAAAATAAGAGTATTATTATATATTAAATAGCATGTGAAATTGATAATTATCAGCAATAAATGATGCTAAATTGATGCTATTTCTAAATTACATTGCTTTTGTACCCAACACTTCTGAAAATTGTTGAGTAATAGTGTTGTGTTAACTAACCACCATGATTATCATAGTCTGAACCACATGTGAGATATCCCAATCCATTTATTAACTCTTCTCTTGTCAGCTAGAGATCAGCTAGTTGATGGAATTTTTCTTTTACAAAGAAGAGACCAAAGGCTTCTTGTATTCTTATTACACCCTGTTGAAGGATGTTATTGTCTGAAAGCTCACCAAGCTTATACTTTTTAATAAAGAAACTTTTATCTTTGGCTTCTTAGCAATGAAATCTGGTGATTCATTTTATTGTATTTCTTCTTTTAGTGCGCTAACTACTTTTCCCAATGTGGAGAAGAGTAACAGACATAAACAGAATAAGAGAGTGTCACATTTTTGTATATTTATCTATGTTAAAACTTTACACAAATAAATTTATTGGCAATGCATTTCTTTTAAATATCATCAAATATTATCTCTACAAACCTTACTGCAATGATATATAATATCATTGCAGTAAGGTCTGTAGAGATAATATTTGATGATATTTAAAAGAAACGCATTGCCAGTAAATTTATTTGTGTAAAGTTTTAACGATAGATGGCAATTAAATTTAATTTACTAATATTTATCTATGTGTTTCTCATGTGTGAGGCTTACTAACTACCACAAAACTAGTTGAACAAAGGGTTCAGCAATGTGTTTTATTGTCCATCGAGGTCAGTCTCAGAGAAGTAAACAACAGATTCCACCCTCGGGGCACTCCACTCCGTGGATCTGGACTCTGGGGTTACAGAACTTCATACAGGCTCCCAGGTTCTTATCACAGTCATCTGAGTTGGGCAGCATGTCTGCACATTATACACAACCATTGATTTATCTCTATGTAGTAACATTATTTACACACATCATTCCTTTGGCACAATTTGGGTTATAGAACACTATGTGATAATCCTGTTGAAGGACTGACAAGTTTGAAAGCTTGAAAATAAAAAGTTGTACAAGAAACTTAGCCTTGGAAAAGCTTTATATATTTTATAGAACACAAAGTACGTCACAAACTATTTATTTGGATTTGGTCTTTTGTTACCTTGTGTTTATTATTCCTTTGTATTTTTGTCTAGTAACAATGCTGTTACTTAAAGGTCACAAACATTTCATTTTTTAAAAAATTATCCCTAGTACACGTGGGTACAGGCAATGATAATCATGGTGGGTAGTTAGCGACTGCTTTTACTGTAAGCGCACCACATGTCTACACATGTGAAAAGCAGTTCGACTTTGCACTTACAAATATGCCGTTTGCCGGTTACTTGCACTCGCTGGTGGGGTTGGACTTTTGCAAGAATCGGGCCATTGGAGCATTTTTTTTTTTAAATCTGAAAAAAGTGCCCAATGCGGGAATCAAACCCCGGTCGTAGTGGTCGAAAACCAAACGGTTTAAACAAGACTTTCACCGACCCCCCCAAACATTTCATTAATTGGTCTTGTTTGTTTTTAATCTATAATCCAAATTGTACACACCTTATGATGTATAAATAGAAGTCAAATTCAGTTTGGTTATGTGTGTGATAACCCCACACAGCACAGATGACGTTAATATTGATGAGTATGCATATATTCTTATATTGATAATCATCATTGATATACACCAATACCTCGCTTTCGTGTCGTTTCGTTTTGCGTTTTTTTCGAAGTTGCGTCGCTGCTTAATTTTTACTGATTTTCACTGTGCGCCGTTAGATTTTCTATGTTTCGTTGTTTTGGATTCGAGTTTTTAATTTTTTTTTGAATTTTTTTTTCCTAAAATATGGCAACACCTTTGTTTTTGATTGCGCCTTCACATATTTTCACTTTGCGTTGTTTCAATTTGCGTCGTGTTTTTTTGGAACGTAACCCTGACGCAAAGCGAGGTATGGGTGTATAAATATAACAGCCCAAAGCAATATTAGGGAAACATGGTCTTAGCTTTATTTTTAGTGTTTTATTATGGTAAACTTTAATAAAGCTTAAGACTGGCTGTTGTTCTAGACTTGTTCATAGAACTGGCTGTAGTACAGTAATACAATCGACACCTCTTGATTGTGTAATTGAATGTTGCTGATGGCCCACTGCCATCTATCGATAAATATTCCTGAGTGGTCAGGGTACGCCATTTTTGTTTTTAAGATTAACACCTGACTATATATATGCAACAGACGGTCATGCCTGTATGTCTATCTGAAGCAATAATAATGATGATAATTAATATCTATAAGTCAGAGAGAGGCAACCATACAAGTTTGTACTCACCTGAGGAGACAAGCGAGCTACCAGCCACCAGGACTACAAGTAGGATGACCAAGTACTTCATGTTGGAACTACTGGAACAAGCAAGGTGGAAGTTAAGTTTGGTTACTGGGATTTAATCCTGCAGTATATCTATATAGGAACGTTGAAAGATAGAATAAGAGCGTTTTGTGTATGTATGAGGTGTATAATAACTTCCTATTATATTTGTCCTATTGAGAGGTTGGATTATTATTTTTTAATTTTACAAAGATATGATGTAAAGAAATGTATTGACGCAAATATCCCCGAGTTTGGTATATTGCGTTGTAGGATGTTAATAAAGTTCCTCATTTGCCAGACAATCTCGTATAGAATCATCGTAAAATATGGTATTTTATTAAGGCAAAAGAGATAATAGAAATAATTAGAAACAATTTTACAGGTTACAGAAAAAAATACATCTAAAAAGTAGGTAATAAAAAACTATCGTGTCAAAAAAAGACCAAGATTCACTTATCATTTATAAGATGAACCAATGAAAATATAGAATTCTATATAAGAACTTGTTGAAGGCCATTATACCCGAAAGCTTGGGTACTTTTTATATACTCATGGATAAAACTTAAGAAAGTTGTACCTTTTAGCATGTATATCGGGATTCAGACAATAACTCTGAAAGGTATTACAGTGACCTTTATTGAGGACACACGAGATAACCAAGTGTGAACGAAATTGCCTGTCTACTTCATAAAAACGAGGCGACATTAAAGACTTCCTTTAGTTGTTTTGTCCATGAGTGTAAATAAGAAACTTTATTTTCAGAATGTCTTCATTAGATGGTAGAATAAACGATCGATATTGATTAGGGTAAATAGTTTCTATGATGTGCATTATTACGTTATCTGTTATAAGAAATCTGAACTATTTTTGACGCGTATGATTACAGTTAAACCTGTCTAAAACGCCTCCTCTAAATAGCGCCTCCCTCTCTATAGCGCCCGATTTTAAATACGCAGTACGATGCGATTTACATTAAAAGTGACCTCTCTATAGTACCCTATTTTGGTGAGTCCCAAGAGGGGGCGCTATAGATAGGTTTAACTGTATTTTAAAAATAAATCAAATTTCTACTGCCCTTACTGACCTCCCGTATAGATAAGTCGGTGGATGAGTGGGTAACACGCTCGATTCCCGACAGTCATGAACCGGGATTGAATCCCGCGTTAAAATTTTGTTTAATATGTGAATAACCTTCACATATTATTCACTGTTTCAATTATCATGAACTAGGTTGCTCTTGCTGAGCGGTACCTATTAATGTGATTTGAACCAGTGACCTCCCATTATTTTATCATTGCAGTAAGGGTATTAGAAAATTGATTTATTTTTAAAAGAAATCAATAGTTCAAAATAGTTCAAATTTCTTGAATAGTTTCTGTTAATAAGGCATGGTCTTCAACATGCCTTCCGCAGGTTGTTGTAGACATACTTTCTGTAGAAGATAAAATCAGTTTGAAAGATTGTACGATTAAGCCGAAACCTCTGAAAGATTCACTACTGATGAGCCAAGCCCTCTCATTTAATAATTTTTAATCATTGCAGTAAGGTAAGAGATAATATTTGATAATATATATACAGTTAAACCTGTCTATAGCGCCCCCTCTTGGGACTCACCAAAATAGGGTGCTATATAGAGGGGGTGCTATAGACAGGTCACTTTTAATGTAAATCGTATCGTACTATGTATTCAAAATCGGGCGCTATAGAGACGAAGGCGCTGTTTAGAGGGGGTGCTATAGACAGGTCACTTTTAATGTAAATCGTATCGTACTACGTATTCAAAATCGGGCGCTATAGAGAGGGAGGCGCTATTTATAGGGGGCGCTATAGACAGGTCACTTCTAATGTAAATCGCATCGTACTACGTATTTAAAATCGGGCGCTATAGAGAGGGAGGCGCTATTTAGAGGGGGCGCTATAGACAGGTTTAACTGTATATATAAGAGAAAGACATTGACAAAAATAATGACAATACATTTTAGCAATATAATTTAATTGAATTCATAATTGTAATTTTTGTTAATAATATCTCTTTAAATATGAAACAAATATTTGCGGAAGATCATTACTCGATGCAATTTCTTGTAATTATATCCATGCACCTCTACAAACCTATAAGATTATGTTCATAGGTAAAGATGCAGGGTATATATTAAAAACAAACCATTACATTAGTAGAAAGGTCTGGAGATAGATGTCGCCTGTCGTTTTGAAGAGACAATTTTGTTCACACTTTGTTAGCTTGCGTGTCTTCAAAGTATTTATTAACAGAGTATCATATTTTTATGTTTATATTTTGCTACTTTGTAAACTTCCCTCATTGCTTATCTTTTGTTTATCATTCATAGTTTGTTTTTGCCATAAATAAATTGCTGTCTCATCCCGAAAAGTTGGTCTTCCCTAATTTTCCATGTGGCAATATATAAGTCTTCGAACTTGGCTAAAGCCCTACCATATATAATTGGTTATTTGCACTTACAAATGAGATTTGACTTTTGCAAGAATCGGGGGCTATTTAAGCATTTTTTCTTCAGAAAAAAAAAAAAAGTGTCCAGTGCGGGATTCGATCCCTGGTCGTAATTGTCAACTCGGTGTATTCCACTCCTCGATCAACCCCCAATGTAATGTAATAAATCTTTTTGGTTGAGGTGTCTAGGGATGGGAATCGAACCCACAGTGTTCCGCTTACAGGGCAGATGCCATGTCCACTAAGCTACCCTGGACATTTTTGGTTGAGGTGTGTGTGTGTGTCGTTTTTTCCCCAATAGAACATTCACTAAAGAGAGAGAAAAACTTGTAATTAATCTCGTGCGGATCTCGTGAAGTCAAAGTCCGCTTAGAACTGACGAGGGCCATTAATCCGAAACCATAGTTTCCAGGTGGGCTTTCTGAATTTTCCAAAGCTGGTGTTGTGGCACTAAAGAGAGCATTAGAGAGAGAGAGATAGTTGTGTATCACTTACCTGAAGATAGATATCTACATCGGGTCCGTAGATGTAGATATTTATAGGCGGTAAGATAGCCTTCATCACAGCTGTTGACTCTCAGACATTGTCAACTTCCCACGGTCGCGACAATGTCTGTTGTTTTATTAAAATAGAGATCCATACACAGTGGCAGTACTAATATAGTACAGTATTAAGATGTATTTAGAGATCCACACACAGTAGCAGTACTCATAACATGTTCGTAATGCCAACAACCTATGAATACCAGGAATATTCTGTTTGTCATTCTATTTTATAATCATGGGGTAGGTAGTTAATTTTACAGAGACTGTCAATAGATGACGAATAGCTTCGCTCCTATTTTGACTGAATAAATAACTTTTTTTTTAGTATTATTGGCGAAACCGCTGGGAGGATTCACCGCTGATGAACCATGCCCTACCATTGATTTATCATTGCAGTAAGTTCAGTATAAAATTGTTTTAGTTCAAAAGGAATAATACGTTGCAAAAATAGTTTAAATTTATCAAATAATATCGTGTGTTATACTGTTTTATAATATAATTCCAGGGGCTGTAGTTTTGAAACTTTTGGTTTTACGAGAGCTTACTTTTTTAAAGAGGAACAACAGCTCTCAGCAATGTAGAGTATCTTCACTTACCTCAAATAAAAAAGCTAGCTGTTATACCAGAGTTTACTAGATATCGTTTTATATATGTGCCAAGACCTCACAGCTGTCAATAAAAAAAAAAGAATGTCAACATTATTTGTTATGTATGTTGACACTGTAGACATCTGGCGTTGCCAAAATTAAATCATGGTGCAATTAAACCGCAATGATATGTAAATATGACATACATTTAATATAATGCATTAGAACTCTTTCTTTTGGAAAAAAATTGAGGTCTTTTTGATGCGTATGTTTCTATTTAAAATGAAGCAATTTTCTATACTGCCCTTACTGCAATGGTAAATTTTATCAGTAAGGGCAGTAGAAAATTGCTTCATTTTAAAAAGAAACATACGCCTTAAAAGAGTTCAAATTTCTTATAAAGTTTCAGGGAGATTGTATTCATGTATAAATGTGAGAGAGAAAAAAATCCACCAAAGTAAGGTGGTTGTGCCTTAACTGTAAATGTATCGGGTCCGAAGACCATTCCATACTTATCAAGGGGAGTGCTAACTGTATATGTGTTGGGTCCGAAGACCATTCCATCCTTGTCAAGGGGAATGCTAACTGTATATGTGTTGGGTCCGAAGACCATTCCATCCTTGTCAAGGGGAATGCTAACTGTATATGTGTTGGGTCCGAAGACCATTCCATACTTATCAAGGGGAGTGCTAACTGTATATGTGTTGGGTCCGAAGACCATTCCATCCTTGTCAAGGGGAGTGCTAACTGTATATGTGTTGGGTCCGAAGACCATTCCATCCTTGTCAAGGGGAATGCTAACTGTATATGTGTTGGGTCCGAAGACCATTCCATCCTTGTCAAGGGGAATGCTAACTGTATATGTGTTGGGTCCGAAGACCATTCCATACTTATCAAGGGGAGTGCTAACTGTATATGTGTTGGGTCCGAAGACCATTCCATCCTTGTCAAGGGGAGTGCTAACTCTATATGTGTTGGGTCCGAAGACCATTCCATCCGTGTCAAGGGGAAAGCTAACTGTATATGTGTTGGGTTCGAAGAGACCATTCCATCCTTGTCAAGGGGAGTGCTAACTGTAGATGTGTTGGGTCCGAAGACCATTCCATCCTTGTCAAGGGGAGTGCTAACTGTATATGCGTTGGGTCCGAAGACCATTCCATCCTTGTCAAGGGGAGTGCTAACTGTATATGTGTTGGGTCCGAAGACAATTACATCCTTGTCAAGGGGAGTGCTAACTGTATATGCGTTGGGTCCGAAGACCATTCCATCCTTGTCAAGGGGAGTGCTAACTGTATATGCGTTGGGTCCGAAGACCATTCCATCCTTATCAAGGGGAGTGCTAACTGTATATGTGTTGGGTCCGAAGACCATTCCATCCTTGTCAAGGGGAGTGCTAACTGTATATGTGTTGGGTCCGAAGACCATTCCATCCTTATCAAGGGGAGTGCTAACTGTATATGTGTTGGGTCCGAAGACCATTCCATCCTTGTCAAGGGGAGTGCTAACTGTATATGTGTTGGGCCCAAAGACCATTCCATCCTTTTCAAGGGGAGTGCTAACTGTATATGTGTCGGGTCCGAAGACCATTCCATCTTTGTCAAAGGGAGTGCTAACTGTATATGTGTTGGGTCCGAAGACCATTCCATCCTTGTCAAGGGGAGTGCTAACTGTATATGTGTTGGGCCCAAAGACCATTCCATCCTTGTCAAGGGGAGTGCTAACTGTATATGTGTCGGGTCCGAAGACCATTCCATCCTTATCAAGGGGAGTGCTAACTGTATATGTGTCGGGTCCGAAGACCATTCCATCCTTGTCAAGGGGAGTGCTAACTGTATATGTGTTGGGCCCAAAGACCATTCCATCCTTGTCAAGGGGAGTGCTAACTGTATATGTGTTGGGCCCAAAGACCATTCCATCCTTGTCAAGGGGAGTGCTAACTGTATATGTGTTGGGTCCGAAGACCATTCCATCTTTGTCAAAGGGAGTGCTAACTGTATATGTGTTGGGTCCGAAGACCATTCCATCTTTGTCAAAGGGAGTGCTAACTGTATATGTGTTGGGTCCGAAGACCATTCCATCTTTGTCAAAGGGAGTTCTAACTGTATATGTGTTGGGTCCGAAGACCATTCCATCCTTGTCAAGGGGAGTGCTAACTGTATATGTGTTGGGTCCGAAGACCATTCCATCTTTGTCAAAGGGAGTGCTAACTGTATATGTGTTGGGTCCGAAGACCATTCCATCCTTGTCAAGGGGAGTGCTATCTGTATATGTGTTGGGTCCGAAGACCATTCCATCCTTGTCAAGGGGAGTTCTAACTGTATATGTGTTGGGTCCGAAGACCATTCCATCCTTGTTAAGGGGAGTGCTAACTGTATATGTGTTGGGTCCGAAGACCATTCCATCCTTGTTAAGGGGAGTGCTAACTGTATGTGTGTTGGGTCCGAGGACCATTCCATCCTTGTCAAAGGGAGTTCTAACTGTATATGAGTTGGGTCCGAAGACCATTCCATCCTTGTCAAAGGGAGTGCTAACTGTATATGTGTTGGGTCCGAAGACCATTCCATATTTGTCAAAGGGAGTGCTAACTGTATATGTGTTGGGTCCGAAGACCATTCCATCCTTGTCAAGGGGAGTTCTAACTGTATATGTGTTGGGTCCGAAGACCATCCCATCCTTGTTAAGGGGAGTGCTAACTGTATATGTGTTGGGTCCGAAGACCATTCCATCCTTGTTAAGGGGAGTGCTATCTGTATATGTGTTGGGTCCGAAGACCATTCCATCCTTGTCAAGGGGAGTTCTAACTGTATATGAGTTGGGTCCGAAGACCATTCCATCCTTGTCAAGGGGGTGCTAACTGTATATGTGTTGGGTCCGAGGACCATTCCATCCTTGTCAAGGGGAGTTCTAACTGTATATGTGTTGGGTCCGAAGACCATTCCATCCTTGTCAAGGGGAGTTCTAACTGTATATGAGTTGGGTCCGAAGACCATTCCATCCTTGTCAAGGGGAGTGCTAACTGTATATGTGTTGGGTCCGAAGACCATTCCATCCTTGTCAAGGGGAGTTCTAACTGTATATGTGTTGGTTCCGAAGACCATTCCATCCTTGTCAAGGGGAGTTCTAACTGTATATGAGTTGGGTCCAAAGACCATTCCATCCTTGTCAAGGGGAGTGCTAACTGTATATGTGTTGGGTCCGAAGACCATTCCATCCTTGTCAAGGGGAGTGCTAACTGTATATGTGTTGGGTCCGAAGACCATTCCATCCTTGTCAAAGGGAGTGCTACAAAGGCACCTATTCCTTATAAAAAAAATAAAACAATGCATTTTGCTTATGGATGAAATAGAGGTGCCTCAAGAAATCTCTCCCCCAGGGCGACCCTTGTCCACAGTTGTCTCCCACCCACCCAAGCACTCCGGCCCAAATCGAGGTCGCCGAGAACGAAAGCAAGAGCAATTAGAGAAGAAGAAAGCTCAGACTTCCTAGTTGGATGTAGAATGGACAATTCCTGAGGTGTACAAAAGATTTTAAGACTTAAAATAGAGTTTCCTGGGCGCGGGAGGGTCGGGGGAGGTCGGCGGACTGATTTAGGCCTACCGCATAGGTAATTAGGCCTAATGAGATGGGATTCCCCTGGGTGGACTTCCTTGGTGTCGCCCTCATTACAAGAAACACTTTCTTTAAGTATTTTCTCTATCACATTATGTTTTACTTTTTATAATTAATATTCGTGAGATGAGTCCTCTTTCACACAAAGGCAAAAAAATTAATCTATATTACATAACCCAAAGTTTCGAAATTAATATTTATGTAATAACATATGTTACTTTTCCGTTAGCTCTCTTCTCTGGCCTTGGTTGGGTTTATAGAGTTAATTGTGTGTGAATTTTTTAATTCATTAAAGTGAAGGTTGGGTAGTTTTTTAATGAAGGGGCTGTTTCTGTATCTTCTATGAGAAAATCTTGCTCCAAACTATCGGGGGCAGCATTTTTCAACCTCCTTTTGAATCACAAGGGGAACTTCCATCTTTGTATGATTTTAAGTTCCTCATGTCGAAGTTTTTGATAAACTTTATTCATTTATCCCACCGGTCACAGAGTATGGGATTCGCAGAATTTGAGCCAATTTACATTTTTGAATATTTTATTAGTTTGTTGTGCTCCTTTTTTTTTACAATCGCAGCTTTATCTCTGTAAAGAGATCTTTTGGAACCTAATGGAGAACGTTTAAATGACTTGAGGAATAATCAACAACAAAAAGGAATCATTATGCTATCCTACAATATCTGGGAACATTTCGAAAATGGTTATTTAAAGTTTTTATTCTATTTCTTTATTGTGCCATGGATTGGGCATTCTTTGTTCTGGTCGGTTACAGAGGCTATAGAGGGATTGGCAGCATGAATCGAAACTACATTTAATATATATGAGAAATAGTTACCCAGAAATTATTTGAAAGAGGAAAAATAAAAATCAGGTAAAATTTTTCTTTTAATTTTGAATTTGTAAGCTTTTGAGCAATATATATTTTTAAAATGAAAGAATTTAAAAGCACGAATGTTTCTTTTATACATAATACAAACTTCTACTGTCCTTACTGCCATGAAAAAATATATTGGGAGGGCTTGGCTCATCAGTGGTGAGCCCTCCCAGCGGTTTCGCCAATTTAATCCACCAGACCGCTTCTAAGAGCTCTAATACTGTATTGGACGATTCTGCTTATATACGCAGCACTGAAGGATGGAATCTCAGAAATAGTTTTTTAAGAAAACTATGGACATAAGCTTATAGGACAGTAGAATTACATTCTAATATTTGCATCGAGCAATGCTCTTCCGCAAACAATAAAGACAAGGCCAGTTAGGCAAAATATAATTTTATTTTTCCTCTTTCAAATACATTTAAATTGTTGGCAGCAGTGTTTATGGATCTAGCTGGAGAGAATTTGTTTACTTTCATGTGCCCTATAATTTATCAATGTCTCATACAGTTGTCAATTTTATTTATCTAAGTTTCCACACATTTGATTTTTGTTCTAATGCTTACCATACCTATCACATCGAAAGAAATTGCTCTATGATCTGAACCAAATTCTTCATCTAGACAATTTAAACAATTTTATCGATTCTTTTAATCAAATTTTACAAAGGTGGAAAAATAAAAGAGTAAAAGGGCATATAAAGTGTAGGGGAATATATATATAAATATCTTCAGCAAGGAAGGTTTCCCCACCTTGAGAGAGTCCTCCTCCAGACAAGGTCTTCTTGTACACTCCTCAGTTCCGCACAGAGGAAGTACCTATAGATGCGCGTCTTGGCAGACGCCAGGATGGCCAGGGCGTCATCGTCTAATTCTTCATCTAGAACTTTCTATTCTGTCAATATGTGGGCGTTTCTGGATGACGAAATATTGAGGTCTATGATTGATGAGTTTCTCTCTTTATTTTGGTTCTTTGCCCAAGTTTTGACAAAATAAATTATTTTCTAAAAGTAATACATCCTTTTTAAGAGGCTTCCGAAGTTATTTTGAGGACTGAAATTTCTATAATAAGTAAAAGCAATTTTTTTTTTAAACTCAGAAGTGTTTTCTCGGAGGATAGCATACACACACACAAGGCAATTTTATTTCTTAAATAATCAAATCGCGATAAAACAATGTTTATAATATGATGCACTAGCGCGCCATCTGTTATCAAAATTCAAAACTATTTTAAACGCGTAAGATTCTTTTTGAAATTAAACAATTTCTACTGCCATTACTGCAATGGAGCCAGGCCCTCCCATTAATTTTTCCATTACAGTAAGGGCAGTAGAAATTGTTTAATTTCAAAAAGAATCTTACGCGTTTAAAATAGTTTCGAATTTTGAAAACAATGTTTGCCCAGCAAATAATTTCTTTATAATTCCTTAGCGCGTCATCTGTTATGAAAATTATAAACTATTATAGACACGAATGATTCTTTTAAAAATTAAAAAGGGCAGTAAAAATTGTTTAATTTTTAAAATAATCATACGCGTCTATAATAGTGTTAAATAATTTCTTTGTTTCAGAATAAATGAAATTGAGATTTCTTGCTTACCAGAACGTTTTGGGGAATCTCTCAGCCTGCCTAAACCCCACATCTACCCTCTGGGTAAAAAAAAAAAGGGCTTTTTCTGATTAATGTAATTTCAGACCTCAATATATTCTCCTAAATCTCCTAAAAATGATTTGATAATAAAGTCATTTGAACTCTGATGAGCCAAGACCTCCCAATATTTTTTTTTATCTCTACTACTAATTATTATTATTTTTTAATAAAATGAAATGCTTGTTCTCGATTGCTTGCATATAAGTTTATATAATAAAAAGACATATATTGGATTTAATAAAAGATCTTAATAAATCTTTTATTAAATCCAATATATGCCTTTTTATAATCTAAGGAATTAAATATGAATTACTCTATTTTCAAAAAAAAAAAAAAAAAAGTTTATGCTAAGCCCTTTCTTCCTTCTTTCCCTTTATTTGATACATTGTAAAAAACATGGTTTATCATCTTTACTATTACTGTGATACATACCCTCTTCTACTAGGATAATCTGTATAAGACTAAAAAGTATTAATATTATTATTATTATTCTGTACATAACCCGGACTCCTGGATCGTACGAAAGTCGCCAACTGTCCGGGTTTGTCTTCTGACTTATGTGATGGAAGGCTGGTAAAGGCGCTAGCCTTCTCACTGTCACCATCTGACCAGAGATGACATTCTGGGACATCTAGGTGGGAAACGTGGCATGATACATACATCATGATGACTGTATTAATAAAGCTTTTTGTTAGAACATTTATATTACGATGCACTAGCCCGCCATCTGTTATGAAAATTAGAAACTATTATAGACGCGTAAGATTCTTTTTGAAATTAAACAATTTCTACTGCCCTTACTGCAATGGGAAAATTAACGTTTAAATAACTTTATTATCAAATCCTTTTTAGGAGATTTAGGAGAATATATTGAGGCCTGAAATTACATTAATCAGAAAAAGTTTTTTTTTTTTTTTACCCAAGAGGGTAGATGGGGGTTCGGGAAGGTGAGAGATGCTCCAAAACGCTCTGGTAATCGAGAAATCGCAATTTCATCATTTATTCTGAAACAAAGAAATTATTGTTGTTGTTGTTGTGATAAATCAAGATCGCAAATTTATGGCGATACTGTGTGGAGACCAGAATTGAAGTAGAAGACCATTCCCAATAGCTAAAGAAGAAGTTGACTATAATCAAGCTGGATTTTGAGGTGAAATAGCTACGTTCATGGTATCACTTTCATTTTTTTCAGGCTAACACCTTATCAGATATAATGTAAAGTAAACAGTTTAAACTAAATTATATAATACAATATAATGCGGCTTATGATTGTAGAACGAAGTTTGACAATTATACCGCAAATGTTTCTTTTGAACGAAAAATCGAAATTTATTTTAGGGAGAAATAACTATTATTTCCAACCTTAGGGATGAAGTATGATAGGATAAATTTTTCCGTTTATCATTACTCTTCACAATTCATCCTATCATACTACATCCCTAAGGTTAGAAATAATCGTTATTTCTCCTTAAAATAAATTTCGATTTTTCGTTCAGAAGAAACATTTACGGTATAGTTATCAAACTTCGTTCTACTAAATTAAATATTAAAAAAACATTTGTGTGTTGTGTAGAATTCAACATTAATGACCCAAGAGACCTCCCAATATTTTTCTTTGCAATGAGGACGGTAGAAAGGTGTTTATTCGAATTTAAAAAAAGTTTTTTTTTGTCGTTTTTCACTGATTGTAGTAGATCGTTAAAAGAATAATTAGGTTATATTTCAATTATCAATTATTTTATTACCAAAGCGCTATATCCCGCAAGGGATACTTTCGCCAAACAAGGAGAAAAGTTTATTTACATAAGTTATTTACATTATTCAACGCATGAAAACATTAGAGATTCAGATTTTGTAGAAAGTTTAGAATGTATTTACAAAATAAATTAAACTTTAAATATGATTTTTTTTTATCGGAAATCAAATCGTTAAGTTCACAAACAACTAGTTCATTCTTCATTCTATAATCCTGAAATGCTGGGCATTCGATCAGTAGATGTCTTGAGGTTTGTTCCTCAAAACCACAAAAGCAACTTGAATCCTCCACTGCTTTTATTCTATTTAAAAAACTTTTGAAATTTCCGTGGTTTGTAACAAATTGAGTATTATAAAAATTTGGACGAAAATATTTAGGGATTTCTTGGGGAAAAAAGCTTAGGAAAGTATTATTTGCCTCGTTTTTCAGAACATTCATTCTTGATTTGAGAACGGTATCTATTATACCTTGTAGTATATCTTGTAGCACTGATCCAAATATTTATTTTAGAATGCCTCAATACACATCAGACAGGATAGGATGCTGTCGTAGGGCTGGCGTGGCACCAAATTAAAAATTCTAATACATTCCTTCAAAATTTTCCTTCCCTGCCGGAAGCTAGGTTAATGAATATCTGAAGGTTTTCCTTCAGTTTCTCCTGTGAGGATAGATTCATTTGGAAGGGAGAGGTGTCAGCAAGATTTTTACACCCATAGCTTTAATATGTTCCATCGGTGTCTATAGATACATTATTTTTAAAAAGGAAGATTTTTCTTTCAGTTTTCCTTCCAGATCGGATATTGCTACTGATTTGAGATTCATTTGGAAGGGAGAGGTGTCAGCAAGTTTTTTGTTATAACCATAGCTTGCACCTGTTCCATCAGTGTATATAGATATATTATTAAAAAAAAGGAAGATTTTCTTTCAGTTTTCCTTCCAGATCGGATATTGCTACTGATTTGAGATTCACATTTGGAAGGGAGAGGTGTCAGCAAGGTTTTCACACCCATAGCTTTCATCTGTTCCATCGGTGTCTATAGATACATTATTTAAAAAAGGAATATTTTTCTTTCAGTTTTCCTTCCAGATCGGATATTGCTACTGATTTGAGATTCACATTTGGAAGGGAGAGGTGTCACCAAGGTTTTCACACCCATAGCTTGCACCTGTTCCATCAGTGTCTATAGATACATTATTTAAAAAAAAAGGAAGATTTTCTTTCAGTTTTCCTTCCAGATCGGATATTGCTACTGATTTGAGATTCACATTTGGAAGGGAGAGGTGTCAGCAAGGTTTTCATACCCATAGCTTTCACCTGTTCCAGCGGTGTCTATAGATACATTATTTAAAAAAAGGAAGATTTTTCTTTCAGTTTTCCTTCCAGATCGGATATTGCTACTGATTTGAGATTCACATTTGGAAGGGAGAGGTGTCACCAAGGTTTTCACACCCATAGCTTGCACCTGTTCCATCAGTGTCTATAGATACATTATTAAAAAAAAAGGAAGATTTTCTTTCAGTTTTCCTTCCAGATCGGATATTGCTACTGATTTGAGATTCACATTTGGAAGGGAGAGGTGTCAGCAAGGTTTTCATACCCATAGCTTTCACCTGTTCCAGCGGTGTCTATAGATACATTATTTAAAAAAAGGAAGATTTTTCTTTCAGTTTTCCTTCCAGATCGGATATTGCTACTGATTTGAGATTCACATTTGGAAGGGAGAGGTGTCAGCAAGGTTTTTCTTATAACCATAGCTTGCACCATCGGTGTCTATAGATACATTATTAAAAAAAGGAAACTCTCAGTCATCGAATATTGCTTCTGATTTTGAGAAAGGAGGAATGTTTTTTTTTTGCTTATCCCTATTACACGTGGTACAGGCCATTATATTCATGGTGGGTAGAAGTAGGCGACTGCTTTTACTGTAAGTGCACCACATGTCTACATATGTGAAAAGCAGTTCGACTTTGCACTTACAAATATGTCAGAGCCCCGTTTGGTTACTTGCACTCGCTGGTGGGGTTGGACTTTTGCAAGAATCGGGGCCATTGGAGCATTTTTTTTTTTAATCAGAAAAAAAGTGCCCAATGCGGGAATCGAACCTGGGTCGTAGCGGTCGAAAACTAACGGTTTAAACCATCCTTCTACCGACCTCCAAGGAGGAATGTAAAACATCAAGGTGAAGTTTCTCATGATCATAGCTGTCAAGTTAACAATCTATTATTTTATTTAATTAGTTTTGACTTGTTATTTGAGCGTTATGACAATTTTAGACATAGCCCGGGTTCCCCTGAAGTGTCGAACACTAACTACCTGACTTTGAGTGTTATGTAATTTTAAAGTTCCTATGAAAAAGCGGCCTTACTTTCAAATAATTAATGCCTTCTCCATGTTTAATTTGCCGAGGTCTCCCATCAAATATAAATATGAATGATTTTTTATAAAATTGATGAAGCTTCCAGGGTTAAGTTTCTTGTGTAACTTTATTTTCAAGCTTTCGGACTTGTCAGTCCTTCAACAGAATTATCACGTTAGTAACTTAATAATAAATACTATTTTTATATATACATATTCATATATAAATATTGTTGCATCATGATTAATGCGCGTATTTTAAAAATTATTTATAATATTATTTTTAATATATTTAAAATTTAAATTATATATTTATTTATTTTTATAAAAAGCAGATTATTACTATAAAATATTATGTACTATAAAACATTTATATTTTGATACACTGAATACACCACCTGTTTTAAACTTTGATGTGATAAATAAAGAGATATTCTAGGTGCTACCTAAATATATAGTTGTCTTATTATTGACTGGTTTAACCTTGTAAGATGGTTGAGACACGTTCTGGAAAGATGCAAGACGCGTCTGAGGAGAGAATCAAGACTGAAGAATCTGCCAAACCGCAGTTTGGTGCAACAATATGAATGATGGCCAGAAACAAAAACATTTTCAACACAGTAGAACTTGGAATAATTCAAACATCTTTAATTCAAATATTTATCTTAGTCCCTATAATTTCCTATAAATATAATTTCTGTTTTTAAATCGAATTTTTGGATAATTAGAATTTTTTTTGGTCCCTTGGGCTTCGAATTATACAATTTCGACTGTATATAGTTGTTATTAATATCACACAGCGCCAAACTAACACTTAGTTAAAATTAATAATGTATTTCTATTTACCTTAATTTGTCTTTACTTTAATTTCAAACTTCTGTTTATTCTAAAATTTCATGAGATTATGGGAAGAGAATGGTGATTCCTCTGAGAGTTACTGTCAGGAAACTTTGATATTGGAAAGTTGGGCTGGTGTACGACGACTTGGTCTTCACTTTGATGTAACAAGGGTAACAACATTAAAACCCTCTCTACAATGGTCTATAGGCCACTGTAGATATGTAATTATGGTAGGAACATATGATGAAGTACCTGGTACTATGCAACTCAAGTGTTTTATGTCGATAAATTTTATTCAAATAAATTAGTTTCTGTAAAACAGACATTTTAACATTATACCTCTGATTCAAATCACATTAATAGGTACCGCTCAGCAAGAGCAACCTAGTTCATGATAATTGAAACAATGAATAATATGTGAAGGTTATTCACATATTAAACAATTTTTAACGCGGGATTCAATCCCTGTTCATGACTGTCGGGAATCGAGCGTGTTACCCTCTCATCCACCGACTTTTACCGCATGTGTTTCTTTTCAACGAAAAATCCAAATTTATTTTAAGGAGAAATAATGATTATTTCTAACCTTAGAGATAAGGTATGAATTGTGAAGAGTAATGATAAACGGAAAAATAAAAGTGTCCAGGGATGGGAATCGAACCCACAGTGTTCCGCTTACCGGGCAGATGCCATGTCCACTAGGCTACCCTGGACATATTTTTCCTTTCGTATTTTTCGTTGAAAAGAAACACATGCGGTATAATGTCAAAATGTCGTTTTACAATCACAAGCCGCATTATATTATATTGTATTATAAATTACTTTATGTATTATTTACGAACGGAAAAATATGTCCAGGGTAGCCTAGTGGACATGGCATCTGCCCGGTAAGCGGAACACTGTGGGTTCGATTCCCATCCCTGGACACATTTATTTTTCCGTTTATCATTACTCTTCACAATTCATCCTTTCATGCCTCATCTCTAAGGTTAGAAATAATCGTTATTTCTCCTTAAAATAAATTTGGATTTTTCGTTGAAAAGAAACACATGCGGGATAATGTTAAAATGTCGTTTTACAATCACAAGCCGCATTATATTATATTATAAATTAGTTTCTATAATTATTTTTTGTAAAATACAGAGAGATCTATATCATAGTCTATTCCAATATAAAACACAAAGACAATGTATAAGATACACCGAAACTGTTATTAAACAGATCATTAATACAAATTTAAAATATGCATTGCCCATATGCATAGTTTAGAAATTTGATATGTAATTATACATTACTTCACATAAAACTTAAGCTTTCGAATACCAGGCTCTTTATCAGACATATTTACATAAAACCATCTCTACAATGGTCTATAGGCCACTGTAGATATGTAATTATGGTAGGAACATCTGAAGAAGTAGCCAGTACTCTACAGCTCAAGTGTTTTATGTCAATAAATTTTATTCAAATAATTTCTATAATTATTTTTGTCAAATACAGAGATATATATACCATTGTCTATTCCAATATAAAGTAATAACACTAGAAAACGTCTTAGAAAAGATGTTGATGTTAGGAAAAATTGAAGGAATAGAGGAAGACCTGCAATGAGCTAGTTAGAAGTGGTCAAGAAAACTACAGGAAGGTCACTAGATGAGTTGAGAGTGATGGCCACTAATCGATATAATTGGAGAATATTGTTAGAAGGTGTTGCAAGTTTGTAGGGTCATCTACCTTGATTTCTTCCTTCTTGGTGTTATAGACCGAGCGGGTTTCCATAATTAAAACAAATAAGATAAAAATAAAAAAGTTATTGTTTTTATTTATTCGTTGTCTTCCTCGTAGTTGGTGATCCTGAGTCTTCGCGTCCGTTCTCTCTCTTCCAAAATAAAAAATAAAGATATAAACAATAACAATGTTTTACAAAATGAATGATACTATAAAAAGGAATATTACTATTGTGTACATAATCTATTTAAAATAAGTAAAAATATCATAGAGACTATTTTGAATAAATGGAGGAGCGCATCAAACATGATGTAACAATTATTGTTCATATAGTCACCATATAGGAACTCACTGGCTTAATTATCTCCGAGATGGTACCTAGAGCTCGAGATGGCTGGCGTCGCATTATGTTTGGGATGTTATACATACAGTAGGCCACAGCGGTCGATCGTGAATAAAATGATTCTAATATAGTCATCAAAACTTGATGGACGCTAACAGCAACAACATGGAGGAGATAGGTCCATGGTCAAACAGGACCAAATGTATCAAACACGGAAACTATCAGATCAACAAGAGTTACGCAATGGCTGAAGACATATATTGAGGGATGCCGGATGTTCTCCCAACCAGACGACAGTGCAAACACGGAAGAACAGGCCACCAGGAAGAAGACAGAAGCAATAAGTCATCTAGCAACCCTGCCATTCTGCTCAGATGTCCATCGTTGAGATGTGAAGACAAACATTGGTTCTTTCCGGATTGTTACCCCCACTTTCTCCTGCTTTTCACCCGCTGTACTTTCTAATGGAAGTCATCCATAAACTCCACACACTCTCTCTGCTTAATGTCGTCGGGCGTTTTTTTTTTAAAGAAGACGGAGGACATTTGTTCACACTTGTTTATCTCGTGTGTCTTCAATAAAGGTCACTGTAATATCTTTCAGAGTTATTGTCTCGATATACATGCTGAAAGGTACAACTTCTTTAAGTTTTGTCCATGAGTGTATTTTGTGAGTGGTCAAAGATATTGCTGAAACCCCACCCTGCTCTAGTATTGTCTTCGAGTTGTCTTCGGGTGCTGCCCCGTCGGCTGCTGGAACTCTGGGAACTTCCATCCTGGGCCTGAACCACCGGGTGTCCCACCTTACTGAACCTGCCCCTCGTCGGCGCCTGCAGGTTCCTGGCGACTCCATCGCTTCGAGCTCCCTCAAGGTGGGTCGGAGTGCGAGTCCGAGACATGGCGGGCCTTGATCCTCCGCTCAATACCAGGACGACAAGGAGTGTCCACGAGGACACAGCTGCCCTTGGATCATTCTGCCAGTGGCTGCTGACCGAGAATGCTAGGAGCGATTACCAGGAGAGGTCCTTGGAAGAAGTCGTGGTGCTGCGCGGGACGGCTACTCCGTTCCTGTGCATATGCACACGCACAGCGCGACGCATGCTGGAGCATCCCCGCCTGGTCGCTGTTCCCACCTCACAGTATCTCCGACGCTGGGCGCCTGTGGTCGACGTGCCCTCCTCCGGTGTGCCCTTTTCAACTCTCCGTCGCAGCCCCTTGGGGGGAAGTTGTATATCGTATTTCAGACAATAACTCTGAAATATATATGATACACAGTGACCTTTATTGAAGATACACGAGATAACCAAGTGTGAACAAAATTGTCTCTGTCTCCTTCAAAAAAAAAAAAAAGACGACCAGCGACATCAAAGACCTTCCACTTCCTTTAGTCCATGAGTGTATATATATCAACGCAATAAGATGTTAAAAAAGAGAGGTTACTGTAAAGAAAATACTAACAAAACGATCACATTAGCATTCCTTAGAAGATATCTGGAGGAACACTAAGTTCTTGACCCTCAGTCCCCATGAACTTCCTCAATACGACATCTATTCTTGTCCAAAGGTATATTTACATAGAGGTTGTGTGTTTCTAACGGAAATTCCCCGATATTGGTTCCACACGTAATTATATCGGAATGAGGAAAGTTGCCGATGGTTTTATTTATAGAGAGACTAATTGGATTCAGAGGAGATTTGGTTGACACTGGGTTTGTCATCCTTATGTAATTACGGCGATGTACACCCATGGACAAAATTTAAGGAAGTGGAAAGTCTTTGATATCGCCGGTCGTCTTTTTTTTTTTTTTTTTTTTAAGGAGAAGAAGACAAAGGGAATTTTGTTCACACTTGGTTATCTCGTGTGTCTTCAATAAAGGTCACTGTAATATCTTTCAGAGTTATTGTCTGAATCCTGATATACATGCTAGAAGGTAAAACTTCCTTAAGTTTTGTCCATGAGTGTATATACCATTGTCTTCAATAAAGGCCCCTGTAATATCTTTCAGAGTTATTGTCTGAATCCTGATATACATGCTAAAAGGTACAACTTCCTTAAGTTTTGTCCATGAGTGTATATACCATTGTCTTCAATAAAGGCCCCTGTAATATCTTTCAGAGTTATTGTCTGAATCCTGATATACATGCTAAAAGGTACAACTTCCTTAAGTTTTGTCCATGAGTGTATATACCATTGTCTTCAATAAAGGTCACTGTAATATATTTCAGAGTTATTGTCAGAATCCCGATATACATGCTAAAAGGTAAAACTTCCTTAAGTTTTGTCCATGAGTGTATATACCATTGTCTTCAATAAAGGTCTCACTGTAATATATTTCAGCGTTATTGTCTGAATCCTGATATACATGCTAAAAGGTAAAACTTCCTTAAGTTTTGTCCATGAGTGTATATACCATTGTCTTCAATAAAGGTCACTGTAATATATTTCAGAGTTATTGTCTCAATCCTGATATACATGCTAAAAGATACAACTTCTTTAAGTTTTGTTCATGAGTGTATATACCATTGTCTTCAATAAAGGTCACTGTAATATATTTCAGAGTTATTGTCAGAATCCCGATATACATGCTAAAAGGTAAAACTTCCTTAAGTTTTGTCCATGAGTGTATATACCATTGTCTTCAATAAAGGTCACTGTAATATATTTCAGAGTTATTGTCTCAATCCTGATATACATGCTAAAAGGTACAACTTCCTTAAGTTTTGTCCATGAGTGTATATACCATTGTCTTCAATAAAGGTCACTGTAATATATTTCAGAGTTATTGTCAGAATCCCGATATACATGCTAAAAGGTAAAACTTCCTTAAGTTTTGTCCATGAGTGTATATACCATTGTCTTCAATAAAGGTCTCACTGTAATATATTTCAGCGTTATTGTCTGAATCCTGATATACATGCTAAAAGGTAAAACTTCCTTAAGTTTTGTCCATGAGTGTATATACCATTGTCTTCAATAAAGGTCACTGTAATATCTTTCAGAGTTATTGTCTGAATCCTGATATACATGCTAAAAGGTACAACTTCCATAAGTTTTGTCCATGAATGTATATACCATTGTCTTCAATAAAGGTCACTGTAATATATTTCAGAGTTATTGTCTCAATCCTGATATACATGCTAAAAGGTACAACTTCTTTAAGTTTTGTTCATGAGTGTATATACCATTGTCTTCAATAAAGGTCACTGTAATATATTTCAGAGTTATTGTCAGAATCCCGATATACATGCTAAAAGGTAAAACTTCCTTAAGTTTTGTCCATGAGTGTATATACCATTGTCTTCAATAAAGGTCACTGTAATATATTTCAGAGTTATTGTCTCAATCCTGATAAACATGCTAAAAGGTAAAACTTCCTTAAGTTTTGTCCATGAGTGTATATACCATTGTCTTCAATAAAGGTCACTGTAATATTGTAGGGTTAAATAGTTCCAATTGCCACACCTAGATGGCGCTGTGTTAAACTTTGTGTTTTATAAAAGTTACATTTTTTAAATGTGGATATTTAATTTTTCTTTTTTTAATTATTTTATATTCTATTGTAAACAATATGTTATATTTCTTTATTGTTAGAATGCCATTTAACTAAAATTGTATGCCTGTATAAGTCGAGAGACCAGCAATTTATACTGTTGTGAAAGTCCCAAAGATGGCCAGAAGAATATACGGAGTCCATCTTTGGGACTTTCACAACAGTATAAATTGCTGGTTAGAAGGCTGTTGGCGCATGCGCGGTTGATGAGGAAGGTCACCAGATCACAGTCTAACAAGTTGTAGCCAGAGGAAATGCTGTCAGAAGGCGTGAAGAGCTGTGCATTATCTGCTTCTTCGGCTTCTCCTACAGTAGAGGCCGAGGAATCCATTCTTGAACCACGGCTCTCTTGTCCGGAGGAAATGGAGCGGGGCTTGTCCTTGGGGGTTGTGGCGGTGGTGCCGGTGGTTGTTGAATCTTTGACTTCCTCCAGGACCTCAATGGTTTCGTATTTCAAGGCCTGTACTAGCTGGAGCAAGTAGAGCATCAGGTCCTCATTGGGGGCATCCTGCAACCTAGCGACTGCGTAGCGCCTGACATCGCGGTTCAGGTAGCGCAGAGAGAGCAGCTCTAGGGCATCCTCCACGTCCATAGGCTGCCATTCCCTGAGCAGCTCTATGGCTTGTTTGGCTTCAGAGTTTTCACCCCATGTGATACACCGCAGGAACTTGGGTAAGGCCTTCTTGTTACTCTTGAGGTAGAACCTGTACTTCCACACTAAGTCCTCCTCGTCGTGGGCGAGAGATTTGGTTGTTGGGTAGTCCATGATGGCATTAAGTTGATCCCTTGCTGAGGCATTAGGCTTAAGATCCCTCTCAATGTTGCCAGAACGGAGAGACCTGGCTAGTTTGTGGTGTTTACCCTCTACTAGGTTTTCAATTCCAACCTCAGGGTCAAATATGGGGCAAATATCTCTTTCAAGGGGTTTCCTAGTGGGTTTTTCTTTCCCTAGGGCCATGGCTAGGACTTTGTCTGTGTCTTTGAAGTCCTGGCAGTTGGGACAATTTGGAGCTTCTTCAAAGTAAATAACATGAATAAGCTCCTTCTTTAAAGTGATCTTGGGGAACTCTACCATGAGAAACATGTTTTTTGATTCTTTCTTGGTGGACTCGTTGATCTGCTCCACAATACGGAATGTTTGTCTGTCCAGCCACTCGCACTTCTGCATCTGTCCCGAGTGATGTTTCTTTGTGGCCTTACTTAACCGATTCATCTCTTCAGAATCACTGGAGGGATGGCCAGGAGTGGAGGAGTCCCATTTACCATCAGCTTCCAACTTAGGCCAGACCTTGAGATCGTAGTGGCCCTCCCGTAGCAACCCATTCTTCCCAAAGACAGAGATGGTGGTGCCACCAACGGCCATTTCCTGGTTGGGGCCGTAGGTGTCCCAGATGGTGAAAGCCAGGACAGCTTGGCGAGGCAACTCACTGATTAGGATGGGGAGGTTGAGCCATTCATTCCAGCTCCATCGGGTGCTGAAGGACTTGTAAGCAGTTTCCACAGGAAAGGGAATGATGGGTTTGCCATTCTCAAATATCTGGCATGTAACTTTGAGGTCTGCGCGACCTTCCTGAGCAGCCCCGGAGTGGCGCAGCAAGGGGTCTGCCAGCAGCTCTCTGTAGGTAGGCTTCACCCTTTCACCCTCTAGGGAACCTATTTTTATTAGGATTTTTTTTGTTAGATAGCAGCTTTTGAATACCGTAAATCCGCCTGAAGGATTATCTGGCAAGATGTTTGCCATTTTCAAATTTTAAACTAAATACTATATATAAAAATATATATACTTTTTATAAAATATTATTGTGTATTTACATTAAAACATAACAACATAAAGTTACATTTTTTAAATGTGGTAATTAATTATCCTACATTGGTGAGCCGGTACGCTTCTGGTCAGTCCCAACTGCCCCCCCACCAGTGGTAAGGCTGCGGGATACTGCCAGAAGTAAGCACCTCTTTGAGGTGGCAAATTGGGTCTCCTTTGGTCAGTCCCGACTGTCCCCCCACCAGTGGCAAGGCTGAGGGATACTGCCAAGGGAAAGGGTGCGCAAACCTTGAGTTTGTCGACATCATAGTATTTCATAGTGCCTCAGATAGTGCCACAGACCGGTTAAAGTTGCCACAGTCCAGTTTGAAAATTAATTTTGCATAATATATATATATTTTTTTGAAAAGTAGCTTTAGTAATAATTAAAAAAAAAAGCAAGTAAAACAGGAAGCGGAGACAAATAAGGTCTCGATCAGAATACCGCCATTCTGGTCAGACAAACCAGAGATTTGGTTTTACCAGGTGGAGGCTCAGTTTGCTATTTCGGGAATCACCCAAAAGTCCACAAAATTTAACTATTTGGTATCCCAACTAGAGCCGCAAATTTTAGAGAATTTATGGGATATAATCCAAGATTCCCAGAACAATAACAAATATACAACGGCCAAAAATCGTCTCGTATCAATTTTTAAAGAGAGCGAAGAAAAAACCTTAAGGAAGCTACTAACTGGACTGGAATTAGGCGACCTAAAGCCTACCCAATTACTGAGGAAGATGAGAACCCTCAAAACCGATAAAGACATCTCGGAAAAAGTTCTCCAAACATTATGGATGGACAAATTACCTGAAATCATAAAAAATATACTAGTAGTGAGCGAAGAAGGCCTGGACAAGCTTGCAGAGATGGCTGACAAGATTCAGGAAATGAACCCTCGACTACAGGTTAATGAAACTAAGAACAAAGACCCAACATTTGAGGAAATGACTGCTACAATTGCGTCACTTAAAGAGGAAATAGCAACTTTGAAGCTAGAGAATCGTACTAGGCTGAACAGGCGTTTCAATTCGCCTCGTCCAAGACAGCGATCACGATCTCCCTCAAGAAAGTACAACCCGAGTGGCAAATACTGCTATTTCCATTACAGGTTTGGAAACAAGTGCCGCCCAGATAAATGCACTTCACCCTGTCAATGGAAGAAGCCATCGGGAAAACTCCAGCGGGTAAGGGAAGCGGCGACAGATCCTACTGCCCAATGGACAAACGCTTGTCGCAAATCCAGATTATTCGTCACGGACGCAAAAACGGGAATGCGATTTTTAATAGACAGCGGGGCAGATGTTTCCCTTATCCCATTCAAAGGCAACGGTACACCTACGGAGGACATCCAATTGTATGCTGCTAATGGAAGCCTCATTCCAACTTATGGATTTCAGATATTGGACGTCGACTTGGGACTACGAAGAAATTTTAAATGGCGCTTCATCAAAGCGAGAGTGTCCAAAGGTATTCTAGGAGCTGATTTCCTCAAAGAGCACAATTTATTAATTGATTTGAAAAACAGGCAACTTGTTGATGGTTGCACTAACCTGAAAATTAGAGGCGCAGTAACCTCAATGAGCTGTGGCATCAGCACCCTAGACAGGAATTCAAAATTTTATAATATTCTTTCTTCGTTCCCAAATATAACCATTCTAAACCTGCTGAGGCCCAAAGTCCAGCACAATGTTAGGCACTTTATAGCAACAAAAGGTCCTCCAGTTTTTGCAAGAGCAAGACCATTGAACAGCATGCTCTTAAAGATCGCTAAAAAAGAATTCCAATACATGCTGGACAACCACATAATTCGACCATCTAGATCGCCGTGGGCAAGCCCCCTACACATGGTAAGGAAAAAAGAAGGCTCATGGAGACCCTGCGGTGATTATAGAAAACTTAACAGTGTGACCATTCCAGATAGGTATCCGATCCCTAAACTCGAGGACTTCAACCACATATTGAGGAAGACCCGTTACTACTCAAAAATAGACCTCTTCAAGGCTTATTACCAGATCCCAATCAATGAGGAAGATCGAGAGAAAACGGCTGTTATCACCCCGTTTGGACTGTTCGAGTTCGAGGTGATGAGTTTTGGATTATGTGGCGTACCTGCTACATTCCAGAGGTTCATCAACCAAGTTTTATGGGGTCTGGATTTTGTTTTCCCATATTTGGACGACATCCTTGTAGCTTCGAAATCCGAAGAAGAACATGAGAGTCATTTGAGAGCAGTTTTTTCAAGACTGGATCAATATGGACTACGCATCAACCAAGCGAAGACCGCCCTAAACGTCAATAACGTCGAATTCCTAGGATATTGGATCACTCCAGAAGGAATAAGACCAACAGAATCGAAAGTTCAAGCCATAGTGGATTACAAAAAACCTGAAACAGTGCAAGAACTAAGAAGATTTTTAGGGATGTTAAATTTTTATCGTCGATTCTTGAAGAATGCAGCTGAAGATCAAGCTATCTTGAACGATTTCTTGAAGGGCTCTAAGAAAAATGATAAGCGCTCTATCCCCTGGACGGAAGAAGCTGAACAGAAATTTATAAAGTGCAAAACAGAATTATCAAAAGCAGCACTATTGACATTCCCTGACCCCGAATGTCCTTTGGCTCTATTTACCGACGCTTCCGACAGAGCGATGGGTGCAGTCCTACAACACTTCATAGATAGAGCTTGGAAGCCCATAGCGTTCTTTTCAAAGAAATTGAGCGAAAGCCAGACCAAATATAGCACTTATGATCGCGAATTGCTAGCTATTTTTTCGGCAATCAAACATTTTAAATTTTTCTTGGAGGGTCGAGATTTTACCATTTTTACTGATCAGAAACCACTGATCTACGCCTTCCAACAAAACCTCGAAAAAGCTTCTCCCCGTCAAGTTAGACAGTTGCAATATATCTCCCAATTCACGACTTCGATTCGGCACGTCAGCGGCAAGGACAACATGGTGGCCGATACGTTGTCAAGAATATCTGAAATCATCTCAGTTGATTACGACATCATTGCTGAGAAACAAAAAGACGATACTGAATTATCGAATCTTCGATCACAAAACAAGTCGCTGATTTTTAAAGAGCATCGCTTGCCTTCAGGAAAAAACCTTTGGTGAGATATCTCCACTAACAGAATAAGGCCATATATTCCAGAAGAATTCAGGATGAACCTCTTCACATCAATTCATGGACTGTCTCATCCGGGAATTAAGACTACAGTCAGAGAAGTGACCTGACGTTATATATGGCTTAATATCAACAAAGACATTAGGAATTGGACTAAGGGATGCATAAACTGCCAGAAGAGTAAAATAACTCGTCATACCAAAACTGAGTATGGTGAATTCGGGAAACCTGATGAGCGGTTTGGAACCGTCCACATCGACTTGATTGGACCTCTAACACCATCGGAAAGAAAAACCTATTGCCTGACCCTTATCGATCGTTTCACCAATTGGGTGGAAGTTCTGCCATTGGAAGACATAAAAGCAGATACCATAATCAAATCCTTCTACAAGGAATGGATCAGCAGATATGGAGCCCCATGCCATCTAATAACTGATAGAGGCATGCAATTCATGTCTCAGAAACTTAAGGAATTTGCCAAAATGTGCGGAATCCAGTTGAAGCATACGACTTCATACCATCCCCAGAGCAATGGCAAAATTGAAAGGTTCCATCGAACTTTGAAAACTGCAATCAGGTGGACCGAGAGGCTGCCTTCAGTACTCTTAGGATTAAGATCCTCAATCTACGGTTCTTCTGATTTTTCCATAGCACAAATGGTATTTGGCAAGACCATAAGACTTCCAGGAGAATTTTTCCAGGACTCTCAACAATCGATAGATAGAGATGATCTCATCAAAACCTTGCAAAAAGACATGTCTTCCCTCCAACCCATGAAATCAAGGATCAACCGGAATCCTAATGTCTTCATTCATAAGGACTTGCAAAGTTGCTCCCACGTATTTATTAGAAAGGACAGAGTTAAAAAACCTCTCGAACCGGCTTATGAAGGCCCATTTAAGGTTTTGAAGAGGACTGTAAAATATTTTACAGTAATGGTTAAAGGAAAAGAAGATAATGTTTCCCTCGACCGTTTGAAACCAGCTTATCTTCTGAAGGAGTCATTCTCTGAGGATGATGACCGGCGCCAGCAACCAGGGATCCAGCAGGACCTGCAACCTTCCAAGGCCCGTACCCAGAGAGTCCATTTTGAGGAACCCCAAAGGACTCGTAGTGGCAGAGTGATTCATCCTCCCCAAAGATTTTAACATAGCGTGACCTCGGTCACTGGAGGGGGGTGAATGTAGGGTTAAATAATTCCAATTGCCACACCTAGATGGCGCTGTGTTAAACTTTGTGTTTTATAAAGTTACATTTTTTAAATGTGGATATTTAATTATTCTTTTTTTAATTATTTTATATTCTATTGTAAACAATATGTTATATTTCTTTATTGTTAGAATGCCATTTAACTAAAATTGTATGCCTGTATAAGTCGAGAGACTTTTTGAAATAAAAATAACTTTTAACGGCAAACCGTGTCTGTGGTAATTAATTATCCTACAATATCTTTCAGAGTTATTGTCTGAATCCCGATATACATGCTAAAAGGTACAAATTCCTTAAGTTTTGTCCACGAGTGTATATACCATTGTCTTCAATAAAGGCCACTGTAATATTTTTCAGAGTTATTGTCTGAATCCTGATATACATGCTAAAAGGTAAAACTTCCTTAAGTTTTGTCCATGAGTGTATATACCATTGTCTTCAATAAAGGTCACTGTAATATATTTCAGAGTTATTGTCTCAATCCTGATATACATGCTAAAAGGTAAAACTTCCTTAAGTTTTGTCCATGAGTGTATATACCATTGTCTTCAATAAAGGCCACTGTAATATATTTCAGAGTTATTGTCTCAATCCTGATATACATGCTAAAAGGTAAAACTTCCTTAAATTTTGTCCATGAGTGTATATACCATTGTCTTCAATAAAGTTCAGTGCAATATCTTTCAGAGTTATTGTCTCAATCCTGATATACATGCTAAAAGGTACAACTTCTTTAAGTTTTGTCCATGAGTGTATATACCATTGTCTTCAATAAAGGTCACTGTAATATCTTTCAGAGTTATTGTCTCAATCCCGATATACATGCTAAAAGGTACAACTTCCTTAAGTTTTGTCCATGAGTGTATATACCATTGTCTTCAATAAAGGTCACTGTAATATCTTTCAGAGTTATTGTCTGAATCCCGATATACATGCTAAAAGGTAAAACTTCCTTATGTTTTGTCCATGGGTGTATATACCATTGTCTTCAATAAAGGTCACTGTAATATCTTTCAGAGTTATTGTCTCAATCCCGATATACATGCTAAAAGGTACAACTTCCTTAAGTTTTGTCCATGAGTTTATATACCATTGTCTTCAATAAAGGTCTCACTGTAATATATTTCAGCGTTATTGTCTGAATCCTGATATACATGCTAAAAGGTAAAACTTCCTTAAGTTTTGTCCATGAGGGTATATACCATTGTCTTCAATAAAGGTCACTGTAATATCTTTCAGAGTTATTGTCTCAATCCCGATATACATGCTAAAAGGTACAACTTCCTTAAGTTTTGTCCATGAGTGTATATACCATTGTCTTCAATAAAGGTCTCACTGTAATATATTTCAGCGTTATTGTCTGAATCCTGATATACATGCTAAAAGGTAAAACTTCCTTAAGTTTTGTCCATGAGGGTATATACCATTGTCTTCAATAAAGGTCACTGTAATATCTTTCAGAGTTATTGTCTGAATCCAGATATACATGCTAAAAGGTAAAACTTCCTTAAGTTTTGTCCATGAGGGTATATACCATTGTCTTCAATAAAGGTCACTGTAATATCTTTCAGAGTTATTGTCTGAATCCAGATATACATGCTAAAAGGTACAACTTCCTTAAGTTTTGTCCATGAGGGTATATACCATTCTCTTCAATAAAGGTCACTGTAATATATTTCAGAGTTATTGTCTCAATCCTGATATACATGCTAAAAGGTACAACTTCCTTAAGTTTTGTCCATGAGGGTATATACCATTGTCTTCAATAAAGGTCACTGTAATATATTTCAGAGTTATTGTCTCAATCCTGATATACATGCTAAAAGGTACAACTTCCTTAAGTTTTGTCCATGAGGGTATATACCATTGTCTTCAATAAAGGTCACTGTATCAAATAACATTTCAAAGTAAACCTTATAAGAAAGAAAGAAAAAAAAAGTCATCTCCTTATCGTGCAACTGAAAGTTGCTGATGACTTGCGCCATCTATCGGAATAAATAATAACTATTCGTTGCTTTTTAATTATTCCAGAATTGGCCAAATACCCATTCTTGATTAATCAAGAAAAGCTAACCATGTACGCGTTTCGGGCTGTTGGCCCTCGTCAGCATGGTGCAAGCTGTACCTTAACGACAAAAAAAAAAAAAAAACGAAACGCGTACGTAGTTAGCTTTTCTTGATTAATCAAGAAAGGGTATTTAGCCAATTTTCTGAAATAATTAAAAATAAACGAATAGTTGATATTTATTCCGATAGATGGCGCAAGCCATTAACAACTTTCAGTTGCACGATAAGGATATACCTTTTTTTTTTCTTAATTTATGTACCTTATCCCAGTACAATATCACATTTGTTCACAGTATATGTGTTTGGTGGTTGTGAGATACGTACATTAAACCACCCTACCGTGGAGTCACCCCGGAACACAACATCAGGAAGAAGAAACCCAGGAAGTAGGTCGGGTTTGACAGCTTCCATTGTGAGAGGACAACTGAGTGAATTTACTCGGTGATTACTTTGTGTAAAATGATTTGACTGTCTTCTTTACAGCGTTTGTTTTGTTTCGATTATCGGAACTTTTTTTTTACTTGTAAATTTTCTTTTTTTTTTCAAAGAAAAGATAAATTAAACTATGTTTTTTTTTTTAGTTCGTAGAAAATATTTTAATGTCTTAATATCTCTCGGTAATTTATGGAGGTGGAGCCTACATCATGCTGACGAAGACCAACATTCCCGAAGCGCGTACAAAGTGGACTTTTATAATAAAGAAGGAACTAAACATTCACAGGTGCTATTTAATCCGATTAATAGCTCTCTGTTCCATTTTATGAAATGTTTAATTACGTAATCAGTAGACGCCTTTGTTAGCACCTTGATCTTCTTTCCTTATTTCCCTCTTTTTTCACAATGTAGACCTCGTTTTAACATGGAGTAACTTTAAATATTTTTAGAGCTTCCTCTATATTGATGAGTGAGTGTGGGGTGGATAGAAAAAGAAGCAATTGACCTATTTTACCGTTCTACAATGTTTGGTAGCGGGGGTTTCACCTGGAGACACGCCCTGGTGTTGCCATCACTGGAGCCATTGCTGATGTCATACTCCCGGTGTGTTTGGGGGCTTTCTCAACTTGGAGGAGTGGGTGATGATGTACAGTTTCACCGTTTTACTTTTCTTTAGTATCGATTACATTAAATCCTACTGTTTTTTTATTTATTTCACAAGGTTATCCAGAAAGTTCGTGTTTTTCTTCAAAACATTGTTTTTCTTATTACTTAGCAAATAATATTATTACGGCGACTAATAAAATTACTTTATACATAATACAAAGACATTATATATAACGGCGAATAATATTATGGCGAATAATACTGGTATTTCAATTTTTTTGCAAGTGTTTATCAACTTTTGTGTTGGGTCCGAAGACCATTCCATCCTTGTCAAGGGGAGTGCTAACTGTATATGTGTTGGGTCCGAAGACCATTCTATCCTTGTCAAGGGGAGTATTAACTGTATATGTGTTGGGTCCAAAGACTAATCCATCCTTGTCAAGGGGAGTGCTAACTGTATATGTGTTGGGTCCGAAGACCATTCCATCCTTGTCAAGGGGAGTGATAACTGTATATGTGTTGGGTCCGAAGACCATTCCATCCTTGTCAAGGGGAGTGATAACTGTATATGCGTTGGGTCCGAAGACCATTCCATCCGTGTCAAGGGGAGTATTAACTGTATATGTGTTGGATCCAAAGACTAATCCATCCTTGTCAAGGGGAATGCTAACTGTATATGTGTTGAGTCCAAAGACTACTCCATCCTTGTCAAGGGGAGTGCTAACCGTTCGGCAGTGGTTCCCAGCAGTCAAGTGTGACGACGCTATGAGAGAAGAGTGAGGAAGGACGTCCCACTTCCACAGATTAGCCGACCACAGATTATGGCCACTTTGTCATTTCCGCCTCGCCATAATGGTTGTTTACATTGGGACACCACGCCGGAAGTGGGGAAGTAAACAATAATGGGGGCGACGCCTGGCGGGAGGCTGGGGAATTACTGACCAACCGATGAGAGTCCTATAAGTGTATATACTCTTGCCACACACTATATTTCAAACATTGTTATTAATTTAATTCAAATAATAACCTAAATTTATACTTTCCGTTATGTTTTATGTCGCCATAGAAGATATTGGTACTCCATTTTGTCATTACCCACCTCTTGGCTTGAGAAAAAATATCTTTAGAGAAGCCACCAACCAGAAGCCTTTGGAGCATCATTAGCGAGAGAAAGAATGAATTTAAAATTATATATTTATTCACCTTTAAAGCAATAGTATTATTTGGCAACATTACCACTGACTAAAGATGCGATTCTTTTATTAAAATATAAAAAAAGGAGAAAGTTTTCTCGAGAAAATAGGAATTCTGACTAACCTTTCAACTCTAAAAAGAAACACAAAAATGATCTACCTTTGTTTTATGATTTAAACTTATTTGGCAAATGTATGCAACATGATCAAGGGGCAAAGTAACCTTGTCAAATCGCAGACTGGCGTAACAATATACATATGCTCATGCTATGAAAATATACATATATACATATGCTATATATACATATGTGCTCAAACTATGCAAATATACATATATACATATGTGCTCAAACTATGCAAATATACATATATACATATGTGCTCAAACTATGCAAATATATATATATATATATTTATATACATATGTGCTCAAACTATGCAAATATACATATGTGCTCAAACTATGCAAATATACATATATACATATGTGCTCAAACTAAGCAAATAGAATTTGTAAATTGTTCACCTACTTACTCTTAGGCGCTTCAATTTTGTAAATTCGAATTTATAAATATAACACTGTATAATTTATCACATGTGTATGTGTACATATATGTACATTTTTTTAATGTATATTACATTTTTTTTGTACATGAATATCTTCCTCCCGCAACTTTATGTTGTATATACCCACGTATTTCTTTATTTATATATAAACGTATTTATTATAAAAATATCTCAATAAATTAACAGGGATGTTTTTAAATTGTCTCACATTTATGATTTATTTATATATATATTAAAGTGATATAGAACACCAGGTTCATAAAAAGTACATATTCAATGATTAAATTTATTTTAATACTCTAAATGTATTATTTAATACTCTATATGTTCGTGGATGGCTTTTCTTGATTTATCAAGAAATTGGGTTGGTCAAATATCAGGGAACAGGCTAAATCAATGTTTAGTTGATTTCTGTTCCCCCAGATGGCGCTCTGCCTTCTGTAAAGCACATGTGCTCCTGGTCAGGATATGCCATTTTTAATATACTCTATATGTGTTAGCGTATTATGATATTGCGTTTTCTCTTTTATTGATTTACTTCTTACCAGGGCTCTTAAAAACAGCGGCAGACCAATCTATACAAAACGACCTTACAAGAATGGATAAATCTAAGCTATACTCTCACTACAAAGACATTCACATATCTTTCATGACGGAGGGATACCTTTTAGGGGATATTCCTTTCCCGGTTGTAAGACTACTCGCACAAGTTAGAATACTTTCAAGTTTTTTTAGAGAAAACCACACCAAGATGCTCTGCGGTGAGGACCCGATTTGTACCTTCTGTAATTCAAAACTAAAAAATGAAATCACTCACTATATTTTTGATTGCTCTGCTCTGAAAGAAGAACCCTTATGCTCAAAACTGGGCAACTAAGTGCTTCACTTCCATCAATAATTGACAATATGACCCAGAATAAGTATATTGCTACGGCGTTTAATGGTTTCCACAAGTCCATATCTCAGAAGAAGGCCAAGTGACACTCACTCCTCACTTTCTTACTGCTACTCTTTTTGTGTTGTTTTTCTTGCTTCCCTCTTTCTCTTTCTTATTTTTTTTTCTTTTTCTTCTGTCTATATCGTTATTTCCTTTGTCTCACTGCTTTGTTCTTATGCATACCTCTGGTGAATCCTGTATAGGGTCAGTGACCCTAAATAAAGGCTTTTTGTTGTTGTTGTTGATATACTTCTTACTAATATGTTGAAGATCGTTTTTAAAAATCTCAGTGAAAATGTTATTCACTGCGGGACTATTGCATTCTGTGTTGCCAAATACTAATCATTAATTAACATCAACTAAAAGTCTGACAGGTCATGGTTACGTCTAGGCACTCTATGCAAATAACCTATTTTGTCCCTATAGACAAAGGGAAAACCAAACAGTGAGATGCCTGCTCCTAACCTGCCTAACTATCCAATAGCTAAGATTGTATGGCGCCACCCTCTTCTAGGAATCTCCAATCTGAGCCCAGAATCCCTGGAAGATACTATTAGAAATAAAACTTCATGGTTCAGCCTCGTGAATTGTACTTGCCGAAGTCGAACAAGTGTTGAACAAGGATCTGACATATCTTTGACATCAGCCCAGTGTGCTGTCACTGTGGAAGTCGAGGGTCGAACAAGTGTTGAACAAGGATCTGACATATCTTGGACATCAGCCCAGTGTGCTGTCACTGTGGAAGTCGAGGGTCGAACAAGTGTTGAACAAGGATCTGACATATCTTGGAAATCAGCCCAATGTGCTGTCACTGTGGAAGTCGAGGGTCGAACAAGTGTTGAACAAGGAATTAACATATCTTGGACATCAGCCCAGTGTGCTGTCACTGTGGAAGTCGAGGGTCGAACAAGTGTTGAACAAGGATCTGACATATCTTGGACATCAGCCCAGTGTGCTGTCACTGTGGAAGTCGAGGGTCGAACAAGTGTTGAACAAGGAATTAACATATCTTGGACATCAGAGCAGTGTGCTGTCCCTGTGGAAGTCGAGGGTCGAACAAGTGTTGAACAAGGATTTGACATATCTTGGACATCAGCCCAGTGTGCTGTCACTGTGGAAGTCGAGGGTCGAACAAGTGTTGAACAAGGATTTGACCTATCTTGGACATCAGCCCAGTGTGCTGTCACTGTGGAAGTCGAGGGTCGAACAAGTGTTGAACAAGGATCTGACATATCTTGGACATCAGCCCAGTGTGCTGTCACTGTGGAAGTCGAGGGTCGAACAAGTGTTGAACAAGGATCTGACATATCTTAGACATCAGCCCAGTGTGCTGTCACTATGGAAGTCGAGGGTCGAACAAGTGTTGAACAAGGATCTGACATATCTTGGACATCAGCCCAGTGTGCTGTCACTGTGGAAGTCGAGGGTCGAACAAGTGTTGAACAAGGATCTGACATATCTTGGACATCAGCCCAGTGTGCTGTCACTATGGAAGTCTAGAGTCGAACAAGTGTTGAACAAGGATCTGACATATCTTAGACATCAGCCCAGTGTGCTGTCACTATGGAAGTCGAGGGTCGAACAAGTGTTGAACAAGGATCTGACAAATCTTGGACATCAGCCCAGTGTGCTGTCACTGTGGAAGTCGAGGGTCAACAAGTGTTGAACAAGGAATTAATATATCTTGGACATCAGCGCAGTGTGCTGTCACTGTGGAAGTCGAGGGTCGAACAAGTGTTGAACAAGGATCTGACATATCTTGGACATCAGCCCAGTGTGCTGTCACTGTGGAAGTCGAGGGTCAACAAGTGTTGAACAAGGAATTAATATATCTTGGACATCAGCGCAGTGTGCTGTCACTGTGGAAGTCGAGGGTCGAACAAGTGTTGAACAAGGATCTGACATATCTTGGACATCAGCTCAGTGTGCTGTCACTGTGGAAGTCGAGGGTCAACAAGTGTTGAACAAGGAATTAATATATCTTGGACATCAGCGCAGTGTGCTGTCACTGTGGAAGTCGAGGGTCGAACAAGTGTTGAACAAGGATCTGACATATCTTGGACATCAGCCCAGTGTGCTGTCACTGTGGAAGTCGAGGGTCAACAAGTGTTGAACAAGGAATTAATATATCTTGGACATCAGCCCAGTGTGCTGTCACTGTGGAAGTCGAGGGTAGAACAAGTGTTGAACAAGGATCTGACATATCTTGGACATCAGCCCAATGTGCTGTCACTGTGGAAGTCGAGGGTCAACAAGTGTTGAACAAGGAATTAATATATCTTGGACATCAGCGCAGTGTGCTGTCACTGTGGAAGTCGAGGGTCGAATAAGCGTTGAACAAGGATTTGACATATCTTGGACATCAGCCCAGTGTGCTGTCACTGTGGAAGTCGAGGGTCGAACAAGTGTTGAACAAGGATTTGACATATCTTGGACATCAGCCCAGTGTGCTGTCACTGTGGAAGTCGAGGGTCGAACAAGTGTTGAACAAGGATCTGACATATCTTGGACATCAGCCCAGTGTGCTGTCACTGTGGAAGTCGAGAGTCAACAAGTGTTGAACAAGGATTTGACATATCTTGGACATCAGCCCAGTGTGCTGTCACTGTGGAAGTCGAGGGTCGAACAAGTGTTGAACAAGGATCTGACATATCTTGGACATCAGCCCAGTGTGCTGTCACTATGGAAGTCGAGGGTCGAACAAGTTTTGAACAAGGATCTGACATATCTTAGACATCAGCCCAGTGTGCTGTCACTGTGGAAGTCGAGGGTCGAACAAGTGTTGAACCAGGATTTGACATATCTTGCACATCAGCCCAGTGTGCTGTCACTGTGGAAGTCGAGGGTCGAACAAGTGTTGAACAAGGATTTGACATATCTTGGACATCAGCCCAGTGTGCTGTCACCGTGGAAGTCGAGGGTCGAACAAGTGTTGAACAAGGATTTGACATATCTTGGACATCAGCCCAGTGTGCTGTTACTGTGGAAGCCGAGGGTCGAACAAGTGTTGAACAAGGATCTGACATATCTTGGACATCAGCCCAGTGTGCTGTCACTGTGGAAGTCGAGGGTCGAACAAGTGTTGAACCAGGATTTGACATATCTTGCACATCAGCCCAGTGTGCTGTTACTGTGGAAGCCGAGGGTCGAACAAGTGTTGAACAAGGATTTAACATATCTTGGACATCAACCCAGTGTGCTGGGGCAGAATGTTGACCCTCTTCCCTACATTGCAATCCAAACATCAGATATAAAACGTCACGGACAACGGTCTTCCTTCCTTCTGACCTCCGAGTTGACTTGATATCTCTGATGACGTCTAAGATATCCGCCACCTCTACAAACCCTGTCACCGTTGAATGACTCCCCGAGTCACACGTTGTCCATCTACCTAACGACACCAGTGTATCATTCACAGGACGGAGAAATACGAGTGGGTATCTACACATTAAAAGGGAGACGCTTTTCATCGTCATCAGAAGTAATTGAAAATGCGACGGTGGAGCTAAACAAGATTAGAAAAATTGACTTTGAACTAGCATTTCAACAGCTTTTTTCACGCTGGAAAAAATGTGTAGATAACCAAGGCTCCTATTTTGAAAGATTTTATGTTTAAATCATTATACTATGAATAAATAATTAATAAAAAAAAGTTCGGGAACGTTTTGATCCTACCTTGTTTATCAGAGTTATAAAATCTATATTTAAAGCTCTATCCAAATATGAAAACATATATTTTAGTGAAACATCAAGGAAAAGAACTAAAGTTCATAGAACTGTTGCCTCTGATGTATATATCTAAGGATGAATGCAAAATTATAAATTTTGAAATTCTATGTAAAATAAGTTTCTTTATTCACTGCGCAATACTAGTATAACCGCGTGACCTAGCATTCGAGCTTGTGTTCGACCCTGGAAGCTTCCTGAAAAATCAAGGAATTTGTATTTGAGACAAAATGTGCGTGAGAAATTGATGAAAAAATAGCACTGAATCAAATTGCATTGTAATCAGATGGTTGAATAAAAAATGCATTTTTCATGATCATTGTGTGATTTTCTTTGACGAAGGCGTACTTTATTATCATTGAATTTGAGGCAACACCAGATTGTGGAAAATTCAGAAAAGACAATCGGTTAACATTGAGTTCGGGTTATGATTCTCATGGGGAACCAAATGGGTCTTTAGCATATTGTAAATACAAAAATTTAACTGCTTCTACAAATGAAAACATGTGGCTTACTCACAATAGAAACAATCTCAAACCATTATGATTACCATGACGTGTGCCATCTAAATTTGCTATAAGTTACAAGAGCAAAGATTATAACAAATTTGTTAAATGTGCAGATAAAAAAAGAGGGGAGGGAGAGAAGTTCGACCACACCTCTCTGCGGTCCCCCCTGGACCCTTGGAATATTCGACCAAATTCTGGTCTAAGATGACTAACGTGGCAACGGCACCCTTTTTCCAATGAAGAGAAAAATTGCAACTGCTGTGATAGAGATGCATGGAGACAGATGAGGCTCTTCATTGGGCACGACAACAACAACAGAAAATTGACAAGGATCCAGAACAGCAGCTTTACACACCTAAGATAGAGGACATTGCGACTGATATGATAGAGATGTATGGAGACATCTGAGGCTCTTCATTGGACACGACAACAACAGAAAATTGACATGAACCCAGACAGCAGCTTTATACACCCAAGATAGAGGACATTGTGACTGCTGTGATAGAGATGTATGGAGACATCTGAGGTTCTTCATTGGACACAACAACAACAGAAATTAGACATGGACCCAGAACAGCAGCTTTACACACCCAAGATAGAGGAAATTGTGACTGCTGTGATAGAGATGTATGGAGGAATCTGAGGCTCTTCATTGGACACGACAACAACAATAACAGAAATTTGACACGGACCCAGAACAGCAGCTTTACACACCCAAGATAGTGGACATTGTGACTGCTGTGATAGAGATGCATGGAGACATCTGAGGCTCTTCATTGGACAGAACAACAACAGAAAATTGACATGGATATGAACAGCAGCTTTACACACTCAAGATAGAGGAAATTGCGACTGCTGTGATAGAGATACATGGAGACATCTGAGGCTCTTCATTGGACACGACAACAACAACAGAAAATTGACATGGACCCAGAACAGCAGGTTTATACACCCAAGATAGAGGACTTTGTGACTGTTGTGATAAAGATGCATGGAGACATCCGAGGCTCTTCATTGGACACAACAACAACAACAGAAAATTGACATGGACCCAGAACAGCAGCTTTACACACCCAAGATAGTGGACATTGCGACTGCTGTGATAGAGATGCATGGAGACATCTGAGGCTCTTCATTGGACACAACAACAACAACAGAAAATTGATATGGATATGAACAGCAGCTTTACACACTCAAGATAGAGGACATTGCGAATGCTGTGATAGAGATGCATGGAGACATCTGAGGCTCTTCATTGGACACGACAACAACAACAGAAAATTGACATGGACCCAGAACAGCAGGTTTATACACCCAAGATAGAGGACTTTGTGACTGTTGTGATAAGGATGCATGGAAACATCTGAGGCTCTTCATTGGACACAACAACAACAACAACAAAAAATTGTTACGGACCCAGAACTGCAGCTTTACACACCCAAGATAGAGGACATTGTGACTGCTGTGATAGAGAAGTATGGAGACATCTGAGGTTCTTCATTGGACACAACAAAAACAACAACAACAACAACAGAAAATTGACATGGACCCAGAACAGCAGCTATTCACATCCAAAATAGAGGACATTGTGACTGCTGTGATAGAGATGTAATGGAGACATCTGAGGCTCTTCATTGGACACAACAACAACAACAACAGAAAATTGACATAGACCCAGAACAGCAGCTTTGCACATCCAAAATAGAGGACATTGTGACTGCTGTGATAGAGATGTATGGAGACATCTGAGGCTTTTCATTGGACACGACAACAACAACAGAAAATTGATATGGATATGAACAGCAGCTTTACACACTCAAGATAGAGGACATTGCGAATGCTGTGATAGAGATGCATGGAGACATCTGAGGCTCTTCATTGGACACGACAACAACAACAGAAAATTGACATGGACCCAGAACAGCAGGTTTATACACCCAAGATAGAGGACTTTGTGACTGTTGTGATAAAGATGCATGGAGACATCCGAGGCTCTTCATTGGACACAACAACAACAACAGAAAATTGACATGGACCCAGAACAGCAGCTTTACACACCCAAGATAGTGGACATTGCGACTGCTGTGATAGAGATGCATGGAGACATCTGAGGTTCTTCATTGGACACAACAACAACAACAGAAAATTGATATGGATATGAACAGCAGCTTTACACACTCAAGATAGAGGACATTGCGAATGCTGTGATAGAGATGCATGGAGACATCTGAGGCTCTTCATTGGACACGACAACAACAACAGAAAATTGACATGGACCCAGAACAGCAGGTTTATACACCCAAGATAGAGGACTTTGTGACTGTTGTGATAAGGATGCATGGAAACATCTGAGGCTCTTCATTGGACACAACAACAACAACAACAAAAAATTGTTACGGACCCAGAACTGCAGCTTTACACACCCAAGATAGAGGACATTGTGACTGCTGTGATAGAGAAGTATGGAGACATCTGAGGTTCTTCATTGGACACAACAAAAACAACAACAACAACAACAGAAAATTGACATGGACCCAGAACAGCAGCTATTCACATCCAAAATAGAGGACATTGTGACTGCTGTGATAGAGATGTAATGGAGACATCTGAGGCTCTTCATTGGACACAACAACAACAACAACAGAAAATTGACATAGACCCAGAACAGCAGCTTTGCACATCCAAAATAGAGGACATTGTGACTGCTGTGATAGAGATGTATGGAGACATCTGAGGCTTTTCATTGGACACGACAACAACAACATAAATATACTTATAAATGGTATAATATATATATATATATATATATGATAAGAACTCTATATCTCCATCTTGCTCTTAGCTCGGCTTTTATCTGTTCATGGAACTTGCCTACTACAACTGTGTCTCTTCGTTTTTTGTGTGTGGACATTCCCAAGCTTTCCACTCTGCCTCGACCACGACTGCCTGTACTCTGTGAGAACTGTTAAAGGTCCTCCAAGGTGCAGAGAGGTACTGGAAAACTCTCCACGCCCTGATTGTCCCTCTCGGTTACTACAGGTTTGACCCTCGGTTACCACAGCTATAGCGAGAGTCGACAGGATACCTCATCACAGATAAGTCAACAGGACCTTATCACACATATATATATACAGTTCACCTTGATGTAGACGAAATTTATTGATTTTATTAAAGGGCTAAAGGGGAAGAGGATTTCTCATATTTTATTATCTCTATCTCTACAATCACATGTTTACCATGGGGTATATTCAGGTCACAAGTCATAAACCTTCCAACCGCTCTATGGCAAATATTTGTCTCTCAGTTTTTAGCTGATGTTTGCCGGGTCTAAAATTGTTCTATAGATAGTGTCCCGGGGACTTTATATAGGTCCTGCTGCGCTGGAAATTTCCTTATAAATGGAGTTTTGAATAATATTTTTAATGAAATTTGAATTACCTTCAAATCTCTTGATCACGAAAACCTTCTATAAAGAAATTCTAAATGAAGATCCATCACTCTTTAACGAACAATTTTCAAGCAAAACTCTATTTTAATGAACAAATCTCTCTGGAAAAACTATTTTAATGAACAAATCTCTCTGGAAAAACTATTTTAATGAACAAATCTCTCTGGAAAAACTATTTTAATGAACAAATCTCTCTGGAATAACTATTTTAATGAACAAATCTCTCTGAAATACTATTTTGATGAACAAATCTCTCTGGAATAACTATTTTAATGAACAAATCTCTCTGGAATAACTATTTTAATGAACAAATCTCTCTGGCAAAACTGTTTATAACGAACAAATCTCCTTATAACGAAGCTCTTGCAGTCTTTTACTTTCTAATAAATGGCAGTCGCTAACTACCTACTATATATTCACCATGTACTCCTCTTACCATAGGTATATATTCTCCCTTGTTTTTAAACTTTAACAAACTGAGTTTCTTCCTACAATTTTTTTATTTCTCGAGCTTACGGGATAACATGCTCTTCAACACAGAGACCTAGAAGTAATACGTCTATGTATTGGAAATAGAGCAATCCATAAATAAATCTTTGAATAAAAAGACATATATTGGGTCAAAATATCATTTATTTTACCAATATTTCAGCTAGCTGAACGCCAACCTTTATCAAGGTATTATAACATTTTAAAATGTGTCAACAACAAACTCAGTGCCACATAACGTTAATAGAATTAAGTTTAAAAAATGAAATATGGGTAAAATAAATGATATTTTGAACCAATATATACCTTTTTATTTAAAAAAAAACTTCTATATATGTAATTTTTTATTTCTCGAGCTTTCAGGCTAACATGCCCTTCAACACAGAGACCAAGAAGTTAAAGTAAACGAATAATTTTGCGCTGCAAATATTAAAAATAACGATACAACCTTTCGCAATAAGTTTCTTTTATTACTTTTATGAACTATTGTGTTATATATAGAAGAGTGCCTACATCTATGGGATAGTATTTGTCCATATTGTCTCGTATGTTTCTGATATTTCAATGCATCTATGTTTTTTTGCTGTTTTGTTTTTTAGTTAGATGAAAAGAGAGAAAATATCAACACAATTGAAATATGTACAAAAAGAAGTAATACTTCGGTGTTGAAGAGCATGTTAGACCGAAAGTTTGAGAAATAAAAAAAATGTAAAAAGAAATCTAGCCATTGATTCCTTATTGAATTTATCATTGGTATATATATATGAGATAAATAAATACATATTTACATATACTGTCTTGTTATTCTTTAATATATCAGCTTCAAATTAAAATTTTACACCAATTATATTTTTATTTCTACTTAGAGCGCTATGTCTCCCTAGGAACACTTACACTTTAGAGTTAAAAACTAAACATAGAAAGAAAGATAATTTGAAATATGTACAAGAATTGGTATGTAATTTAGTTAGATGTAAATAGAGAAAATATCAACACAATTGAAATATGTACAAATTTATAAACACCTCCAATCTAGTTCTGAATAATAATAAAAAATACTTTCTATTGGGAAATTGTCAAAACCTTGGCAACCAATAGACTAATCATTAAAAATGGAACTAGTGTGTGTGTGTGTGTGTGGTCGGTATATTTGGTGATTTTTTGGCGATTTATAAATTGGTGATTTGTTCTGTGATGGGAAATTTTAGCGCCTGAGAATGTTTCGATTTTATTATTTCGAAAGCTTTTGAAGTTTCATTATTCTTGAAATGTGTCCCGTCACATGTGCGACTGTAAGCTAAGGCTATAGTATGTATATATATATATAAAATGAAAGGATTTAAAAGCACGAATGTTTCTTTTATACATAATACAAACATCTACTGCCCTTACTGCGATGAAAAAATATATTGGGAGGGCTTGGCTCATCAGTGGTGAACCCTCCCAGCGGTTTCGCCAATTTAATCTACCAAACCGCTTCTTTATCATTCTGATTTTATATGCTGCACTGAAGGGTGGAATCTTAGAAATGGTATTTAGGCAAACTATGGACATAAGGTTTTTGGACAGTAGAATTACATATAATAGTATTGATGGTTCTGATGGTATTGTTTTGTATTTGAAACTGTATTGTGGTGGGATCTGGTTAGATTTGTGTCTATATAGAACTTATGTTCAAAGTTATCTTAAACACTTTCATCAATAATTCTTCTCTCTTCAAATGGTCGGCTATATAATCAAAAGAAACTTCCCAGTACAGTAGTAAAGCTTTATTAAACTGGCAAAACTGCTGGGAGGGTTTATCACTGATGAGCCAGGTAATATTTTCCATCGCTATATGGACACAAAACACACATAGTATGAAGATGTTTTATTTTGAAAAATATAAAAAATGGGCTAAAATTTCTTATAATAATTGACCTTGATATTGTAACGTAGAAAATCAGGAAAGACAAACTTCAGGATGACACAGCAATTTATTTAAGACACAAACAAAATCAACATTTATTAGATACAAGATAAGCAATGAGGGAAGTTTCTAGAGTATCAAAATATAAATAATTTAAATATCAAAAATTAATAATCTGTACGTAAAATATAATGAATACTTTGCTACAATATTAATGATAACTTCGCATTTTCACCGATAGATGAAGCTAGGTATTGTGTTCAGAGAGTGTAAGAGACCTATGTACTGTACTAGGTGAGGATATCAGCGACGTGAGAAAGTCCATCTGTGCCAGCTGAGGACATATTGATGACATGTTATCACACCGACCTTCAAATGTTTAGTATCTTTCAAATATTTGTTCCATAGACTTCTCCCAGTCTTTGATATACTTTCTAAGATGGTTAGATTTGTTTTTGAACAAGCCCTCAGTGGAAACTTGAAACAATCATAGATATAAGTTACAAGAGAAAGAATCGCCTGACATCATCTTGAAGAAGGAGTAAAAGTTAACGGCGAGGAATTTCTTTTATTAATGCTGTAAATTCGGCAAACTTTCGGACTTTGACGTCCTTCGACATCCTAGGAGTAGTGGCCACCCAGACCTCAAAGGCCCACAAGCCTGCATGCGTAGAATGCACCTATGCTGCTAATATGGCCTTCAAAAACCTGTCGACTAGTTGCCTGTCGAAGGACGTCAAAGTACGAAAACTTGCCGAAAATTTACAGAATTAATTAAATAAACTCGTCACCGTTAACTTGTATTCCTTCTTCAATAGATATAATTAAGAAAAAGGCATCTCTTGATCGTGCAAATGAAGGTTGCTGATGGCTTGCTCCATCTGTTGGAATAAATATCAACTGATCGTTTATTATTATTATCTCTCTCTGGCAGTGAAGCTAACAAGTGTGGCGAAGGCTACCATCTACAAGTACCATCTTGGTCTTGAGTTGGTTAATGCCAGCCAACACATCGACCTGCCCACTCTGTGGGAAAGAACTCAAGCAGTCCATCGGTGGCGGAGTCTTTCTCGTGGTTGGCGCCACCAATGAAGACCTTGTATATATATTTATATATATGTATATTTATCATTTATTTATATCTATTTATTAATATTTTATCATTATATAATCTTAATTTTTCATATTTATATTAATTCTGTATTTAACCTCATATATAATCTTATATGGACATTGAAATAAAGTAGTTTCAATCTCAATCTCTCTATCTCTCTCTCTCTCTTATTATTATTCCATATTCGGCCGAATTCCCTTTCTTGATTAATCAATAATCTTAATTATTCTGACAGATGGAGCAAACCATCAGTAACTTTCAGTTATACGACCAGGAGATGCCTTTTTCTTGATTTATTCACCTGATACCAGTACACACATTTGTACTATGTTTTCTGTATGTTTTCTTACAGAATTGTTAGAAATATTTTATATGAAACTTGCAAAATTCTTACACAATACAGGAGAGAATACTCTACTATATAAAACTAACTTAAATAATAGAATTCCCAACCTATAAGATAATTCATAGAATATAGCAAACAATAGTAAAATATGTAAATACCTTAATCAAATAAAAACATATCTTAAGTAAAATAATATACAAAAATATCCTAATGTATATATATATATATATATATTAGATGTATATAGAATCATAATAGTTTTAGCATCAGGCGACGTTACGTTTTCTTGATATATTGTTTCTCCTGTAGAAGGGCAGACAAGCCCGAAAGCTTGAGAAGATCAAAATAAAGATACTTATCTCCATAAACGTTTTATATTCTGATATCAGATAAATCTCTAGGTATATTTATTTGTATTTATTTCATTAGTTGGCTGTAAATTCAAGTATGATTTTAGTTTACTTTCCTTTATTTTCTTCTTTAAACTCTACTTAAACACACACCATGTAATAATTCAATTGTTTATGTAATATAGTATCTTAATTTAGTGTTGTTTCTTGACGTAAGCATCCCTTGTGGGGATATCGTGTCTTATTTGATAATATATAAATAAATCTCCAATAGATAAAGAGTAAAAAACATAAATGCATATTGTGTTGTAAACATCCTATATGTATAATGAAAATTTAACATAGAATGAAAATACCATTTTGATAGGTTGAATTTACATTCATTGACAAAACTTAAAGAAGTGGAAAGTCATTGATGTCGACGGTCATCTGTATTTTAACTCTAGTTCTATTGACGTTTAATATAGTAGAGTGTACAGTTCTCCTGTAGAAGGAATTTTGTGCCCGAAAGCTAGAGAGATTTATCAAATAAAGATGTTTTAAGAATAAATTTATCTCTTGATATTACGACCTTGATATATGTCGAACTGCTTTTCACATGTATAGATATGTGGTACACTTACAGTAAAAGCAGTCGCCAACTTCTACCTACCATGATTATCATGGCCTGTACCACGTGTACTTGGGATAAGCAAAAAAGACCTTGATACTATTATTATCCCTAGTATACACACGTGGTACAGGCCATGATAATCATGGTAGGTAGAAGTTGGCGACTGCTTTTACTGTAAGTACACCACATGTCTACACATGTGAAAAGGAGTTCGACACCTTGATATTGAAGCAAATGATTATTGATGATTATCATGGCCTGTACCACCTGTACTTGGGATAAGCAAAAAAAGCGACCTTGATATTATTATTATTATCCCTAGTACACGTGGTACAGGCCATGATAATCATGGTGGGTAGAAAAGTTAACTACTGCTTTTACTGTAAGTGCATCACATGTTTACTACACATTGTAATGCAATTCGACACCTTGATATTGAAGCAAATGATTATTTTATCGAACAAAACCTATATATATATATATGTTATATTAAAATATTTTATTTTAAAAAATTATAATTTCATAGATATAAATACTCTGTATAAATCGACCGCCAGAGGTCAGGCTTTCTCTATAAATACTCATTGTTGTTGTTCCCCGTTGGCCGACCCAAAACTTTGTAATTATGTAAATAATATTTTGTTTTAATTATTCTTACGCCTTAAGCCAGGCATTACTTTTTTATCAAATTATGTTATTCATATATATATTACTCAGCTCAAATAAAGAAATCTATGATCTTCAATATTATTATTCTTTCAAGATTGTTCGACCATGACTGCACCACCATAGCATAATCATCAAGATGATCAAAAACAACAGAAATCTTATCTTTTTTCTAAAATATAATATATATTCAATTGAAAAGGCATATATTTGATCAAAATATCATTTATTTTACCAATATTTCAGTTGGCTGAACGCCAACCTTTATCAAGGTGTTATAACATATTTAATGTGTCATCAACAAGCTCAGCGCCACATAACGTCAACCTATGATGGGTTAATATATGGATATATATGATGGGTTAATCACAGTTATGCAACACGAACACATTCCTTTATTTACATATTATCTCTTTTCTAATTGGCTCTTTTATTTAATAGAAATATATAACACTTCCTTCAACCCCAACTACATTTTTTTACCTCATCTTGAACTTCCTTCACAACCTTCTTCCTCCTTTTGATAAGTTACTTCTACCTTGTGTTGGAAACTACATTCCCTCAATATAGATAAAGAATGATTTTATACATGTGAACATAATAAAATTACGTTAGTTATAAAATTTGTAAATAATTTTATATACTCAATGAGTGCCTCTTTTTAATTTGAAATATGAGCATTCATGCTTTCAAAAATCTGCAACCCCAAAACACATTATTGACTGTATTGACTCATCCATTGATGAGCTCTACTCTTCCCCGGCAGACACCATCAAAAGTCTCAAGCTTTACAAGCTTGATATCTAAGTGTGATTGGGTGGAGATAAGAAAAAAGAAGAAGAAGATATAGGACATTTTGGCTCTGCTATTAGGTGTCCTTTACAGGGAGGTTATACTAGACTACTAAAGAATTAAATTTGTAAATTTGTCTACATTATTGCCACCTATGGAAGTACTTATTGAATTCTTACCAAAGTCTGATCTTTTAAGTTGGCGCAGGATGCTCAAGGTGTTATTGATCATAACAATCGTAGCATCTTAATGATGAGCTAAAGATAAAAAAAAGATTGTTTCAGATCTTCTTCTTTCTTATCTCCACTCAATCATATTAGGGTGTCAAGCTTGCAAACTCCGCCTTTGTCGGTCCCAAGCCCGGATGAAAAAGGAGGAGGGGGAGCAGTAATAAGCTCACTAAAAAACCTGGGCTCAGCTGGCCCGGTTAATAGTACCCTGTAAGGGCTCCTAATCCAGGAATACAGGAAGAGCAGCGTTTGTATTCCATGCTAGGAGCGGCTGCACATGGAGTCTGTTCCTCATGTCAGAGACGGCCATTTCTTTTGGAGCTAAGTCGGCCTGCCACTGAGTAGTGCTCCCAGTCTTAATGACAACTGCAGACTCATTCTACTTCACCCAATCATGATTGTTTCAGATAACATTGAAAGGCTAAAATATACTGTGGCTATGCCATTAGAAGAGAAGGGGAAAGTTTGTGGAGGAAATCTTTATTCATAGAATGATTGGTAGGAAAAGAGAGAGAGAGAGAGAGGAAGACCTTGTAGAAGATGTAAACTACTAAAATAGGACAAAACACCACAAAAATAAACTTTCAAAAAAACAAGAAATTTGGTCGAAGACAGAACGAAATGGAGAGAGTTTCTCAGTGAAGTTCTAACCAACTTACAGTATGATGGAAGAGCAAATAAACTTATTAAAATTTATTTTTAATTGACGGAACAAATTTTCCATGAAACTTTAATAAGACATCACGAGTAACAATTTTCTCTTTTCTTGGAAAACAAAAAATGTTTTGTGTGTGTAATGGCTTATTTCCACAGTTGTATGAAGGTTTTATCTGTTAGGGCAATTATATAATGGTCACGTTATAAAGACAATCCGGAACTATATTCTTTGAAAACCGAATTATTTATATAAAAGTCTTCCAACAGAGAGCATAGTAAATGATTATGGCAATCAACAGTAGTCGACTGTTAAAGCACAAGATGTTTAAAGTGTGTGCAGACAGCAAAGTAAACTTATTTTTCCGTTTATCATTACTCTTCACAATTCATCCTTCCATACCCCTCATCACTAAGGTTAGAAATAGTTATTTCTCCTTAAAAATGAATTTCGATTTTTCATTTAAAAGAAACTCATGCGGGATATTTTCCAATGTCGTTTTACAATCATAAGCCGCATTATATTGCATTATAAAGTAAACTTATGTTTGTATGGGTTGTTTGTGGATAAAAAAAATAAATTTGGAACTTGAGAAGTAACGACCGTATTTAATAGGTAGATAACATTCCAAGGTCAACTATTGAATATTCATCTCTACACACCATTCTTACTGGAGAAGGAGTCTAGAGGAGAACTCTCTCAAGGTGGGGAAGCCTTCCTTGCTGAAGAAATTTGTACACATACACAACTATATATATTCCCCTACATTTAGAAGGGAAAACTATATACATAATCTAATTGATGTAAATAATTATATGTAAATAATCTTTGTCAGGACTAGAATGACGAATCCTGTATGGGACTTTGATTCCAGTAAAAGGCTTGTTGCTTCTGTTGTATATAGCCACAGTGTAGAAAATACTATACTATACCTAATACATATAGGTTTCTCTCTGTATTCTTAGTTCTCTTCTCTTCAATTACTCTGTAAACTGGCGAATCCTTTATAGGACGAGAGGTCCTCAATAAAGGCTTTTGTTGTTGTTGTTGTATATTCCCCTACATTTTATCTACCCTTTATTTACTATTTTATTATATATTTTTTCACCTTTGTAAAAATTGATTAGAAGAATCAACAAATTGTTTAAATTGTCAATTCTCTACCATCCTTACTCAGTAGAGATAGACAAGCATCCTATCTCTCAGGGCAAGCGACAACTTCACTTCATCTTTCTCCAACGCGACATCAACAGAATATTGGAGCTAGAGTATCAGCTCTTCGTACCTACAATTTGATTATATCAAGCAAAGTATCACAAACTTGCTTTTTTATATCTGTATAAAAAAGTGAAAGTTGTATAAGCTTATGATTTTGCTTTGTTTTAAAAATGAATCGATGTTGGTTCCATATGCTTGAATTGAATATTACACCTTAGTTCTATATATTTTATTGCTTAAAAAGGAACAAAACAAAAATAAACTACAATTGCAAAATGATTTGATAACTCTAACAAAGAAAAAAAAAACAATAATAATTTGAAAAATTATGATGATAAAAAATTGAATATGTCTGCCAGAAAAATGCTTCTATGAATTAAAAAAAATAAGAATAATTACAAAATTAACATATAAACTTCAAACAATATCTTTAACCTAAAAATACATCTACGGTAAAACTTTTCTTGAAATTTCACATGTGGTTCCAAGCAAGAATGCACTCGCAAGACAGGGTATCTCTTAAGACTCGTTGAATAAAATTAGCGTCACAATTAAACCTAAAACAATTATTTCTAATGTAAATTCAATGATGCTCTTAACATATATATATTCAACAAATTTTAGCCTTTAGGAGCTTTAAATATTTAGATGTGAACGCGATAGACAGGGTGAGATGCCTAAGAAAACTAAATTAATGGAAAAACAAACCGTTCCAACTAAATTTTGACTCCTAAGACAGGAACCCTCCCAAGATAGGTGAATCCTCTAAGGCAGGAAACCTCCCAAGACAGGTAACTCCTAAGACAGGAAACCCTCCCAAGATAGGTGACTCCTAAGACAGGATAACTCCCAAGACAGGTGACTCCTAAGACAGGAAACCTCCCTAGATAGGTGACTCCTAAGACAGGAAACCTCCCAAGACAGGAAACCTCCCAAGGCAGGTGACTCCTAAGACAGGAAAACTTCCCAAGACAGGTGACTCCTAAGACAGGAAACCTCCCAAGGCAGGTGACTCCTAAGACAGGAAAACTTCCCAAGACAGGTGACTCCTAAGACAGGAAAACTCCCAAGACAGGTGACTCCTAAGACAGGAAAACTTCCCAAGACAGGTGACTCCTAAGACAGGAAAACTTCCCAAGACAGGTGACTCCTAAGACAGGAAAACTCCCAAGACAGGTGACTCCTAAGACAGGAAAACTTCCCAAGACAGGTGACTCCTAAGACAGGAAAACTTCCCAAGGCAGGTGACTCCTAAGACAGGAAAACTTCCCAAGACAGGTGACTCTTAACACAGGACAACTTTCAAGGTAGATTACTCCGAAGACAGGTTTTTATTGTAGATTAAAATAGAAAGGACATCTTCTTAATGCGCAACTGAAAATGGTTGCTGATCGCCAACAATGATCTCTGAAAACATATCAATGTTGACGTTTTAATTTTCCAGAGAGTTGGCCAATACCCTGTCTTGAATCAACAATTACATCCAAAGCCACGTATATATGTTTTTAAGATGGCAAAACGGCATCTTTTGGAATAAATATCAATTAAACGTTTCGCTGTCTATAATTACCCGGTATATCACTGGAATAATAAACGCTCGGTGAAAAAAGTGAATTTTTATTTACATATATAAATATGTTAATTTATTAACATATTTACATATAAAGCAAGCACTTTCGGGTTTCACGTTCTTCATCAAGTAGAGAACTAAAGTGGTCGTGGAGCTTATCTCCTCAGACTATGTCTAGAAGTCCACTCTTCATTGGCTTTGGTATTGAGGAGAGTAGAATTTATACAGAGTAATTGGGTACTGTTGATGGGAACATCTGAGGTACACAAAGATAGGACGCGCTAAAGCATCACAATAGGACTTTGTCTGTTAACTTTTATCTGGGCTTTAGTAGGACAGTCTTCATGTCTAGGGTACCAGGAGTACAAGACTCCAGACATACTGTCCTGGTCACCTCCCTGCCACAATGAAGCGTTAACAGGACTTGGGGGCTGAAGAAAGAACAAAAGTTTTAGGTTTATCAGAGATTAAGGAAAGGTTTAGTTGTTGTCTCAGCTTGTTGAAGAGCATCACACTCGAAAGCTTGTAATATATGCAAATAAAGATGTACATCTCTCATCTACCGTTTATTGTTCTAAACATTGATATATAAGCCTGGCTGGTTTTTCTGGATTTATCGATAAGTTGACCAATACATTGGAATATATATTTTAAAAATCAACCATTTGTTTGTTATTTATTTCAATTATTTGTACTTGCCATCTAAAAAAAGCCTATGAATGGCTCTTCATTCATTCATATATATGATTTCGGAATATAATGTATATATATATAATAAATTTTAAGAAAGAAGCAAATTGTGTGTTAAAAATAAAGATATATATTTAAATATAATAAATTTATAAATTAAAAGGTCGTAGATTAATTTATCGTAAATAATAAATTAATTTGGACCCTGGACCAATTCAAGATGGACGGCCTACAGCGCCGCTGGCCTCGTTTGGTGCTAAAAAGGGATCAGGGAGTGGATATATAAGCAGCAGACATCCCTTTCTCCATACCGTCGTCTCCTGCCACTCAGGTAAGGTGGTTGGCTACCTGTTCTCTCGTCTGCTTTCTAATTCCAGGGATCTTTTGGTGTTTTAGTACTTTCGCTTTAGCGCTTTTTGTTTTAATTTTACAGCATCTTCTGCTATTATATAATGTCATTCTGCTATGATACAGTATTTTATCTATATTTTTCTTCTATAATTCGATTGGCTAACTGCTCTCTCGTCTGCTTTCTAATTCCAGGGATCTTTTGGTATTTTAATACTTTCGCTTTAGCGCTTTTTGTTTTAATTTTACAGCATCTTCTGCTATTATATAATGTCATTCTGCTATGATACAGTATTTTATCTATCTTTTTCTTCTATAATTCGATTGGCTACTTGCTCTCTCGTCTGCTTTCTAATTTCAGGATCTTTTGGTATTTAGTACTTTCGCTTTAGCACTTTTTGTTTTACAGCATCTTCTGCTATAATATAATGTCATTCTGCTATGATACAGTATTTTATCTATCTTTTTCTTCTATAATTCGATTGGCTATCTGCTCTCTCGTTTGCTTTCTAATTTCAGGATCTTTTGGTATTTTAGTACTTTCGCTTTTTGTTTTAGTTTTAATGCATCTTCTGCTATAATATAATGTCATTCTGCTATGATACAATATTTTCTTCTATAATTCGATGCTTGTAAGCTAATTATTTTTGTCTTAATTTTTCTTTTACTATCAATGATTTTTGTTTTCTCATCTAATATACTTTTGTTAACAAATTACATTTTTTCTTTTAATTATGCTTTTTTTGTTTTCCTAGTTCTTCTGCCGTTATAAATATATTTGTATGAATATAGCTTTAAAGGTATTCATTTAGACTACAAAATTCCTGTGTTTGTATATTTTATTTTTGAAATGTTTGAGATTTAATATAAGTTATTAATATTTTAAAATTAGTTTAAAATTATGTCATATAACAGAATATAGAGACTTGTATTCCTTTCGGCAATGTGGAAAGGGATAAACTTCAAATTTTTTTTTATGTCCCACTGGATACCGTATTAAAACAACAATGTAAAGGTGTTCATTGCTACAAAAAGTCAATCATTGTAAAAAGAGCGTAGAAGCAATTTGTGAATTAATAGAATCATCCAGTTTGTCTTAAATACTTGACAATAGATAGTAAGGTACAAGTTGAAAACATCAGAATTCCAAGAAGAACCACACAGACATGGTAGACATTCTTTATAGGGCCATCTTGGTAGACCACAGACCTCATCTACGGATGGAACTCTAAAGAGGATTAAAATGATTTCAAATATGAGATATGTATCTCGCTTTCGAGCATGGCAATAGACAATTAAAAGTCAACAGTAGGAAGAGAGGTTACAGTTAAAAATAGGAAGAAATATTTAAAACAGATGGAACCCTCTCCGAAAGGACGTCTGGATTTCATCAGGAGCTAAAAGCCGCCTTGAGTTCGGATAGGCCGTTGTGAGTTATGGAATTCTTTTCCCGAGCATGATCGGTGACAGTGTTAAGGGATTTGACAAGAATGATCTTGTGTTCAGGCGAGAGTCCCGCGAGAAGATTCTCCCTAAGATTGGGGTACAATACCGCAAGCACGACATTGTCCATGACCATCCCTCGCTTATATAAGGGCCTCAGGATAGCTTTCGGGCATGGAAGGGGATAATTTACAGGGGGTATTTTATTGAATAACTATATACAGTTTATCAAATTACAAAACTATTTTAGAAGCGTAATATTCTTTTTAAAATAAAACAATTTCTACTGCCCTTACTGCAATGGAAAAATTAAAGGGAGGGCCTGGCTCATCAGTGGTGAACCTTCCCAGCGGTTTCGCCAGTTTAATCTACCATACCGCTGTTATATTGCATTTTTGGAACTTCCTTTTATAGTGATACTGATGCTTGACTCTTCGAATGGGTATTTTAGATGAACTATGGACATAAGCTTTTAGGACAGCAGAATTACATATAATTATAAATATATAATAAGCTTCGAGCAATCGCTCTTCCGCAAATATCAATTTGTGTCTTTTATTCAAACAATTATATTTCGATGCACTAGCATTAAAAAGAATATTACGCGTCTAAAATAGTTTTGTAATTTGATAACAGATGGCGCGCTAGTGCATCGAAATATATACAGTTTGCTCATAATTCAAACCTGACTTAAATATTGCCATTCAAGTATAATTTCATTATTTTCCTAATGCACGTAGTGTACAGACCATGATAATCATGGTAGGTAGTTAGTAACTGCTTTTACTCTAAGTGCACCACATGTCTACATATGTAGAAAGCTGTTCGACTTTTGCACTGACAAATGTACCAGAGCCTCCATTTCGGTTACTTATACTCACTGGTGATGTTAGAATAGAAATGAATTAGAGATAAAGATAAAATACCTTTAACCTTTAAACCATATTTGAGTCACCAAAGAATATAATTATTTATTTTAGAGGTAAATATCTTTATATTGATTTTTTTTACAACAACAAAAGCTTTATTAAGACCCTTTGGTCTTATACAGATTCTCTCCAAGCAGAAATATAGGATACATGCAGGGAAAACAATGATAGAACTTAATGGTAACATAAAATTTATGTACAGAGAAAATGATATAAAGACAATCAAGCTAATAGATTAATCTGGGCAAATTGGAGGCAAAGAAAGTTACTATACATGGATTTACCACGTCGTGTTAGGTCTTGTGGAGTTATTTGGTAGCAGCTCTGAAACTTCTTAGCTATGTAGAACTTTTCCTAGTCATCTTCCCCGCCCTTGGCATTGCCGGTTGGACTTCACTTGTAAGCATTTCGACCTGTGAGTCAATTGTGGAGTCTTCCACCTAGTAAATTCGTTGAATCCCTCAAAATATCTTTATATTGATGCATATGGGTATTTGACGTAGTCTTCTGTCTTATTTTACTGAGTGCTCTCCAGAAGAAAATGTTCTATCAAATTCTTCACACGCTATTGTCTCCTTCTGAAACCAACAAGCTGGCATTATAACGGATGATGATCAAAGATATAGAGTTAGTCAATAGTCAGAATGATTTACACTAATGGAAAAAACAATGAAAGTTGTACCTTTTAGCATGTATATCGGGATTCAGACAATAACTCTGAAAGATATTACAGTGACCTTTATTGAAGACAATGGTACATACACTCCTGGACAAAACTTAAGAAAGTTGTACCTTTTAGCATGTATATCGGGATTCAGACAATAACTCTGAAAGATATTACAGTGACCTTTATTGAATACACGCGAATACATTGTCTCTGTCTCCTTCGAAAAAGATAGAAGATCGACGACATGGATAGTTTTGTTCATGAATGTAAGTCTCCCACTTTGAAGAATCTTCCACCCCCCTCAGTTATTCTGTATCTGTGATATCTGTGATGGTTGCACAGAACGATGAAATTCCCTCTGCTCGCCGTACTCCTTCTCTCCGTCCTCATCATCCACACCTCCGCCATGAGCAAGAAGAAGCTCCTCAAGCTCATGCTCATGGCCAAGCTGGGCCACAAGAAGCTCATGGTTCTGCCCGTGCCCCTTCCTCTGCCCGTGCCCGTCGAGTAAGTAACCAGTACTTCTTCTACTTTGGTGCATATATAGGGACTCTAGGTCTTCCTTTCTTATTTTTACTTTTGTGGCTGTTTTCAAAGAAGAGACCTATCTTGAAAGACTTCAAATAAATCTTCTTCTTTTGTAGAGCTGTAGAAACATTTGGAATCTATCTGACAAGCCTTCTTCAGTAGAAGACTATAGAGGCAGAAAAGCTATCTAAATATGCACATGTTTTGAATATTCCTCAATAGAGAGAAATCTAGAGAAAGCTGAGACCTCTCTTCAATCATCGATCAAGTTCTCTGTTTTCATTCTTCTTTGATAAAAGTCTAATGAGAGCCTCTCGGAGAGACACCAAGTAACTCTTTCTTTCTTATTTTCTTCTTCAGTAGAAATCTATAGAAGGCCCCAAGAGAACATCGAGAGATAAACTTACTTTTTCTTTAGTGGAGGTTTAAAAACATTGATGAGTTTATGATAATTTTTACCATTAATATTTTGAGGGCAGATGTCTGAGAAAGTCAATTTCTTTCAGAAAACATTGAAAGAATTGACCTTGTATTTTGTAGAAGTCTAGAGAAGGCCAAGAGACATCGGGAGATAAACTTACTTCTTCTTTAGTGAAGGTTTAGAAACATTTACGGGTTACAGAGTAAGTTTTATCATTCTTTTGGGAGTAGATGTCTCAGTGAGCCCAATTTCTTCAGGATATATTGAAAGAATTCGTATTTTGTAGAAGTCTAGAGAAGGTCAAGAGACTTTCACAAGACAACTTATGTAGCTATAGCTCGTAATATAAAATCTTTAAGATCTAAGGTTTCTTTTTTTTAAATAAACAACTACTTACTGCCCTTACTGCTGTTATAAAATTTTGGAAGGGCCTGGCTCATCAGAAGTGAACCCTCCCAGCGGTTTGCCAGTTTAAATTATTAAAAAAGAAACATGCGCTCATAAATAGTTTTTAAATTTGTAATTCAGATGACACTCTTATATTCTGTAATTGATATCTCGTAATATAATTGGTAATTACATCTTTCTATTGGCCATTTATGACCCATGGTCTTTCCATGATTTCTATCCCTCGTATTTGATAATCGTATAAGCTCAAGTTACATCTTTGCTGTCGACAGTTTCATGTCTTAGTGATTCTTTACTTCTTGTAGAATCGACAAAAGTATATTTATACAATTAAAAGGCTTAATAAAAAACTACAATAATTTGTTTTCTAATCAATTTTTGCTTTTCATGTTTTTTGGTAATGTTGTATGTTCTAAGTTACTGATGATATTTTCTGTGTCTTATTCTTGATTAAAATGGCAAAATCGCTGGAAGGGTTCACCACTGATGAGACAGGCTCTCCCATTAATTTTTTATTGCAGTAAGTGCAGTAGAAAATTGTTTTGATTTTGAAAAAGAATCATGCACGTCAAAAATAGTTTAAATTTCTTATTCTTTATTTCTTACCTTTCTGTGAATTGACTGAAATATAAAGACACGCTCTTATCTTCTCCGTCTCCCAACTTTAGATAGGAAATATTATACTTCCTCTTCTTCATTGAATATTTAAATAATACCTATAAAAGTTTTACATGTATGAATTCATACTAAAAGTGCCTACATTCTAAGACTAAGTTAAATAAATCGATTATATTGACAATGGTACCATAGTTACCATTAATACGAAGTTCTATGTTAAAAAGGTATTGACATGTTTCCTGGTTACTCCTTTCTTCTTTAAATTTGTCTAATGATTCACTGAGAGAAAGGGCACGCTCAAAACTAGATCATCTTCTTGTAGTTTTTTATTCGGTTAAAAGAATAAACAAAACAGGTTCGATGTTTAGAAATATTTTTGTGAATAACCTTTTTGAAACAGGCTGTTACTTCTTCCACATCGCTGTAAATGATTTGTTCATTTAGAGCCATTTTGCGATTATTATTATACCAATATATTTAAGAGAAACCAAATTAAAAATATATATTAAATATATATATATAAATATGGTAGATTAAACTGGCGAAACCGCTGAGAGGGTTCACCACTGATGAGTCAGACCATCCTATTATTTTATCATTGCAGTAAGGGCAGTAGTAAATTGTTTCAATTCAAACCGAATCATACGCGTGTCATAAATAGGATTTATATTATTCAAGGACCTTACATACAAGGTTTAGTATACAAAGCTGTGTCTTCCTCCTTCAATGCCTTCCTCTACCGAGGGTGGGCCACATGGTCTCTCCATATCTCCCTCCTTCAATGCCTTCCTCTACCGAGGGTGGGCCACATGGTCTCTCCATATCTCCCTCCTTCAATGCCTTCCTCTACCGAGGGTGGGCCACATGGTCTCTCCATATCTCCCTCCTTCAATGCCTTCCTCTACTGAGGGTGGGCCACATGGTCTCTCCATATCTCCCTCCTTCAATGCCTTCCTCTACTGAGGGTGGGCCACATGGTCTCTCCATATCTCCCTCCTTCAATGCCTTCCTCTACTGAGGGTGGGCCACATGGTCTCTCCATATCTCCCTCCTTCAATGCCTTCCTCTACTGAGGGTGGCTGGCCACATGGTCTCTCCATATCTCCCTCCTTCAATGCCTTCCTCTACTGAGGGTGGGCCACATGGTCTCTCCATATCTCCCTCCTTCAATGCCTTCCTCTACTGAGGATGGGCCACATGGTCTCTCCATACTTCCTCCTTCAGTGCCTTCCTCTACTGAGGATGGGCCACATGGTCTCTCCATATCTCCCTCCTTCAATGCCTTCCTGTACTGAGGGTGGGCCACATGGTCTCTCCATATCCCCCTCCTTCAATGCCTTCCTGTACTGAGGCTGGGCCACATGGTCTCTCCATATCTTCCTCCTTCAATGCCTTCCTCTACTGAGGGTGGGCCACATGGTCTCTCCATATCTCCCTCCTTAAATGCCTTCCGCTACTGAGGTTGGGCCACATGGTCTCTCCATATCTCCCTCCTTAAATGCCTTCCGCTACTGAGGGTGGGCCACATGATCTCTCCATATCTCCCTCCTTCAATGCCTTCTTCTACTGAGGGTGGGCCACATGATCTCTCCATATCTCCCTCCTTCAATGCCTTCCACTACTGAGGATGACCAAATGGTCTCTCCATATCTCCCTCCTTCAATGCCTTCCTCTACTGAGGATGGCTGGCCACATGGTCTCTCCATACTTCCTCCGCCATCCTCTTCATCTCCTCGTGTCGTCCAGCCCATTGTTTTAGATTGTCTGTGTATCACTGTCGTTTCCTTCCCCTCTATCAAGCTGTATCTATGGAGTTATTTACAAGCTGTAGGACCAACAAAATGTTTCCCAATGCCCTCACACACTATATATATCTACCAGGTGTAGAACTAACATGAAGAATGTGTCTACAGGGTCATATACAAGATATAGGATCAACAAAATGTTTCCCAATGCCCCCACACACTATCTACCAGGTGTAGATCTAACATGAAGACTGTGTCTACAGGGTTATATACAAGATATAGGATCTACAAAATGTTTCCCAATGCCCCCACACACTATATACAAGATGTAGATCTAACATGAAGAATGTGTCTACAGGGTCATATACAAGATGTAGGATCTACAAAATGTTTCCCAATGCCCCCACACACTATATACAAGATGTAGATCTAACATGAAGAATGTGTCTACAGGGTCATATACAAGATGTAGGATCTACAAAATGTTTCCCAATGCCCCCACACACTATATACAAGATGTAGATCTAACATGAAGAATGTGTCTACAGGGTCATATACAAGATATAGGATCTACAAAATGTTTCCCAATGCCCCCCCACACTATATATATCTACCAGGTGTAGATCTAACATGAAGAATGTGTCTACAGGGTCCATAAGGGCCACGACTACCATCACTACGGTGGAGGGTGGTAGTGACAAACCGGCACACACCTTGTGTACATATCTGTGTCTTGTATTTATTGTTAAGTTTTCTTTCCTGTGCTGCCACAACCTCCCCCCACAAACTACGGAGTATTTTTTACAAATAAATATATTTTTTTATATATAACATACTTCTCTGTTGTCTTTTTTTGTATGCTACCTACCATGAATATACATTTGTACAAGACATTAGTTAAAATGGTGATATGTAGTTCCTTCTTCTTCAATCTTATCTCCACACTGGGTGAAGTAGAATGTATCTGCCTTTGTCATTAAGACTGGAAGCACTACTCAATGGCAGGCCGACTTAGCTACAAAAGAAATTACCGCCTCTGACATGAGGAACAGACGCCATGTGAAGCCGCTCCTAACATGGAGTACAAACGCTGTTCATCCTGTATCCCTGGATTAGGAGCCCTTACAGGGCACTATCAGCCAGGCCAGCTGAGCCCAGGTTTTTTTAGTGAGCTTGTTACTGCTCCCCCTCCTCCTTTTTCATCCGGGCTTGAACCGGCAAAGGTGGAGTTAAAGGTAATGGCCTACAACACCCGGTGTTCCCAGGTGGTCACCCTCCCAAGTACTGACCGGGCCCGACATTGCTTAACTTCGGTGATCGGATTAGAACCGGTGTTTTCAATGTGGTATGGCCGTAGGCTGTGGTTGCTTATACTGGTTATAATACTCATTCAGCTTTATTGATATCTATATAGGATAAATCCATCTGTAAATTGGTATTGGTTATAAATGTTTGAAACTCTACACTCATGGACACAACTTAAGAAAATGGAGGTTCTTTGATGTCAACGGTCGTCTATTTTTTAAAAGAAACATAAGCAATTTTATTCACATTTGGTCATCTCGTGTGTCTTCAATAAAAATACTGTGTATCAAATATCTTTCAGAGTTATTGTCTGAATCCCGAATATACATGCTAAAAGGTACAACTTCCTTAAATTTTGCCCATGAGTGTATATACGTAGATATTGAACGGTGTTGTTAGGGTAGGAATTACAAATGTCGATTCTGATAAGAAATTTTGTTTTATGAGAAGAATCATGTCCTGGTTGAGCTGATAGCATCTCAGAGAAAGCCAACTCTGCCGACATAGAGGAGAGTGCACAAAATGTTTTCTTGTTTAACAAATACATAAACATTTTCCTTGTTCAGTCTTGATCCATTGAAACATTTCACATGGTTATAAATGTCATAATTTGTTCCACAAATATGATTATTAAGCCACTGAAGCGATTTCCTCGAGAATCAAAGACTTCATGTATACACTCATAGACAAAACTCGAAGAAGAGGAAAAACTTTGATGTCGCCGATCATCTATTTTTTTTTTAAGGAGACAGAAACAATATGGTTCACACTTGGTTATCTCGTGTGTCTTCAATAAAGATCACTGTGTATCAAATATCTTTCAGAGTTATTGTCTGAATTCCGATATACATGCTAAAAGTTACAACCTTCTTAAGTTTTGTCAATGAGTGTATATACCATTGTCTTCAATAATGGTCACTGTAATATTTTTCAGAGTTATTGTCTGAATCCCGATATACATGGTAAAAGTTACAACCTTCTCAAGTTTTGTCCATGAGTGTATATACCATTGTCTTCAATAAAGGTCACTGTAATATTTTTCAGAGTTATTGTCTGAATCCCGATATACATGCTGAAAGGTACAACTTCCTTAAGTTTTGTCCATGAGTGTATATACCATTGTCTTCAATAAAGATCACTGTAATATATTTCAGATTATTGTCTGAATCCCGATATACATGCTGAAAGGTACAACTTCCTTAAGTTTTGTCCATGAGTGTATATACCATTGTCTTCAATAAAGATCACTGTAATATATTTCAGATTATTGTCTGAATCCAGATATACATGCTAAAAGGTACAACTTCCTTAAGTTTTGTCAATGAGTGTATATACCATTGTCTTCAATAATGGTCACTGTAATATTTTTCAGAGTTATTGTCTGAATCCCGATATACATGCTGAAAGGTACAACTTCCTTAAGTTTTGTCCATGAGTGTATATACCATTGTCTTCAATAAAGATCACTGTAATATATTTCAGATTATTGTCTGAATCCCGATATACATGCTGAAAGGTACAACTTCCTTAAGTTTTGTCCATGAGTGTATATACCATTGTCTTCAATAAAGATCACTGTAATATATTTCAGATTATTGTCTGAATCCAGATATACATGCTAAAAGGTACAACTTCCTTAAGTTTTGTCAATGAGTGTATATACCATTGTCTTCAATAATGGTCACTGTAATATTTTTCAGAGTTATTGTCTGAATCCCGATATACATGCTAAAAGGTACAACTTCCTTAAGTTTTGTCCATGAGTGTATATAGCATTGTCTTCAATAATGGTCACTGTAATATCTTTCAGAGTTATTGTCTGAATCCCGATATACATGCTTAAAGGTACAACTTCCTTAAGTTTTGTCTATGAGTCTATATATAGACAGAGAGATAGCTTTCGGTGAGTTTATGAACAAGATATCTTCAAAGATAATTCTCTAATTACAGAGACAAGCTCATTTAAAGAAAAGGTTCTATGGATTGATAATAATATTACAATGTACATTTTTTGAATAGTTAAATAGAGAAATATCAAAAATAATAATGCATCAGGAACCTAATCATCTGATCGAAATAAAACATTTTTATAAAGACTTAATACATTATGGATACACACTTCTTACTTAAATATTCTTGGTAAAAGGATTGCGGATTTCGACAATTTAGAAATAGGAGATCATATATGTAATATCTTTCAGAGTTATTGTCTGAATCCAGATATACATGCTAAAAGGTACAACTTCCTTAAGTTTTGTCCATGAGTGTATATACCACTGTAGAGTACACTATAGTTAGCTGAAGAAGGGCTTGCCCGAAAGCTTCCTTTAATCGCGTTAATAAAAAGAGTTGCGGCGATATATGATCTCCTATTTCTTAAACATTCTTCTTCTTCTTTCTTATCTCCACACTGGATGAAATAGAATGCCTCTGCCTTTGTCATTAAGACTGGGAGCACTATTCAGTGGCAGGCCGACTTAGCTCCAAAAGAAATGGCCACCTCTGACACGAGGTATAGACACCATGTGTAGCCGCTCCTAACATGGGGTACAGACTCATCCTGTATTCCTGGATTAGGAGCCCTTACAGGGTACTATCAGCTGGGGGCAGCTGAGCCCAGGTTTTTTAGTGAGCTTGTTACTGCTCCCCTCCTCCTTTTTCTTCCGGGCTTGGGACCAGCAAAGGCGGAGTTCTAAACATTCCTGATTCACAGAGGAACATCTTTCAAAATACTTAATACATTAAGGACAATATAGCGCGTTTTTTTCAAATAAAACGAACCTTTACTGTCCTTACTTCGATGAAAAATTATTAGGTGGTCTTGACTCGTCATTTGTGACTCCTCCAAGTGGCTGGGCAAGTTTTATCGATCACATCGATTTTCAGAGTTCGACATAAGCTTTGAGGACAGTAGAATTACAAACAATTCAAACAAGTTACAACACATTTGGGCATAAATCAAACATTAGTCAATAAATAACACGCCAGCTATATATATAAATGAAATCTGCAATTAGAAAAAAATAACTTCTGTGAATGTCTATATAAACTTTACCTCTTTTTTATTTTATTTTTAAATTAAAAAAGGTGTACCTGGGCTCTATAGTTGTATATAAAACAAAGGTCGCGCGTCTCTCCCGTCAAAATAAACGTCAAAACTAGATGCCATCTATTGACCGTCGCCACAAACTAGCGGCCTCGGGTCGGTGACACAGCCACAACACCAGCTTTGGCAAACTGAGAAGCGTCCACTTGGAGACCATGGTTTCGGGCTAATATCCCTCTTCAGCTCAAGGCGGACTTTATTCTATGAGATCCTCAATGAATATAATGGCATCTTCATAATCTGCCAAAGAGATGTTTAGATGGCAAAGTTGCTAGGCCATATCTATGGCCAAAATATAGAAGGCGTCTAGTTTTGACGGGAGAGGCAACCTTTTATTTTATAGATCAATTTTCTCCTGGCAAAATTTCCATCCATTGTTGTATATATATACGAGGGTAAGGTGAAAGGTTCTCAGCCTGACCCAGAGATAGCATTCCAATCAGCAAAAGATTACGCCCAAATCATCAGTTCGTAGGACAAGTTTTAACTTGTTCACTCAGGTAATAGTTTGTGTAAACGAATCTCTGCAGTTAACGTCTTGCGCGTGTTTCGTTAAAATGGATAAACTTGCAAACCGTGCAGTTATTATATTATTCGTTTTGTATGGATTAACCCCTAAAAAAATTAATCCGAAGTTGACAAAAGTTTACAGGAACTCTGCTCCTTCAATTTCAACTGTTAAAGGTGGGCAGCTGAATTTAAACGTGGTCGCATGTCGTTCGAAGATGACTCAAGACGGCCAAAAGATGCACAATATCATGTTGGACGATAGGCGAGTAAAGGTGTGTGAGATAGCCGAGGCCGTGGGGATATCGGAAGAAAGGGTGTGGAATATCTTGCACGAAGAATTAGGGATGAGAAAGCTCTCCACAAGGTAGGTGCCGCATTTGCTGAATTTAGATCAAAAGCAAATGCGCAAACGATATTCGCAGCAATGTGTGGACCGATTCAAGAGAGATTCGACTGATTTTGTGTGGCGATTTATCACCATGGATGAGACATGGGTCCACCACTACGCGCCAGAAACCAAAAAGCAGTTGAAGCAGTGGATGGAAGCTGGTGGTTTAGCGCCAAAGAAAGCAAAGTCGATCACATCTACCGGAAAGGTCATGGCCAGTGTGCTTTGGAATGTCAAAGGAATAATGTTACCTTGAAGAAGACAGAAGTATTACAGGGGAATATTACTCTTACCTTCTTGACCAGCTGGGTGTCAAAATCCGTGAGAAGAAGCCTGGCTCGAAGAAGAAAAATCATCTTTTACCAGGACGACGCACCTGCTCACAAAAGTGTGTTGCAATGGCAAAACTGTGGGATTTGAGGTACGATTTTCTCGGCTATCCCCCCTATTCTCCTGATTTGGCACCCTCAGAGACTTCCATCTTTTCCCACACCTAAAAATATGTTTCTGGTAAATGCTTCACGTCCAATGAAGAAGTTGAGAGGGCTGTAGATGGATATCTTAACAGCCTTCCAGACTACCATTTCCAGGAAGGAATACTAATATTGTAGAAGCTCTGTGGAGAGAGCGAGGGCAAATATTTTAAAGATTTATATGAAAGAAAAAGGCATGATTTTTTCATGATTTTTCAGGATGCCTAAATTATTTCTTTGGTCGTTAAGGTACAGCTTGCATCACGCTGACGAGCCCGAAACGGATACGTGGTTAACTTTTCCTGATTAAACAAGAATTGGTATTTGGCCAATTCTGGAATGAAAATCAACGAATAGTTGATATTTATTCCGATAGATGGCGCAAGCCATCAGCAACTTTCAGTTGTACAATAAAGAGATGCCTTTTTCTTAATTTATCCACTTTGTCCCAGTAAAATTTCACATTTTTTTGCTATTTTTTCACAAAGTGATTTGTTTCTCTACCTTTGGACACATCTTTGAGAGGAACCCACCATTTCAACAAGTACAGGAGAATAAACCAAAGAATGCTAAAACTTCCTAAACGATTATTTAAATTTTTCTCGACGTTTAATTGTTTCCTGTCACCTGAAGAAAGAAAAATCGAGTCACCGAAACGTCAGAAGATAAATACATTCATGGACAAAACTTAAGGAAGTTGTACCTTTTAGCATGTACAGGGTGCGGTAGCTATCTGAGAACAAAATGATGTCCATTGTAAAAAAAAAATGAATAGACATCCTAGAAGCAAATAGCCTCTCAGACCTTTCTGTCCATAAGCCTGTTCAAAATAAATAGATATCCTAGAAGCAAATGGCCTCTCAGACCTTTCTGTCCATAAGCCGGTTAAAAATGAATAGATATCCTAGAAGCAAATGGCCTCTCAGACCTTTCTGTCCTTAAGCCGGTTAAAAATGAATAGACATCCTAGAAGCAAATGGCCTCTCAGACCTTTCTGTCCATAAGCCGGTTAAAAATGAATAGATATCCTAGAAGCAAATGGCCTCTCAGACCTTTCTGTCCATAAGCCGGTTAAAAATGAATAGACATCCTAGAAGCAAATGGCCTCTCAGACCTTTCTGTCCATAAGCCGGTTAAAAATGAATAGATATCCTAGAAGCAAATGGCCTCTCAGACCTTTCTGTCCATATGCCGGTTAAAAATGAATAGACATCCTAGAAGCAAATGGCCTCTCAGACCTTTCTGTCCATAAGCCGGTTAAAAATGAATAGACATCCTAGAAGCAAATGGCCTCTCAGATCTTTCTGTCCATAAGCCGGTTAAAAATGAATAGATATCCTAGAAGCAAATGGCCTCTCAGACCTTTCTGTCCATAAGCCGGTTAAAAATGAATAGATATCCTAGAAGCAAATGGCCTCTCAGACCTTTCTGTCCATAAGCCGGTTAAAAATGAATAGATATCCTAGAAGCAAATGACCTCTCAGACCTTTCTGTCCATAAGCCGGTTAAAAATGAATAGATATCCTAGAAGCAAATGGCCTCTCAGACCTTTCTGTCCATAAGCCGGTTAAAAATGAATAGACATCCTAGAAGCAAATGGCCTCTCAGACCTTTCTGTCCTTAAGCCGGTTAAAAATGAATAGACATCCTAGAAGCAAATGGCCTCTCAGACCTTTCTGTCCATATGCCGGTTAAAAATGAATAGACATCCTAGAAGCAAATGGCCTCTCAGACCTTTTTGTCCATATGCCGGTTAAAAATGAATAGACAAAGGAAAAAGAGCATTTATAACATATTAAAGTTTTATATTTAAATAAAATATATTGGATCAAAATATCATTTATTTTTACCAATATTTCAGTTGGCTGAACGCCAACCTTTATCAATCATATTATAACATTTTAAAGTGATATAATGTTATAATACCTTGATAAAGGTTGGCGTTCATCCAACTGAAAAATAAATGATATTTTGATCCAATATATGCCTTTTGTTTAAATATTTATTAATGGATTGCTCTATTTTCAAAAAGTTTTATATAGGTTAAGACATACCTGAAAGACACCATTCAATGAATCCACCATCAGCGGCAATAACAACTTCTATACGCTGTTGAAACCGACTGCAGGCAGTAATGAGATGGGTCTTGGAAATGTTTGTCATTGTATCCACTATAGCAGGTCTGAGAGCTGTGTTGTGCGAATGACTATTGGAGTCCCTCTCAACTACGCCCCACATGTAATAGTCCAGCGGATTGACATCTGATGAACTGAGGGCCAAACGTTAGGTGTGACATGTTCGTGAAGATTCTCGGCCATCCATTCTTGGGTTGTCCTGGCTGTATGAGATGGTGCTGAGTCTTGTTGAAAAACATACGACCTCCCACGTGCTACAGTAGCGATCCAAGGCTTGACAATTGTGGCTAACACATCGGTGTAAGCAACGGAATTGACTCTGGCACCTGGAGTAACAAAGATATGGAGGCATCACATCACCTTCACTACTAACAACATCAAGAATCATCAATGATGTTGGTAAGATGTTCTCATTAGGGCTTTTACACAACCACCGATCATTTTTGAGGTTCACCCTCTTGGCTCTGAACAAAGTTCTTCTCGTCTGAGAAAAACCAGATCATTCCTGGCTCCTCGGGATATTTGAGCTTGTTCAAAAGGCGCTTGGCTCTGGTCAAGCAGTTCACCTCGGTTCTTTCGGACATGAGCTGTCCTCTCCGCATCACGTATGGTTTGTAATGTAGGTCCTCATGAACCACACGTCGGATGGTAGCTTCATCAACCTGCAGCATCTGGCGAGTGCTCTCATCACCCTCCAAGGGGCCTCATCGATGGCAGTTTGGACATGGTTTATAAAGTCAGGCGTCCTGATACTGTCAGAACGTCGACAATGTCGTTTTCTTCAGGAAACTTCCGCCACATCAACCTTTGCCGGTCCAAATTCTCTCCGAACTTTGAGACAAATGATCGGGCGACTTTAAAGAATTCCTCAGTTTCTGAATCGGTATGTTCTGCAGCCAAGGAAACAATAACTGTATGCCTCTTCATTTCTTGTGTAAGAGTAGGTTCTGCCATGTCTACCTGCAACAGAAAAAACTATGTTACTATAACACACAGGAAAGTGTGGCACCTACACTGGTGTCCAAAAAATAAGAAACTTAACCAATATTGAAATTTCTCAAAAGCTAATTTATTAACAAATATAAAATTTAGTATACAAATAGTTTAAACTATGGAGAATTTGACTAGCTATATGAAAATTAAAAAATATTTTGAAATTATGAAATATGCAAATTATTGCCAACATACCCAAAGCTAAGGTTCCAGATCTTAAAGAAATAAGATATCAATAGGGAGTATGATCACCTCTAACAGCTATCAAGGTCTCACAGCGAGCCCTGATACTGTTTACCAGGCTTTGGAGGAAGTCCAGGGGTAGTAAACCCCACTCCTCCAATAGAGCAGTTCTTAGCTCAACAAGGGTTCTGGGAGAGAGGTGACGAGCTCCAATACGCCTCCCTAGAGCATCCCACACATGCTCTATTGGATTCAGGTCCGGAGATCTGGCTGGCCAATCCATCCTTCGAATATTCTCACTTTGGAGATATTCATTGACTAGCCTAGCCCTATGCGGACGAGCATTATCGTCCATAAAAATTAAATTGTGACCAATTTGATCTCTATAAGGTCTTAGATAGGGCTCAAGGATCTCGTCCCTGTACCTTTGGGCAGGTAAAGTGCCCCCAGAAAAAATGTGGAGGGGTGTGCGTCTGCTAGAACTGATGCCAGCCCAGACTAAGAGACTGCCCCCTCTAAAACTGTCTATTTCCCTGATGTTACTGGAATGATAGAGGGTTCCAGGCTCCCTCCAGATGAAAATTCGTCGAGAAACTGTGTTTAAACTAAATCTTGACTCGTCACTGAAGAGAACATTGGCCCACTGATCATGAGTCCAGGCGTGATGTTCCAAGCACCAATTCAAGCGGGCTCTCCTGTGAGCAGAGGTTAAAGGGATACAGACCATTGGTCGTCTTGCATAAAGAGCACCTTCGTGAAGCCTTCGGTAAACAGTTTGTCTTGAAATTCTCGTTACAGTAGCACTTGAGAGTTCATTAGAGAGTTGAATAGCTGTCATCTCCCTATGGCGCTTGGCAGTTACGACCAGATAACGGTCTTCAGAGGTAGCTGTTTTTCTTTTTCTACCAGAACCTTCTTTTCTTTTGATGGTTCCTGTCTCAATGAACTGTTTCCATATTTTGCTGACCACAGATTTATTCACATTTAGCCATTTTGCTACTTCAACTTGTGATTGCCCTGTCTCCATTCTTCCAACAGCTCTCCATTTTAAATCATCTGCTAAAATTTTTCGTAAACTCATAATTAACTAAGGATTAAATTAAAATATAATCGGACAATTCTTTGATGGGGTAAACGACACGCCAAATAGCACACTTATAAAGACAAGCAAAAATTTGCATATTTTCAATTTACCGAATCGAATGGTTGCGATAAATAAATTATACGACTTAAAATACCTAATAAAATTACTTTTTAGCTTTTAACGTTGTATATTTTAAAACATATCATTAAAAAACAAAAGTTTCTTATTTTTTGGACACCAGTGTATATTGTGTGTTATCAGATATCTGCCGCAACCTGTGTATCTGGATTCAGACAATAACTCTGAAAGATATTACAGTGTACCTTTATTAAAGACACGAATGTGAACAGAATTGCCTCCGTCTCCTTCAAAAAAATAAATAAATAAATAAAATACGAGCGGCGATATTAAAGTCTTTAGACTTTCCACTTCCTTAAGTTTCGTCTAAGAGTGTGTGTAACTCAAGAATGAAAATTTACTATTTAGACAAATAAATAAAATAAAATAATTATTAATATACCACGTATAGAGAAAGGACAAACGGGAAATAAACATAATAATTTCTTACTTGAGTTATAAATAGTTTCAAAAGGTGTTCATAGATGGCGATAGGTGTCTTGTCAAAGAAATCCTTCCTTCTGTACCACTTAACTCATAACTTTTAGTTTTCAATAATCGTTAATGATGGTATTATTATACAAGGTTATCCCAAAAGTTCGTAAACACTTGCAAAAAAATTGAAATACTAATATTATTCGCCGTTATGTATAATGTCTTTGTATTATGTATAAAGTAATTGTATTGTGTATTATTATTATGAAAAAAGGCATCTCCTTATCGTGCAACTAATGTTGGCCCTAATCAGCGTGGTGCAAGCTGTACCTCAACGACCAAAAAATTGGTCATTCAGGCATCCTGAAAAATCATGAGGCGGGTAGTTAAGGCCAGAAAATGTATTATTATGTATTCTCCGTAATAATAATATTCGCCAAGTAATAAGAAAAAACAACGTTTTAATAAAAACACAAACTTTTGGAACAACCTTATAAAAAAATACAAGTAGTCATTAAAGCGATAACCTGAACATTCCTTTCCGTTTCCAATCTTGCTGAGTCATCTCCTCAAATGCCGGTCATTGGGTCCATGCCGAGGGAGACTCCAGGCTCATCCAGTTAAGACGTCGGTATAAAAAGTTAATTCCTTGAACTGCCTTTTCTCATCTTTCACTTCCAAAACTTATGCTTCTACTGGATAGTCAGTTTAAAGCCCATATAAGATCTACCATTATTCTTCACAATTCATCCTTTCATACTTCATCCCTAAGGTTAGAAATAATCGTTATTTCTCCTCAGAATAAATTTCGATTTTTCCTTCAAAAGAAACACATGCGGGATATTTTCAAATGTCGTTATATATACAATCATAAGCCGCATTATATTGTATTGTCTGAATTGTTAATAGAATATCTAAAGAGAACCAAGAGCTCTCAGTATATAGTCAAAATGAAGATGTATTACAATACACTATAATGCGGCTTATGATTGTAGAACGACATTTGAAAATTATCCCGCATGTGTTTCTTTTGAACGAAAAATCGAAATTAATTTTAAGGAGAAATAACGATTATTTCTAACCTTAGGGATGAAGTATGAAAGGATGAATTGTGAAGAGTAATGATAAACGGAAAAAAAGTGTCCAGGGATGGGAATCGAACCCACAGTGTTCCGCTTACCGGGCAGATGCCATGTCCACTAGGCTACTATGTATTGCAATGACGAAGCTAAAATGACTTTAAGACGACCTGACAATCAAGACGCTAAAGACATCTTGAGAAGGAAGACACCAAGACCGCGTCAGGGGCTTGGCGTTTTGCAAGTTGGATGCTCTAGGTCTTATAATGAATTTGTATAGATTATCAATATTGATATGAATCTACACTCATGGACAGAATTTAAGGAAGTTGTACCTTTTACCATGTATATCTCACACACACACAAAGCCTTTATTAGGGACATGCCCCATACAGATTCTCCCAATTGGGTAAGGTAATAATCATCTTGTGTTATTTACATAGGTAGTAAGATGGAAATTTTGAACTGGCTTTACTCTTCGTCTCAAAGTCATTCACTTGTTGACTGGTCCTTACATAATGATGATCTAAAATGTATAGTAAGCTATTGCCTTAGATTTATTTGCTGATATTTTTGAAAGCAATACGTAGGGTGAAATGTTGGTACATTTAATTTGCTGATATAGGGCCTTCCTTTCTTCATCAAGGGCTGTACAATTAAGCAGGTAATGGGGGAGTTCTTCAGTAGATTCCTTGTCACACAGTGTACATATTAGGTTTATGGCCTCAAACGTCAGAACGTGGTTTTTTTTTACCATGTAATCGAGATTCAGACAATAACTCTGAAAGATATTTGATACACAGTGATTTTTTTAAAAGACACACAAAATAACCAAGTGTGAACAAAATTGTCTCTGTCTCCTCAAGAAAAACTAAAATATAACAGACGACAGGGGGTCATCAAAATGGAAACTTCCTTAAGTTTTGTCCATGAGTATATTTCTAACTCCACTCTATATTGTAACTAAATTATTGCCCATGTGAGAGAATGTACTCACATAAATATAATCATTGAAATATATATAATTTTAAAAAATACCGATGTTTTAAAAATCATTCCATAGAAACTTAAAAAAAAAAAAAAAAAAAGAAAAACGAAGATAAAAAAGAAAAAGAAAGGACTCTCTAAAATTCAGGAATTTTATAAATAGTTTAAAAACCTATCAATAGATGGCGTTGGTATACTTATTCAGTTTGTTTGGTCTTGAGTAGGTTTTGGTCTCCTGAGTGGAAACATATTTCTCTATCTTTAGTTTTTCTCTTTATCTCTTTATATATTCTCATCCAGTTCAATCTTTCTTTTCAGGAATTCTCTTTCCACTCATTTTATCTTCAAAAATTTCTTCATCAATCCTTTACTTTCAACCAGTGTCCCATCTAATTCTTCAATATTTTTCTGATCTATATTCAACAGTTCTTACAATATACAACAACAACAAAAAAGCCTTTATTTAGGGCCACTGACCCTATACAGGATTCACCAGAGGTATGCATAAGAACAAAGCAGTGAGACTAAGGAAATAACGATATATACAGAGTAAAAAGAGAAAGAGAAAAAAAAAATTCTTACAATATAAACAAACACACATACAACTTTATTAAGACCACCGGTCTTATACAGATTCACCGCAGGAAGGAAGCATAGAAACTCCGCCATTGCCGGTCCCAAGTCCGGATGTAAAAGGAGGAGGGGGAGCAGTAACATGCTCGTTAAGGGTTCAGTTGGCCCGACTGATAGTACCCTGTAAGGGCTCCTATCCTTGGGTTACAGGATAATCTGCAGCATCTGTTCTCCATGTTAGGAGCGGCTGCACAAGGCGTCTGTTCCTCATGTTAGAGGCGGCCATTTAATACCAGGTCAAAGTCCAAGTTACACCTCTCTGTAGGTGACCTCGGGGAAATGCTGGATAAAACCAGTGCTATAACGTAACTGGCATATAACCTATATGGAGTCGTGAGGATAAGTGAAAAAAAAAAGGAAGCATAGATGGAGCCCCTATACCCTAGACAGCACAGAACCCAACAACAACCTCCAGGTCCGACGCAATTACATTCCATAATGAAAAATATAAATAAAAAGAAAGCAAATATCAGGTTGTCCCATAAATAATGGCCGTTTGGAAGCGACCAATCAAATACACCATATCTAAGCCAACAATGAGTTTATTTAAACAAAAAAGTTCTTCAAATAAAATACACTTCAGCCAAAGTAAATCTTTTTATTGTCTCGACGTTTCGACAAAAATTAGAAATTAGTAGTTAGAAATTATTCTCTATTAAGCTAAGTCGGCCTGCCACTGAGTAGTGCTCCCAGTCTTAATGACAAAGGCAGACGCATTCTACTTCACCCAGTCATGATGGTTGTCAAGTCTCAATCTCTACAAGCTTGATACTCTAATATGATTGAGTGGAGATAAAAAAGAAGAAGAAGATTCTCTTTTTATTTCTAACATTTTTCCAAATGTTTTAATTTTTGTTCGCTCCTAACGAGGACAAGAGATTTTTGTCGAAACGTCGAGACAAAAAGATTTACTGGCCGAAGTATCTGTTAGTTGAAGAACTATGAATGCCGGCCAGGCAGCCTCTATCTTTACGTTAAACAAAATAGGCACCATTAGAATCACAGCACTTATGTCAACGTGATGATAACATTTTTATGCCATTTTCATAAAAGTCGGATGTCTTGAGCCAAAAAATACATTTTTACATATAATATAAAGTTTCGGGAGGATGATATTCATGTTCCAAAAGGAGCACCTCTCCCATTAAAATGTTGTTACATGAATATTACCCTTCCATAACTTTATGTTGCAAAAAAAAAAAAAAAAAAAAACAGTGGTCGAGTGGGTAACATCCTCGATTCCCGACAGTCATGAACCGGGATTGAATACCGCGTTAAAATTTGTTTAATATGTGAATAACCTTCACATATTATTCATTGTTTCAATTATCATGAACTAGGTTGCTCTTTAGAAAGAGGGAATCATATATCGCCGCAACTCTTTTTTATTAACGCGATTAAGGAAGCTTTCGGGCAAGCCCTTCTTCAGCTAACTATAGTGTACAAACAAGGAGAGATTATATATCGTTTTTAATATAAAATAAAATAAAAGAAAAAAAAATTACCACGCCCCTATTGTACACTATAGTTAGTTGAAGAAGGGCTTGCCCGAAAGCTTCCTTAATCGCGTTAATAAAAAAGAGTTGCGGCGATATATGATTCCCTCTTTCTAAATTGTCGAAATCCGCAAACCGTTTACCATGAATAGGTTGCTCTTGTTGAGCGGTACCTATTAATGTGATTTTGAACCGAACTTTATGTTGTATTCTGGCCTAAAAATCGGCTCTTGTTACATACTTCATCAGTTGAACACCTTTTTGGTAAATTCGACCGATTTCATTACCTCTCTCATAGGATGTTATGAAATCAAAGCCGTCCCTGTACTGATGAGGGACATAGCCTGAAACCATGTTATACAGGTTGTTGGCTTTTTGTCTGTATTTGACAAAACTGGTGTTGTGGCCCATTCTTTATCATCACTAATAAGGTTTCATTAGGGTGATATACAGTGCATCGTTCTGATGTATATTTAAAGGGAGAGGTACCTCTTTTGGTACCTTCTTACATATTTGCAGAATTAGCCTATAAGAGTTCTCTTCTTCTTCTTTCTTATCTCTACTCAATCATATTACGATATCAAGCTTGTAGAGCTTGAGACTTGACAACCATCATGACTGGGTGAAGTAGAATGCGTCTGTCTTTGTCATTAAGACTGGGAGCACTACTCAGTAGCAGGCCGACTTATTTCCAAAAGAAATGGCCGCCTCTGACATGAGGAACAGGCGCCATGTGCAGCCGCTCCTAACATGGAGTACAAATGCTGCTCATCCTGTGTCCCTGGATTAGGAGCCCTTACAGGGTACTATCAGCCGGTGCCAGCTGAGCCCAGGTTTTTTAGTGAGCTTGTTACTGCTCCCCCTCCTCCTTTTTCATCCGGGCTTGGGACCGGCAAAGGCGGAGTTTAAGGGTTCTCTATCTCTAGAAAGTCCTCCTCTAGGCAGTGAGGAGATCATCATGAAGTCTTCAATCTTCTCCATGTTTAAGAAGAAATTAAAAATACATTTTTATATGCAGATACATGTACGATTACAAAGCTTCATTATCCAGACTTTGCCAGAGTAAGTAAGTAATAAGAGATTCACATATTGTTGCATCCATTTTAATGCGCCCTATATTTATTCAAAATATTCTATGATATTTAATATTTATTTAAAACGGATTATTTAGATTATCATCATTCCTTTTTATAGTTACATTCCTTTTGTAATAATGTTATTGTACATATATCTTGATTGGTTATTGGAACGAGAGACGACCTAGACCAAGACTGCGGATCACGACCTACGAGGAAGACAAAGAATAAATAAACGCAATAACTTTAAAGGTAATTTATTTTTATTTAATTATTTAATTTTTTTTGCTTTATGTATGGAAACCCGCTCGGGAAACGTGTATAACACCAAGAAGGATGAAACCAAGGTCGACGACCCTGCAAAGCTGCAACTTGGTGCAACAATTTGGAGAGATATTTATAGATCGAGAGATGAAGGACTTCATGACCATAAAGATGAACAGATTGATGTAGATGTAAGGAGATGACCAATGCACTCTGCAGGTTAGGGGCCACTGGACGATGGAGCAGGCCCCTGACACAGCTCCAGAACCGGAGACCAGGCAATGCAGAGAGGAAGAGAATGAATTACCACAGTTATCCAAGTAAATATGTACGGTATCTAAGGAACCATAACTGATTTAATGAATCATTCGTGCCTTGCTAGGACATGTACTTAGACATACATGGATTCATACAAAGCAATAACGCGCCATCTATACATATAAAATGAAAGGATTTAAAAAGCACGAGTGTTTCTTTTATAAATAATACAAACTTCTACTATCCTTACTGCGTAGAAAAAAATATATTGGGAGGGCTTGGCTCATCAGTGGTGAACCCTCCCAGCGGTTTCGCCAATTTAATACATGGATTCATCTTTGAGACAAGCAGGAAGATATAGAGAGACAATTGAAACAATTTTATTGTTATCTAGTCAATATCACATTAAAGAAATAAATAAGAATGGGAATATATATATTGAAGAAGGAATCAAAGTTTACGACAACAAGTTTCTTTTATTTGTGCGGTATAATCCGCCAGCTTTCGGACTTTGATGTCCGACTATGTTACCTGTTGTGTCAAATTATATTGACAACAATTTTCAGTTTTTTTCTGATCAGTTTTTAGCGGGTAGAATGTTGTCTTCGTTTGTTAGTGATCCAATCTCTCACGCCTTCTCATTGGACGAATGTGGCCATGTCTGTATATAAGAGGGGACTAAGATAATGCGAGGGGGCCCAGAGCGAGGAGAATTGGTGTGGAGACGCTTAAAGTGTTTTTCTACGTGATTTTTCTGTGTCTGAGGATCTCTTCGCATCCCGGTGTGACCCGAGTCCGATCCCTACCAACGCTACAATAAAGATAAGTACTGTTTTGTTTTATTTTACTAATTCGTGAGTTTTATTTGATTCCTTCTTGTTGTTGGTGTTATACTCTTGAGTGTAGGCTTTTCTGTGTATCAAGTTACATTTACTTTAGGCCCTAGTATATTCCATTTTTGTGTGATAACACGTAAAAGGAACTTTTGTCAGTTGAAGGACGTCAAAGTCTCAAAGCTTGCCGATTATACAGCTCAAATAAAAGAAACACGTCGCTGTAAACTTTGATTCCTTCTTCAAGATGTTGTCTGGAGATTCTTTCTCTTGTAATGATAATTCATGAACGAGGAGGGCTCCACCATCTTGATAGGGTCCTTCTCCAGACCAGGAGAGGTCTTTTTGTACCTTCCAGGTCCAGGAAGTGATTATATATACAGAACTTGGCAGAGAGAGAGAAAACATCTCGACTTATGCGTAGGTCCCACGAGAAAGTCAAGCACTGTTCCTTTGTTCACAACAATGATTGTCATTCGCCCATTATCATATTGGCTTTACTCCGCGTACTATTGTTATATATTATACCATTGTTGAGAGTTAAAACAATAAACTCTTTCATCTCCATGACCCCAGCTACTCAGGTAACTATTTTCAGCGTTAACTATTTTTTAAAATTAATATATAGTCATATTTTCTTAAGGCGCCATCTATTGACAAATTATTGTTAATGGATTTTAGCGATATTTGAAAATATTTTATGTGAATTTTCTACATACGCGCAACACAATTCAATATCATAATCCCTTTGGTAAAATTATAAATAAAATAAAATTCTCTCAGGGAAGAGTCTTTTTTTTATCACGACAATACAAGTTTTCGAATTTAACAGCCCTTCGACGGGTGTAACTATGATACTAAAACCGTTTTGTAAAACGACATTTGAAAAAAACCCCGCATGTGTTTCCTTTGAATGAAAAATCAAAATTTATTTCAAGGAGAAACAACGATCATTTCTAACCTTAGGGATGAAGTATGAAAGGTTGAATTGTGAAAATTAATGATAAACAGAAAAATAAAAGTGTCCAGGGATGGGAATCGAACCCACAGTGTTCCGCTTACCGGGCAGATGACATGTCCACTAGGCTTTATTTTTCCGTTTATCATTACTCTTCACAATTCATCCTTTCATACCTCATCCCTAAGTTGAGAAATAATCGTTATTTCTCCTTGAAATAAATATTGATTTTTCGTTCAAAGGAAACAGATGCGGGGTTGTTTTCAAATGTCGTTTTACAATCACAAGCTGTATTATATTGTATTATAAAACCGTTTTAGAACCTTCCTGAGGAATCTAGAAATGGGTAATAAAGGCTAAATTTGCGTAAATACTCTAAACTCGTCAAAAAAGTATTAAATAAATAGACACCTGACCTTTTCTTTTTTTTTTCGTACTTTTTCTCACATATATATTACTGTGAAAAAAATAGTACAAATGTAACATTGTACTGGGATAAGGTGCATATATTAAGAAAAAGGCATCTCCTTATCGTGCAACTGAATAATTAAAAAATCAACGAGAATAGTTGATATTTATTCCGATAGATGGCGCCAGCCATCAGCAACTTTCAGTTGCACGATAAGGAGATGCCTTTTTCTTAATATATATTACTATTCCAAAAAAAAAAAAAAGATGCATATCCTGACCACTATATGAGCATTTTTAGATAGCAGAGCGCCATCTATTTGAATAATATTTTTCTATTTCAATCCTCTAAATAGATAGAGAGTCTAATTGTTTACTTGACTCCTTATTGACAGAGAAACAGGAAACGGCTCTCTGAATGCTTCCAACAAGAGGTACAAGACAAGAGGCACAAGACAAGAGATACAAGACAAGAAAGAGGATTCCAGCTTCCTCTATTGATCTTTCTTTACAATATCTCCAAGTCTACTTTTCAACGTTTACTTCCCGAATCAATACAGCCTGAAAACAATTCGTATTTGCGAGCAAAACATCGTGTTCTCTATGTAAAACTCACAGAAGTTCCTAGAAGACATCTGTATAGGAATTCCACGTCTCAAACTACACAAGAATCTATTTTAAATAGAGAGATATATTTATATAAAATGAAAGGATTTAAAAGCACGAATGTTTTTTTTAATACATAATACAAACTTCTACTGTCCTTACTGCGATTAAAAAATATATTGGGAGGGCTTGGCTCATCAGTGGTGAACCCTCCCAGCGGTTTCGCCAATTTAATCCACCAGACCGCTTCTCAGAGTTCTAATACTGTATTGGACGATTCTGCTTATATACGCAGCACGGAAGGATGGAATCTCAGAAATGGTTTTCAAGAAAACTATGGACATAAGCTTATATATAATTGCCTTATTCTGTCTGTGTGAAGTTCACTGTCTGAAGTTCACGGATAGATTTTGGTCAGTAATCAATTCTGTCATCGTTTTAAAAAATTAAAATATTAAAAAAAGATGCCGAAACCCGGGATCGAACCAGGGACCTTTAGTCTAACGCTCTCCCAACTGAGCTATTTTGGCTTATTTTAGTTATTTCTATAGAAGCTTCTATCTTTATAATTATGCATATTATATAATTGCCTTATTCTGTCTGTGTGAAGTTCACTGTGTGAAATTCACGGATAGATTTTGGTCAGAATGGATAAAATAAAAAAAGTGACAAGGGATGGGAATCGAACCCACGACCTTCCGCTTACCGGGCAGATGCCATGACCACTAGGCTACCCTGGACATATTTTTCCGTTCATATAAAGTACAATACTTAAATGAAAATATGTTTCTTATACAATCAAAAATTAGAAAATAAACTTTTAAATTGGTAACATCAAGGAGATAGCCATTATAAAGCACTAATATTTGAATAAAAATAAATTTGTATAAACGAATAGTATTTTAATTAAAACATTTTAAAAACACACAGTTTGGAACGGGACGTTTCACAAGAGTGACATCCATGGCGCCAATTTATAATTGTAACGAATAGTATTTGAATTAAAACGTTTTTAAAATATATACGCACTCGGGTAAAACCCGGGCGTTGCCCGGGCCATTCGTCTAGTAAGCTTATAGGAGCGCCAACTACTCTGGGAGTCCAGCTCACCAGTATGGACTAGTGCTAAGCGCTTTTACTCATGTTCTGTTTTGATTACTGAGTTAAACCAGTTGACCAGGAAGTTCCATGCTGAGTCTGGCCATAGATCTATGATTGAGGTAGGTCAGTCCAAGCAGGATAGCTGTTTGTATCCTATGTCTCAGGAATACTGGACAGCTGAAGAGAAGATGAGCAACTGTCTGTGGTTCTTCTGAACAGTGCGGGAGTTTTAAATATATAAATTTTTATGCTAATAAAGCACAATTTTTTGATTATAGATTATAGCTACAAGAAAATAAGAACAAATCCAAATAAATTAATAGTGTGTGACGTTTCGGTAACAGCGTTGTTACTATCATCAGACAAAGGGCATATTCTTAAATAAAGACTTATTATTTTGTCTGATGATGGTAACAACGCTGTTACCGAAACGTCACACACTATTAATTTATTTGGATCTGGTCAATTTTCTTGTAGCTAAATTTCTATGCTATTTTCCCGAACAGCTTGTAGCGTTTTTAAAATATCACCAATAATTTATCATCCTCTATATCTCACTGAAGATTATAAACATTTTTAACAATAATTTTAAATATATATATATAATTAAAAGTTATTTCTATACAATTCTCTTATTTTGTAATGAATCAAAATTGTAAGAGGGAGAGTATAGCTCATCAATGGTGAACCCTCCCAGCGGTTTCGGATATTGAAATGGCGAAACTGTTGGGAGAATTCACCCCTGATGAGCCATACCCTTCCTCTTACAATTTTGATTCATTTCAATATAAGAGGGTTTTGTATAGAAATAAATTTTAATTATATATTTTTTTAAATTATTGTTTAAAATGTTTATATTAGGATACACTAGCGCGCCATCTGTTATTAAAATTAGAAACTATTTTAGACGCGTAAGATTCTTTTTGAAATTAAACAATTTCTACTGCCCTTACTGCAATGGAAAAATTAATAGGAGGGCCTGGCTCATCAGTGGTGAACCCTCCCAGCGGTTTCGCCAGTTTAATATACCATACTGTTGTTTATAATTTTCAATGATAGAGTTTTGTATGCCAAGACATGCCACTATACGTCTACCGTCTCTATTGCCGATTTAAGATCAACCCTTATTGTAGACCAAGATTTTCCGTCAAGCAGATAACTTTAGTGTTAAAACTTATTCCAAATAAGACCTCTTACGCAAATATAAGACCAAATAGTATTTTAAGATCACAATGAATGTCAATTTGCACATTGCCTTGTAAACAAATAAACAATCTACCCATTAAGCCTAACACACGTTTAATTACGGCTGAATAATAATTGTGTGTGAGATTGAGTGAAGGATGACCAGTAATACACTCATGGACAAAACTTAAGAGAGTGGAAAGTCTTTGATGCCGCCGGTCGTCTATTTATTTTTTTTTTTCAGAAGGTTACAAAGATAATTTTGTTCATACTTGGTTATCTCGTGTATCTTCTATAAAGGTCACTGTGTATCAATATATTTCAGAGTTATTATCTGAATCCCGATATATACATGCTAAAAGGTACAACATCCTTAAGATTTGTCCATGCTAGAGAAAAACGAAAGAGAACATTCGTTTTTCTCTAGCATGGACAAAACTTAAGGAAGTTGTACCTTTTAGCATGTATATCGGGATTCAGATAATAACTCTGAGAGATATTAAGAGAACATAATATAAAATCTGATATAGATAATGAAAAGAAGATAAGCTAATGAAGAGTCTACAAGAGAAGAAGGGAATGATATATGCTAGAGAAAGAAAAGAGACAACGAGTTAAATCTACAGAAGAAAAATGAGAGAGAACGTGATATAAAATAAAGGATAAGGAGAAAAAGAAGATCTAAAGAGAACCAAGAAGGACACAAGGAGCAGTAGCAGCACCAGATGGAAGGTAGAGTGGGCGGTTGGGCCAATATTGACCTGAACCAAGTGACCTTTCCATTTTGGACCGTTGGGAAGTTCCTTTACTCTCCCCTTACCGCCCTACCATTACCCACGAAGAACACTACAACATTCTGTTTGGATGTTTTTATACTTCATCTATATATGGAGTACTAAAAACTTTCATGTTTACTTAAAAAACATCTTTAAATTCGATAATACAAATTCCCCTAACCTAAACACATCATTAAAAATGATACTCTTAATTATAATTAGTGTCTTTTAGTTTAAATATATATATTAGTTGTTGATGTCAATATACATTCGATATACCCATTTGCATAATTGGGAAAATATAACTTTGTTTATGACCTTGTGTGTTAGGTCTTTGCTAGTTAGTTATGTAAATGTACTTTGTATTTTTATATTTTATGTAAATAGCTATTTTGCATTTTTCTATTGTTTTATCTTTTGCCTATAAAAAAGGCGATGTTGCCTGTGCTGGCAGGGTAGTCGTAGCAGTAGGTAGTAGTCGTAGTAAGGCTGGTAGAGTAGAGCGCACGGCTTGCTTGATGAGATGGACGTACTTCTTCGCTAGGCCTTATGTAATCTACTGGAAAAAGAAAACCAGTTGTTTTATTCGATTTTAGTTTGCTTTTGCATACAAAGTTGATCCTCTTTAAATATATATATTGTCACCTTTGCTTGAGACCATTTTAATCCAAACGAACCAACATCATAGTGCACCAATCTAAAAGTGTACACAACAGTCTTAATATTTATAAATTTATTGCTTTGTCTCTCTACATCATGGACAAAATTTAAGGAAGTTGTACCTTTTAACATGTATATCAGGATTCAGATAATAACTCTGAAATATATTACAGTGACCTTTATTAAAGACACACGAGATAACCAAGTGTGAACAAAATTACCACTGTCTCCAGGCATGGATATAGCTGAAGATGGACAATAAATATCTGAAAGCTTGCTATATGAATAAATAAACATGTTGCTAACGTGAAAAAATAGTATAAATGTGATATTGTGCTGGGATAAGGTGCATAAATTAAGAAAAAGGCATCTCCTTATCGTGCAACTGAAGATGAGGGCCAACAGCCCGAAACGCGTCCGTGGTTAGCTTTTCTTGATTAATCAAGAATGGGTATTTGGCCAATTCTGGAATAATTAAAAATCAACGAGAATAGTTGATATTTATTCCGATAGATGGCGCAAGCCATCAGAAACTTTCAGTTGCACGATAAGGAGATGCCTTTTTCTTAATGTTGCTAACGTTTTTATACTAAATATGTATTTACTAAAATTTTTGAACACAGTTTTAATTATTTTTCATCCGTCTTTACTCCAAGGACAAATGAGTGTCTTTTATTTCAATAAACAGTGTTTGCAAACCCAATTAGGTTGTCCACACAAGATTCATAATAGCATGATCAAAATTGGGATTCCAAAAATTGGTTTCTATATCACGATAATGCTAGGCCACACACTGCTACATTCTTTCTGAATATTTTAGCCAAGTACGGTATTCTGATACCTGAACAAGCTGCTTATTCTCCGGATTTAGCTCCCAATAACCTTTCCTATTCCCAAAAATTAAAATGTCTTTGAAAAATAGGATTTTTGACATTAGAGAAACCATCATTGCGGAATCAAAAAAGTATTAAAGAACATCCCGAAAGATGACTTTTGTAAATGTTTTGAAGCTTGGGAGAAACAATGGAAGCCGTGTATAAATGCGAGAGGGACGTTTTTTGAAAAATATTAATTAAAAATTTACTCTGTCTCAACGTTTTTCCGGTAAATTATTAGACATATCTTATATTTTATTTAGTCAATATTTCGTGGGGCTACACGCCAACTTCTTCAGGGGAACAAGACTGTTTGGTAGAGGATCCACCGAAGAAATTTGGGTTGTGTAGCCATACGAAATACATCTATCCCCCGATTTACACGGTACTTGTTTTACACGTTTTCGCTTTTACACGGTTTTCCAAATAAGTTTTTTTGTTGTTTTTATCGCACTATACTAAATGCTACTGTGATTGAACACATGCGCTGTGTACACATCTCACGAGGAATCCCGAGCTTATGTGCTGACTACATATTTTAACCTGTCAAAGCATTTTATTTTTATTTCTGTGTACACCTATCCCCCGATTTACACGTTTTTCTCAGGAACGTATCTACCGTGTAAATCGGGGGATAGGTGTATTAGAATAATAAAATATATTTCATCCAAAAAATAATCATTCTTTTAAATAAATGAAAATATGGGATATTGCTAAATTTTCAAACATCTTGAACTAATTATAAGATAATAGCGCTCAAACTATATACAGTAGAATTTGGATATAATTCGAAAGTCTTTAATTCAAAAACGTCTTCCTAGAATTTCCTATAAATATGATACAGTCGAAATAAAATATATACAGTCGAACTAGGATACTTCAAAGCCCAAGGGACCAAAAAAAATTAATCGAATTATCCAAAAATTCGAATTAAAAACAGAAATTCGATTTATAGGAAATTCTAGGGACCAAGATAAATATTCGTATTAAAGACAGTTTTAAAATTAGAGACTTTCGAATTATCCACACAAGTTCTACTCTATATAGTTGGGGCGCTATTGTCATATAATTAGTTCAAGATTTCCTTCGATTTCATGAAATCCACAAGAGAATCACAACACGTGTTTAGCTGGTAAAATGTCGAAAACAAGTCAATAGATGGTACATAGTTCTTATATATATTCTATTAAAAATGAAGATACAACCTTTCGTAATGAGTTTCTATTATTATAATATACGCGAGCTTTCGGGCTGGAGCCGCCCTTCTACAGGCAAAAATGAAAAATTTGATCCTCGAGAGACAGTTATATACATATAACTTTATAAAGGACTGCGGCGTATGATTATAAACAACACTTAAAGTTTCACCGCATAAGTTTATTTTCTGTGAAAAATCAATATTTATTTCAAAGAGAAATATTCACTATTTCTAACTTTTTTGGATGTAGTATGAAAGGGTGAAAATATGAAGAGTAATGGCGAACGGAAAAATAAAAGTAAAAGTATCCAGTTCCCGCCCCTGGACACTTTTATTTTTCCGTTCGCCATTACTCTTCATATTTTCACCCTTTCATACTTCATCCAAAAAAGTTAGAAATAGTGAATATTTCTCTTTGAAATAAATATTGATTTTTCACAGAAAATAAACTTATGCGGTGAAACTTTAAGTGTTGTTTATACATATAACTGTCTCTCAAAAAATCAAATAGTTCATTTTTGCCTGTAGAAGGGCGGCTCCAGCCCGAAAGCTCGCGTATATTATAATAAAAGAAACTCATTGCGAAAGGTTGTATCTTCATTTTTAATATTTTCAGCGCAATTATTCGTTTACTTATATCTATTCTAACGATAGGAGTATCTTTTGTTTTTTAAGGTCTTAGATTCTCCCAGAAAACAATTCCATCTATTATGAATATTCGAAACTATTATATTGAGGAAGTTGGCAATGATAATGACCATGGAGACTAATATAAATGTGTATGTAAAACGACATTTGAAATACTATCCCGTATGTGTTTCTTTTCAACGAAAATTCAAAATTTATTTCAAGGAAAAATAACGATTATTTCTAACCTTTTGGATGAGGTATGAAAGGATGAATTGTGAAGAGTAATGATAAACGGAAAAATAAAAGTGTCCAGGGATGGGAATCGAACCCACAGTGTTTTCCGCTTAACGAGCAGATGCCATGTCCACTAGGCTACCCTAGACATATTTTTCCGTTCGTAAATAATACATAAGCGGAACACTGTGGGTTCGATTCCCATCCCTGGACACTTTTATTTTTCCGTTTATCATTATTCTTCACAATCACAAGCCGCATTATATTATATTGTATTATAGTATAAATGTATCTCTGCCCTTATACAGGAGTACATAGAAACATTATATACAAAATGGAGATTATAATAGTTTCGAATATTCATAACAGATGGCACGCTATGCATCATAATTCCATCTATAGCAGGTTGTGTTGCTATAAACAAGGATTTACTATATAGAGATTGAGACTGATTTATTACAAAGTACATATAAGATTATGAAATAATAGTACAAATGTAATATTGTACTGGGATAAGGTGCATAAATTAAGAAAAAGGCATCTACTTATCGTGCAACAGAAAGTTGCTGATGGCTTGCGCCATCTATATATAATGTTAAATACAGAATAAATATAAATATGAATAAATAAGATTATATAATAATGATAAATACATGAATAAATAGATATAAATAGATAAAATAATTGATAAATATACATATATATAAAATATATATACAAGGTCTTCATTGGTGGCGCCCACCACGAGAAAGACTCCGCCATCGATGGACTGCGAGAGTTCTTTCCCACAGAGTGGGCAGGTCGATGTGTTGGCTGGCATTAACCAACTCAAGACCAAGATGGTACTTATAGATGGTAGCCTTCGCCACATTTGTTAGTTTCACTGCCTCGGGATGGAGGCCGACGCCGAAGAGCCAGGCCTGCAAATCCAGGGGCACTTCGCAGGAGGCAAACACCTCCCGGAGCAGGGGTCGCACGGCTCGGCAACTCCAATATCTGTGGGTCACTCTATGGCTATAATTGGTGGCAGGATTCCAAAAAAGAATCTGACGGGACGAAAGAGTTCCGATCACAATGCAGCCATTGTTGATGGCTACTGAATAGCTGAAGAACACCCATTAAGAATAGTTGACCGATGTCATCAGCTTGAGGTCATCCAGTTTCTACCGATGTCGACCTCGGATCAACCATCGATTGTTTTTTTCAAGACCGCGGTCATTGAGTTCAATGTATCAAGATCATAATAGATCTTTAGAATACCATCTCTAGGGAAATTTGACCGGGAGGACCATCTCAACAATCTAGAAGACTCGAATTGATGGCTTTACAATGGCTTCACGTCTATTACAGATAAGATGCAAATACGTCAGTAAAAGTAGCCAAGATCCTATGTCACCATGCTAATTTAAAGAGAGTGAACCTTACCGAACCGCAAACCTGGATTTCGAGCTATGGTCCTCCTATCACTCCAGAGCAGGATTTTGATTTCAGGTATGATTCACACCGGATTCCTAAAATATTCAGAATTTTATAGTGAGTTGTGTTCAGCTGGTAAAATGGGTGATTCAGTGGCCAAATTATAGATTGAAATTTTCGCAGGGAGGATATTTATCTATAAAAGAATGACTAACTCTCAAGTCAAAATAGATATGAAGAACTATTAAGGTGAAAACATCAGGTTTCCGCGGGGATAACTTAAAAAAAAAAACATTTTTATTACGAAAAATTCTCTATCTTTCTCTTTTGATGTAACCCGGATTCCTGGAGGCACGTACTGAAGTCGAGTATAACTTTCGAACCTGGAACCTTTCTACTTAAGAACGCAATGAGATAAAATAAAACACAATAAGAAAAACGCTGCTATTGGTACCATGATATTGTCGCGATATTTGTTTAGAGTGAACTCAAAGCAATTGTTGTTGTTGTTGTCGTCGTGTCCAAAGAAGAACCTCATATGTCTCCATGCATCTCCATCACAGCAGCAGCAATGTCCACTATATTGGGTGTGTAAAACTGCTGCTCTGGGTCAATGTCAATTTTCTGTTGTTGTCGTGTCCAATGAAGAGCCTCAGATGTCTCCATACATCTCTATCACAGCAGCAGCAATGTCCACTATCTTGGGTGTGTAAAACTGCTGTTCTGGGTCCATGTCAATTTTATATTGTTGTCGTGTCCAATGAAGAGCCTCAGATGTCTCCATACATCTCCATCACAGCAGAAGCAATGTCCACTATCTTGGGTGTGTAAAGCTGCTGTTCTGGGTCCATGTCAATTTTCTGTTGTTGTCGTGTCCAAAGAACCTCAGATGTCTCCATGCATCTCCATCACAGCAGCAGCAATGTCCACTATATTGAATGTGTAAAGCTGTTGTTCTGGGTCCATGTCAAATTTCTGTTGTTGTTGTGTCCAATGAAGAACCTCAGATGTCTCCATGCATCTCCATCACAGCAGCAGCAATGCCCTCTATCTTGGGTGTATAAAGCTGCTGCTCTAGTTCTATGTCAATTTTCTGCAAGGCTGCGGCCATTGCTGGGCATGAGAATATGTGAGTAGGTGTTAGTTCCATACCAGGACAGTTTAAAAAGTAATTGTTATTAGTAAATATGTAAATTAAATAATTAAACAGGTTTCTGGAGATGTTTCTTTATGGAAGGGATTCCTTATGATGAAAAGAAAATTGTTTCCAGAAAACTTATTAATTATCCAATTAATAACAAGGAGATTCACATCTATTGTAAATATCATACAAATGCTACAGGCTTTCTGGAGATGTGTTTATTTATCTTTATTAAACGTAATCTCGAGATTTCAGGCATATATGCCCTTATACAGGAGTACATGGAAACATATAAACGCGGATAAGATGCTAACTAATTTATATGTACACACACACAAAAACCTTTATTAAGACACACTGGTCTTACAGAGGATTCTCCTTAGGTTTACAAGACGGAGAAACCTATGAAAGTGGGAAATATACAAAGGGATAAAAATGGAGAAAGATTATATACACATGATAAATATATACAGATTATTATTTGAATGATCCTATGGAAAATAAGAATATGGATTTGGAAGAAAGAAAAAAAAAAAGAAAAAAAAGGGAAATATGGATGGAAGAAGTGGAGAGCGAAAACTAATTTATATGTACATAAATCGGTAAGCATCTTAACAGCGTTTATATGTGTCTATGTACTTTTGTAGAAGGGCAGAGATACCTGAAAGCTTGAGATTACGTTTAATAAAGATAAATAAACACATCTCCAGAAACCTGTAGCATTTGTTTAATTAATATCCAGGATATTCAAATCAATTGCTATGTAAATATGTAAATACTTTAAATAGTTTTATATTATATAAGGTACTAGACGGGTGACCCGGGCTTCGCCCCGGGATTGATCCGTGTGCATATCTACCCGAGTGATATATATTTAGATAATGTTTTTTTATAATTGTTTGTTATTAGCATTATATATTTGTTTGCATCAGCATAATTTAATCTAATCTTTGATAGAGGGCGCTGTTCGTGAGCTAAGTAGAATAATTTGAATATATAGTTTTAATAATTGATTTATATATTTTTTAAAATAGCCTATCGTCTTCCCCGTATTTTTTTTTACCTATGTATGGAAATTTTGGTTTGAATTAGTGAACTACTGCGAATTTGTATACCGGACATACATACAAACAAACATACAAACATTCATTTTTATATTCATTCTTATATATAAGAAATGTATTAGTAAATTAAATTTAACTGCCATCTATCGTTAAAATTTTACACAAATAAATTTACTGGAAATGCGCTTCTTTTAAATATCATCAAATCTTATCTCTACAGACCTTACTGCAATGATATGAGTTATTGAATCATTTCAGTAAGGTCTGTAGAGATAATATTTGATGATATTTAAATGAAGCGCATTGCCAGTAAATTTATTTGTGTAAAATTATAAGAAATGTATGTGAATATATTATGTAACTGGATTTTTCTTCTTTAGATTGTCATAAAGAAGACATCACTCGTTTAGTGTTTTAATTTAATAATATAACCTGCTATAAGATAGCTATGTGTGCCTATCATCTTTAATTGCAATTATATCTCTAAAGAAAAAAAATCAAACAAATTATAATTCATAGATATATTAGAAAATTAATATCTCCTACTCAGTCACGTCTGTTACAGATAAGATGCAAATGCCTCAGTAAAAGTAGCCAAGATTCTATGTCGCCATGCTAATTTAAAGAGAGTGAACCTTACCGAAAATATCCCTGGGAAAGGAAAACAAATTCCAAGTAGAGCATGGAACTCCATGGGGGGTTTGGGGTTCCTATGGGGTCAGGCAATTAGGGACTTGGGGGGGTAAACAGCGATGTAGGACGAGAGTGGGCGCTACCCCACCACAATATTTGTTCCTCCCCCACACCAGCTGTTGGCTTAGGGAAACTGGGGTCAAAAATATCCTTAAGTACAGTTCCCTGGATACTTCTCCGTATATCTAGAAATACTCGCGATAGGATTAATGAAACCTTAGATATGGTGGACAAGACGATTCATTATTCATCAATATAATTACTTAAATACTTTTGTTTTTTTAATGAATGTTTAATTATATATATGAATTACTAGGGAAGATAAAGATAGGAAAATAATTATTAGGAATGTTAGTTTTATATGACGTTTTGTGTTGTGTATTTTAAAATCTACTTCTCTCATTATTCCGTGCACACGTTCAAGAGCTACTAGCTCTTCCACGAGGACAATGCTATCAGTTCCAAGGTCTATATCGGATATTTAGCATGTACTGAGCTAAAGATATTGAACATCCTACCTATAGTCTTGAGATCGCATCATGCGACTTTACACTGTTCCCTCAAGTGAAGAATAGGCTAAAAGGTGGACGATTTTCCTGCGTCGAAGACCTTGAAGTTTGGGATGACGAATGAGTCCCGATGACTGAAGTAAGCTGTAAGAGTTGGTTTAGATGACTGGTTTCGGAGGATGTGTATTAACTTTAGTGGAAATAATTTTGAAAGATTAAAAAAAAAGTCAAAATGCAAAATTTCATAGAGAGCCCTTTTTATAAACTAATAAATGAATAAATAAATATCCATATCCACCATAATTATCATTGTGTACTTGGGATTGGTATCCTCATCACCATTTTCAAGAATCTGTAAACATATTCATATAAAATAAAAGGATTTAAAAGCACGAATGTTTCTTTTATACATAATACAAACTTCTACTGCCCTTACTGCGATGAAAAAATATATCGGGAGGGCTTGGCTCATCATTGGTGAACCCTCCCAGCGGTTTCGCCAATTTAATCCACCAGACCGCTTCTCAGAGCTCTAATACTGTATTGGATCATTCTGCTTTTATATGCTACACTGAAGGATGGAATCTTAGAAATGGTTTTCAAGTAAACTATGGACATAAGCTTATAGGACAGTAGCATTATATTCAAATGTTTGCATCGAGCAATGCTCTTCAGCAAACTATAAAGACAAGGCCAGTTAGTCATAAATTAATACAAAGCAATAACGCGCCATCTATAAATATAAAATAAAAGTATTTAAAGCGCGAATGCTTCTTTTATACATAATATGAACTTCTACTGTCCTTACTGCGATGAAAAAATATATTGGGAGGGCTTGGCTCATCAGTGGTGAACCCTCCCAGCGGTTTCGCCAATTTAATCCACCAGACCGCTTCTCAGAGCTCTAATACTGTATTGGATCATTCTGCTTTTATATGCTACACTGAAGGATGGAATCTTAGAAATGGTTTTCAAGTAAACTATGGGCATAAGCTTATAGGACAGTAGTACATCAAACTTTGTCAGTCGGTTTATCGATAAACTCCAAAACTACTGAAGTAGATTATTTTGTATTTGGATTTGATCCATTCTCTTGCTGGAATTTGGATTGTTAGATTTATGTAGCTTATAAATTAATAATTAAAAGTTTTAAAAATATTCTCCGGGAAGCATAAATAGAACAGGAAAAATTTGTCAGGAAGATAAATGAGGAAATTCAAACCTTAAGATGACAATTAATTTATATCCAAATTTAACAACTTATTTACAAAATGGTCACTATGATGATTAATTATATGATGATAACGTGCCATTTATATATAAGATAATGAAAGCGCTTAAGCATGGATGTTTCTTTCTTAATGATTATTGTAAAGCAACAAGTTTTTCATATCTTTGGCCAGGTATGTAAATATTGCCACGTGGAAAATTAGGGAAGACAAAAACTTCAGGAGGAGCCAACAATTTATTTCAGGCAAGAACAAACTATGAATTGTAAACAAAAGATAAGCCACGAGGTAAATTTACAGAGTAGCAAAATATAAACATAAAAATAACCACTCTGTTAATAGATATAATTAAATTAATAATACTTTGTTACATAGCTTCTTCCTTATGCAAGCTGTGACCCACAGCTAGCAATTATTGTAGATACTGACATGGATCTGACGTGCTTCTGCCAAGGATTCCATCGAAGTCTTGGAACTTTGTAACTAGTACCTTTGCGTCCTTTTTCCTGCGGCGTGAAAAGCGGATTTGTCGTCGTATCGTCTATAGGAACATCGTCATCTTGGAGGGTAGTCTTGGCTTTAGCACGGCGGTGGAATCCTGGAGTCAGTCTCTGGAAATGTAGATCACAGCACCCATGGCTTCAAGGTCTTCTCGGCGGTCTCCAGTTTGTCTTCCCTAACTTACCCAGCATCTCCACTAAAATGCCACGTGGAAAATTAGGAAAGACCAACTTCGGGATGAGACAACAATTTATTTCAGGCAAGGACAAACTATGAATGGTAAACAAAAGATAAGCCACGAGGTAAATTTACAGAGTAGCAAAATATAAACGTAAAAATGACCACTCTGTTAAAAGATATAATAAAATTAATAATGCTTTGTTAACAATATGATGGGGAATATCTCGAAAGATGTCATTTTATATATTGGCTGTATGTAGTCTCTCTCTATCTCTTCAATGTGAATTTCAACAATGTGTTTTTGTTGTTGTTGTTAGTGTCCATCAAGTCAAGTTCGACTATTGGTGACTATATGGACAAATATTACCCTATTTTATTTGTTAGTGACCATCACTCGGTTATAATATGTGAATAATAATCGTTGAAAGGGTTGAATAACATGTGAACAACAATATTGTTGAAAGTTGAGTAACAAGTGAATAATAATTGTTGAACATTCCCTGATAAGTGAACAATATTTGTTGAAATTTTCTGAAAGTACAGTATATAACAATCGAAAGTTGAATAACAAGTAACAATAATTGTAAAAAATATTGAGTAAAAAGTGAATAATTATTATTGAAAATTCTCTTATAAATGAACAGTAATTGTTGAACATTTATGAAGGTGAATAACAATTGAAAGTTGAATAACAAATAAACAATAATTGTTAAAAGTTGAGTAACAAATGAACTACAATTATTAAATGTTAAGTAACAAGTGAAAACACTATTGTTGAAATTTTACTGGTTCATTTGAGCCAAAATTGAAATTTGAAAAACAAGTGAATATAATTGTTGAAAAGGTTAAGTAACAAGTGAACTACAATTGATGAAAATTGCCTGCAAGTAACAACAATTAAAAGTTGAATAACAAGGAAATTATAGTAAAGATAGAGGCTGCCTGGCCGGCATTCATATTTATATAAAAAATAGACACTTCGGCCAGTTGGAGCTTTTTATGGTTTTCACAAGTCCATATCTCAGAAGAAGGCCAAGTGACACTCACTCCTCACTTTCTTACTGCTACTCTTTTTTCCAAGATCATAGTCTTTGACGAGTTTAATATTTGTTATTTGACTCGCGCTTTAGATGTTGTACTAAATTCGAAAAATCACGTGAGAACGCCCTTGCAAACCTCAGAACAATTTTTAACGCCTTGCCGAATGTTTATTTTTATTTAATTCTCCTGACGAAGACAAAAGATTTTTGTCGAAACGTTGAGAAAATAAAAAGCTCCAACTGGCCGAAGTGTCTATTTTTTATATAAAAAAAGGAAATTAAATTGTTGAAAATTCCCTGGGCACTTCTTTTCTGAGATTAAAAATGAATTGATTCAATGGCCCTCAATTTTTTCAAAAGTTCATTCCTCCAGTGAGTGGAAGTAACCAAACGGGGCTCTGTCACACTTGTAAGTACAAAAGTCGAACTGCTTTTTACATGTATAAGCATGTGGTATACTTACATTAAAATCAGTCGTATCCACCATGATTATCATTGTTTCCTTGGGATTGGTATCCTCATCACCATTTTCAAGGATCTGTAAACATATACATGTTAAAAGATTCATAGAAAAAGCCACCACACAACAACAACAAAAAGCCTTTATTTAGGGTCACTGACCCTATACAGGATACACCAGAGGTATGCATAAGAACAAAGCAGTGAGACAAAGGAAACAACGATATAGACAGAAGAAAAAGAAAGAAAAAAAGGGGGGAAAAAAACAAGAAAGAGAAAGAGGAAAGCAAGAAAAACAACATAAAAAGAATAGCAGTAAGAAAGTGAGGAGTGAGTATCACTTGGCCTTCTTCTGAGATATGGACTTGTGGAAACCATAAAACGCCGTAGCAATATACTTATTCTGGGTCATATTGTCAATTATTGAGGGAAGTGAAGCACAGAGTTGCCCAGTTTTGAGCATAAGGGTTCTTCTTTAAAAGCCACAACACAAGTAACACCAAATACACTCATGGACAAAACTTAAGGAAGTGGAAAGTCTTTGATGGTCGCCTGTAGTCTATTTTTTAAAGGTTACAGAGACAATAGTGTTCACACTTGGTTATCTCGCGTGTCTTCAATAAAGGTCATTAGAGAAGAAAAAAACACAAGTCGCGAAGAGCGACCATCGTACAAGTTTTTTAGAAAGACCCCTTTCTACGGATAGAAAATGACACGAGTTGGCAATGATTTATATATACCAAAATACGAAACTATTATAGACACGTAATGATTCTTTTTAAAATAAAACAATTTCTACTGCCCTTACTGCAATGTTAAAAATTAAGGGGAGGACCTGGCTCATCAGTGGTAAATCCTCCCAGCGGTTTCGCCAGTTTAATCTACTATACCGCTGTTATATTGCATTTTTGGAACTTCCTTTTATAGTGATACTAATGCTAGACTCTTGGAATGGGTATTTTAGATGAACTATAGACATAAGATTTGAGGACAGCAGAATTACATATAATTATAAATTATAATTAATAATTATAAATATATATATATTTATATATATACACTTTCACGATTTTTTCTCTTTTTTTTTACATAATTTTATATCCATAGAAGAAGGGTTCTTGCCCGAAACCTTGTACGGTCGTCCTCGTATTCTAAAGTGTGAATAAGGAGATTATCGGTGTCTTAGAGGCCACTGTAATATCTTTCAGAGTTATAATCCCGATATACATGCTAAAAGGTACAACTTCCTTAAGTTTTGTCCATGAGTGTATATACCATTGTCTTCAATAAAGGTCACTGTAATATCTTTCAGAGTTATAATCCCGATATACATGCTAAAAGGTACAACTTCCTTAAGTTTTGTCCATGAGTGTATATACCATTGTCTTCAATAAAGGTCACTGTAATATCTTTCAGAGTTATTGTCTCAATTCCGATATACATTCTAAAAGGTACAACTTCCTTAAGTTTTATCCATGATTGTAGTAAAGAATGAAAGGAAGGTGACCATCTAGCGTTCCAAAAGAATTATAAATTATAAAACGGTTTATAAACTAAAGTTTAATTAAACACGTTCCTTTCTTTTATTTATCATGTAACATAAATGTTTAGATTAGGAAAAAGGTATCTTCTTATCGTGCAACTTAAAGTTGTTGATGGCTTGCGCCATCTATCGGAATAAATATCAACTATTCTGTTGATTTTTAATTATTCCAGAGAATTGGCTAAATACCCATTCTTGATTAATTAACAGAATAGTTGATATTTATTGCGATAGATAGCGCAAGCCATCAGCAACTTTCAATTGCATGATAAGGAGATATCTTTTTATTAATTTATCCACCTATTCCAAGTACAATTTCATATTTTCACTATTTTTTCATAAATTTTTAGGTTAGCTTTCGAGATTGTGCTCTTCTTCAAGACCTCTAAACAACATGTAGAGTAAGCTGGCACCCCGGAAGGCTTAATTCTATGTTTTTAATAACCTCGTTCTGGTTAATTGGACAGCGTGTTAATTGGGAGGTGAAAACGGTTATGTGCTCCTTGGTGGACCATTATCACACATACAGGCGGAATGACCCGGCTTTGCCATGGTCCGAGTGAAAGACTGCCCAATGATATTGTTTCAATAAGGTTCTTCATAATTATGATTATTAGTAGTAATATATGATGAAAAATAGTCATTAATATATTATTATCATCCTTTTACCCCCTTTAAATATGATAATAAGTTAATTATTTAATATTCGAAATGTTATTTTTAATGTATATAAACTTTCTCAGAAAGAGATATAATACGATGTAAGAAAAACTGTGTACATTGGAATTGGTAAAATAAATCTCGAGTTTTTGAAAAAAAAACAGAAATTATATCGATTTCTATCTACACTCATGGACAAAACTTAAAGAAGTTGTACCTTTCAGCATGTATTTCGGGAAAACTTAAGGAAGTTGTACCTTTTAGCATGTACATATATCGGGATTCAGACAATAACTCTGAAAGACATTACAGTGACCTTTATTGAAGACAATGGTAAACGAGTATACACTCATAGACAAAACTTAAGGAAGTTGTACCTTTTGACATGTATATCGGGATTCAGACAATAACTTTGAAAGATATTTGATAAAAAAGTAACCTCTATTGAAGACACACGAGATAACCAAGTGTAAAAAAAATGTCTCTGTCTCCTTCAAAAAAAAAAAAAAAAAAAAAACACAGACGACCGGGGATATCAAAGACTTTCCATTCCCTTAAGTTTTGTCCATGCGTGTATATAGAGAGATGCAGACAATCACACAAATATAATTCACAATATATACAGTTAAACCAAATAAGAAAGAAGAATAAGACAGTTAAACCTGTCTATAGCGCCCCCTCTAAATAGCGCCTTTCTCTCTATAGCGCCCGATTTTAAATATATAGTACGATGCGATTTACATAAAAGTGACCTGTCTATAGTACCCCCTTCTCTATAGTACCCTATTTTGGTGAGTCCCAAGAGGGGGCGCTATAGACAGGTTTAACTGTATATACACATAAGCGATTCATCCATACATAGGTAACCCAGGCTCCTGGAGCATATCACCAAATGCTCGGGTTCTTTATCGGTCTTATAATCTGTTGTGATTTTATTGTCACTTTGAAGATTGTAAAAGTAAAACTTATTATTATCCCTTGCAGCACAATTTATTTATAAAATTACTTGAAAACTTTCTCCATAGATTGTATAAACGATAAAGAAGAGTAAGGAGAAAAGATTTTTATTCAATTAAACTTGAGACAAGCTTTCGGGCAGTCACGCCCTTTGAAGGGCGTGACTGCCCGAAAGCTTGTCACAAGTTTAATTGAATAAAAATCTTTTCTCCTTACTCTTCTTTATCGTTTATACAATTTATTTATCCCGCGTACACCATTCGCTTTATACAAACTTTACAGGCTAAAACCCTTGCTCCACGTAAAAAAACAAAGAATTTGACGTAAATATAAATTACATTTACGAGATTGTATTTATTTATTTGAATTTTAACATATATAAAAAATTAACTTTTTTTTTGTTTGCACCTGAGGAACACTCGTTTCAACAACAACAAAGAGGCTTTTATTAGGGCCCATTGCCCTGTATGGATTCGCCATACAACAACAAAATAATACAGTAATTTTTTTCTCCCTTTCCCCATGTTGAAAAGGGATTTATTTATACATCTGTTCTAAAACTTTTCTCACTACCTCTTTTATGTATGAATCTATTTACAATTGATCTGTAGAAATTATAGAGATCTATTGCTATATTTTTCTTTTCTGAAATAGTTCTCAGCGTCTTTAGTAGGTTGCTAAATCTCCAGAAGGTGTTTTAAAGAGTTTTCCTCTTTCTTCACATAAAAATTTGCATTCTATGATATAGTGGGAGATTTCATCAGATATCATATTTCCAAAAATCCTGCAGTGAATGTTTTTCTTTTGGAACACTCGTTTTAAACTTTTCGAGAAACAACGTGGTAGAGGGCCGCGAACATTGGCCGCAGAAGATATTTTCGGAGCTCAGAGGATAAAAAAATGTGGGAAAGAATTTTCCAAACGATCCTTGACAAATCAGAAGAACATTTTGTCAAATTGGTCATGGTGGGACCTTTGAGCGGAGGTCAAACATGGCCAGAACAATGGCAATTGCTCTCTCTGGTATTGTCTTCGGGTTTGGACCATGTTTAACATTTATTGGACAGGATTCATGGGACACTTTGTAGTGTCAGACTATAGTCGCTGTAGACATATTCTGATTGTAGTCAGGGATCTGTACTTTAGTCGCTGTGGACACATTCTGATTGTAGTCAGGGATCTGTACTTTAGTCGCTGTGGACACATTCTGATTGTAGTCAGGGATCTGTACTTTAGTCGCTGTGGACACATTCTGATTGCAGTCAGAGATCTGTACTTTAGTCGCTGTGGACACATTCTGATTGCAGTCAGAGATCTGTACTTTAGTCGCTGTGGACACATTCTGATTGTAGTCAGGGATCTGTACTTTAGTCGCTGTGGACACATTCTGATTGTAGTCAGGGATCTGTACTTTAGTCGCTGTGGACACATTCTGATTGTAGTCAGGGATCTGTACTTTAGTCGCTGTGGACACATTCTGATTGCAGTCAGGGATCTGTACTTTAGTCGCTGTGGACACATTCTGATTGTAGTCAGGGATCTGTACTTTAGTCGCTGTGGACACATTCTGATTGCAGTCAGAGATCTGTACTTTAGTCGCTGTGGACACATTCTGATTGCAGTCAGAGATCTGTACTTTAGTCGCTGTGGACACATTCTGATTGCAGTCAGAGATCTGTACTTTAGTCGCTGTGGACACATTCTGATTGTAGTCAGTGATCTGTACTTTAGTCGCTGTAGACACATTCTGATTGTAGTCAGGGATCAGTACTATAGTCGCTGTAGACACATTCTGATTGTAGTCAGGGATCTGTACTCTAGTCGCTGTAGACACATTCTGATTGTAGTCAGGGATCAGACTCTAGTCACTGTACTAAACTGACCGAATATGTCCATTATGTAATAAAAAAGCCGACTCGGAACTGGAGCACTACATGTTTTTCTGTCTAAAGTTAATAAGAGAAAAGGAACTTCTTTTGCATAAAATTAGATCAAATCATCTTGCTCTGGAGGCTCTGTTGTTTATAACGACAAAGAACAAATCCAATGCATTGGCCCTGTACAATTTTTACAGGGCTGCGCAAGAGAAGAAACATTGAGAAAAGAGAACCATATGTAAGTAGATATTAAAAATAAAAAAGGCATATCCTGACCAGGAGCACATGTGCTTTACAGAAGGCAGAGCGCCATCTGGTGGAACAGAAATAAATAGATATGTAATACTGTGTAGTGCATAAGTCCCCAATAAAAGGCTTGTTGTTGTTATTGCTATTGAATGCATTTTTATTCTTATACAGTAGAACCTCCATGAGTGGACACTCAAGCTAAAGTACACCTCTCTACAAAGGGCAATTTTCATAGCCAATATTACCATTTATACTATATAGTAACTCTCCAGTAAGAGTAAACCTCTCCCTAAAGGACACTTTGGCTCCGCAATTAGGTGTCCTTTACAGGGAGGTTCTACTGATCACTAAGTTCTATTTAAATCTCACCTTTATTGTCTAGATATGGCGGCTAATTGAATGCCCCATTCAATGAGTGGGTTTAAACAATTTTATTGATTCTTCTAACCAATTGTGGGTTTAGAACAACAGCTAATCCACCCTAAGCCTTGTTAGAGTTTTACTTTAATAAATACATGATATATATTTGGGGAAAATATGTGATTTTTTTATACTTTACCTTCAGACTCCCTGCGACACAGAGCAATATAAAAAAAGATACCCCAAACTTGGTAACTTGAGAGAAGATAATATTGACACTTGTGTATACCACTGAAACAACTATCTACTGTCCTTACTGCGATGGAAAATATTGGAAGGTTCACCTGGATCATCAGTGATAAACTCTCCCAGCGGTTTCGCCAGTTTAATCATCCAGACTGCTCTAATATGTTTTTGGGCTGTTCTGCTCTTATACAGTTCTTTTCTTTTACAGTTAATAACCCCTTCTCGTAGGCTGTTATGAAATTGAAGCCGTCCCTGTACTGATGAGGGCCATAGCCTGAAACCATGGTATCCAGGTTGTTGGCTTTTTGTCTGAATTTGTCAAAAATGGTGTTGTGGATCATTCTTTATCATGACTAGTAAAGCTTTTACTAGGGTTATAAAAATAATGCATCGTTTTATGCATACTTAAATGGAGAGATGATTCTCTAGTTACAATTATTGCGATTTCACCGCCACTCTGTGTTGTGACGACGATCTAAGTTCTATAGAGGTAGTCACTCACCTCTATTCTTGGTCGGCGGGGTTGAAGGTTCAAAATTAAGGTGTCGCTGCTTATAGCACTATTAAAATATTAAACGAAAACAGGAGGGAAATTATATTTATTATAATTTAAGAAAATAAGTAAAGTATTATTTAATTAATTATATATTTAAATATTTACACTAAAAGAATCGGAGATCAGGGCAAATTCTAGCGTTCGAAAGTTGTTTACAGGTTCTTCCGTATTTGTTTTTCTCATTTTAGCCGTTGCATCCTCGTAGCCGCTTCCGTCGGCCTCCCATTGGCTGCTTCGGACGCCTTCTTTTCCAACACAATATATCTGTGTGTTTTCTTTGATTCGAGTTTCTGACAGTTTTCTGACATTTTGTGCATGACATTTCGTAATTCTTTTTTTCACAATAATTCATAGATTTAGTTATAGGATATTTGTGATTATTGTCGATATTGAGGGTGGACACTTATGATTATTAAATGAACTATTAGATAATAAAAGGCATATATTGGATTTGAAAAATATTTATTTTGCCAATATTTCGGCTGGCTGAACGCCAACCTTTTGTAATGCCTCGATAAAGGTTGGCGTTCAGCCAGCCGAAATATTGGCAAAATAAATATTTTTTCAAATCCAATATATGCCTTTTATTATCTAATGAATTAAGTATCGATTGCTCTATTTCTAAATGAACTATATATGTATTTTAGCAATAATTTATCAAAACTACTTAATATATAAGGTCACACACACAACAACACACATTACAGCCCAATACAATAGTAGAACGGTCTTTTAGATTAAACTGACGAAACTTCTAGAAGGCCTCACCATTGATGAGCCAAGCCCTTCCAATATTCACTCATGGACAAAACTTAAGGAACTGGAAAGGCATTGATGTCGCCGGTCGTTTATTATTATTTTTTAAGGAGACAGAGTTAATTTTGTTCACGCCTGGTTATCTCGTGTAATATATAATATATAATAAAGGTCACTGTAATATCTTTCAGAGTTAATGTCTGAATCCCGATATACATGGTAAAATGTACAACTTCCTTAAGTTTTGTCCATGAATGTATATATACTCAGCTTCATAAATTTTGGTAAGAAATTTACGAGTAAATTTCCCCAAGTAGGTCAGCTACCTCAAACACCACACTTTCCTCTTTTACAATTTATTTACATTTTCCACATAAATCCGTGTAAGTTAAACATTTATATATGCAGACACATGGTAAATATCATATTTTATCATAAACATATGCATATTTTGAATTCCATGCTTGTCTAAGGTTATTTAAAAGTCATATTTCATTATAAATGTCTCTTTCTCTGTTTGCATGACTCGGCTGTGATGATTCTGTAGGGAAATTTCTTGGTTGAATTATTTGACAAGTGGAGTACTTCTTGGTTCGAAAATAGAAAATTTCAACTAAATTCGACGACCTCTTCATCATTATTTGTTTTACAAACATGTGCCAAATAGAGTGGCTATATATATATAATAAAAATATTTATTTTAAACACCCGAACTATTAATATTTTTTCCTAACTCTCACATTTTCAATGAAAATTTGGGCTTAAATACCCATTTCTTGATTTCTCAGAAAGCCTCCTGGAAGATATTTTTGGTCGTTGATGTACAGCCTGCACCACACTGACAAGGGCCAACATACCGAAATGCGTACATGTTTGACTTTTATTGATCTCCCAGGTAGGGAAAGTGGCGAAGAGACAGGAAAAAGTTCTATAGCAGCTTAGCTAGAGACATGGATAAGTCTTCTACTTCATCCTGATATGGAGCAGCCATTAATTTGCCTCCTGTCGTTGGAAATGGCCTTTAGATACAACAACAAACAGGCTTTTATTAGGGCCCATTGCCCTGTATGGATTCGCCATACAACAACAAAATAATACAGTAATTTTTTCTCCCTTTCCCCATCTACACGTAAGCCTTTGTTTGCAAAGGAATTTATTTACACATCTGTTCTAAAACTTTCCTCACTATCTCTTTTGTGTATGAATCTATTTACAATTGATCTGTATAAATTATAGAGTTCTGCCTTTAGATATGAATAAACCTAATGTTAGGTCAACGGTATATGTATAGAGAAGGCAAGAAGAAAATAGCATTATTTTCCTAAAGAAAATTCACATGGACTATGGTAAATGAACTAAGGTAAATCTTAAACAATTAAAAAAAGGTTTCCGGAGATGAGTTTCTTCTAAAAAAACTCGGCGACTAAGCAGACAGCCTGACTTTTATTTAACTTTTAAATCCCCACAAGTAGCATGGAAGGACGACACAAACGAGGTATTCCTGAATATTCATTTTTGAAAGTTCGTGAAGCAAAATTGGTTGAATAAACATTTCATTTTAACCATAAAAATTTTCCCAGGGGAAGGTTTTACTTTTATATTAAAATTCTAAAAATGCATATCCTGACCATGAGCACATGAGCTTTTTAGATGGCAGAGCGCCATCTAGTGGAACAGAAATCAACTAAACGTTGATTTAACTTGTTTCCCTAATATTTGGCTAACCTATTTTCTTGATTAATCAAGAAAAGCCAACCACGAACGCGTTTCGGGCTGTTGGCCCTCGTCACCGTGGTGTAGGCTGTACCTTCTACGACCTAAAATGTTTTGGTCCCAAAGGCTTATTGAGAAACCAAGAAATGGGTATTTAGGGCCACAACCATGCATAAATACGCTGAACATGTGAGAGAAAAAAATAATTTTAAAAATAAAATAAATAAATAATACTTTTATATCTGAGAGAAAAGACTGGGTGGCTGTAGGTTAAAAATCTATCTATCTATATATATATAATTGCCTTATTCTGTCTGAAGCTCACGGATAGAATGCGCGCCCATTGGCTGCCGGCGAACACGTGTCCTCCCTGCCCCCCTCTAGACAACCCTGTTATCAGCTGTGTGATACATACACCTGTCTATAGCGGCCATTCTAGACAACCCTGATATCAGCAGTGTGTTACATCCACCTGCCTATACAGACCACCCTGTCTATAGCGACCACTGACCACCCTGCCTATAGCGACCACTCTAGACAACCCTGTTAGCAGCTGTGTGATACATCCACCTGTCTATACAGACCACCACAGTATATACAGATATAGCGGCCATTCTAGATAACCCTGTTATCAGCTGTGTGATACATACACCTGTCTATAGCGGCCACTCCAGACAACCCTGTTATCAGCTGTGTGATACATCCACCTGTCTATACAGTCCACCCTGTCTATAGCGGTCACTTTAGGCAACCCTGTTATCATCAGTGTGTTACATTCACCTGTCTATACAGACCACCCTGTCTATAGCGGTCACTCTAGGCAACCCTGTTATCAGCAGTGTGATACATACACCTGTCTATACAGACCACCCTGTCTATAGCGGCCACTCTAGACAACCCTGTTATCAGCTGTGTGATACATACACCTGTCTATACAGACCACCCTGTCTATAGCGACCACCCAAGACAACGTTTTTAAAATATATTCGCACTCGGGTAAAACCCGGGCGTTGCCCGGGCCATTCGTCTAGTATATATATAATTGCCTTATTTTGTCTGTCTGAAGCTCACGGATAGAATGCGCGCCCATTGGCTGCCGGCGAACACGTGATCTCCCTGCCCCCCTCTAGACAACCCTGTTATCAGCTGTGTGATACATACACCTGTCTATAGCGGCCATTCTAGACAACCCTGTTATCAGCAGTGTGTTACATCCACCTGTCTATACAGACCACCCTGTCTATAGCGGTCACTTTAGGCAACCCTGTAATCAGCAGTGTGTTACATCCACCTGTCTATACAGACCACCCTGTCTATAGCGACCACTCTAGACAACCCTGTTATCAGCTGTGTGATACATCCACCTGTCTATACAGACCACCCTGTATATAGCGGCCATTCTAGATAACCCTGTTATCAGCTGTGTGATACATACACCTGTCTATAGCGGCCACTCTAGACAACCCTGTTATCAGCTGTGTGATACATCCACCTGTCTATACAGACCACCCTGTCTATAGCGGTCACTTTAGGCAACCCTGTTATCATCAGTGTGTTACATTCACCTGTCTATACAGACCACCCTGTCTATAGCGGTCACTTTAGGCAACCCTGTTATCAGCAGTGTGATACATACACCTGTCTATAGCGGCCACTCTAGACAACCCTGTTATCAGCTGTGTGATACATCCACCTGTCTATACAGACCACCCTGTCTATAGCGGTCACTTTAGGCAACCCTGTTATCATCAGTGTGTTACATTCACCTGTCTATACAGACCACCCTGTCTATAGCGGTCACTTTAGGCAACCCTGTTATCAGCAGTGTGATACATACACCTGTCTATACAGTCCACCCTGTCTATAGCGACCACTCTAGACGACCCTGTTATCAGCTGTGTGATACATCCACCTGTCTATACAGACCACCCTGTCTATAGCGGCCACTCTAGGCAACCCTGTTATCAGCTGTGTGATACATCCACCTGTCTATACAGACCACCCTGTCTATAGCGGCCACTCTAGACAACCCTGTTATCAGCTGTGTGATACATACACCTGTCTATACAGACCACCCTGTCTATAGCGACCACTCTAGACAACCCTGTTATCAGCTGTGTGATACATCCACCTGTCTATACAGACCACCCTGTATATAGCGGCCATTCTAGATAACCCTGTTATCAGGTGTGTGATACATACACCTGTCTATTGCGGCCACTCTAGACAACCCTGTTATCAGCTGTGTGATACATCCACCTGTCTATACAGACCACCCTGTCTATAGCGTCCACTCTAGGCAACCCTGTTATCAGCTGTGTGATACATCCACCTGTCTATACAGACCACCCTGTCTATAGCGGCCACTCTAGGCAACCCTAGGAAGCAAGATGTATACAAGGTGTAGACAAGATGAAGATCTAGATGAAGATTAAAACGTTTTTAAAAATATATTCGCACTCGGGTAAAACCCGGGCGTTGCCCGGGCCATTCGTCTAGTGGTCTTATAATTGATGTATAGGTCGTGATCGAATGGAAGGGTGCAACCGTTATGCTTGCAATCAAGAATTAGTTCCAGCCAAGTGAGCAGCGCATCCGCGACGTGCCGTAGCATTCACCCGCGATGTCTGCCACGTTTATTTTTGTACAGTTTTTATAGATGGATGAATTTGCATATTTATATTTTAACACAAGGTTAACCTATTTACATACTTATTTTGTCGAAAAGATATTATACATCTTTGATATTATACAAATTATGACAGATGTATATAGTCTGATTGCAATATAGGAATAATCTGATTTTATATCCCAATAGTAGGGTTAGACTGTATCTTATCTTTGTAAGATTGATTCGGTTCTCGACGTGTTTTTGGAAGGTCAGATGTTGAATGAGGGTAACACCCAGCTAGCGGACGCTGTTCTTCCATTTTATTGGTTCATCAGAGAAGCCTGGATCTTCTGGGGTAGGGGGGGGGGGTTGTTTTATTTTGTCTCTTCTGTCTGTAAAAAGAATGGCTTCCGTTTTATGTGGGTTCAGTACAATCCGCCATTTGTCGGAGGAGCAGTATTAGAAAGGATCTCAATATAGAGAATATTGTAGCGAGTAATTGGTTTTTATGTAAATATTTTAATTTATTTTTAATGCCTGATTTTTGCATAGGTTTTTGTTCTATTTTGATTCCTATATATACTTTTGCGTGTATTCATTTAGTTGTTCATACTTTTCGGTTGTTCTTCTTTTGACCTCGTTTTGTTTGGTTATTAAAATAACGTTCTTTGTTTACGGATTACCGACTCTACCTTTTTGCTACGCTACAACTGGTGGAGACGCTGGATCGTCAAGACCGATATCCCTTCAGACATAAGAGAAGGACTGAAACTGTTGGACGGGAGGATAGGGTGGAGCTCAAGGAGATGGCCGTGAAAAAAGAGGAAGCTACCCAGGTGGGCAATTATTTTGTTCAGCACCTACCAAGGAATCCTTCCATGTTCTCCGGGGAGGATGGTGAGGATCCCCTTACCTGGTTGAAAGGTTACAACCGTGTGGCAAAGTATAATCATTGGGACGAAACCCTCTGTCTTGCCAATGTCTACTTTTACCTGAATGGAACTGCCCTCAAGTGGTTTGAGAATAATGAGGAGACCATCCGGAATTGGGGAGAGTTTACTACTCAATTAGAGAGTGTATTTGGGAAAAGTGAGAGTCTGCGGCTGCTTGCCGAGAAAAAACTTAAAATCCGGGCTCAGTTAAAGGGTGAAAGCACCGAGTTCTATATGCAAGACGTCCTACGACTCTGCAAAGATGTGGATCTCCAAATGAGCGAGGAGGATAAAATCTCCCACCTCATGAAAGGAATAGTGGAGGAACTTTATCAGGCGCTTCTTCCAAAAGACATAAACAATACAGATCAATTTGTGTCTGAGTGCCGCCGCATTGAAGCGCTTCATCGTCGGCGTGTGACCCCCGCCAAGTACGAACGCTTGCCCAATGTAGCATCCCTTGATGTCTGCTATGATAATACAGATTTGTCATCCATGATTAGACAAATTGTCCGCGAGGAGGTGCAACGGGCCTTGGCCGCTCCTCGTGAAGAACCAAGAATCGCCACCATTGAAGATATGGTGAGGGAAGAAATTGATAAAACCCTCGCTCCAATAACAAATCCTTCCAGAGGCTCCCCTAAATATCGAACCTATACGCCGTCACCAATCGCTAGAAGAGAGACGGCCGCACCCCAGATTCCCCGTCCCAGAGCTCGGTACCCGAAACAGGGAGAAAGACTGGACACAAGTGAATGGCGGACCACTGAGGGAAGACCAATTTGCTTCCATTGCGGACGCCCTGGCCATGTCGCCCGTTACTGCCTAGACAGAAGGAGACAGAATGACGAAAGAGAAAACGGATATTCCCAAGGGAGGCAAGAGCCGATGTTCTTTTATGGATCCCGTCCCAAATTCCCGGCGCTCAATGACGACGAGCCAAGGGATAATTTTAGACGTTACCGAAGCCCTTCCCCATACCCTGGCCGAAACGGACAACATTCGTCGCCTATTAGAGGGTCTAGTCGGTCACCTCGCCGTTCCCGCCAGGAAAACTAGAGGTTGCGACCTATTTTGGAGGTGGGGCCGCAAAATTTGGAAACCCTCCCTCATCGACTACAGTGGATATGAAAGGAAATTATATAAATATTAAAATAGAAGGAAATAAAACTAGTGCTCTTGTTGATTCTGGGGCTTCTTACTCTGTCGTGTCCGAGAGGTTCAGACTCAAATTGAAGAAAATAATGTTTGCCGAAACTGACGTGAGCTTAAGAGTGGCCAACGGTAAAATTATAAAACCGAAGGGACGCTGCTCTTTAAAATTGGACTTAAATGGTCTGCAGGAAAATTTCGAATTTATTGTTCTGGAGGACTGTAGTCACGATGTGATCCTCGGATGGGACTTTTTGAAGTTGTCCAGGGCGGTAATTGATTCTGCAGAAGATAAACTTTTTTTAGAGGAATTCCTAGTCGAGGACACACCCAGGAACAACTCACCTCTCTACGCGGAACGGGAATACAGAATAGAGCCCGCATCTTGTCAGCTGATAGAGGTATTAAGCAGAGACATCTCAGATAATGCAACTGTGGTGGCAGAAAGTCAAAGGGGTCTATCGCTGGAAAGAGAACTAATGGCTCCCTCCTCTATCATCTCGCTTACCAGTAACAGGGGAAAACTGTGGGTGGCAAATTGGAGCCCATATCCGAAGATAATTCCCCAGGGGATGCACGTGGCCGATGGTGTCGTCATCGAGGATAGCCGGATTTGTGTACTTGCTGAGGGCAACCACGTGGGAACAGATATAGGCCATTCCGGGGATTCAAGTATTGCGGAAATTTTAAATATAGATGATTCACTTGACGATTTTCAAAAAGAAAAATTAAGAAATTTATTGAGAAACTATAGAGATATTTTTGATTTCAGAAAAAAAGAAGCGTCCAAGACCGATAATGTTAAGCATCGAATTAGCACTGGAGACCACCTTCCCACCAAACAACGACCGTACCGAGTAGCACCAGCGGAACGTCAAATTATTCAAGAGGAGGTAAATAAAATGGAAGAAATTGGTATTATTCAGCCCTCTGCGAGCCCATGGGCCTCACCGGTCGTTTTGGTCAGAAAAAAAGATGGCAGCTGGAGATTCTGCGTCGATTACCGCCGCCTTAATAAGATAACAAAAAAGGATGTTTACCCGCTCCCAAGGATCGACGACACTTTGGACTGTTTACAGGGAGCACGATTTTATTCCTCTATGGATCTCCAATCTGGATACTGGCAGATCGACGTGGAGGAATCGGACCGTGAGAAGACTGCATTCATAACCCCAGATGGATTGTATGAGTTCAAAGTGATGCCATTTGGGTTATGTAACGCCCCAGCTACATTCGAACGAATGATGGACGGCCTCTTGAAGGGTCTTAGGTGGACAATCTGTCTCTGTTACCTTGATGACATAGTCGTCTTTTCCGATGATTTTGAGGAACATCTGAGACGCCTTCAGCTGGTATTGGGCTGTTTGAGGAAGGCTGGCTTGTGCCTCAATCCGGGGAAATGCAGGTTTGGTGCAAAAACTATAACAGTTCTTGGACATAAGGTGAGTGGAGATGGAATATGTCTCGATCCAGAAAAAAATAGAGCAGTCCGTGACTTCCCCAGACCAAAGTCGCTAAAAGAAGTTAGAAGTTTCCTAGGGCTATCTTCCTACTACCGCCGTTTCATACCTAATTATGCCCATATGGCCCAACCATTAAACGCTCTTTTAAAGAAAGATTCAGTGTTTAGTTGGAACATAGAAGAGCGGCACGCATTTGAAGCTCTCAAGTCAGCCCTAATTTCTGAGCCTGTCTTGGGACATTTTGATCATTCATCCCCAACAGAAATACATACTGATGCGAGCAACTATGGAATAGGAGCAGTTTTAGTGCAAATTCAGAAGGGAAAGGAAAGAGCCATTGCCTATGCATCGAGAACGCTCAATAAGGCGGAAAGAAATTATTCAACGACTGAGAGAGAATGTCTTGCTGTTATTTGGGCCATTGGCAAATTCCGGCCGTATGTTTTTGGACGCCAATTCACTATCGTAACTGACCATCACTCCTTGTGCTGGCTAGCCAACCTCAAGGACCCATGTGGGAGGTTGGCAAGATGGGCTCTTCGGCTGCAGGAGTTTGATGTTACTGTTGTGCACAAGAGCGGAAGAAAACATCAGGACGCTGACTGTTTATCAAGAAGTCCCCTAAATTGTAGTGAAGATATAGAAGAAAATATTCCTTGCATAGTTGCCTTACAAAATTTTGGACGGGAACAAATGAAAGACCCGGACCTCACGAAGATAGCCGACAAAATCCAACAGGAAACATCTAACAAGTCCTTTATAAAAATAAACGATACTCTCCATAAAAAAAATTACGATCCAATGGGAAGGGAATGGCTTCTGGTGGTCCCCCGCCACTTGAGGCCTGAAATACTGAGAAACTTACATGATTCTCCCACTTCAGGACATCTTGGATTTACTAAGACATATGATCGAATAAGAAAAAAATTCTACTGGCCCGGAATGTATAGGAATGTTAGGAAGTATGTGGCTCACTGTCCAGATTGTCAGCGACGCAAACGCCAGCCCCAACTCCCTCCAGGACTTTTGCAGCCGATACCTGTGCCTATAGCCGCCTTCGAAAAAGTGGGAATGGATCTCCTTGGAAGGTTTCCAACATCTATGTGTGGGAACCGCTGGATCATTGTCTGTACGGATTACCTCACCAAATTTGCGATCACGAAAGCTCTACCGACAAGTGAATCAGTGGAAGTAGCGAAATTCTTCATTAAAGATGTAATTCTGAAGCACGGTGCGCCGAGGGAGGTTATCACAGATCGAGGACGAAATTTTACATCTTCAATGATTCGTGATCTGAATAAACACTGCAGAATAATTCATCGGACAACAACCGCCTACCACCCTCAGACCAATGGACTCACTGAAAGGTTGAATAAGACAATAGCAGATATGCTGTCCATGTATGTGGACGTCAACCAGAAAGATTGGGATGAGATTCTCCCATTCGTGACGTTCGCATACAACACGGCGAAGCAAGAGTCCACGGGGTTTAGTCCATTCTACCTTGTGCACGGGCGTGAGGCGGAGACCCCACTGGACTTGCTATTCCCCAAATTTCCTTCAGAGGATGAAGATGACTTCATCCAGACTCTAGGATCAAGGGCCGAGGAAGCGCGACAGCTGGCACGCATTCACACTATGAGGTCCCAGGGAGAAAATAAACTCCGTTACGACGCCCATCACAGAAACATAGTCTATCAGCCCGGAGATCTCGTTTGGATCTATATCCCTGTGCGCAAGGTGGGTTTGTCTGAAAAACTAATGCGACGTTATTTCGGCCCGTATAGGGTGACAAGAAAAATATCCGATGTGACATATGAAGTAGAGACATTTGGAGACCAGCATGGTCGTCGTAAAACAAAGGACATAGTTCACATCTGCAGGATGAAGCCCTATTTAGATCCAGAGGAGCGGGAGGACCACCTGGAGGAGGACATGGAGGACAACTTATCAAGTCCTCAAGGGGAAGAAGTTTCAGTGGAGGGGAGGCGACCACCCTTGGCCCAGGAGGAGGTCCCCAGACCGGGAGACCTGGATATCCCTGGCCCTGTTACGCGGTCGCGGGCTCGTAGACTGGAGGCGCAGGTCTCCTGCTGAACATCGGGTCGATGTCCTTTGAGAGGGGGGCTATGTAGCGAGTAATTGGTTTTTATGTAAATATTTTAATTTATTTTTAATGCCTGATTTTTGCATAGGTTTTTGTTCTATTTTGATTCCTATATATACTTTTGCGTGTATTCATTTAGTTGTTCATACTTTTCGGTTGTTCTTCTTTTGACCTCGTTTTGTTTGGTTATTAAAATAACGTTCTTTGTTTACGGATTACCGACTCTACCTTTTTGCTACGCTACAATATAAATGATTTAATAATAAGTCAAGTTTTCAATTTCTATGAATAATCAAAAAAATATTGAAACACAACTTTCCAAGAAGCCTGTAATTACAAACAAGAAACAAAGAAAAGGAAACCCAAGCCAAGGAAAATTCTATATCAATTGAGAACAAACGTAGACAAGTGGAAAAACGAAAGAAAAAAACATGGAGCTAGAAATAATAAATGAAGATAACAGCCCATCTTAGAAGAAAGAACACCCTAGATTCAATATCCCTCACCACAAGGCTCTACCATGTAAATATGTAAATTCTTGTTCCAAAATCACTTTATTAGGTATAGCTCAAAGAGAGAAACCTAGTTTATGATAATTGCAACAATGAATAATATGTGAATTCCCATATTAAACAAAATGTTAACGCGGGATTCAATCCCGGTTCATGACTGTCGGGAATCGAAGGTGTTACTCACTTGTCCACCGATCTCCCTTTTCACACTGTAAATGTGATGTACATGTTATCTATTTGAAAAATAATACAATAGGGAATTTGTATTTGGATCAGGTGGATAAATTGAGATGATTGAGATAGATGGCGCAAGCCATCAGCAACGTTCAGTTGCACAATCAGAAAATGTCCTTTTTCTCATATTATCCATTGTAGATATGATAGGTTTTTGAGTGGAACCTAATAAAGTTATTTGTGAAGCGTGTACGAGGTTGTGTGTCCTACATTCTGCAGTACATTGTCACTTCACGACATGATTTCCATAGAGCGGTCATGAAAGTGTCATAAGAACCTCATGAATCCTACGACCTCTGGGGGTTAAAACCCGGCCTTTGTCCCCATCGCCGCCTCTATTCCAAGTGTTTTGTTTTTTCCGCTTCAGCTGAGGACGAACAATGGCATTGTATTCAAGAAGGAAGTTTTACCTCCGCGGTATTTTTACTTGAGGTGAGGAGAGTTATCTCACTCACAAGACATCGCTTTTTTTACTTTTACCTCGTGATGTTCTTTCAACGTGGGCGGTGATCTTGTTGAAGGCCACTTGAAACAAATTGGTTCAAAACAATCATTATTGTACATTTACGAGGGGTATCCCATAAGTCCGTGTCCCGACCATGAGAACGAAATATTAGAAACTAATAAATTTTACCATAAATACCTTAAAGCCTTGTATAAAGATATGTTAATTTTCAAGTTTCTAAAACTAACCGTTTTTTGTTATAGGTTCTGAAAGAGGACAAGAAACAGGAATCATTTAAAATAGAGACAAACGAGATTCGTGCTGCAATATAATATCTCTGTAAGAAAGGAATGTCGCCGAAGGAAATCTATGAGGATATGGTGGATACATTAAGGGAAGATGCTCCTTCCTATAGCACAGTAAAAAAATGGGTAGCTGCGTTTAAATTAGGGAGGATCAGCACCGAAGACGAACATCGACCAGGAAGACCTGTTGAGTCAGTTACCAAAGAAAACATCGACAAGATACATGATTTGTTTATTTTGAACAGAAGAATGACAGTTCGTCAGATAGAAGAGACCTTGGGTATTCCAAAAGCAACAGTGGATCGGATCATGAGAGAACACTTGGGCCTCAGGAAGCTTTCTGCCCGTTGGGTTCCCAAACTTTTGACACCCGATCAAAAGGCTGTAAGGAGAAAGTTATCTTCGGACAATCTTGCGTTATTTGAAGCTAATACAGAGGAATTTGTTAATAGATTTGTTACCATGAATGAGACTTGGGCCCATCACTTTACACCAGAGTCCAAGCAACAATCCTTGCAATGGAGACACTCCGGTTCCCCTCCCCCCAAGAAAGCCAAGACAGTTCCATCAGCAAGGAAGGTTATGGTGACTGTCTTTTGGGATTCCGAGGGTGTAATTCTTCTAGACTTTCTGAATAAGGGTCAGACCATCACTGGCAATTATTATGCAAATCTTGTGAAGCAACTATGAGAAGCTATTAAAGAAAAGAGAAGAGGAAAGTTGTCCAAGAAGATTGTTTACCATCAAGACAATTCTCCGAGTCATCGGTCGCTGCAAGCCATGGCTGCTATTTATGATTCTGGCTTTGAACTTTTACCACATGCACCCTATTCACAATATCTAGCTCCGTCTGACTTCCACCTATTTCCTCATTTGAAAAAAAAAAAACACTTTCTGGCATTCATTTTAGGTCAGATGAAGAGGTCATTGATGTTGTAACCTCATTTTTTGAGTCAATTGAAACATTGTTCTTTTTGGAGGGCATAAAAGCATTAGAACATCGCTGGAAAAAGTGTATAGACCTTAAAGGGGATTATGTTAAAAAATAAATCATAATCATTTTATTAGTCATTTTCTTTATATGTCGGGCCACCGACTTATGGGACACCCCTCGTACAAATAATACATTTTTATTATGGTTTCTGCTTTTTATTAAGAATTAAGAAGAGCCTGGCCTAAAAATATTTCTAAACACGATCTCTCTTGGAGATGATCTTTCATAAAATATACTGTTTTGGTTGAAAGACTCTCCATGACTTGCCTTAGACATTACAGAGTCTCTGATAAGACACCACCTCCAGGAGAGTTTGGGATTATCCATGTTTTAAGGATATGGTTTCTCATGGTAGACTGTACTGTATACAAGTTTTGTATTGATCCAAAATTTGACTCATGCCTTCATGGAGATGCTGAGGATCGCAATTTTTTAAGAATAAAATATCTAAAGACTAATCCGGATAGTTGACGACTTGTGTCTCCAGAAGTCCAGGTTACGTACAGTTCGTAGTTTGGAAAGATTTACAGATGGGTAGAAAAGATTAGAGATGACATTGTCTTAAGAAGATTGGAGAAGAAGCGAAGATTGATTGAATAGGTAATCAGAAGAAGGAGAATAATAGGATGATACATGTATTGGAAGGGAATTGGAGACTTTCTCAACCTGCTGGATATCCCAGCTTTATTGTCGCGTAATCTTTCCTCAAGAGATATAATATCATCTACCCATGTTAATATTCTAGTTCCCCAGCAACCCCTTTCCTGCTACTATCTCCCTTGACACATTGTAAGTAGCATTGCTAATTATTGTAACTATTGTTCCTGTATATACCCTCTTCTACGTGGAGAAGTTGTATAAGACCAAAAGGTCATAACAGGGACTTTCTTTTGTTGTTACTACTGTTATTCTTGTATGTACCCTACATTTCTGTGCTTGGAGAATCCGTATAAGACTAAATTGTCTTAATAAAGCTCTTTGTTGTTTTGTTGTATTGGAAGGGAATATGATTGATGAGGAAAGTAAAATGAATGGAAGGAAAAAGTCTGGGAGAATTGAACTGTTAATCTGTAGGAAGTTATCAAGGCATAAATAGATTAAGATAGAGAAACAACTGGACAATTGACATAATATATATGCATTATATACACTATGTACAATGAATATGGCGCCTCTACCACCGCTGCAGAGATTGGTGGAGAATCGCCAGTGGGTTTCCAACGATACCATGCATTTCGCGATCTACGAAGAAAACACGGATCGCATGCTTCGCCGCTGAGGAGATAGCGTGGTCCTCGAGACCAACTGGAAAGATCCAGGACTCTAGGTCCGGCCGATGATGGAGAACACCTCTCGGATGACAGGACGAACGGCGCTGCAGGACCAGTAGCGGTGCGACAGGTCGTGTAGCCACAGGCGATTCAGACAGGCTGACTCGACGCCAGATGCTCCGGATGAGGCAAGGCATGCAGGACCAGCCATAGAGCGATGTCCGCCACATATCCACCTAAAGAAAAGCGACGGAGAGATGAGAAGGGCACACTGGAGAAGACTTGTACCTTCTCAAGAGCATAGAAACTGCAGAAGAATACTATGTACTCTTTCAGTATTTATTCATTACTTAAACCTATGGTTAGAGATCACCTCTGTTATCCGGCCATGTCGACTTGTTGACAGTAGTACATCAATACCGTTCCTAGCGAACATACACATAAGTAGATTAAACTGGCGAAACCACTGGGAGGGTTAACAACTGATGAGTCAGGCCCTCCCATTAATTTTTCATTGCAGTAAGGGCAGTAGAGAAAAATGTTTAATTTTAAAAGAATAATACGCGCCTATAATAGTTTCGAATTCTCACATAAGTATAGGTGATATGAAAAATAACATTTAAAGTCATTATAACAAGTTTATATTGTTGCACCAGGTTGCGGCTTGGCAGACTCTTCAGCCTGGATTCTCTCCTGTGCTGGGTCCTGCATCTTACCAGAGCGTGTTTCAACCATCCTACAAATTTATAAAAGGGAATAACGAGATAAGTCTTCTTTAAGTAGCCACCAGAATCCTCCCTTTATTTTCTCACATCAAAGAGAGCAGTGAAGTCACAGTGTACCTAAATACAAATGATGATAAATTAATAATCTGTTTTAAATAAATATCATAGAATATTTTATATAAAAATAAATAAATATATAATTTAAATTTCAAATATATTAAAACTAATATAAGAAATACGCCATTAATCATGATGTAACACTTCCCCCTCTCCAGAGGTCGTCACGTCCTCGTGATTGACCTCATCAATTCTTTCAAAATATGGTTTGATTCTTGAGACATGGACAATCAATGGGTCTTGGCCAGGATTATCTTTTGGTTCAATTAAGTAATTTACGTTGGACAGCTTCTTTAATATTCTATATGGGCCAAAATATTTTCTCAGTAGTTTCTCACACTTTCCTATTTTCCTAATTGGTGTCCAAACTGCTACTAATTCTCCTGGTTCGTAGCTTCTTTCCATGTGTTTCTTGTCATAGTTCTTTTTCATTCTTTCTTGAGTCTTTATTGTGTTGTTAATAACTAATTTTCTTGTTCTGTTTATTTTGTCTAAGTGATGTTTTATGTATTCATCATAATCATCTTTGTCAATGTCCACCGAGATATTCCTGTCGTCCAAAAGAGACGTGGGTTCTCTTCCAAACATCAGGAAAAAGGGAGAATATCCTGTGGTTTCCTGAATTGTAGTATTGTAAGCGTGAGTGATGAATGGGAGTATTTCGTCCCAATTTTTCTGATCAGTGTTCACATACATACTGAGCATATTGATCAATGTTCTATTTAACCGCTCTGTCAATCCATTAGTTTGGGGATGATAGCTCGTTGTGAAGCAATGTTTAATCTTGCACGTTTTCATCACCTCTTTCATTAAATTACTGGTAAATTGAGAGCCTCTGTCACTAATAAGATATTGTGGGGCTCCGTGCCGAAGAAAAATATCCTCTACTAGAAATTTAGAAACTTCTTTCACTGTTGCTTCCGAGACTGCTCTTGTTTCTGCATATCTAGTGTAGTAGTCCGACAGCACGATTATCCATTTTTTCCTGTTTTTCGTAGATGGTAGTGGACCAACAAAGTCAATTCCAATTCTTTCGAAAGGAAAGTTGGCTGGGGGGATGGGCTGTAGTAGTCCAGAAGGTAATTGGTTTGAGCCTTTCCTACTTTGGCAAAGGTGACACGTCTTAACGAATTCTGAGACATCCTTTAGCATGGATGGCCAAAAGTATTTACTCTTTATTCGGTACATGGTTCTGGCGACGCCCAGATGGCCATTCGACATATGATTGTGATATTCTTTCATAATTTCTCTCTTTTTATTCTCTGGAACCACAAGCAACCACGCCCTGCCTTCAGGGTTCGGGTTTTTCTTAAAGAGGCATCCATCTTCTTCTTTAAAGTTTTGCGCAATTGATCGCCTGCTTCCATTAAGGTTTTTCTTAACACTTTCGATAAATTTATCCTCTTCGTCTGTTATTTGATTTAAAAATAGCCTTTCAAAATCCTCATCCCAATCAGTTTCTGGTAAGGGCCCCCTAGATAAGCCATCGGCGTCCAGATGCTTCTTTCCCGATTTATGTATTATATCGAAGTCATATTCTTGAATTTTCAATGTCCATCTTGCCAATCGACCTGTTGGATCCTTCAAGTTTTTGAGCCAGCATAAGGCGTGGTGGTCTGTTACTATTTTAAAGTGTCTTCCATAAAGGTAGGGTCGTAATTTTGACATTGACCAGACAACGGCCAGACATTCTTTTTCAGTGGTTGAATAATTTTGCTCCGCCTTACTTAGGGTACGACTCAAATATGAGATCACCTTCTCTTCACCACCGATGTCTTGGACAAGTGTTGCACCTATGCCGATGTTGGACGCATCAGTATGAACATAAGTAGGTGCATTTGGATTGAAGTGACCTAAAATTGGTGGACTTAATAGTGCTGTTTTTAGGGTTTGAAACGCTTCCTCTTGTCTTTCTGTCCAGGTAAATGATACACTTTTTTTTATAAGGTTGGTCAAAGGGTCAGCAATTTTTGAAAAGTCTTTGATAAATTTTCTATAATATGAACACATTCCCAAAAAGGATTGTACTTCTTTGACCTTTTTGGGCCGAGGAAAATTTCTGACAGCTTTGATGTTATGTTCCGCGGGTTTTATACCATGTTTGCTCGTTATATAGCCGAGAATCTCCAATTCTTCAAAAGCAAATCGGCATTTTTTGTCGTTTAACCTTAAATTAGATTCACGAAAACATCTAAAAACAGCTTCAAGTCTTTTGAGGTGCGTTGGAAAATCCGGGCTATATATGATAACATCATCCAGATAACACAAACAAATTTGCCATCTCAGATTTCCAAGCATATTCTCCATATTTCTCTCAAAGGTAGCAGGCGCGTTACAAAGTCCAAAAGGCATCACGTTGAATTCATATAATCCATGCGCTGTAGTGAAAGCTGTTTTCTCTTTGTCTCTTTCTTCGACTTCAACTTGCCAATATCCAGATCTGAGGTCTATTGCTGAGAAGTGTGTAGATCCTTGGAGAGTATCCATAACTTCGTCTATTCTAGGGATCGGATAGACATCTTTTACCGTCACATTATTCAGTTTTCTGTAGTCCACACAAAATCTGTATTTACCATCTCGCTTCTTGACCAATATTACTGGAAAAGACCAGGGGCTAGAAGATGGCCTAATTATGCCTTCTGTAAGCATCTCGTCAATTTGCTCTTTTATAATATCTCGTTCTTTAGCACTTACCCGGTAAGGCTTGTGTTTAATTGGCTTCGCGTCTTCTGTGTCTATCCGATGTTTTGCCAAATTGGTTCTCCCTAATCTCGATGAAAAAAGATCTCCATACCTTTCTAAAACTTGCTTTAACTCCTTCTGTTCCTTTGGTGAAAGATTTTCGTTTATTTGGAATCTAGGTTCTTCGTTCTTTTCTACCTCTCTTTCTCGACTCACATTTATTTTCGCTGGACTACTTCCAAAAGCCAATGTTTGGTTTTTCATTATTTTTAACGGTCGAGGATACGGATTAGTTATCCAGATGTGTGTTTCCCTATTTATAACATTGATCAAGCTTCTTGCTAGACGAAGTCCATTTGTTTGAAACATTTTGCTGCTCTCTTCGATAATATATTCTCCATCCTCTGTTTCTACCAATGCCTTGATCAATTTCATGGAACATTCCGGTACAATGGAATCCTTGGCACTCTTTATTTTCAACATTTCAAAATTGATTTCGTCATGATTATTCGTCAAATCATATTTTATAGTTTCTTGCTTACAATCTATTTTTGCGTTCATTTTCTTAAGGAAATCTCTCCCAAGAATTAATGTCCGTAAATGCGTTTTCAATATCACAAAGTTGTGTGATAATGTTTCGTCATCAATTTTTATATTTAAAAATATACTTCCTACCATGTCCAATTTTTTTCCATCGGGTCCTGCACAAAATTTTGCGAGTTTACTTATACCATGGCCTGTATCGAGGGCCGTTCTGAGGTCGACCACTGAGAGGTCAGCACCTGTATCAACCAAAGCTTCAAAAGTCCCTATCTTGTCCACATTAATTTTTAATTTGTATTTAGGGTCCAACTTCTTGATTCCGTTTATGGTCGACTTGCTTTGATTGACAGATTCAGGCGCGACGCTTAGTTTAAATCTTCTAACACGGAATATCTATTCCGGGTAGGAATATTTGTCTGTGTGCTATGACATACATCAGCATAAAGCCGAGGTCCTGATTTCTCTGATGTTTCATTCATTTGGCATTTTTCTTCGACCTTCTCTTGGGTATCTGCTGGATCCTCTTCTAGGATTCTTATAAACTTGACCCTACAATAACGGGCCACGTGCCCTGGCTTGTTACATTTAAAGCAGATTGGTCTTCCATCTTCCGTCCTATTTTTGCTCACTTCTTGGCTTTTATTGTAAGTGTTTCTCTGAAGGTTTGGTTTCGGCACAAAGTTAGGATTATAAGGACGTCTAGGGGTAGAGGGCTGGGGAAAGTTGTTTCGATACTGTCTGGGGGTAGGAGGGGAGTCGTTCTTGTAATTATTGGAAACAGGGGCTTGGGGCCTGGAAGTGGTCTGGTAGTTTCGTGCGGCAGTCGGCGGCACGTACCTCGATTGTTGTTGGGGTCTAGAATAGCGTGGACCGTTATATAGGTTTCTGGATTTCTCCACACGTTCCCGATACTTCTTTTCAAAATAATCCATTTTCTTGCACACGACAAGAAGGTCATCGGTCGTTTTAGGAGGGTTCAGGTAGAGCGCGAATGAGTACTCTTTTTTCAGTCCTCCAATAACATGTTCAATTTTTGTTTCTTCTTCCATTGCGGGGTCAACCTTGTTGCACAACACTAGAATGTCTTCCGCGAACCTGATTGCTGGTTCATTCCAGTGTTGCATTCTGTTGAGCTTCATTCTAAGTTCTTCTTTATTCGTGTCCAAAGAAAAATCCTGAATGAGGCGGATTTTAATATTTTCCCAGCTCGTGAAACTAGCTTTGTGTAAATTCAACCAGGTTTTAGCGCTTCCCGTCATGTTCATGGCGGCATAACGAGAGATAATGTAGTCTGCCCAATGGTACAAGAAGCCAATTTCTTCAAGAGATTCAATCCATGGGCGAGGGTCTTCCGTTCCATCATACTTGGGGATGTCGATGTTGGGATTCAGGACAACTGGGTCGGAACTAGCATCTCTACCAATTGTTGCACCAGGTTGCGGCTTGGCAGACTCTTCAGCCTGGATTCTCTCCTGTGCTGGGTCCTGCATCTTACCAGAGCGTGTTTCAACCATCCTACAAATTTATAAAAGGGAATAACGAGATAAGTCTTCTTTAAGTAGCCACCAGAATCCTCCCTTTATTTTCTCACATCAAAGAGAGCAGTGAAGTCACAGTGTACCTAAATACAAATGATGATAAATTAATAATCTGTTTTAAATAAATATCATAGAATATTTTATATAAAAATAAATAAATATATAATTTAAATTTCAAATATATTAAAACTAATATAAGAAATACGCCATTAATCATGATGTAACAATATATATACATATCTATTTTGAAAATAGAACAATCCATATTTAATTCATTAGATAATAAAAGGCATATATTGGATTTAATAAAATATTTATTTTGCCAGTTTTTAAAATGATTTCAACTGTGATATTAGAGTATTTAAAATGATTTCAACTGTGATATTATAACACTATGCGGCGCTGAGTTTGTGTATACAAAAATGTAATGCCTCGATAAAGGTTGGCGTTCAGCCAGCCGAAATATTGGCAAAATAAATATTTTATTAAATCCAATACACCTATCCCCCGATTTTTACACGGTCTTTTTTTTACATGCTTTCGCTTTTACACGGTTTTCCAAATAAGTTTTTATTTTTATTTTTATCGCACTATACTAAATGCTACTGTGATTGAACACATGCGCTGTGTACACATCTCACGAGGAATCCCGAGCTTATGTGCTGACTACATATTTTAACCTGTCAATGCATTTTATTTTTATTTCTGTGTACACCTATCCCCCGATTTACACGTTTTTCTCAGGAACCTATCTACCGTGTAAATCGGGGGATAGGTGTATATGCCTTTTTATTATCTAATACATATCTATATCGCACACTCTTGACATTCAGGTTTCACACTTTGTTGTTAGCAGCAATCCAACTAAGTATGTCCATTTATAATACAATATAATGCGGTTATGTTTAAAGAACGACGTTTAACAAGTTTTTACCGCAAATGTTTATTTTTACAGAACGAAACATTTGCGGTAAAATGTGTTAAAGGTCGTTCTATAAGCATAACCGCATTATATTATATTATCAATTAACTTTATATAATATTTACGAACGGAAAATAGGTCCAAGGTAGCCTAGTGGACATGGCATCTGACCGGTTAAGAGGAACACTGTGGGTTCGATTCCCATCCCTGGACACTTTTATTTATCCGTTTATCATTACTCTTCAAAATTCATCCTTTCATACTTCATCCTTAAGGATAGGAATAGTCGTTATTTCTCCTTAAAAAATGAAAATTACGATTTTTCGTTCTGTAAAAAAAATATTTGCGGTGAAACTTGTCGTTCTATAAGTATGTCCATGCAGACTACTTCCACAGGTATCGAAAGAGAAACCGATATTTCTCCCATTGCCAAGATGTAGACCAAACTATGGACCATATTCTATTCACCAGCCCAGCCTTCCAATATCAAGGATTACAGATGGATAGCCTCTCTTAGGAATCTCCGATATTCTGGGGAATCTTCCAAGAAATACGAGTACATCTGAAACGTACGCCATAGGGAAATTTATGTCCTTTAAAAAAAAAATTAAAATCCAATAATTCCTGGAAAATTTTCTAAAACTATGTTATGTACATTGAATATATAAATAAGATAAAGCAAGGAGGAGTTGGAGAATTAGATTTTGATTCCTAAGCGAAATAGTACACGTAATACAAGCCATGATAATCATGGTGGGTAGAAGTAGGCGACTGCTTTTACTGTAAGTGCACCACATGTCTACACATGTGAAAAGCAGTTCGACTTTGCACTTACAAATGTGCCAGAGCCCCGTTTGATTACTTGCACTCGCTGGTGGGGTTGGACTTTTGCAAGAATCGGGGGCCATTGGAGATTTTTTTTTGTTCTACAACAATAATAGCAACTAGAGAAATACACTCATGGACAAAACTTAAGGAAGTTGTACCTTTTAGCATGTATATCGAAATTCAGACAATAACTCTGAAAAATATTACAGTCACCTTTATTGAAGACACACGAGATAACCAAGTGTGAATAAATTTGTCTCTTTATCCTTCAAAAAAAAAAAAAAAAAAAAAGAATAGACGATTGTCAACATCAAAAACTTTTCACACCTTAATTTTTGTCTATGAGTGTATATTTATAACCCAGGTTCCTAGAGTGCAAAAAAAAAAAAAAAAACAGCAACTGGGATATTTTTTCAATAACAATGACGCGCGTGGTCAAAATTGTGTGTGTATTAAATTTTTTTCTATATTCTCCGTTACAAAATAAATCAGTTTGGCGCCACCTCATGAATAAGATTTCCACTTGTCTTATCAATAAGACGAGAAAGTCCGGGCGACGTAGGTGTGTAGAATGTGGGTTGAACAAATAAATAAAACCTCAGGTGTGGGCCAACATGTGGGCTGTTTTGTGACTCTTGGAAAAAAAAGATGTTTTAAAAATCTTTATTGTGTAAAATTTTAATTGTCCCCCACGTGTAGCATTCACTCCACGCAGAATCCACACATTGCTAAAGTGATTTCTTCATGTGGAACTGACTCCTGGATCATACTTAGAAATTCGGTTCCAAAATCACTTTATTAGGTACCGCTCTAAAAGAACAACCTAGTTTATTATAATTGCTAAAATGAATAATATTATAAAATAAATAAAGCTTCCAGGGTTAAGTTTCTTGTACAACTTTTATTTTCAAGCTTTCGGACTTGTTATCAGTCCTTCTACAGGATTATCACTTTAACAAGTGAAGGTTATTCACATATTAAACAAAATGTTAACGCGAGATTCATTCCCGGTTCATGACTGTTGGGAATCGAGGGTGTTATCCACTCGTCCACCGACTTTTTTTTTTGTAATTAGAAACTGGATTAAAAATTAAAACATTTTATTTTTTTTTACTAAAATGATCTTCCAAAAAAAAAAAAAAAAACGATATTGCACAAATATAGCGATAAATGACATACATAGAAAAAACTTTCTAGAACATTCGATAAATTTTAGCAGAAGATAAAAATACAATTCCATATTTTAGGCAAACCAACTCACAAAGCTACCTAAAAATAAATCCACTTTCTTTATTATATAAAACAAAAGCCAGTTGGAATGTGAAAACAATAAAATGGAGCCAAAATTTGACTTAATTTTACGTCTGAAGCCATGCATGTCTCGTGCATTCTCTAAATTTTCTTTTTTTATTACCTCAGGAATTTCGTCCATTTTTGGATTTCTCTTCTAAAGATTATGTGGCATTCAGTTGAATAATTATTTTCTTCTTTGAATGTCTTTCTTTCTCTCGATGTCTCTTTAAGGAACTATTTTGGACTTCAGACAAAAAGTGGGTGATGGGGGGTTTATTTATGACATATTGATAATGTGTTATTAAAATTGAAGATCTAGAGATATCACACACACACACACACACACACACAAAAGCCTTCATTAAGACACACTGGTCTTATAGAGGATTCTCCCCGAGATTACAAGGGAGATAGGGCTGTGAAAATGGGTAATATACAGAAGAAGAAAAAGAAAGATTATGTAAGTATTATATATACATACATATATACAACATAACAACAAAAGCCCCCATTAAGACCCAAAGTCTTGATCTAGAGATATCTAATTTGTGATTAAATTTATAACGTTGAATATTGTCTGTAATTCCACGGCGAATCTGTACAGGGCAAGACGCCCTAATAAAGTTGTTTTGTTGTTTTTTGTTGATTAAATTTATAATTCAAAAGTTTTATATATTATTTTTTACAATTACAATTATTTTATTTCCAAAACGCCATATCCCGCAAGGGATACTTGCGCCAAACAAGGATAAAAGTTTATTTACATAAGTTATTTACATTATTCAACGCATGAAAACATTAGAGATCCAGATTTTGTAGAAAGTTTAGAATGTATTTACAAAATGAATTGAACTTTAAATATGATTTTTTTTTATCGGAAATCAAATCGTTAAATTCACAAACAACTAGTTCATTCTTCATTCTATAATCTTGAAATTCTGGGCAATCGATCAGTAGATATCTTGAGGTTTGTTCCTCAATACCACAAAAGCAACTTGAATCCTCCACTGCTTTTATTCTATTTAATTTTTTTTTGAAATTTCCGTGGTTTGTAACACACAAATTGAGTAATATAAAATAATTCAAAAGTTATATATATTATGGATTGTCCAAAAAGTACTTGTTCCAAAATCACGTTATTAGGTACCGCTCAACAAGAGCAACCTAGTTTAGGATATTTGTAACAATGAATAATATATGATGGAAAAAGTACTTTAAAATTTCAAAGCATAGACACAGCTAACAATAAGCTAATATGTGTAACATCATTCTCTTCGAATTATTACATGTTTTGATAATTATAATTTAGATTTACATGAATTAGCTGTTGGGTGAGTAAATAATGTTACAACTTAAAAAGGCTTTATTGTACGAGTGGGTTTTACAGATAACGGGAATTTCAGAAAAGTAAAATCCTCTGAAATACATATAAATAATGTGGAGCCCACTTCTGCGACCTCCACAAGGCTTACCCACAGTACCTCATTGAAACCTGGTGGACAATGATGAATGCTCGACGTACACTTCGTTCTTGTCGAAGTAGCTTCACCATGGTCCACCAGTTTTCTATGAGGTACTGTGGGTGAGATTTGTGGAGGTCGCAGAAGTGGACTCCACAATAATAAACAAAACGGCTTCTGAGGATTTTTTTCTTGTTTTTTATTTTATATTCATATCAAGTTTTCAAGTATTACAAACCTTTCTTTAAGAGTCTATAATAAAATTGATCACCTATACTCCTGTAGAAGGGTTTGTAATGTACCAGAAAGTTTGAGAAGAATATAAAATGAAACAAAAGAAACTCTCGTAAACTGTTGTGTTTATTATTTACTAGCCGAATGACCCGGGCAACGCCCGTGTTTTACCCGATTGAATGTTTTGATTCAAATACTATTTGTTACAATTATAAATTGGCGCCTTAAATAATTGCATATGTTAGTTAATAACTATAGCCTATGTGCTTTATCTGTCTATGTACTGTTGGCTTCCGTAGGCGTCTCTTACTGGGAAAAAGAAAGAGAGGATTCCATTTGGTTATTATCTAATATATGCATTTATTTAGGGAGCGACACGCTCCAACACAATAGTTACAAAGACGAAATAGCGAGTGGAAGGGGGGGGGGGGGGGGGGCATGAACACAAAGGTGGCGTGATCGTAGCCAACCAATAGGAGGGCGCCATTCCAAAAAAAAAAAAGCAAACGGTGACAGAGGTGAATGATTAAGAGGTGAAGAATTAGGAGATGAAGAATTGATGACGCTCGTAACTGTATATAGAATATAACAGGAATTTATAAGAATGCCGTCTGCACAAGAAAAGGCATAATGATGGAATTGAAGAATTCACCTCAATAATGTATTTTTTTTTTTTGCTTATCCCTAGTACCCTTGGTACAGGCCATGATAATCATGGTGGATAGAAGTAGGCGACTGCTTTTTTACTGTAAGTGCACTTACATGTCTACACATGTGAAAATCAGTTCGACTTTGCACTTACAAATGTGCCAAAGTCCCGTTTGGTTACTTGCACTCGCTGGTGGGATTGGACTTTTGCAAGAATCGGAGGCCATTGGAGCATTTTTTTTATCAGAAAAAAGTTCCCAATGAGGGAATCGAACCCGGGTCGTAGCGATCACCTCAATAATGTATTTTATTATTGTGTTTGTTTATTTACTCCAGACTGACAGATAGACAACGTTGTTATTTATAATTTTAATAATGCTGATCTCTCTGGGTAAAAGTATATTGCTAACAATGATACTGATATAATCATAATGAAAAAAACATTATTTAAAATGAAACTTCACCTCGCTCGTTGTTTCTTTTTCTTGAATAGACAGCATTCTTATAGACTCATAGACAAAATGAAGTCTTTGAAGGAGACAGTTGGTGACGAGATTTGAAATTAAGGCCACTTTTCATAGGAACTTTAAAATTTCATAAAACTCAAAGTCGGGTAGTTAGTGTTCGACACCTCAGGGGAACCCGGGCTATGTCTAAAATTGTCATAACGCTCAAATAACAAGTCAAAGCTAATAAAATAATATATTGTTAAATTGACAGCTATGATTATGAGTATTCACCTTGATGTTTTACATTCCTCCTTGGGGGCTGGTAGAAGGATGGTCTAAACCGTTGGTTTTCGACCGCTACGACCCATGTTCGATTCCCGCATTGGACACTTTTTTCTAATTAAAAAAAAAAATGCTCTAATGGTCACCGATTCTTGCAAAAGTCCAACCCAACAGCGAGTGAAAGTAACCAAACGGGGCTCTGACACATTTGTAAGTGCAAAGTTGAACTGCTTTTCACATGTGTAGACATGTGGTACACTTACAGTAAAAGCAGTCGCCAACAACTACCCACTATGATATTCATGGCCTGTGTAACATGTACTAGGGATGGTGATAATTATAAGAACGCTACGTATGCTTTAGCTTTATTTTTAGCTGTGAAAAAAATATTGAAGGCTTTGATAAAGAGACTCCAGAAAGTTTTGAAAAAATGTGAAAAGTTTAACGCCGTGTTCACACGTTTTTAATCTCCATATACATTTATGAACAAAACTTAGGGAGGGGAAAGGGAGGAGTCTTTGATGTCGTTAGTCGTCTATTTTTTTTTTAAGGAGACAGAGGTAATTTTGTTCATATAGGTTATCTCGTGTGTCTTCAATAAAGGTAACTGTGTATCAAATATATTCCAAAGTAATTTTCTGAATCCCGATATACATCCTAAAAGGTACAACTTCCTTAAGTTTTGTCCATGAGGGTATTACAGAGGGATATAATAAATATGAAGAAATATTATTAAAAAATAGATATTCTCTATTCATTAGAGAGAGAGAGAGAGAGAGAGAGAGAGATAATGATTAAAGGAAGGACCGAGAGACAGTGATCACAACTCGTCCATTAAAACCTCCATCAACCTCAGACTTCCTGGATGCTCCCAACATCACAATGGCCGACATCACCCTTGCCCCTGCCAACCTAACCTAACCTTCACCTTTCTTGTTTCACCTTATCGCTTTTTGTTTTGGCTTTGTTTACGACTCATTTGTCTCTCTTTATCTTTTAGTACTCATTCAGAAAGTCTTTTATCTTCTTATTTTGTTAACCTTAAAGATTAAATAGGGTCTGTATAATGGCATGTTCGTTTTAGAGATAGCTATTTTTTTTTACACAAATAAATTTACTGGCAATGCGTTTCTTTTAAATATCATCAAATATTATATATACAGATGATCTCTACATTTGGCGAAACCGCTGAGAAGGTTTACTACTGATGAGCCAAGCCCTCTCATTCAATAACTCATATCATTGCAGTAAGGTCTGTAGAGATTTGATTATATTTAAAAGAAACGCATTGCCAGTAAATTTATTTGTGTAAAATATTAACGATAGATGGCAATTAAATTTAATTTACTAATATATATATATTTGCTTATCCCTAGTACACGTGGTACAGACCATGATAATCATGGTGGGTAGAAGTAGGCGACTGCTTTTACTATAAATGCACCACATGTCTACACATGTGAAAAGTAGTTCGACTTTGCACTTACAGGTATGCCAGAGCCCCCTTTGCCATGAACCAGAAATGGCTATTTTAATAAGAAGTCTTTTTCATTTTTATAAACTTTTCGTTAAGAGAATTTGCCATTTGGTCAGGATAAAACTAGAGCATGTAAATGTAGAGAACAGAGCAAGGTTAAAAATGATAAATTAGAGATAAATTAAGAAAAATATATCTTCTTATCGTGCAACAGAAAGTTGGTTTGCGCCATCTCTCGGAATAAATATAAACTTGATTTTTAATTTTATTCCAGAATTAACCAAATACCCATTCTTGATTAATCAGAAAAGCTAACCATGTACGCGTTTCGGGCTGTTGGCCCTCATCAGCGTGTTTTTAAATTCAATGGTAGACGGTCCTGGCTACGTATTTGTACTACGCCTTACACCGCGTGTCTACACATGTAATTCCAGGTTACGATAGATATTGTGGGTTATAACTGCTGCTAACAGTCAAATACACTGATTGTATATATTATTATATTTATTTAAGTAACCCAGGTTCCTGGAGCGTACAGAAGTCGCCAACTACCCGGGATGTCCTTCTGACCTAAGTCTTCTTGGATTTATATACAATACCAGTGGAAGTCCAATTAATGAGGTGTCGCCAGGCAGATTTCTTTCTTGGGAGATTTTCTAGGGATCCTGGACATATGTTGGTGATACCTAGGAGAGTGGCTGTCTGGAATCTTTGGTATTGGAAGGTTGGGCAAGTGAAGAGGAGGTGGTCTACGGTTTGGTATTCATCTTGGCAGTGGGGGCAAGTTGGGTCTATATTGTATATATAGTAATTGAATATGTATATTACAAAAAGAGTTTTTCAGTTGGTTTTAAAATATTATATATAGAATTATTGATCATTTTCTTGATACATGAATATTATTATAATATTTGCTGGTTCTGTTGAGTGCATTGGTACTAAATGGTATTGGTATGTAGTCGTGGAAAATCTTGAAAATATAAATAAAAACGGTTTAAATAATTATTTTCTAGTTTGTTTTAATTAAGCTTATAAAATACATAATTTGAGAAAGTATTGTCTGATTTAAGGCGTAAGAATAAAGAAAATGAAAGACTTATTTACATATCTACAGTAAGGTTTGAGCCGGCCAACGGGAAACAACAACAATGGTTTTATAAAGGGAAATCTGAGACATTTTGCGGTGGACCTTACAGAGTAATTTGATCTAAAAATTATAATTTTAAAATATAATACCATTTTTCTCTATAACATATATACATATATAAAAAGATGCGAGCCATAGCCTGAAACCATGGTATACAGGTTAGCTCTGGTTTGAATTTACCAAAACTGGTGTTATGGCTTATTCCTTGTCACCGCCCCATAAAATATATAACTTCCCCAAGTTTTGTCCATGAGTGTGTGTATACTTATACATCTTCTATATATATATATAAATGAATGTTTGTATGTTTGTTTGTATGTCCTGTATACAAATTCGCAGTAGTTCACTAATTCAAACCAAAATTTACATACATAGGTAAAAAAATATGGGGAAGACGATAGGCTATTTTAAAAATATAAAAATCAATTATTAAAATTATATATCCAAATTATTCTACTTAGCTCGCGAGCAGCGCCTCTAGCGGTGAAGATGGGAGGTAATATCAGCTGACCTAATGTACATGTAAAATTTGGAGCGGGACGTTTCACAAGAGTGACATCCACGGCGCCAATTTATAATTGTAACGAATAGTGTTTGAATAAAACATTTAATCGGGTAAACTCGGGCGTTGCCCGCGTCATTCGTTTAGTATTATATAATTATATATCATGTAAAAAAAACAATTAAGACTAAGCATAAACCACTCCTTATTTTCTTATATAACCGCGGGTTTCCCATATATGTCAATTCAAACAAACACACGTTTTCCTTTTTGAAAAATAATTTTAAAAAATATATATATGCGTTTCTTTTAAATATCATCAAATCTCTACAGACCGTACTGCAATGATATGAGTTATTGAATGAGAGGGCTTGGCTCATCAGTAGTGAACCCTCTCAGCGGTTTCGCCAAATGTAGAGATCATCTGTAGAGATAATATTTGATGATATTTAAAAGAAACGCATTACCAGTAAATTTATTTGTGTAAAAAAAAAATAGCCATCTCTAAAACAACATGCCATCATACAGCCCGTATTTAATCTTTAAGGTTAACAAAATAAGAAAAACTTTCTGAATGAACACTAAAAGATAAAGAGAGACAAATGAGTCGTAAACAAAGCCAAAACAAAAAGCGATAAGTTGAAAGAAGAAAGGTGAATATATGCTAAAAGTTAAAACATTCTTAAGGTTTGTGTGTCTATGAGTGCATATTTATTCAAAGTGAACTATTGACCAGATATCTTAAAGATAGAGGCTGCCTGGCCGGCATTCATAGTTCTTATAATTAAATATACTTTGGCCTGTAAATCTTTTTAAATTAAACTATCGTCTAGATAGTTATTTATGTGGGATTGGGGACAAAAACACTGATTACAATATACAAATGAACATAACGATAAATTATAACTCCACAATTTATATAGTTTATTTGAGATTTGATTAGAAAACAAACTCTTTATTCTCTAAACACTCGGGCGAAGATAATTTGAAACAATTTTATTGAAAACTAGTATATACAAGGTGAAAACATAGTACAAATGTAATATTGTACTGGGATAAGGTGCATAAATTAAGAAAAAGGCATCTCCTTATCGTGCAACTGAAAGTTGCTGATGGCTTGCGCCATCTATCGGAATAAATATCAACTTGGGTGGGTATTTGGCCAATTCTGGAATAATTAAAAATCAACGAGAATAGTTGATATTTATTCCGATAGATGGCGCAAGCCATCAGCAACTTTCAGTTGCGCGATAAGGAGATGCCTTTTTCTTAATAGTATATACAAGGTTGTTCCAAAAGTTCGTAAAAATTTGCAAAAAAAAAAAAAAAAGAAATACCAATATTATTCATCATAATAATATTCGCCGTTATGTATAATGTCTTTGTATTATGTATTATTATGTATTTGCCGTAATATTATTCGACGAGTAATAAGAAAAACAACATTTTAAAGAAAAACACGAACTTTTGGGACAACTTTATATTACATAAAAAAGAATGAGAACATTTACAATGGATTGAATTCATGAGCGAGAAAGGCTCCACCACCTCGATAGAGTCCTCCTTCAGACCAGGAGAGGTCTTCTTGTACCTTCCTCAGTTCCAGGAAGTGATTATATATACCCTCGAGTAAAGATGTACTCGGGTGAAAACTCGGGCATTCCCCGGGTCATTCATCTAGCCGTATATATTGCCACGTGGAAAATTAGGAACGACAAACTTCGGGATGACACAGCAATTTATTTCAGGCAAGAACAAACTATGAAAGATAAACAGAAGATAAGCAATGAGGGAAGTTTACCGAGTAGCAAAATATAAACATAAAAAATGATGATCTGTTATTAAAATAATAAATATCTTGTTAGATAGCTCCTTCCCTCGTGGTTACTGAAATGGATCTGACGTGCTTCTGCCAAGGATTCCATCGAAGTCTTGGAAGTTTGTCCCTAGTACCTTTGCGTCCTTTTTCTTGTGGCGTGAAGAGCGGCTTTGTCGTTGTATCGTCTATAGGGACATCGTCATTTTGGAAGGAAGTCTTGGCTTTGACACGGCGGTGGAATCCTGGAGCCAGTCTCAGAAAATGTAAATCACAGCACCTATGGCCTCTAAGTCTTCTCGGCGATTTTCAGTTTGTCTTCCCTAATTTACCCAGCATCTCTACCAAAAGCAATTGATTTAGGGCAAGAACAAGAACAAATTATGAATGAACAAGGGCAAGAGCAAATTATGAATGATCTTCTTTCTTATCTCCACACTGGGTGAAGTAAAATGCATCTGCCTTTGTCATTAAGACTGGGAGCACTACTCAGTGGCAGGCCGACTTAGCTCCAAAAAAAATGGCCGCCTCTGACATGAGGAACAGACGCCATGTACAGCCGCTCCTAACATGGAGTACAAACACTGCTCATCCTGTATCCCTGGATTAGGAGCCCTTACAGGGTACTATCAGCTGGGCCAGCTGAGCCCAGGTTTTTTAGTGAGCTTGTTACTGCTCCCCCTCCTCCTTTTTCATCCGGGCTTGGGACCGGCAAAGGCGGAGTTTAACTATAAGAACAACTAAGAACAAAGCAATGAGGGAAGTTTACAGAGTAGCAAAATATAAACATAAAAAATGATACTCTGTTAATAAAATAATAAAAACTTTGCTACAATATTGTTGTATTTATAAGGAGATAGCGTGCCATCTAGTTATAAGAAATGGAAGCCTATAATCACGAATATTTCATCGCACTAAGGACAGTAGAAACGTTTGTTTTATATTTAAAAAGAGAAACAATAGTGCTTAAATGCTTCCATTTCTTTATTTTTTTTTAATACACAAAATACCTCTTTGTTGACATGTCGTACCTACATGCTTCCCCAACCTAAACATCAGCTATTTTAGCCGCCTTCAAGTCATTTTATTTCTAAAAAAAAAAAAAAAGTTAAAAGCATTCTTTTTCGAATAAGGTCATTTTTCACTTTTATCATTTCACTTTCGATATTTTCAGAAATTCCTTGTGTCATACGTACATTGTCATACGAACAATAGGCATAATATAAGTTTTAGTTCCTTACCATAACACGTTAATGATAAACTTGTAATGGTATGTTTATGTTGGAGGCATGTAAGTGTGTGTCTCTTGAAGAGAAGTAGGCGGGGGTGAAGTGTAGGCGGGTCATACAACGGGGACGTCTGTAAACATGACAAATTATAACATTTCACACTGAAGAGAACTCAATAATTTATAACTAACAAAAAGAATGTTTGGTTAGAAAGCTGTTCAAAACGTAAAATATATTTTAAAAAATCATTTTAACAGTAGGTCAAGATGGTTAGTTTTTTCTTCAACATCTGGAATCACATATGTGTTTTATTGAATATTTATATAGTTGCTGATACTCCACATTCTCTTTGGTGCCATGATGAATAAAACACATCAGTAAATCAAATAAACAAACTCAGTTAATAACCGTTAGGTTTTCTTTTTTTTTTTAGCCAAGCTGTCGAGTTAAAATGTACATCCTCTAGGAGTCAAAGAATAATAAATAACACAAAGCAATAACGCGCCATCTATACATATAAAATGAAAGGATTTAAAAGCATGAATGTTTCTTTTATACATAATACAAACTTCTACTGCCCTTACTGCGATGAAAAAATATAATGGGAGAGCTTGGCTCATCAGTGGTGAACCCTCCCAGCGGTTTCGCCAATTTAATCCACCAGACCGCTTCTCAGAGTTCTAATACTGTATTGGACGATTTTGCTTATATACGCAGGGTTCACCACTGATGAGCCAAGCCCTCCCATTATATTTTTTCATCGCAGTAAGGGCAGTAGAAGTTTGTATTATGTATAAAAGAAACATTCGTGCTTTTAAATCCTTTCATTTTATAATAATAAATAAATTTTAAAAAAACTATGCAACCCCATATGCTATGCAAATTGTGTATCAATTTTATTATTATTATCAATAATTATCATAATCAACAAGCTTGGAGGATCTACTTCTACAAGTACTTGGTACCATGATAAATAAACACATATCAGTAAATAAAATAAACAAACTCAGTTAATAACTGCTAAGGTTTCCATTTTGTTAGCCAAGCTGTCGAATAAATCCTCTACGGGTCAAAGTATAATAACAAAAACGTCTATTTTGACTGGAGAAGCTCCCTCTATTTTTATAAATTAATTTTCTCCTGGAAAAATTTCCATCTATAAACTTTCACTGTAAATATGATAACAAAGTATTTATTAATTTTATTATTTTTATTAACAGAGTGGTCATTTTTATGTTTATATTTTGCTACTCTGTAAATTTCCCTCGTGGCTAATCTTTTGTTTACCATTCATAGTTTGTCCTTGCCTGAAATAAATTGTTGTCTCATCCTGAAGTTTTTGTCTTCCCTAATTTTCCACGTGGCAATATGATAACTTGAATTTTTTATTCGAGAAAAAAGGAATCTAGAGGAATAAGTTTATTTTATGAATTTTTAATAAAAACTCAAGATTTCGTCCCTTGGAGCTCTTATACAAAAGTTTAATTCAAACTATATATATGTTATGGATAATTTTGTTTGTTGTTAGATAAAGGGTTGATAAGAAAAACTTGATAAAAAATCCATAAAAGAAACGTTATCCCTAGATGCAATATTTCCCAAATGACATAATGCAAATGGTTATAAATTTTCGAAATTCATTTTTGGAACCGAACTTAAGTTTTGGTTTTAGGTCAACGAACAGTTTGGAACCATCGAAATCAAACTCGGAAATCTTTGATAACTAATTTAAGTCCGGAAATGATTCACCAAATCCTATGGACGTCTCACCATAGCTCATTATTCCTAATAAACCCTCATTACCAACAGCCATACACGTGGTCAGCGCACTGCAAACAATAAACTCCCAGAATAACAATAGCCACGAGGCGGAGCAACAATCCTGAAAGAGGTAACAATACGAAAAAAAGGAACGCATTGTTATCAAGAATGTCACCAAAATTGATGCTCGCTGGACAATTGAAGTCCCAATGTGACAAAGGGAGACACCAATATATAGTCTGGTGATGGAAGAGGTATGGAATCATTGTTGAAAGCGAGAGTTCACTTAAAAAAATATGTTTGAATTTATAAAATTGATTTTATTATTTTATATAAATATATATATATATTTTTAGAGAGACCTATCTTGTCCACCATTTATCCTATTGTGTTAGAACCAAACAGTAAGATACCGAGCTGAAGGAAAGTTACTTGTACCAATCTCTTGCACGGTAAATACACTCATGGACAAAACTTAAGGAAGTTGTACCTTTTAGCATGTATATCGGGATTAAGACAAAAACTCTGAAAGATATTACAGTAACCTTTATTGAAGACACACAAGATAATCAAGTGTGAACAAAATAGACTCTGTCTCCTTAAGTTTTGTCCATGAGTGTAATCATTAAAAATAAAAAAATATATATATATATTATCTCTACAGACCTGCTGCAATGATACGAGTAATTGAATGTGAGATGTGTTAAGAGATTAATTTGGCGAAATCGCTGAGAGGGTTCACTACTGATGAGCCAAGCCCTCACATTCAATTACTCGTATCATTGCAGCAGGTCTGTAGAGATAATATTTGATGATATTTAAAAGAAGCGCATTGCAAGTAAATTTATTTGTGTAAAATTTTAACGATAGATGGCAACTAAATTTAATTTACTAATATATATATATACAATTCTAATATACAAGAAATAAAATTCTTCAGCACGATTTTCTTTTCGGAAACGTAAAATCCTCTGCAATATAAATAAAAAGCAAAGATGCTTTCGAGAATGAGTTTCTTGTTTTATTGTATATTTATCTCAAGATTTCGGGTATCAAAACCCTTCTACAGGATTATATGATGTAGTATATACCTCTATAGGATTGACTGGTCCATTATATGTATGTTCCATACGTAAATACCTGTTTTTTTCCTCTTTTCGCTCTCCACTTCTTCCATCCATATTTCCAAATCCATATTCCTATTTTCCATAGGATCATTCAAATAATATTCTGTATATATTTATCATGTGTATATAATCTTTCTCCATTTTTACCCCTTTGTATATTTCCCACTTTCATAGGTTTCTCCGTCTTGTAACCCCAAGGAGAATCCTCTGTAAGACCTGTGTGTCTTAATAAAGGTTTTTTTGTGTGTGTGTATACCTCTATAGGAAGGTTTTTGTAATACCAGAAAGCTTAAGAAGAATATATAATAAAGCAAGAAACCTATCATCGAAAGATGTTTTGCTTTTTATTTATACCATTTTCTTTTCCAAATAAAATGCTTCCAACTGTTATTGCTGCAATGAGAAAATTTTGGATGGTCTTGACTTCTCAATGATAAATCCGCCGAACTTTTCTCCAGTTTAATCTATCATACCGCAAATCAACCAATATACTTTTGGTTTTATTACTATTCCTGAAAATTTAGCTTTTCCTCAAGATTTAAATCCGACGAGAAAACAACAAGAACAACAACAACAACAAAAAAAACCTATCTAAAATAGAAATTAGGGGGGGGGGGGGGGTATAGAAAGGAGCTATTTTAAAAATGAAATTCTAAAATATCTTTTTATTAAATCCTTATGTTATTTAAGAAGCATAGAGAAAAAGAGAAAACGGCAGAAGTGTGTAAATAGGATTAAGGAGAGAAATGAACTTCCTTCCATTTATTCCCAGTCCATTTCTATCTCTGAACGTTTTTTTTTTTTAATTAATTAATTGAAAATTTTCATTTCCGTCATTTTATTATGGAATCGAACTTTGGAACCGTGGCGCTTATTTCTTCATGCCAAACAACATTGACTTAGGTTAGTAGAACTTTGATGGCTGTTCTTATTATTTACGTCAACATCCCTCAGAATCCAAATTTGTACTGTATTGTTTCTATTACTGCTATGGATACCTCTGCCGCCTAAATGTAACCCCAACCGAGAACACAATTTACCAAAAAAAAAAAAAAGAAGAATAGCTCTAGTCTCTTGTACGCGTGAGATCGTACTTGCATGCGTAAAGAATATGGTGCACTTACAGTACCAACCTATTCTAGCGAGTCAAGTCGGCCTGCTAGTGAGTAGTGCTCCCAGTCTTAATAACAAATGCAGATGCATTCTACTTCACCCAGTCATGATGGATGTCAAACAGACACCATCAAGGGTCACAACTTGATACCCTAATATGATTGAGTGGAGATAAGAAATAAGAAGAAGAGACCTATTCTAGCCGCACTACAATCATCAAGTGTGACTTCCTTCAAAGAGTAGTTTCGTGGATTAATAAGATAAAGCATCATCTATATCAAACATAATTGTGACACTCTATCGGAATTCTTAAAATAAAATTTATATAATATAATAACTATTTCTTCTGTGAAGAAAACCTTCTCCTAAAGAAGAAACCACTTTCATGAAGCCAAAATCGTCTTCACGAAAGTAGAAATTAACTTTTCAAAGAAGCAACCATCCTCGTGATAGAAGAACCCACCTTCATGAAGAAGTAATCGCCTCACACGCGAAGGAAGAAACCATCTTCGCCAAAGAAGAAACCATCATCTTAACAGAGGAATTTTCCGTAAAAAAGAAATCATTCTCTTGAATAATAGACCAATTCGTTAAGAAAAACGAGCGTCATGGAAGAAGAGACCGTCTTCTTGGAGGAGAACAATTTCGTGAAGGAGAAATAATTTTCGTGGAAAAAAGGAGGAACCACCTTTTTAGAGGAGAAACAAATCTAGTGAAAGAAAAAATAACCCTCGTTAAAGATGAGTCGCGCTGTGAAAAATAAATCATTCTCGAGAAGTACAGAAAATGAAACCATTCAGTGAAAAAATAAATCTCCCCCGTGAAAAGTCCAGAAAACGAAACTATACAATGAATGAAGAAACCTCCCCGTGAAGTCCAGAAAATGAAACTATAAAATGAAGGAAGAAACCACCGCCGTGAAGTCCAGAAAATGAAACCATTCAGTGAAGGAAGAAACCTCCCCGTGAAGTCCAGAAAATGAAGCCATTCAGTGAAGGAAGAACCCTCCCCGTGAAGTCCAGAAAATGAAGCCATTCAGTGAAGGAAGAAACCTCCCCGTGAAGTCCAGAAAATGAAACCAATATCAGTGAAGGAACAAACCTCCCCGTGAAGTCCAGAAAATGAAACCATTCAGTAAAGGAACAAACCTCCCCTTGAAGTCCAGAAAATGAAACCAATATCAGTGAAGGAAGAAACCTCCCCATGAAGTCCAGAAAATGAAACCATTCAGTGAAGTTAGAAGCCACTAGCGTGAAGTTCAGAAAATGAAGCCATTCAGTAAAGGAACAAACCGCCCCGTGAAGTCCAGAAAATGAAACCAATATCAGTGAAGGACGAAACCACCACCGTGAAGTCCAGAAAACGAAATCATTCAGTGAAGGAAGAAACCTCTCCGTGAAGGAGAAACCACTCCCAAGAAGGAAAGCACAAGTACTGGTGAAAGTTCACGAGGAAGCTTCCTGACCCCTTGACCTCGGGTTGGCCTGAGAAAGGAAAAGTGGGTCCCAACCAACCAATGAGAATACACGGAGGCGGAGACTAAATTGAGAGCGAAATTTTGAACCCGAGTGCTGGCCTGTGATTGGCCGCATGGTGCCGGTATAAATACAGTAAGGGAGCCCGTGGTCATTCTGACTTCATGTGAGTTGGCAGGTGAGTGTGACGTCTCTCCCGTGATCCCGTCCTATACCTCCCGTAAACACCCCGTTGTTTCCAAGGCCCAAGAATCAGACTTGCTCATTTAGTGTATTAACCTTTTTCCTTTCAAAGTATTATATGTTTATATATAGTATATTTAAAAACTCTCTCTGTCTTTCTCTATTCGTTTTTTTTTTAAATTGCATTTCAGCGCGGATATATTATTAAGAAAATTATAAATATTTTTTTTGTAGGATTTTTCTTTATTTAAAATTACAGTTGTTTAGTTCAACCCTTATTTGGAACAAAATCAAAATGAAGTCAAAATCAAAATTTTTTCCTAAAAACCAAACAATTTCTTATTAAGATTTGTGATATTTGTTTTTAAAAGAAACTTCCATTTATTTGAAGTCTCCTTGTATTTTAATTTTGTTTTTGATTTCCAAAGCGGAGTTAGAAAACCCTAAAGCTAACCACCGCTATGATAAAGAATCATATTACAGTGAAAACATATTTGTTATAATATAATACACTGCGGCTTATGATTGTAAAACAACACTTGAAGTTACACCGCATGAGTTTCTTTTCAATGAAAAATCAAAATTTATTTCAAGGTGAAATATTGACTATTTCTAACCTTTTTGGATGAGGTATGAAAGGGTAAATTATTAAGGGTAATGATGAACGGAAAAATAAAAGTGTCCAGGGATGGGAAACATATTCGTATTAAAAAAAAAATATTTTATAACAAATACATTTAGCTCATTTTCAAAAGGTAGTATATTGATACACATTTTAAACGATATTAAAAAAAAAAAAGAAAAATGCATCTCCTGATCTATGTCTTTATCCACCTGATCCCAGTGAAATTTCACTTTTTAAAAGTTAAAAAACGCTTTATACAGATCTCTTATACTGTAATGATAAAATTGAAATGAAGAAAGGGCCTCTAGCTCATCAGTAGTGAACCCTTCCAGCGGTTTCGCCAGTTTAACCTCTCTACTAGACCGCTTTAATATTAAGAAAGAATATTTACTATTCGTTCGATTCCCGCGGGATTTAAGACCAAACTGCATTTAAGACCAATAATTTTTCGTCAAGTGGCTTGGTCTTAAATAAGGAATCAACTAAAGGAATTTTTAAAGAAATGGAAAGTCTTTGATATCGCCGGTCGTATGTTTTTTTTTTTTTTTTTTTTTTTTTTTTAAGGAGACAAAGGAAATTTTGTTCACCCATGCTTATCTCGTGGGTCTTCAATAAGGTCACTGTATTATCTTCCAGAGTTATTGTCCCGATATACATGCTAAAAGGTACAGCTTCCTTAAGATTTTTTTCCATGAGTGTATATATACAATGAAAAGTCTATTAGTTTATTTCTCATTATAGAGAGTCCTCAAGCAAATATATCCTTTTTTCTACCAACCTTTAAATGTTGCTCTGCCTTTTTTAAATAGAAAGTTCCGTCTTGGTCCTCTCCAAAATGTCCAGATGCCTTCAATCACTTCATTATAATCGTCGAATATATTTTCTGTCAAATATGTTTTTTAAATGTCCGGGACAGAGGAGAATAAGGGAGATGTTTGATCATTTTGAAGAGAACTGCATACATTACCTTCCTAATATAAAATAATAAACATTGGATTTTGAATTATCGGGATTTTGGATTGTCGGGATTTTGTATTATCGGGATTTTGAATTATCGGGATTTTGGATTGTCGGGATTTTGAATTATCGGGATTTTGGATTGTCGGGATTTTGAATTATCGGGATTTTGGATTGTCGAGATTTTGAATTATCGGGATTTTGGATTGTCGGTATTTTGAATTATCGGGATTTTGGATTGTCGGGATTTTGAATTATCGGGATTTTGGATTGTCGGGATTTTGAATTATCGGGATTTTGGATTGTCGGGATTTTGAATTATTGGGATTTTGGATTGTCGGGATTTTGAATTATCGGTATTTTGGATTGTCGGGATTTTGAATTATCGGGATTTTGGGTTGTCGGTATTTTGGATTATCGGTATTTTGAATTGTCGGGATTTTGAATTATTGGGATTTTGGATTGTCGGGATTTTGGGTTGTCGGGATTTTGGATTGTCGGGATTTTGAATTATGGGGATTTTGGATTGTCGGGATTTTGAATTGTCGGGATTTTGAATTGTCGGGATTTTGTATTGTCGGGATTTTGAATTATCGGGATTTTGAATTGTCGGGATTTTGGATTATAGGGATTTTGGGTTGTCGGGGTTTTGGGTTGTCGGGATTTTGGATTGTCGGGATTTGGGTTGTCGGGATTTTGGATTGTCGGGATTTTGAATTGTCGGGATTTTGAATTGTCGGGATTTTAATGGTAGTCGAGATTTAACAAGAAAAGCCAACCACATTCGCGTTTCGGTCTGCTGACCCATTTTAATTCCCTTTAGACTTTTTTTTATCCCGGATTACGCCGCACATTTTTGTTTGTTAAAAAACCTGTGAAGATATCCTTGGTGGATCATCAACGTACAGTCTTCATCAAGCTGATGCGGGACAACAATCCGAAACACGTACATGGTTGGCAATATTTCTTGATAATTCGGAAATATTGGCCGATTTATAAAAAGAAAATTAACGCACAGTATTTTCCCGATAGACGGCAGTAAGCTATCAGCAATATTTAGTTGTACGATCAAGAGTTGTCCTTTCAATGTTTTAAAAATTAATATACAGTCATGGACAAAACTTAAAGAAGTGGAAAGTCTTTGATGTCGCCTGTCGTCTGTTTTTAGTAAGGAGACGGAGATAATTTTGTTCCCACTTAGTTATCTCGTGTGTCTTCAATAAAGGTCACTGTAATAACTTTCAGAGTTAATGTCCGGTATACATGCTAAAGGGAACGACTTCTTTAAGTTTTATTCATGAGTGTATTTTTACTTGTTTTGTTCTCTTCTGTAATGGGTGTTTTGCTGTCCACCCACAAGAGGGAGTTTCAATAAACGATTGTTGGCCCAGTTAGCAAGCCAGAAAGCAACAATGATATTTGGAGGATTCTTGAATGGGGATGGTCACTGAATTCTGTCTGAAGTTGCTGCCTCGCTGCGGTCTGTTCTTCGTTTGCCGCACGGCGAGCTGTGGAGGAGAATCTTATATCAACTTCACTGATCCCAGCCAGAATCACTTTATTATTTCAGAAATATCTGGACATTGTGGCGGAATTCTCAGCTGTGGATGTTCACCGAATGTCTGGATTGATCCTGGCTACGTAGCTTCCTTCTGTTTATTGAGGTTCTAGAGTGATCTGTACCAGCCAGAAGAGGGAGCGACATGTCTCAATTCAGCAAGTCTGATCTATCCTCTACCTTGGATGATGGAATCGAGCGCACACGTTCTTTGATTTTTATTTTTAGCATTGTTTGCCTTCTTAAGCGCATACATATATAACATAAAGTAACGAGAGGATGATATTTATGTTCCAATGTACCAAAAGAAGAACCTCTCCCTTTAATTATGAATCAGAGCGATGCATTTGTTCATCACTCTATTAAAAACAATTTACAAGTAATGATAAAGAATGAGTTACAACACCAGTTTAGGCAAATTCAGACAAAAAGTCCAACAACCTGTTTACCATGATTTAGGCTTTGATCCCTCAACGGTACAGGGGCGGTTTCGGTTTCGTAAGACCCTACGAAAGGGGTTATAAAATAGGTCGAGTTTACCAAACAGGTGTTTAAGCTGGTGAAGTAGTAAGACCCGACTTTAAGGCAAGATTGCGGGAGGATGGTTTTCATGTACCAAAAAAGGCACCTCTCCCTTTAAAGGTACCTCTAAAGGATGCCTCTTTTTCTACATGGAAATCATCCTCTCACAACTTTGTTATAAACTTGTCTGTAAATCAACTCTTGCCAATTCACCAACTTAAAAACCTGTTTGGTAAACTCGACCGATTTGATAACCCCTCTCTAGTAAGATGTTCTGAAATCGAAGCCGGCCCTGTACTGATAAAGGCCATTAGCCCGAAACCATGTTATACAGGTTGAATTTTTGTCTGAATTTTCCTAAACTGGTGTTGGGCTAATTTTTTATCATCATTAGTAAAGTTATTTTATTAGTGTAACGCAATAGTGCCATCTTACTAATGTACATTTAAAGGGAGAGAGGTCTTTTTTGGAACACATATGAACATTGTGAAAAAATAGTACAAATGTGACATTGTACTGGAATAAGGTGCATAAATTATGAAAAAAAACATATTTATTCTGATAGATGGCGCAAGCCATCAGCAACTTTCAGTTACACGATAAGGAGATGCCTTTTTTTCATAACATTGTTATCACCATGACATATATGTATACCATGAAATATTCGGTAGATATAATCTCGGAATAAAAGACTCATAAATAAGTATTCTCCATAGGAAGTCTAAGTAAAAGAGTTATTACCATCAGAGTACTCTGTCTTTTAACTAAGTACTCTAGTTTTTATTAATTGATCTCTGAGACTTTTATTACGTATCTTTTCGTGGTACATCAAAATTTCAATATATTCAAATATATATTTAAAATAAAAGCTACCTCTCCCTTCACAATAGGCTCACAAACTATACGTTATCTACATTATGGCCGTATTAGTAATCTATAAGACTCGTGTCAATGGTAGACTGTATTTGGAAAACTACTTCTGTAGCTGTTTGAACATGCGTCTAAGATGTTTCATAGTAGCCCTGTGCCCTCTTGAGTAAACCCACTGAAAACATAATCTTCTTCAAAAGAATTAATAGAAATAAGTTTGAACATGCGTCTACAATTTTTAATAGCCCTATTCAGCTACCTTGAACTCACTAAAAAGCATAATGTTATTCAAAAACATCGTTAACGATCAGTTCAAACGTGCATCTACAATGTTTTCCAAACCCTGTTCAGCTGCAGTAAACTCACTGAAAAGCACAATATACTTCAAAAACATCCTTAGCGATCAGTTTAAACGTGAATCCACAATGTTTCATAGCCGTGTCCAGCCACATTGAACTCACCGAAAAGCACAATACACTTCAAAAACAACTGTAGCGATCAGTTTAAACGTGTATCTACAATGTTCCAAAGCTCTGTTAAGCTACAGTGCACTCACTGAGAAGCTGAAACATCTACAAAAATGTGTTGAAATCAGTTCGAGACTATGCAATAAACTTTCAGTCACTGAAAAATAAACACCAAATATATTCAAAATTTTCTAATTAACACAAAAACACAAGTACTATACTTAAAATACAAGTTCATCGAACTCTGGTAAACCTCCAACTTCCTTAACCAGTAATCCTAACCTATCTAAAAAAGATTTCTATTTACGAAAAACAAAACAGTTTGTTTCCTCTAAGCTATCTTTTTATAGGAGAACCATTCACCTTAATGGGCTGGTTACAGATTTCGATTAGGTCAATGTAAATACTGCTCAGGAACCCGGATGGTAAGGGATGTGTAAATAAATGCTGTAAATAAGGATGTGTGGTTATGTAAATGTTTGTGGCAGGATGTAAATAGGGTTTCCTGTAGATCTACCCTACATTCACCCTTAATTACCTTTAAAATACTTCAATTTGGGTTGCTATTTCCTAGATTGTCCTAAAAAGAGAGCCTCAAACCGTCTTCTTGGATTAAGCTGTATCAAGTAGATCTACCCTACATTCGCTGAGTTCTTTTAATTACCTTTAAAATACTTCAGTTTGGGTTGCTATTTCCTAAATCGTCCTAAAAAGAGAACCTTAAACCGTCTTCTTAGATTAAGCTGTATCAACATTTTTATAAAACGACACTTGAAGTTACACCGCATGAGTTTCTTTTAAACGAAAAATCAAAATTTTATTTCAAGGTGAAATATCGACTATTTCTATCCTTTTTGGATGAGGTATGAAAGGGTGAATTATGAAGAGTAATGATGAACGGAAAAATAAAAGCGGAACATTGTGGGTTCGATTCCCATCCCTGGACACTTTTATTTTTACGTTCATCATTACTCTTCATAATTCACCCTTTCATACCTCATCCAAAAAGAATAGAAATAGTCGATATTTCACCTTGAAATAAAATTTTAATTTTTCGTTTAAAAGAAACTCATGCGGTGTAACTTCGAATGTCGTTTTACAATCACAGGCCGCAGTGTATTATATTGCAACATTTTATAGTCGATTCTTTATTTGAGATTGATATATAGGAATGTAGATTGACGTTCTCTCTATTTATCATTATATAATCTTATTTATTCATATTTATTCAATTTTGTAATTAACCATATATAATTTTATATGAACATTGTAATAAATCAGTTTCAAAACCAAATTTCATCACGAAAACATTTTTAAGAAAAAGGCATCTTCTTATCGTGAAATTGAAAGTTGCTGATGGCGTGCGCCATCTATCGGAATACATATCAACTATTCTCTTTAATTTTTAATTATTCCAGAATTGCCCAAATACCCATTCTTAATTAATCAAGAAAAGCTAACCACGGACGGCGTTTCGGGCTGTTGACCCTCATTTATCATTTATATTTATCCTAGTGGTCATTGCCATCATCGATTTTTAAGATGATTTTATTTTTAAAAAGTCACATTATTCTATAGTCAATAATAATCATTATGAACTCTACTCTTCTCTCTCTACAGTAAATATGCAAATAATAACTTACTCATATGTATATAAACATTTATCTTGGAATATGATGATAAATATTAAATTTTGGACGGATTAATATTGTAGCGTAGAAATCAAGTCTTTGTATATCTTAAGATGTAAGCGTATTTATTGATGACGTCAGTACGACAAGTCGACAATTGTTAACCAAACTATCTACAGCTAGAGAATATTGAGCAAGCAAGCAAAGAAATATTTTGATCATTATTTTACATAAACAGAGTAATATATATTTATATTTAATTAAAAAGGCATATTTTGGATCAAAAAATCATTTATTATACCAATATTTCAGTTGGCCGAACGCCAACCTTTATCAAGGTGTTATAACATTTTAAAGTGTGTCAACAACAAAGTTTTGTTTTTGTTGTTGACACACTTTGAAATGTTATAACACCTTGATAAAGGTTGGCGTTCGGCCAACTGAAATATTGGTAAAATAAATGATTTTTTGATCCAAAATATGCCTTTTTAATTAAAGATTTATCTATGGATTGCTCTATTCTAAAAATATATTTATATAATCTGTTGAATATTTTCATTAAATAATTAAATTAAAATATAAAATATTAATTAGTTCTTCGCCACATGTATTATGGTCATGTATTCAATTAAATTATAAAGATAAATTATAATATCATAGTAATCTCTTCCATTCTTGGGATTCTCCTGGAAGGTTCTAAGTGATGAGTGGTGTGGGTGAAATTGGTTTATATATACAGATCACTCGATAAAGAATAAAGAATAATGGATTGACTTAGACCCAGAGCAGCAGCTTTACACACCCAAGATAGTGGATATTGCTGCTGCTGTGATGGAGATGCTTGGAGACATCTGAGGCTCTTCTTTGGACACGACAACTCAATAAAGAAAGGATCAGATAATATTTAGTGATTAGGAAAGCAACTGAAAACTAAATCAAAACTTCATTTTATAAACCTAGAGTTTCGCTAAAGAAAAAAATTATAATTCATCATAAAGTAGCGTTATGATAAATTTCATTTAAAAAACTATAAATGTTCATCACAACGATTTTTTATTTTTATTTTAAAAATACAAGTTTTCAAGTGTTGATTGCTCTTCAACAAGTTTAATAAAAACATTGACTGTTCCTTACAAGAAATTTTTGTTATAGTCGATGTAAGTCCGCTGAGAAGAGCGATTATTGCTTGAAAGATTGTATTTAAAAATAAAATCATTGTGAGAAAATACTTGTAGTTTTTAAACGCTTTTCACAATTTTATATTGGATTATTATTATTAATAATTTATTTTCGTGGATAACTCTGTTTACAAAGACTACGCAAAAAAAAAAAAAAAGAATTCTAAGATATCAATCCATCAAATGGAATCCTTCCACACAACTCCACAGAGTATTTATAAAACAGTCAGGTGTATTCTCAGGTCGTGGAACTGACTGACTCTGTTTAAGGATAATTGACCAATTGAGATGGCCATCTACCCCCATTGTCGTGGAACTCTCCTCCCACTTTGTAATTGTACAAGTTCTCTATGTGACGTTTATAATCTTGTAACGCCATCCCATAGATCCTCTTAGCCAATAGAAAACCGTGTTGGTGTTGTGTCCAATGAAGAGCTTCAGATGTTTTCATGGATCTCTATCATAGAAGTCGCAATGTTCTCTACCTTGGGTGTGTCAATGTCAATTTTCTGTTGTTTTTGTGGCCAATGAAGAGCTTCAGATGTCTCCGTGCATCTCTATCACAGCAATGTTCTCTATATTGGGTGTGTCAACGTGTCCATGTCAGTTTTCTGTTGTTTTTGTGTCCAATAAAGAGCCTTTCTGTTGTTGTTGTGTCCAACGAAGAGCCTTTTTGTTATTGTTGTCTCCAAATGAAGAGTCTCCGATGTCTCCGTGCATCTCTATCACAGCACAGTTGCAATATTATCTACCTCTTCATTGGAAAATGGATGCCGTTTCCACGTTAGTAGCCTTAGAAATGGACCAGAATTAGGTCGAATATTCTAAGGCTCCAAGGGGGCCCTCAGGAAGGTGTGGTCTGACTTACCCCCCACCCCATAGAAAGTCATAGTTTCCATATTTAAACGTCAATTCTGTCAAAAGTAATATCCATACTGTCTTAAATATAAAACTATAAATACAAATCAGTGTTTTGATCACGCATATCTTTAATGTCAACTTCAACAAGTGGCAGCAGCCTTTGAGTTCTCGAGATGACAACAAATAAGATTATGGATGCTAATTTATGAGAAAACAAGTCCATATTCAAATGAGTAAACATTTTCCAACTACCTCCTCTTTCACTTTAAGTATTCTTCAGTAATAGAACTCTTAACTACATCGTTGACCTAGAGATTAGAATATGTTTATACTATTAGAGTACACAAATAGACATGAAGTATGTTTTTCTACTTCTTGATGAGGATTTCTTATGATCCGACATACCCTTGCAGAGGTATAGCAGTATATAGAACTGATTAAACTATATCTTCATATCCACTCATGGACAAAACTTAAGGAAGTTGTACATTTTAGAATGTATATCGGGATTCAGTCAATAACTCTGAAAGCTATTACAGTGACCTTTATTGAGGACTAGCGGATGTGTACCCGGCTTCGCCCGGGTTTTATCCGAGTGAAAGTTTGCCTAACGAATATTATATATTATGAAGTATAATAAACAATGTTAAAGATTAGTTTTAATTATTAATCAAGATTTTGTGTGAATATGTGAGAAAGATGTAATATCGTTGTTGTTTTCTTGGCCGACTGTTTTACATATGGTGTTATCTTAAAATTGCTTGTTTTGAATATTTTTTTAGATTGAGATTATTAGCTAGTATGTAAAAAAATTAACTCTGTTGAATTTTTTTTTGTATTTATATATAAATAAAATTAACTCTGTTGATTTTTTTTTGTATTTAATCGATAACACCGAAGTTACGCATGTTAATGTTAGGAAATATATTTTGATGTTAAGCAAAACCTGCTCCATCTTGTTTTACATAAATGTTGAAAATTTGGTTGAAATTGATGCATTGTAACGAAAGTTTTTAGTGAACAACACTTATGAAATTTCCATTTTATTAATATAGATACACCAGATAACCAAGTGTGAACAAAATTGTCTCTGTCTCCTTCAAAAAAGAAATAGGTGACCGACGATATCAAAGTATGAAACTTCCTCAAGTTTTGTCCATGAGTGTGAATCAATTTAACAACAAACTTCTATGATTCATCTTCTTCTTTCTTATCTCCACTCAATCATATTAGGGTATCAAGTTGTGACCCTTGATGGTGTCTGTTTGACAACTATAATGACTGGGTGAAGTAGAATGCGTATGCCTTTGTCATTAAGACTGGGAGCACTACTCAGTGGCAGGCCGACATAGCTCCAAAAGAAATGGCCGCCTCTGACATGAGGAACACACACCATGTGCAGCCGCTCCTAACATGGAGTACAAACGCTGCTCATCCTGTATCCCTGGATCAGGAGCCCTTACAGGGTACTATCAGCCGGGCCAGCTGAACCCAGGTTTTTTAGTGAGCTTGTTACTGCTCCCCCTCCTCCTTTTTCATCCGAGCTTGGGACCGGCAAAGGCGGAGTTTCTATAATTCATGATTTGTGTAAATGCCTATTTTTCAACTATAAAGCGATTAAAGAATTTATACATTGTCAGCAATAAGGTTTCTTATATAGTTGTTGAGGAGGGATTGATTGTAGGCAATTTTTAAAATAAAGGACAATTCTTTTCTATAATTAGTATGAACTAACGATGTGAGAAAAATTAGATGACAATTTGAAGAATTATTGCGAACCTTCCCAGAGAAAATTCAATTTTATTTATAATTTTATCAAAGAAATTATAATATTATAACATATTTAAAAATAAGGCTTATTTTGGATTGTAATAAGATTATTTATTGATCCAATATTTCGATGGACCAATCGTCCATCTTTTACGAGGTTTTTGTTATGAAGCACACAGCAGGTCGCGTGCTTCAGGTGAGCCACGGACGTCTTACAAGATAATTGGGCGATAAACCATCTAATATATCCCCCAAGAACACAACTAATTGCGGAAATAATCTACAACCTGCATTTTTCACCAAATGTGCAACTCTGCTGGATCAAAGGCCACAGCGGTATTCCAGGAAATGAACTGGCGGATCAGGCGGCAAAGGCTGCAGCACATTCTAATCTGCCACTATCCTTTACCACCCTCCCAAAGAGCGTCGCGCGCGGTAAAAAAAGAACAGATAGCCCTCAAAATGTGGACAGACCTCTACATCCAAGATTACTCCACCAGAAATCTACGAAGATTTGCTGCTACCCCGAAACTACTCCTCCAAATGCTTCGAAACATCAAGCATGGATCTACCTCCACAACAATCTTGACCGGCCATGGTTACATCCAGGCAGACCTTGCAACGGTATCGAAAGAAGACCCAATTTTCCCCCACTGCCAAGATGAAGACCAAACCGTAGACCACCTCCTCTTCACTTGCCCAACCTTCCAATACCAAAGATTCCAGACAGCCACTCTCCTAGGTATCACCAACATATGTCCAGCATCCCTAGAAAATCTCCCAAGAAAGAAATCTGCCTGGCGACACCTCATTAATTGGACTTCCACTGGCATTGTATATAAATCCAAGAAGACTTAGGTCAGAAGGACATCCCGGGTAGTTGGCGACTTCTGTACGCTCCAGGAACCTGGGTTATTTAAATAAATAATATACATTTTAAACAAAGAAAATATAATTAAAAGAAAAACAGTGTAATATATATAAATATTGATAATTAAGAGATTTAGAATTAATTAAAGAAATAGCGACCTTCTGCGTGTTTCATAACAAAAACCCTCGTAAAAGATGGACGATTGGTCCATCGAAATATTGAATTAATAAATAATCTTATTACAATCCAAAATAAGCCTTATTTTAAAATATATATATTATGGATTGCTCTATATTCAGAATATTAACATAGTTTTTGGATTTATTATAACAGATGGGATGCTCTAATTGTACATCATGTTAACAATGGTATTCTAAAAAACTTCACAAATTTCACTCAGACCAAACATTTCATATCTAACTTATTATAAACATATGCTTGTTCCATTTTAAAAAATCTAAAATTAGCTCAACATTTTATAATAAAGACGTGGGGTAGATTTTTGACCAGAATGTTCCACTTAAATCCAAAACGTAAATAGAAGGTGAAAGATAGAAAAGTGGGGCAAGTACACAGCAGTCCACAATAAATGGATAGGAGGCCACACATTTAACTATTAGACAAACACACATTGAGGAAATTCTATAGAAAGGAAGTATTTGATTAGGGCGTGGAGATCTAGAGGATGTCTGAAGTGATAAAAGATTCTTTTTAGTTAGGTTTTTTTTGGCTGAATTCCTGAAAGAACTTATTTGATTATCTTCTTTTATGAATAGTCAGTTCCTAAATACTTGATTCGTTAAAAAAAACATCATACATACTTGTATTTTAAGATGAATATATCGATAAAATGTGATACATAATATGAAGTCAGTTCCTAAATACTTGATTCGTTAAATAAACATCATACTAACTTGTATTTTAAGATGAATATATCGAGAAAATGTGATAGATAATATGAAGTCAGTTCCTAAATACTTGATTCGTTAAAAAAAACATCATACATACTTGTATTTTAAGATGAATATATCGATAAAATGTGATATATAATATGAATAGTCAGTTCCTAAATACTTGATTCGTTAAAGAAACATCATACATACTTGTATTTTAAGATGAATATATCGATAAAATGTGATACATAATATGAAGTCAGTTCCTAAATACTTGATTCTTTAAAGAAAAACATCATACATACTTGTATTTTAAGATGAATATATCGATAAAATGTGTTATATAATATGAATAGTCAGTTCCTAAATACTTGATTCGTTAAAGAAAAAAACATCATACATACTTGTATTTTAAGATGAATATATCGATAAAATGTGATATATAATATGAAGTCAGTTCCTAAATACTTGATTCTTTAAATAAACATCATGCATACTTGTATTTTAAGATGAATATATCGATAAAATGTGATATATAATATGAAGTCAGTTCCTAAATACTTGATTCGTTAAAGAAACATCATACATACTTGTATTTTAAGATGAATATATCGATAAAATGTGTTATAATTCTAATAAATAAGGTTTAATGTTATTATTTGTAGAAGAATCTTGTTAGAAATCAGCAGGTTGTTGCGAACTGGTATCCACTTCTGTACTGATGAGGGCTATAGCAGGAAACAATGTTATACAGTAAGAAAAAAAGATATCTCCTGATCGTGCAAATAAAAGTTGTTGATGACCTGCACCATCTGTATTGAAATAAATATCAAATAATTATATTCCAGAATTGGTTCCTATTCTTGATTAATCAAGAAAAGCTAACCACCTAAGCGTTTCGGGCTGTTGGCCCTTGTCAGCGTGGTGCAAGTTCAACAACCTGAAAGAACTAGTCATTCAGGCATCCTCAAAAATCATGAAACGGGTAGTTAAGACTAGAAGTGCGTGAGAACGCGAAACAATCTGAAAAATAAGACAAAAGTGACATTTTTGAAGATCATTTGTTGGTTGGAGGTTGTTTCAATTATATTTGCTCTCTCTCCCTGCTCATGCAAACCAAATATTCCTTCTCCAAAGTTTCTGTGTACATATTCTATTTTTAGAAACTCTGCTCACCTCTTCTTACATTCCAGTAAATGGCTGGTTGCACAAGTCTACAGGGAAAGCCCTTCTGCCCACAGTTCTGTGTGTTGACACTTATCCCATCTTGTACAGAAAGGATCACAACAGTCAAACATATCAGAGCAATCAATACTTCTCCGTCTTTAAACACTTAGGATTATTTTTTTCAACTTTTAAACATGAAATATCCCAACAAACAAAATCCCTACATTGATGCAGAGCTATGGAATACACCTATCCCCCGATTTACACGGTAGATACGTTCCTGAGAAAAACGTGTAAATCGAGGGATAGGTGTATATTAAACTGTCAAATCTGAATAGGTGTTCGCCCCCTCATGAATAAGAGCCTCCCAATATTCTTTTCAACATAGGTAGTATAGAGTAGAATATCGCATTTTAGTATAGTGCGATAAAAAAAAACTTATTTGGAAAACCGTGTAAAAAGCGAAAACGTGTAAAACAAGTACCGTGTAAATCGGGGGATAGGTGTACTATAAATGCCAAATTTACAAGATGCGAAAGCTACATCAATCAATTATTGATTTAATTCTCGACGTTTCAGTAACTGGCTGCCACTCTCCCTAGGGGAATGGTTATTGAGATAGAGGACAGTGAAAAATAACCAATTCCTGAGGAGAGAGATAAGCCAGTCCCTAAAACGTCGGTAATTAAATAAATTATTGATTGATATAGCTTTTTCTAAAAGTGTAATTGTAATGGGATCATATGGATAAATTTATCCCAGTACAATTCCATTTTTGTAATATTTTTCACATTGTTATACAAGTTGTTGGCTTTATGCCTTGATATCCCAAAGAATATATCACCGATTTGCGTGTACACGCTCTAAGTAGAGACAGTTAGCACGTTTTCTTTGAAGTTTCTTCTAGAAAGAACGAGCTGACTCAATTCGATTCAATTCGATTTATTTCAAACAACAAAAAGAGAATTACACTACGATTTAATGCGATTTAGTTGTATTTATAACACAAAAGAAAACAGAAGGAGAAGAAAAAAACAACAACAAAAAGAATGATGATAAGTAACAATAAAATTCTATGAATATGAATTATAATTAATTTATAAAATACAATAATAATAATAAAAACACCTAACAGATACAATAATTGTAAAAAGAACAAAACCGTTAGACGAAGAGTTTCTAGTAAGGTTTTTAATTATTCGAGCTTTCAAGCATTTCTACCTTACTACCATTCACTAGATCAATCCATCAAATGGAATCCTTCCACAGAACTCCACAGAGTATTTATAAAACAGTCAGGTGTATTCTCAGGCCGTTGAACTGACTGACTCTGTTTAAGGATAATTGACCAATTGAGATGGCCATCTAACCTCGTCGTCGTGGAACTCTCCTCCCACTTTTCAATTGTACAAGTCCTCTATGTGACGTTTATTTTATTGTAGCATCGCTCAATCTAATAGAACTTCATGTTATTTTTGTATCCACAATGAAGAGCCTCAGATGTCGCCATTGATCGAATTTTTGTAATATATGACGCTTAGTTTAAGTGTTTTTTTTTTTTCGAGAGGGGAACTTTATATAGATCAATATCTTCCATACAAAGTTATCATCCATAATAATCTCTATTAATCAAGCCCAAATTACACCTCCAAGCAGGTAACCCTTTGGAAATGTGGACAAAAGTAGTAGGCTAATGCACCTGGTGTGTGTGTGTGTATACAAATATGGAATCGTGCATAACAAGATTAGGATAGACAATAATAATCGATATCTCTTCTTCTTTCTTATCTCCACTCAAACATTTTAAGGTATCAAGCTGGTAGAGCTTGTTGATGGTGTCTGCCGGGGATACGTAGAGATCGTCAATGGATGAGTCAATACTGACGATAATGTGTTTTGGGGTTGCAAGTTGACACTTAATACATATTGGAAAAACCTTGCAACCATTCTGGAAAGTCATTGTCCGTAGATGACCAGACTTAAGTCTGGAAATAAAAGACTGTTGTTCTCTTGGGAGGATAGAATTGTCCTTCCTGCTCTGTACCAGTCATGTGCAACATTAAATTTATATTCCTGCAGGTACTTGTCGATATAAGAAACCGAAGAAATTACTTAACCTCCATAAAAATATCGACCTGAAATGATCTAAACATTAATAAATACAAGATATATTAAGAAAAAAAAGGCATCTTCTGATTGTACAATTAAAAGTTGTTGATGGGTTTCGCCATCTATCGGAATAATTATCAACTAATCGTTAATTTTTAATTATTTCAGAATTGGCGAAATACCATTTCTTATAAAGAATAATTAAGAAATGGTATTTGGTCAAATTTTTGAATATATTGAAATTAATATTTATTTCCAACAGATGGCGAAAGCCAATCATCAACTTTTAGTTGCACAATCAGAAGATGTATTTTTCTTAATTTATACACCTGATCCTAATACAATTTCGCACTATTTTTTTCACTTTTAAAAATTGTTGTCTGAATCTCGTATTTTTGGTGACACATTTTCGGTACATATCTTTGTTACATATTGTAACATAGAGTGTTTAACTGTTAAAATTGAAGAATATGTGTAGCAAGATAAAATTAGCGCAGAAAAAGGCGACATATCAATGTAAGAATGTGGAATGTGCCGACACGCCTGTCCTCACGCGCTACCAACAGACCGAGAAACTTCTTAGGCAAGGAAGCACCGTTACTTCAGCCAGAGTTACGGACCTTCCAACTGTTGCTGAAGTGTTGGATTGCAGAAATCCTCCTCTTCAACCCCAACACTTAGATTTCTACATCCGTAATATACTTACTGACTCCCTAGACTTTAATACGTAAATACTTACTTACCATGTGGACATAGAGTTAAGTTGAGAACACCAAACTTCCAGGATACATTTAGAAAAAGACATCCTCAGATCGTGTGACTAAAATTTGCTGATGGCTTGCACCAACTTGTTATTTTGCTTATTAAATAATTTATTAGAAATAGTATGAACACATTTATTTTAAACAAAATAAAAAAATATCAGAACTTTTAAAATAAAAGAAGTTTATTTATACCTTCTTTAAAAATATTTACATAAAAGCAATTTAACAAAACAAATTTTTAATCCAAAAATTAAACAATCAAAATTTACATATCTCTCGACAGAAAATGTTTACTCTAATCCTGGTCAAAACCCAATAAATAAATATATACACAATTTAATTATTTTTATACGTCTGCGTAACTCTAAGTCCATTTACATCACAAATGTCGGAATAAAAATCAGCTACTCCTTGATTCATTGTAATTTATTCATGGTTTGCCAGATGTGGTTGTTTCGGATAACGGGATTTCTTTTACCTCCGATCAATTTCAGAAATTCTTAAAAAGAAACAGTATAAGACTCTGTGCTCCATATCACGTTGCCTCTAATGGCCAGGTAGAGAGATCCATACAAACTTTGAAAAATCTTTAAATTTCTCCTCATATCTCTGCTTAGGCCACCCTGTCTAACAGTCGGAATAAATATTGTACCAAAGTATTTATTAATTTTATTATTTTTATTAACAGAGTGGTCATTTTTATGTTTATATTTTGCTACTCTGTAAATTTCTCTCGTGGTTTATCTTTTGTTGTATTTTTTTTTGGGGAATAAATAATTTATTATAAGGGGTATTTATAGGGAGATAGAGGGAGTACAACTTACCCCAAGTTAAAAGATAATCCTAATGAGGGATGTCAGCTCCCCTCCCCGACGGCCAAATTCCGCGAACCCCTTACACCCGGTGTCCAGGGATGATTGACAGGCGTCCCATGGGACCTCTCGTGGTTGGAACCGCTGAGCCGCTTGACAATATCAACTATTCGTTGATTCATTGCAATTTATTCCGACAGATGGTGCACGCCATCAAAAACCTTTAGTTTACACAATCAGTATATGTCTTTTGCTTAATGTATCCACCTAATTCCAGTACAATTTCACTTTTCTATTATTTGTTCACAATCCAAGGATAAAATTTTCTTTCTAAAAATTTTCAATTTACATATCTATAGATTTCGGGTATGATACCCCTTCTACAAGAGAAACATGATAAATTGCCAAGAAAGAACAAGAATTAAAATATAATCAAATACTTAAGTCTGGAAATCAAAGACTATTGTAATCTTGAGAGGACAGAACTTGTCTGTACCAGTCATCAATGGATGAGTCAATACTGTCGATAATGTGTTTTGGGGTTGCAGGTTGACACTTAGTACATATTGGGAAAACCTTGCAACCATTCTGGAAAGTCATTGTCCGTAGATGACCAGACTCAAGTCTGGAAATTAAAGACTGTTGTTCTCTTAAGAGGACAGAACTTGTCCCTTCTGCTTTGTACCAGTCATGTGCAGCATTAGATTTATATTCCTGAAGGTACTTGTCGATATAAGAAACCGAAGAAATTACTTAACCTCCATAAAAATATCGACCTGAAATGATCTAAACATTAATAAATACAAGATATATTAAGAAGAAAAAGGGCATCTTCTGATTGTACAACTAAAAGTTGCTGATGGCTTGCACCATCTATCGGAATAAATATCAACTAATCGTTGATTCATTGTAATATGGCGATTTACTGTAGCGTATTTTCTCCTGCAGAAAGGTCTTTGTGCCCGAAAGCTAGAGATATGTAAATTAAAAATTTCAAAAAGAAACCTATCCCTGGAAGTCTGATGTAATCAACTTAATATTGATACAAAGGATTAGTTTTTTTACTAAAGAACCATGTGTGAATCCATTACAATTTGAGGACAGTCAATTCAATATTTTAACAAAGTATTTATTTATTTTATTATTTTTATTAACAGAGTGGTCATTTTTATGTTTATACTAGCCGAATGACCCGGGCAACGCCCGTGTTTTACCCGATTGAATGTTTTGATTCAAATACTATTTGTTACAATTCTAAATTGGCGCCTTAAATAATTGCATATATTAGTTAATAACTATAGCCTATGTGCTTTATCTGTCTATGTACTGTTGGCTTCCGTAGGCGTCTCTTACTGGGAAAAAGAAAGAGAGGATTCCATTTGGTTATTATCTAATATATGCATTTATTTAGGGAGCGACCCGCTCCAACACAATAGTTACAAAGACGAAATGGCGAGTGGGGGGGGGGGGGGGGGGGCAAAGGTGGCGTGACCGTAGCCAACCAATAGGAGGGCACCATTCCAAAAAAAAAAAAAAAAAAGCAAACGGTGACAGAGAGAGATGATTGATTAGGAGATGAGGAAAGACGCTCGTAACTGTATATAGAATTTTGCTACTCTGTAAATTTCCCTCGTGGCTTATCTTTTGTTTATCATTTATAGTTTGTTCTTGCCTGAAATAAATTGTTGTCTCATCTCGAAGTTGGTCTTCCCTAATTTTCCACGTGGAAATATTAATAAGATACATTAAGGCGCCATCTGTTATCATAAATTGGAACTATTCCGACATTTACGTGATTCTTTTCCAAATAAAACAATTTTCCACTGTACCCTGTCCATTAGTTTTTATGTTGTAGTAAAATCTAATTTAAAATCTAAAAATAAGTTCTTTAGAGATTAAAAGAAAATCATTGCCAAAAATTTATATGTTACAAAAAAGATCTAGATGAAAACACTATTATTTTTGTGATGATTTCTTAATAAAAATGTCTTCCCCGTTTCTCTCTCTCTCTCTACAAAATTGAAAATTATTGTTTAGACCGTGGCTCATTAATGGTAAACCCTCCAGCGGTTTCGCCAGTTTAATCTATCAGACCAGAGCTCTACTATTGTCTTGACCGGTTTATATGGTAGGTTTAGAAAACCACGTGTTAATTCTTGGCGAATATTGTGTTACGTAGAAAATCAAGAAGGAAAAACCTCATAATACACTCTATCTACCATAGATAGAGCACAGTAGTGAATTGTTATATTTATAAAGAAACACATAGGGATCAAAAAGAGGTTAAAATTCCTGATAACTACGTCAATGTTGTGACACGTGTTGATGTGCTGCAGTCACGATGCGCAAGACAAGGTTGGTCGCCCTGCTGGTGGCAAGTTGCCTCCTCCTTCATGTGGCAGACGCCATCTCCAAGAAGAAGCTCATCAAACTTCTTCTGCTCTCCAAGCTTTTATCTAAGGAGAAGAAGATCATCGTGATCCCCATGCCATTCATGTGAGCTCTTTATTCATCCCACACTGATGATGTTGGTCTCTTCATTCTCTCTCTCTTTATCCTATTCTCTCATGGACAAAACTTAAGGAAGTTGTACCTTTTACCATGTATATCGGGACAATAACTCTGAAATATATTACAGTGACCTTTATTGAAGACACGTGAGATAACCAAGTGTGAACAAAATTGCCTCTGCCTCAAAATAAAATAAAATAAAAAGAAAAGAAGAAGGAGGACATCAGACTTTCCATATCCTTAAGTTCTGTTCAAGAGTGTAGGTACCAGCTTATTTCTGAATTTAAAAAAAAGTTTAACATTATCTGTGATCAGATACATTTATAACGCCTTGCTAAATACTTCAATTCGTTATTTTTTCCAGACGAGGACAAAAATTTTGTCGAAACGTCGAGGAAATCAAATAATTTACTGGCCGAAGTATATCAAAGAACTATGAATGCCCCAGCCTCTATCTTCAAGATAATCAGCGAGTGCAAATGACTAAAATGTATAGATGTAGGCTCGTGGAAGGAACTGAAAATATTAGCTAGGGTTTGCTCTTTTTGAGAGAGCTGTACCTAAATATAGTTATTTTTGAACTGGATTATATAATATTGTCTGGTTCAAAATCACATTAATAGGTACCGCTCAGCAAGAGCAACCTAGTTCATGATAATTGAAACAGTGAATAATATATGAAGGTTATTCACATATTAAACAAAATTTTAACGCGGGATTCAATCCCGGTTCATGACTGTCGGGAATCTAGCGTGTTACCCTCTCATCCACCGACTTTTTTATATCAAATATTGTCTCTACAGAATTTACTGCAATTAACGGAATTGTTTTATGAGAATCTAAATTTCTATTATTTCAGTAACGTCTTTAGAGATATATAATATTTTATATGATATACACTTTCATAGACAAAACAAAAGAGAGTTTTATATTTTGATATCGCCGGTCGTTTATTTTTTTTTTTTAATAAGAGACAAAGATAATTTTGTTCACACTTTGCTATCTCATGTGTCTTCAATAAAGGTTACTGTGTATCAAATATATTTCAGAGTTATTATCTGAATATCGATATACATAGTAAAAGGTAAAACTTCTTTAAGTTTTGTCCGTGAGTGTATATCATAAGAACCCATATTGTGCCAAAATAATAATTACAAATTCTATCGATAGAGGGCAGTTGAAATTATAATTACAGAAACATAGAGCTGAAATCCTTTATCGTTTTATAAGGTTATCCCAAAATTTCGTAAACATATTATGATTTATATTTTGCAAGTGTTTACAAACTTTTGGGACAACCTTGTAATTCTGAAACTTGGCCCACCTGCTGATTGGTCACCCTTGATATAGAACATCAGAGATTAAATCATTCTTCTATAAGAATTCTGTTATAATATTACCAAGATCACCAATATTACTAAGGTTGTCCTAAAAGTTCGTAAATATTTTCAAAATATAAATCATAATATGTTTACTAACTTTTGAGACAACCATAATTTTATTAACCAGCTCACCAATCTCGATTCCCGATAGTCATGAACTGGGATTAAATTCCACGTTAACATTTTATTTAATATGTGAATAACCTTCACATATTTTCATTAATTAATAGGATAATCCCTTAATAGAATGTTCAAATCTAAAAGCTTGAGGGATGAGTTTCTTTTGCAAATAAATTTATTTCGAGCTTTCTCTCTCTCTCTCTCTCTCGGGCAACGCCCTTCTACATATGTATCTGACGCACGAGTAGTCTCACGTGTGTTTGTTTCTGATATTTATTTTATATAGTTTGTTATACATTTGCCTCGCTTAATCTCAGTGTAATATAATTTAATTTACTTTATTTTTAATTTTCCTGTAGAAGGGCGTTGCCCGAGAGAGAGAGAGAGAGAGAGAGAGAGAGAAAGCTCGAAATAAATTTATTTGCAAAAGAAACTCATCCCTCAAGCTTTTAGATTTGAACACATATTATTCATTGTTGCAAATATCATAAACTAGGTTGTTCTTTTTGAGCGGTACCTAATAAAGTGATTTTTGGAATGGAAAAGAGAAATACAATAAATCAATCAAATTACTAAAAAAACGAAGACAAATAACCATCCATTAATAGACACAACAATATATAGAAAAAAAGATGAAAGAAGAATAGACGAAGTAAAAAAAAGGTCAACTATGAAAAAAACAAAACAAAAGGAATAAGTGAAGTTCCAAGTTTATCCCATTCACAGATGGGCGCCATGGAAGAACTGGCCATTACTGAGCCATCATTCGCGGTCTTAGACAATTCACCTAAAATAGGAAGCAATCTGACAATTAGCGCGAAGAGCTAAAAAGAAATTTTCTAAATGAGGAAGGTCTTAAGACCTGTCCTCCTTTGACCCTAGAGGTCATTGCCTTAATGACGGGCATGTCAGGCGTGAAGAATGGAACATCAGATTTATATTTTCTTCATGAATCATAAGCAACAAGAATAAAGTTTGGAAGGTCTCTGTGAGTTGTTTTTTTAGATGCTGATCTTCATCTGAAATTCTTCATATGAAAGTTTTTCTACTTAGCCTTAGTTTACATGGTATAGACCTTGAAATTCAAGGTAGATAGAGGTTCGTCAATGTTTTAACACATGTCTACACATAAAACATTTTGAAATTTTCACTTATTAGGTTTCACACACACAGAGTCCCATTTGGTTACCTGTATTTGCTAGTGGGGTTGGATTTGTTAAATATTCGGGTGGCATTGAAGTAATTTTTAGAAGAAAAATGTGCCCAGGATTCGATCCTGGGTTTTAGAAAATCGATAGTGTGCCTACCTTTACCCAAATATTATTATAAACTAAACTATTTAAACTCTATTTTTTTATTTTTATAAATAAAACTACACTCATAGACAAAGCTTAAGGAAGTGAAAAGTTTTTGATGTCGCCGATCGTCTGTTTTTTTTTTAAGATTTTGTTCACACTTGGTTATCTTGTGTTTCTTTAATAAAGGTCTCTGTTTATCAAATATCTTTCAGAGTTATTGCCTGAATCCCGATATATACATGCTAGAAGGTACAACTTACTTCGGGCTTTAACAAGTTCACGCTGAATATATATGTCGTGGTATGTTGTTCCTGTTTCTTGATCGTTGTGATAGGCAGTTTTATGCAGTCATGAGGCCACAGTGGTTTCAGGCGTCAATAGATAACACAAAAGGGCAAGGCAGGTTGGCTGTCACTCAGAGAGAGACCAGCGCCGAAGACGTGGCCAAGGTCCAGTAGGGTGTGATCTACAATGAGAGGCAGAGATGAACTGTTTGTTATCCGGCTGTGGACTCCGGCGGACTCTCAATCAAACTTTATTATCTTTTGAGTCAAAAGACGATCCATTAATTAAGATTATATAAAAGGGCGTACCTGGATCCGTACATATCCAGGTATGCCCTTTTATATAATCTTTATTATCTTGTTTTGTATTACATAATGGCCAAACTGGTGGGTTGAATTGTATCTATATTTTTGGGTCTGTTATACTATAATTATGTTATATATGAAGATCTAGTATATATTGTGAGATATATTACTACATATACAAGGTATGTCCCATAAGTTACCGGACTGGGTCCATAATAAAAAGGTAAGATATTTAAAAATATATATGTTAAAACTTTTCAAAGTAATCCCCCCTTGCTTCAACGCACCAGCGCCATCGTTTCTCCCTATTGTCGAAACAGTTTTATAGGCCTCTTTTGGAATGCTCTTCAATGCCAACAGCGATTTTTCTATTATGTCATTCCTGGTGTCAAAATGTCTTCCTTTTAGAACTGCTTTAAGTTTGGGGAACAGGAAAAAAGTCATTTGGTGCGATGTCTGGGGACTAGGGTGGTTGAGGTAGGATTTGTGTCCCGTTTTTCGCCAAAAAACTCGTCACCAAGTGCGCTGTGTGAGGGCGAGCATTGTCATGGTGTAGGATCCAGTCACCATTAGTCCATTTTTCTAGCCTCTTGTATATAATACCAATAATATCTGCTGTGTTTGTCGGCGTGTGATCACTGATTGCCGGTGGATGTTGCAGGATGAAAGGAATGGACATGGGCTTCGGAGGTGGCCTGTTTGGAAACCACGGCAACATGGGCATGGGGGGGATGGGGGGCATGGGTGACATGTACGGCGGTGGAATGGGCGGGATGTACGGGGGTGACTGAACCAACCTCTGTGTACCTGAACCTGTGTGATTGTAAATAGCCATAACCTTCTGTACATATCATGTCACTGAATAAATAATTCTATTTTATTGTCTTCATTGTGACTCTCTATTCCATCACTGATGTTTACATCTGAACAATTCTTTTATTCCAGGCTAATAAACTAAGAACGGCATGCTTTCCCCAATCTGGCTTCTCTAAGGCGATTTATTCAATATTTATGGTTTACAAAAGTCAGAATCGTAATTCTTTGGTGAAACATTCATTCAGGAATACCAAGGTAAGAATGATGTGGTGGTTTCACCTTGACTTCCATATGCCATTGACCTAAAAGTGGATTCCTCCACATTTAGATACCATTTTCAGCTTCAAGAGAAGGTGAAATCACAATTTCAAGTCGCACTTTCAATTGAATATTCAGGTTAAACATTGAAGAATTGTCTTCGTTGTCCATTGATGGCCTGTGCTTATCCTAGCCATTTTCTTTCATTTTCGAATCAATCGTAAAAAACATTTGGCGGGAGAGAAAGCAAATGTGATTTGATCATTCTAAACTCTGATTATGTTTGAATGTGCATATTGTGGAAAAGAAATTTTTTACGAATACAAATTCAGACACTATTTCTTCTATTTTAAGCATTTCAAGATTTCGAGAAATTATTTTATCTATAAATAAATGGAAAGCGAAAGAAAAATTGAATATATATTGGTGCCAATTAAAAAAAAACATTTCTTTTTCGTTTCGTTTATTTCTAGATAAAGGGATTTTTTTACGAAACCTTTAAACGTCAAAAATAAAAGAAATCATCTCTAGAAGTATTTATAAATGTACACTTTCACAGATTTCAAAACCCGCTAAAGAATCATTAACTAATATACATATTAGACATAACTGCCAGGGGGTTGAATATTTATTACTCATCATTTAAATATACAAATATGTATAATTGTATAATTTTAAGCACTTTGTTTTAAAATGTGTTAAACTTCACTGAACGCAAAACCTGCGCTTGCTATATAAGCCTGAAAGGTTAAAATGATGATGGAAAATATCTAAATAATTTGCATAGACGGTCATAGGCTTTAAAAAAAAATATTTCGTTGAGTATAGAAATTTTCCTTTTATTTGGAGAAATACTATTTATAACGTAAATTTCACAAAATGTTTGATTTTGCTTTCTCTAAGTGAAGTTTTTTAATTCTGTAATTCATATCAAATCTTAGAACAACTTGTTCATTATTTTTGTGTTAATATTGTTTACATATTCTCGTACAATATTTAAAGGAGAAAAACCAGTTAACTCAACCGTTAAAAGCAGTTTCTAACTTCAAGAGAAAATTAGTGCTTTCTATCATTTTAGGATGGATTTGTCGACTTGGTCTCTGCTTGACTCCTCTCCTGGTTTAGCCGTTCTAGAGTGTTGTCCCCCCCCTGCCACATGGAATCATCAGGTCGGGGTTTTTATTTCCTAGAAGCGATGAATAAAACAACATATTGTCGCGTATATCAGCCTGGAAAAAAAAACACCTACAGCCTCCTCCAATGATGTTGTTGTTGTCGTGTCCAAAGAAGATCCTCAGATGTCTCCATGCATCTCCATCACAGCAGCAGCAATGTCCACTATCTTGGATGTTGCTCTTCATTGGAAAATGGGTGCCGTTGCCACGTTAGTCACCTTGAACCAGAATTTGGACAAATATTCCAAGGGTCCAGGGGGGACCGCAGGGAGGTGTGGTCGGACTTCTCCCCCCTCCAATAGATAGCGCTTTGGCCTGTTTCGAGTCTGCGACTAGTTTGGGAATCGCCGACTGCTGTGGTCCCGTTTCCTGGGGAAAATGAGTGTAAATATCTGTTGATATTGGCTCTGGGATGTAAAATAGTGTAAATACTTGTTACCAGAGGAAAGGAGATTCACTTGAGTAGTGGTTCTCGGAAGGTCTTTGGGTGGTTTACAGGGTAGAGCTGCAGAGGGTAAGCAACGGAACCTGGGTAGGTGATCCACGACGGAGGAAGCGGCGTCGTCACAAAGAACCGGAGGGGTCACGCGCGACAATATTTATATAAAAATCGACCAACTTCTTTAAGATCAGGATATATAACATCTTTAACTACGAATTCTACTATATAGGAAATATGTAAGCAAATATTTCAATAGAGATTTTAAAAGAATAAATGCATTCTAGACAGTAAAACCATCACAATTTTAAAAGCAACTAGCAATCCTCAAATTCTATGGCTCACCAAAAATATGAAAAAAAAAACAGTACTCCATTTCATCCCATAATATCATATACTGGATCGCTCCTGTACCTCCATGCGAGATAAATCTGCCATCAATTATCTTACCTCTATAAACCAAACTTGTCCATGCGATCCCTAACCGCCATTGAATCAACTGCCCCAATAATCGACAGAATGGTTTCTTTCGACATAGAATCATATTTTACATTCCTCTACCACATCACCAATCTGTTCTATCCATCGATGATTCCTTCAATAACTACTGGGAAATATCTCTTCCAATCCTCAAAGAAGCCTTCATCAAACTAACCAGTCTATGTCTAGACTTCAGTTATTTAAGACCTAAAGATACTACAAACAATTAGATTTGCCAAAGGAAAACTAAATCTCTTCCACATTAGCCAACATTTTATATGGACACAACAGACACGACAGTTACCATCTTAAATCATCTAGAAATAAAACTAGGGAACCAATATGTGAACTACATAAATTCTTTTAGCTTTGTTACCGACCCGAAGCCGCTAGTTGCGGCGACGGTCAATAGATGGCGTCAGGTTTTGACGTTTATTTTGACGGGAGAGGCGACCTATGCTTCTATAAATTCTTTTACAAAATTGTAACTATTTTTGACGCGTATCACTCTTTTTATAATTAAACAATTTTCTACTGCCCTTACTGCAATTATAAATTAATGGGAGGGCCTTGCTCATCAATGGAAAACCCTCCCAGCGGTTTCGCCAATTTAATCTACCATAGCGCTATAATATTTCATTTTTCTATTATCCTTTTATACCAATACTGAAGCTGACCTATTGGAAATGGTAATTTAAAATGAACTATAGAGACATAAGCTTTGAAGAACAAGATAAAATATAATGAGATAATAGAATAAATTATTTTATATTTGTTGTATTCCAATTGATTACACACAGCGCTCAACGTTAATTATTATTTAATTAACTACAAAGGTAAAGGGATTATATATAGATTAAATAGTAAACATGGAGAAAGAGAACAAGTCAGTATGTGGCGACGCCGCTTGCAGGGTTACATCAACAGGAAATGACGTCAGCTCCAGTGTTACCGAACCAACCGCCCGCTGTCACGGTCCAGCAATATTTTATATTTTACCTTATTCTCTCTTTATTAGCTTTACGTACAAAATAAAATTAACAAGAGAGAATTATGATAAAATTTTCTAAGGAAACTTATCTACGAACGCGCGCCTTATGTTTTCACCTAAGTTAATTCAGATGTGTATTTTAATATTCGTTTTCTATATTCTATATTGAATGTTCTAAACTAATAGACAAAAGTACCATCCACAAAATCCACAAAAGTGGAAAGTATTTGATGTCGCCGGTCGCGTCTATTTTTATATATTTTTTTTAAGGAGAAAAAGACAATTTTGTTGAAACATGGTTATTTCATGTGTGTCTTTTCAATAAAGGTCACTGTAATATATTTCAGAATTATTGTCTCAATCCCGATATACATGGTAAAAGGTACAACTTCCTTAAGTTTTCTCCATGAGTGCATATTAATGTCTATAAAATAAAATTTTAGAAATGATCAGACTAAGTTTATTAAGAACATTATATACAATCTCTATTATTTCGGGTTAAAAGTTTCAATATAACATATTTGTAAAACGACATTTGAAATACTATCCCGCATGTGTTTCTTTTCAACGAAAAAATCAAAATCACTGGACACTTTTATTTTTCCTTTTATCATTGCTCTTCACAATTCACCCTTTCATACCTCATCCTAAAGGTTAGAAATAATCGTTATTTCTCTCCTTGAAATAAATTTTGATTTTATCGTTGAAAAGAAACACATGCGGGATAATATTTCAAATGTCGTTTTTAATAACATATTTGTACAAGTTTTCGAACACAAAGCCGTTCTTTAACAGGTTCTTGTAGTAGTATAAGCTGTAGAAGATGTATTTCAGTTCGAAGGCTTGTACGAATGTACAGAGGGTGTTTCCTTTCAAATGAAACGATTTCAAACGTCCGTTAGAACTTTATTTTTCGAACGTGAATTTTTTTCATGTGTTCTATGTGCTTCCCCTTCTTCTTGGCTATCTCCCTGCATCGGACTTTCCAAGCTGCGAACACTTCCTTGACTTTGGAGAGCAAAACATTCGACCACTCCTCTTGTGCGGCTTTCCAAAGTCCGGCCTCAGTTTTGGGACGTCGGTTGAAGAGCCGTTGTTTCAACATACCGAACCCGTAAAAATCCAGTGGGCTGGCGTCGGGAGACTTCACTGGAATGTCCGAGTTCCTGATAAAATTTAGGCCTAGGGTGTCCTTCATTTCTTGTAGGAACTGTTGGGTTTTGTTGGAGGTATGGGAAGAGGCTTTGTCGTGATGAAGGAACACTTTGTCCATTTCCCCTGGGTAAAGGTCCTTCAGTTGTTCGATGACAGGTTTCAGAACGCATTCTATATAGAATTCTGAGTTCACCTTCACCTTCGATGGAACCTTTATGAGCGGAAGGACTCCACGGCCAGTCATTACCCCGACAACCATGAAACCTTTAGGGAAAGTTTCGGAGCATTGGTGAACCCAATTATCCGGGACCTGATTGCCTCTTTTGATGTAACAGATCTTCCGGATTCCATTGCAATACGTCACATACATCCATGCTTCGTCCAATGTTGCAGTATATTCCGATCTGGAACCGGCCAGGTGTTCCTCGTAGAGCTTCCGGGCATTCGTTGCACGGTTTTTCATGTGGAAAGGGGTGAGCTTGTGAACCTTGCCTTTTCGTCGGGTATCCAGTTCCAAATCTTTGTGAATGATGTTATTTATCGTTTTTAGCGATGTTCCACACATTCTGGAAAGTTGGCGCTGAGATGGTGGATTTTCAGTAGTTGCTAGCCGCTTTACCTTGGAAACCGTGGCGGGGGTCCGCACCGGACGTGGTCGATCGACTTGAAATTTTTGCCCATTGGATTCAGCTTCCCTTTTCTTTCCGATGCCATTTACTACCCTACATATTGTAGCTTTGCCAACATCTAGTCCTTCTGCTTTTAGCTTTTTCACTATGACGCTATAACTGTTTCCTTCTTTGGAAAGCCGCACAAGAGGAGTGGTCGAATGTTTCGCTCTCCAAAGTCAAGGAAGTGTTCGCAGCTTGGAAAGTCCGATGCAGGGAGATAGCCAAGAAGAAGGGGAAGCACATAGAACACATGAAAAAAATTCACGTTCGAAAAATAAAGTTCTAACGGACGTTTGAAATCGTTTCATTTGAAAGGAAACACCCTCCGTATAGTTGAAAGAAATTTTTCCTTTAAACATCAGCGATTGTCTATTGGTTCTTAATCAAGATATCGTTTGGTATTTGTTGTGTTCTCTACCTAACAAAAATAGCACTTGACGAACACTATAAGGTATAAACTATTTATTTCTATAAAAAATATACTTTAACTCTCCTCTTACACTCTATATACATCCAATCATTTTACATAATTAATTTTCTATCAGAAAACTAATACATATCTACATATATGCTGCATTTTTTCTTTAAGAATAAAATTTGCATATGGAATCATTACAGTACTTATCTTACTTTTACCAAACCATGGTGTTCGGTCAATAGACGAGTGGTATAAGCTGTCGGAGTTCGACAGTCATGACCCAGGATTGAATCCCGACACGTCCACGTTTTTTTACTAATAAAAAATAATGCGCCAATGGCTACTGATTCTTTCTAAAGTCCCACCTCACTAGTGAGTACATTTAACCAAAACCGAGTTCTGGTATACTTGTAAGTGAAAAAGTCAAACTGCACTTTCCACATATGTAGACATGGAATGCACTTACAGTAAAAGCAAGACGCCAACTACTATTCACCATGATTATCATGACCTGTTCTACCTATACAAGGGTTAAGTAGAAAATTACCTGAATGAAACTAAACAAAGATATTATAAATAACAAAAATCTTCATTAAGAACTTTTAGTCTTATACAGATTCTTCTCTTTTTCTTCTGTCTATATCGTTGTTTCCTTTGTCTCACTGCTTTGTTCTTATGCATACCTCTGGTGAATCCTGTATAGGGTCAGTGATCCTAAATAAAGGCTTTTGTTGTTGTTGTTGATAGACAGATTCTTCAAGCAGAGATGTAGGGTACATATAGGAATAATAGTATACCAGTAATTTATATTACAATGCACTAGCGCGCCATCTGTTATTAAAATTAGAAACTATTATTATTTGCGGAAGAGCGATTGCTCGAATCATATTATATATATTTATAATTATATGTAATTCTACTGTTCTCAAAGCTTATGTCCATAGTTTATCTAAATATACCCATTTCAAGAGTCAAGCATCAGTATCACTATAAAAGGAAGATATAAAAATGCAATATAACAGCGGTATGGTAGATTAAACTGGCGAAACCGCTGGGAGGGTTCACCACTGATGAGCCAGGCCCTCACATTAATTTTTCTATCGCAGTAAGGGGAGTAGAAATTGTTTAATTTCAAAAAGAATCATACGCGTCTAAAATAGTTTCTAATTTTCATACCAGTAATTATCAATGTTATGAACAAAGATATTACAGAATGCTGGGGATGTCTAGGACGGTCAAGCTACCAATGCCAAGGACGTCAGATAAGAACTCCAGCCAACCACATCGTCTACGATCAATCCTTGCGTGAAGGCCAATTTCAAGCTATTTCTATTGGTATTGTCATCACTTTTTATAGGACACCAAATTGAAAAGAATTGCACTACATTTTTGTTGTTATTGTAAAATATGAAATATCTTCAGAAATCCTTTATATAGTTGTCCCCCCCCCCCTTTTTTTTTTCTCTGTGAACAATGTTTTTTTATATGAAAAATTCAATTAAAAAAAAAGGTTTATCGGATATTTTAAGTGATCACGTTTCAGTGTTGTCGGAATTATTGATAGGCTTGTTAATAAGGAATTTTTAAATGTGTGAATTATTTTTTTTTTCATTTATTGAAGAATCACCATCACATTTTGAAATATTTGTGTAAAAATGATTATAAATATGTTTTTAGTATTTTTAAATAAGAATTAACACACACAGTTGGATTTATTTAACCTTACATTGAAAAAATAGAGAAAATTTTATATAAAGTTTAGTTACAACAACAACAACAAAAGCCTTTATTGAGGGCCTCTCGTCCTATAAAGGATTCGCCAGTTTACAGAGTAATTGAAGAGAAGAGAACTAAGAATACAGAGAGAAACCTATAAGTAGTAGGTATAGTGTAGTATTTTACACACTGTGACTATATACAACAGCAGCAACAAGCCTTTTACTGGAATCAAAGTCCCATACAGGATTCGTCATTCTAATCCTGACAAAGATTATTTACATATAATTATTTACATCAATTAGATTATGTATATAGCTTCCCCTTCTCTTCAGCCGTCTTCCAAAATTTGAACAACGCAAACGCTTCAGCTCTGTTTCTCACCACCTCATTCAACAGGAGCTCCAAAGAAAGTCCCTCAAGGCCTATTTCACTGAGGAGCACTTCTCGTTCGTCTTTCAGCCCCATACATGAGAGTATATGGTGATGTAGCCCCGGCTCCATTCTTGTCCCGCAATTCTCGCATGTCCATCCGTCTGTTTTAAATATTCTGGGGCGATCATCAGTAAAGAGCACCGCGAGGATTCTCAGTCCGGCAATACACCGCATATAAAGTTTAGTTAATTCTGCATTATATTAAATAAATTTCCGTGTACCCATGTACTTTGATATCGCCGGTCGTTTGTTTCTTTGAAGAAGATAGAGGTAATTGTATTCAACTTGGTTATCTCGTGTGTCTTCAATAAATCTCACTGTAATATATTCTACAAATTTCTTAAGTTATATCCATGAGTGTTTAATGAGGTTTGCCTTTCCTGATTTTCTATTTGGCACAATATTCACCAAGAATAGACACGAGTGTTATAAACCGCCTATATAAGTTTGTCAAGACAAGACAATAATAGAGCTGTAGGCTGGTAGATTAAAATGGCGAAACCGCTGGGAGGGTTTACAATTGATGATCCAGGGTCTAAACAATAATTTTCAATTTTGTACAAATGGAAGACATTTTTATTAATAAATCATAACAAAAATGATAGTTTATTTAATTAGATTTTACTTCGACAGAAACGAATGAGACTCTTTTTAGTGTTTTTTATCAATCAAAACCTCTTTCATAAGTCGGTGATTAAGGTCTGGGGGGGTCCAACGAAAAGGGAAAAACTTCCAAAAAAAGAATTTCCCCTAAAATTCCGAGTCCAAGTAGAGATACAAATTGGAACACGTGTTAGGAAACTTATTGTTCTGTGGCCCAACGGATTGCGTCAGGTCGCAATCAGAACGCAACAAGCCTTTTAAAGGCTTCCGCGTAGTGGACTGGGTGGTGACATTTCCTCGGACCAGGTGGGTGACAGGATACCTCTCCGTACAACTTGTTCCTTGCACAGTGACTTGTATGTTTTCAGTTTAATATACTTCCTATCTTACACGATAAAGATCAGATTTTCTTCCCTCTATATGGTCATTTTCAATTCGAAACTAAAATTATGAGGACTTATCGAACAAAATACCTAATTTTTATATGCATAATCCATTTTGACCACATGTAAATAATTTAAAACTTGCTCATTCTCTCAATTTTATATTCCTAAAAATATAGATATCCTTATAGGTTCTGATTTATTTTTAGATATTATTGAACCAGGTTGGATTAAAGGTCTCAGGGATACATCCTCAGCTATGAATTCAAAGTTAGGTACTTGTGCAAGGATTTGACTTTACTCTGATTCGGATGTTTTCTAGATGTGATTCAAGATTCCTCCATGTGGGATCTTTCTGTCTTTGAACCTCTCAGAGACAAACTTGCATTCTGCTTTGTGCTGTATTCTTTGGTTTTGTTTGCCATTGTGAGTGATAGGGCGTTCAGTTGCAGATTTGGTAGTTGCTTGTGTGTGTTGGTGTTTTAAATGTTCTTCATTTTTAAAGACTTTCCTATCACTTGCGGAAAGTCTGGACGTAATATATTCTGCTGCTCTCGATGTTTTTCTATATTTAACATACTCGCGGGCTTTTTTATGCCTTTGAACTTGTCAGCCGATTGAATTTGCATTTTGTATTGAGATGACATTCTTTGGTTTTGTTAAATAGAACTTGTATTGTTGGCTTTCATACAGAATTGGTACTATAGATTGAACTTTATTTCTGCTTTGCTATTTTCTAGATTCTTCTTGTGCAAAATTTACTTGTACTGTGGTTTGTGGGTTGTTTAGATTTATATTGTACTTGCGATGTTTTTCTGGATTTGGGATCTTTGAATTTATCAGTGACTAACTTATATTCTGCTTTTGTGCTGTCAGTTGTTTGGTTTTGTTCGTCTTTTGTTGTGCTGTCACAGAAGATTTTGGTATTTGTAAATTGATTATCCTTCGGTGTGTTGCTTTGTTCTTTGACGATTTATTTTGTTTAGTGACTTGTCAACGGCATCTGCATTGTGTTGTCCTTTTTTTTTTCTAATCCATCAGTTGATTGCTGAAATCAACTCGCGCAGACCATGCTTCCCTAGTAGTGTTGTCCTTTAATTTTGTCTAGTACAGAGTTTCATATTTTAACTTGAAATTTATGAGTCGCTGTGGACATTTTGCTCTTGTTTGATTGATGAATTCATAAAGGTCTAATGAACTATTTTTGAAAGGTAAATAACGCGCGATATTTGAATTCTATTTATATTTAAATATAGAGGGTAATAGCGCCTCTCTCTCTCTTACATACACTCATAGACAAAACTTAAGGAAGTTGTACCTTTCAGTATGTATATCGGGATTCAGACAATAACTCAGAAATATATTACAGTGAGCTTTATTGAAAATAAACGAGATAACCAAGTGTGATCAAAATTGCCTCTGTCTCCTTAAAAAAATAATAATAATAAATAGACGACCGGCGATATCAAAGACCATCCACTTCCTTAAGTGTCGTCAATGAGTGTAAATGGCGTGCTATTTTGCCAAGATATACAAGTAAATACTTGTAAATTTTGCCAAACATTTTTTTTTTTTGCTTATCCCTAGTACACGTGGTACAGGCCATGATAATCATGGTGGGTAGTTAGCGACTGCTTTTTACTGTAAGCGCACCACATGTCTACACATGTGAAAGCAGATCGACTTTGCACTTACAAATGTGCCAGAGCCCCGTTTGGTTACTTGCACTCGCTGGTGGGGTTGGACTTTTGCAAGAATCGGGGGGCCATTGGAGCATTTTTTTTTTTTTAACAGAAAAAAGTGTCCAATGCGGGGATCGAACCCGGGTCGTAGTGGTCGTAAACCAAACGGTTTAACCAGCCTTCCACCGACCCCCCAAACATGAGCCATGTCAACCCAATATTCTTTCATTGCGTAAGAATGGTTATTTTATTTCAAAAGAAAAAAAAAAAACGTTTTTTAACAGTTTCATTTTTATATGTATAGTAGATATCGCGTAAATGACTCAGGTATAAATGTTACTGTAACAAAGCAAACAAAAATATTATTGTATAAAAATGGATGTAAATGTAGTGTATGTAAAGTGTAAGTAAATGTAATGTAAAATAGATGCAAAAGTTAATAAAAGATGTATGACAAAAAATGAATATACGCTCATGGAGACAGCACTTAAGGAAGTTTCCTATTTTTGTCGCCGGTTGTCAAATTTTTTTTTTTATGAAGGAGATATAACAAGTTCAAAGGTGTATCTGCTTCATGATCATGAACAAGGAAGAATGGAATGAAATCAGTGGACTTTTGCTTTGCTATGTTGTATGCAAATGTGACAAACGGTAGGAACCCAGTCTTTCTGGGTGACGGCCACATATGTCGACAGCATGTCTGCTATGGTTGGTTCAAACTTTCTGTGAGTCTATTCGTTTGTGGGTGCTAGGCGGTCGTCGTCCTGTGAATTATTCTACAAGGATTGTTCAGATCACGAATCAATGATGATATGAAGTTTTTTTATTCTGCCATTTTACTATCCAGTAACGGGGGGTCGGTGGAAGGCTGGTTAAACCGTTTGGTTTTCGACCACTAGGACCCGGGTTCGATTCCCGCATTGGACACTTTTTTTCTGTTTAAAAAAAAAATGCTCCAATGGCCCCCGATTCTTGCAAAAGTCCAACCCCACCAGCGAGTGCAAGTAACCAAACGGGGCTCTGGCATTTGTAAGTGCAAAGTCGAACTGCTTTTCACATGTGTAGACATGTGGTGCGCTTACAGTAAAAAGCAGTCGCTAACTACCCACCATGATTATCATGGCCTGTACCACGTGTACTAGGGATAAGCAAAAAAAAAAAACTATCCAGTAACAGAGGGAAAATGTGGGTAGTGAACTGGAGTCCATATTAAAATATAATTCTAAAGGGGATGCGTGTAGCAAATAGTGTCATTATCAAGTCAGCTATGTACACTAGCTGAGAGTGGTAAAGTTGAATCAGGAACATATTATTTTGAACACCAATACTCTTTAATTCGTTTCATCGACAAATATATCCGCACCAATGTAACAACTACAAAAACATTTTTAAAAAAATAATTTGGTCAGGATGGATATCATACTCGCGGTCTATTACGAAGAGGAAACGGAGCACCTTCTCGGGCTACTCACGCCTGAAGACAAGATTCTTCTAGACAAATTCTTCGACATTATCATCAAACATGTTCCGAACATGAACTCCCCAAATGGCAGGGATCTGTCAAGATTCAAGGCGGCTTTAAGCTCCTGATCCGGACGTGCCCTCGGAGAGGGCTACATCGATTGTATATATCTCTCTTCATATTCCTACCATTATTATTACCTTATAACTCCCTTTGAGTGTAAAGATTGACGAGATGTCAATAAAGTTGTTTAATTGTCAAACTTCAAAAACATCTAATTAACCCAGCTTTGTCTCGAGTCTCCCGAAGTATATATACAATCATGGACAAAACTTAAGGAATTGAAAAGTATTTAATGTTACGGTCGTCTTTTTTTTTTTTAAGGAGACAGAGGCAATATTGTTCATACTTAGTTATCTTGTGTATCTTTAATAAAGGTCACTGTAATATCTTTCAGAGTTATTGTCTTAATCTCGATACACAAAGGTACAACAACTTCCTTATAAATTAGAAAGAAGGAATCATATCTCGCCGCAACTCTTTTTTTATTAACGAGATAAAAGAAGCTTTCGGGCAAGCCCTTCTTCAGCTAATTATAGTATACAAACAAGGAGAGATTATGATTCCTTCTTTCTAATTTGTTCGAAATCCGCAAACCGTTTACCATGAACTTCCTTATAGTTTGTCCATGAGTGTAGTATAAATAACTTGAAAAGAGACGAAAGAGGTTTAACGAGAGAGAAATAAGGATAACCCGGGCCCCTGGAGCGCAAGACAGGTGTAACGAAGCGTCCAAGAAAATAAAAGAAAGCCAGATAATACAGGTTGTTTGGTGTTTGTTTGAATTAATCAAAAGCTGTGGCTCATTCAACAATTCAAACCCCTACATTCTGAAAGATACCAAATCAATACGTTGTTTTAATACATCTAGTAAAAAGGATAAGGGCCGTATTAAACATTTAAGTTTTACATGTTGCATTAGCCCGCCATCTGTTATCTGAAATTCAAACTAACTTTGATGCGTATGTTTCTTAAAAAAAAAAAAAATGAATTACCACTGTCTTTGTAACGGCAGCTGGCATGCCTATATAGTAAACTAGCCGAATGACCCGGGCAACGCCCGTGTTTTACCCGATTGAATGTTTTGATTCAAATACTATTTGTTACAATTATAAATTGGCGCCTTAGTTAATTGCATATGTTAGTTAATAACTATAGCCTATGTGCTTTATCTGTCTATGTACTGTTGGCTTCCGTAGGCGTCTCTTACTGGGAAAAAGAAAGAGAGGATTCCATTTGGTTATTATCTAATATATGCATTTATTTAGGGAGCGACCCGCTCCAACACAATAGTTACAGAAATGGCGAGTGGGGGGGGGGGGGGGCAAAGGTGGCGTGACCGTAGCCAACCAATAGGAGGGCGCCATTCCAAAAAAAAAAGCAAACGGTGACAGAGAGAGATGACTGATTAGGAGATGAGGAAAGACGTTCGTAACTGTATATAGTATTATCAGTGAGCACATCACTGATGGTACTCTGTGCAGTTGCCTTTTGACTTATTGTAATAAATATCAACATGTAAACTTATGTCTGATGTTAGCCAAAAATAAATAAAAACTTTTCTTTTTAAACTTCCAAATACTTCTTGCTGATTAACGTCAACCAACAAACTCGACCAACGTTACAGTCCTTACTACAATTATAAAATAATGGGAGAGCCTGATTTATCAGTGATGAATATATATTTATGTTACTATTATTAATCATTTAGGGGGAAATACTTTTCCGTCTCAATGTTTAAATTCAAAAATAGTTGTAAAAAGATAATGTAGATGGCAGCACTATGTTTAGAAAAACAACTATTTTTTATTTATTTATTTTAAAACAAATGTTGCATTTTTAAAATCCGAATTTACAATAGATTTGGTTTCTATAGTATTTAATTTTTTACAAATTTTTATAAAACAAAAAATATATAAAGATAAGACAATAATTTTATCGTTAGAAAAAAAAAACTTATAAACAATATAAATAGTTACAAAATAGATCACTAGATGGCGGTATCATCTAACGTACGTTTTATTTCGTCTTTTTTTTTTTTTTTTCTAAATCACTGATATATATGTACGAAATTTTGCATGAATAATTTTAAAATCGATTTAAAATTTGCAGTTATTTTAAATTTTTGTATATTTATATTTTGAATATATTGTGGGAGAAACTTTGACGTTGTCATTTATTAATTGTTCCATCAACATTTTTATTATATTCACATTTTTTTTGTTTATTTTTCTAGTTTATTCGCAGCTATGTGAAAAAGATCTTTGTCAGAATCCATTTATACAAAACTTCCTAATATCATTGCAGAGATGAAAAAAAATCTTTAAAAAAAACCTCATTTTTGTTTCTTGGGGAGAGCAAGTATTTGAAAAATTGAATATAATTACACAACATCTACAATACAAAATATAAACTGGCGAAACCGCTGGGAGAGTTCACCACTGATGAGCCAGGCCTTCCCATTAATTTTTAAAATAATCATACGCGTCTATAATAATTTCGAATTTTCATAACATTTATACTGTTGTATATATTTATAGTGTGTTGATATAAAACTAACTTGCAATACAAATACAATCAACAGACCCAATAATACAATGATTGTCATAGGTAGAGTGTAAATTGGCCCTATGTAAACAATATTGTAACAAAGTATTTATTAATTTTATTATTTTTATTAACAGAGCAGTCATTTGTATGTTTATATTTTCCTCCTCTGTAAATTTCCCTCGTGGATTATCTTTTGTTTACTATTCATAGTTTGTTCTTAACTGAAATAAATTGTCTCCTCCTGAAGTTTTTGTCTTCCCTAATTTTCCACGTGGCTATATATATAGGCTTAAGATAGATTATAAGTAACTGGATAAAGATATGACACATTCTGCTTATATACACTCAAAAAACTTAAGGAACCTTTTAGCATATATATCCAAGTAATGCATGTATAGCAAGCAAGTAAGGGACTGCCCTGTAGTACGGTGTCGTGAGCCGCTACGGTGAAGGCCTACAGCGAACTCTGAAATGTGGCTGACTAACGGGACAATGGCACCCTTCCTTTCCATGGAGGACAAGACACCACTACCACCAGCATGTATATCAGAATTCAGACAATAACTCTGAAAGATATTACAGTAACCTTTATTGAAGACATACGAAATAACCAAGTGTAAGCAATATTGCCTGTCTCCTTCAAAAAAAAAAAAACGCACGACCGGTGATATAAAAGATTTTCTACTTCCATAAGTTTTTTTCTATGATATTGTATTTTGGAAATATGTTTCTTATGATATTTATATTATCAAATATTATCTATACAGCCCTTACTTGCAATGATAAATATCATTGGATGAAAGGAGTTGGTTCATCAGTAGTGAAACCTCTCAGCGGTTTCGCCAAATTAATTACCAGACCGCTCTACTAAGGTATTGGTTTGTTATATACATTTTACTAAGAAAGGCAGCTTTCCCTCCAGAACCGTCAGCAGTGTCTCCCCCTCTGTTCCACACATCACATGTCCAGCAAGCGTCAGCTTTGGTTGCTTTATTTTATTTATTTATTTTTTCTTATCCCTAGTACACGTGGTACAGGCCATGATAATCATGGTGGGTACTTAGCGACTGCTTTTACTGTAAGCGCACCACATGTCTACACATGTGAAAAGCAGTTCGACTTTGCACTTACAAATGTGCCAGAGTCCCGTTTGGTTACTTGCACTCGCTGGTGGGGTTGGACTTTTGCATGAATCGGGGGCCATTGGAGCATTTTTTTTAAACAGTAAAAAGTGTCCAATGCGGGAATCGAACCCGGGTCGTAGTGGTCGAAAACCAAACTGTTTAACCAGCCTTCCACCGACCCCCTGGTTGCTTTATGAACATCATAAGTTGGTGCTCTGTTTCCATTTGATCACATAAAGCTTACATTTAAAAGCTCATCTATAATGATCGATATATAAACTTTTAAAAAGTGGATGAAAGATGATTTTTATATTATGATGCATTAGCGCGCCATTATAGCGAAACCGCTGGGAGTGTTAATCACTAATGAGCCAGCCCCCCCCCCCCCCCCCCCCATTAATTTTTAATTGCAGTAAGTACAGTAGAAATTGTTTAATTTTCAAATGAATCATAAACATCTATAATATTATATAAAAGGGCGTACGTTATTGCAATAAATTGATGAAGAGGGAGAAATCTCTCGAAATATTTTAAGAAAAAAATTGCTTTGTTTTTTTTTTCTTTACAGATCCAGGTACGCCCTTTTATATAATATTAATTAATGGATCGCCTTTTGACTCAAATCATCTATAATAGTTTCGAATTTTCATAAAGATGACTTTGTTCAGTCTTTTAATAGATAGACCTTTGTCAATCTCATCGTTGTAAAATATGGTGTTTAACGGCATTTAAAAAAAATTGGATTTTCAAGGCAAATATGTATTTTAAAAAAGTAATTATATCGGCTACGTGAACTCAGTATAATTTAGTTTAAATATATAAGGATTAAAAGATTACATGAGGAGCTTCTTTTTAGATTTATTGCGAGCTTTCGAACCTTCCGGTTCTTCAACAGGCATGGATAGCTTTGTATATCCATGCTATCCATGCCTGTTGAAGAACCGGAAGGTTCGAAAGCTTGCAATAAATCTAAAAAGAAGCTCCTCATGTAATCTTTTAATCCTTATATATTTAAAAAGTAATTATATTAGCATTAAGAATCTGGGAAAATACAGCTACATCAACCAATTATTTATCTAGTTTCCGATATATTTCAGTGTCTGGCTGTCACTCAGGGGAATTCCTCAACATTCCACTGAGGAGTGATACAGAGAGTCATTGAAACATCGAGAATTAAATAAATCATTAGTTGATGTGACTGTATATGTTTCCAAAGCTACTTCCAACGAACAAATGATCTTCAATATTAAGAATGTTATTTTCAACTAAGTTTTAAAAAAATTGACTGTTAAGTATTAAATTACGCTAAAATATTGTCAAGTAGCTCCATCCAGATGGGACACCTGTCAATCATCCCTGGACCCCGGGGGGAACCACAGGTGTGAGGGGTTCTCGGAAGCTGATCTGTAAATAAGGAAAACGGGACGGTGGCTGACGCCGCGCATTAGGATTATCTTCAACTTGGGGTAAGTTGTACACTCTCTCGCTCCCTATAAATCCCTCTTATAATAAATTAATTATCCCCAAACTTGCCCTTGCTTTATTTATCTTCGCAACATATTGTGGTGGAGACGCCGGGTAAACAAAAGATAAGCCACGAGGGGAATTTACAGAGTAGCAAAAAATAATCATAAAAATAACCACTCTGTTAAGAAAAATAATAAAATTAATAAATATTTGTTACGATATTGTAACAAATTATTTATCATGAAAAAGGCATCTCCTTATCGTGCAACTGAAAGTTGCTGATGGCTTGCGCCATCTATCGGAATAAATATCAACTATTCTCGTTGATTTTTAATTATTCCTGAATAACTCCTATAATAACCTTCAATAGAGGTCATTGTGTTTCAAATTTTTTTAAAGAGGAATTTCAGATCAATTTTGTCTTCCCAGTCAAATTATTAATTATTTTATTAGCAGAGTATCATTTTTATGTTTATATTTTGGTACTCTGTACATTTCCCTCATTGCTTATCTTTTGTTTTATCATTCATAGTTTGTTCTTGCCTGAAATGAATTGTTGTTTCATCCCGAAGTTGTTATTTCACTGTCCTTTCCTACTGGATCTCCTCCCCTGCCAAGACTCCTGTCTCTCCCTGCACCCAGGCGCTGTTCCCAGCCATCTCTACATTTCCTCTATCTCTGTGAGACACCTTGCTGCCAGATCTTAGGATCCTTTACCACTGGAAGTCGCGTTCTGCCATGGGGGTTAGAAGACCATGCTCTAAATGGTCAATTAGCCCGGAAATAAACTCAATTTGACTGGGAAGACAAATTTGATCTGAAATTCCTCTTTAAGAAAATTTGAAACACAATGACCTTTATTGAAGGTTATTATAGGAATTATTCAGGAATATATAATTAAAAATCAACGAGAATAGTTGATATTTATTCCGATAGATGGGGCAAGCCATCAGCAACTTTCAGTTGCACGATAAGGAGATGCCTTTTTCATGATAAATAATTTGTTACAATATTTTAGCGTAATTTAATACTTAACAGTCAATTTTCTTAAAACTTAGTTGAAAATAACATTCTTAATATTGAAGATCACATCCTTTTCCACGTGGCAATATTTTCACGGAAATTTGTGAAAAAAACACAAAATAAATATTTATTTTTACTAAATCACTATTTGAATAAGGAAATAATATATTTCTCTAAATGTGTCCATATATAATACATTGATTTAAAACTTTAAAATTACATTATTTTCCTATATAGATTTCAAAAACTATTTGGAAAAATCTTTGAAAGTGCATTTATGGACTGTTATGTAATTAGAGTACGTAAGAAGGATGAATCCGTAACCAATTTAACTTTACATATTATTTATTATTAATATAGAGTAATCCATAATATATGTATATTTTAAAAATAAGCCTTATTTTTAAAATATACATATATTATTTATTATTAATATAAATGATACTAAAACAAATCTTGGTATATATATGTCTACATGTAAACAACAAAAACAATATTAAAACATTATATACATACAAGTTCCTTTTCAAACTCAGTCTCATCTATAGCCATTGTTACTCTGTAATATTCCAACATGGACAAGACTAAAGGAAATGGAAAGACTTTGATGTCGCCTGACTTCTGTTTTTTGAAGGAGACAGACGCAATTTTGGTTCTCACTTGGTTATCTCGTATGTCTTCAATAAAGGTCATTGTGTATTAAATTTTCTTAAAGAGGAATTTCAGATCAAATTTTTCTTCCCAGTCAAAATATTAATCTGTATTTACAAAAAAAAAAAAAGCTAAAACAATTTCTTCAAATTTTTACTCTTTAAAAATAATGCAATTAAAGAATAAAGAAGGCATCTCCTGACCACGAGCACATGTGCTTTTTTTATAATAATTAAATTTATTATTTAATAAATAAATAATGCAATGTACCATAATATGTGCGCTTGAATCTAAATTAGAATAAAATATACTTTTTTTTGTAGATTTAAAAGAAATTTTGTGATAGAGTCAGACACAAAGGAAAATAAAGGTAGTTTGTATCAAAAGAACTTTTATTTTTCCCGCCTAAATTTTTTTGTTGAATGTCGAAAGTGAATACAATAGCAGACGATTTTTTTAACAAAATTATTTCTGAAGAAAAGAAAACTACAACAATGGAACAAACTTTTCTCTAAAATCACTCATAATGACAACAAAACAATTGAATATGGATAAAGATTTTTTTATATATTCGGATGTTACTATTTAGACTAAAATTTCGATGCACCTTTTAAAACAGAATTATTTTAGAATTGGTGCAAAAATAAAACACCTTAATCTTTACAATTGTTAATTAAAAAATTTTAGTGTTTGGCTTCAGGTAAAAAGAATATAAACATACAACAACAAGCCTTTTATTGAAAACCTATGTCCTACACAGGATTCCCCCATGTGCATAATTAAAAAATAATACATACAAGGTGAAGGTCTTCAGAAAAATACAGAATGCGTCATATATTAAAGGGAATTGATATTAATGAAGAGGAAGTTCTGGAAAACAAAAAGATAGGGAAAAAGCGATAGGAAGAAGAATTGGAAAGATGTAGCAGATGGGAAAGAGAGAGAAGCGAACATACAGAGGGTGTTCACACTTATAGGAAACAAGTTTTATTATAAAATATTAAAAATTAACACCATATTTGAAATTTTTCAAATGTTCTATTTGAAAGCCTTTTTGTTTATTTACAGAACGGCACCTGATTTTCGAGGATAGCAGACACTTTCTGATCATGGCCATACTCAAAAGATCCCATTCTTCCTTTACCACTTTCCAGAGACCTTCAATTGTCCTAGGGTGTCTCTTTCCAAGTGCTCTTTTAAGGCATCCAAAAATGCAAAAATCCATCGGGGCTAAATCAGGAGATTTTACAGGGGTTCTGTTCTTTGGAATAGTGTTGATTCCTGTTCTTTGCCTTAGATCTTCCAAATAAGCTTGGGTTGAAGATGAGGTATGACTTGTGGCGTTATCATGGTGAAACCAGACTTTGTTGCTCTGTTTTTCATAGATAGAGGGAATATCATTTAAAAATATAGGTTCTAAAATGTTGTTTTGATAGTACTCCGAGTTTATTTTGGCATTTCTTTAAACTTTTCTTATTTTTAATTTTCCTTCATATGATATACCGCATGCCACCATAAATCCTTTGGGGTAACTTTCGGCACATTCCTTCACCCAAATTGGCCTAGATTTTTCCACCTTTTTTTGATAGTATATAGCTCTTTTTCTGTCGCAATCGGTTAAATATACCCATGCTTCGTCATATGTAACAATAAATTTCCAACTATCAGCAGCTAAGAAATTTTCATAAAATATCTGCTGATAGTGTGTCGCTGACGAATATGGCTCTGAAACAATTTGTGAACCGCATGTTTTTTTTTTGTAGCTTTTAGGCCTAAATCTTTATTTATTATTTTATTTATTGTTGACACTGATCTTCCTATTAATTTGGCTATATCTCTTTGTGGCATAGGTTTTTCTTTTGTAATATATTTTTTCACTTTTTTGACAGTTGCAGGAGTTCTCACAGATATAGGGTGATAATCTTTTGTCCATTTCTCCGTAGGTGCTTTGAATAAAAACTTGATATTTTTGTCGTGAATAATATTATAAATACCTTTTTTAGAAATGTTGATATCATCTTGTTTGCATATTTCAATTATAATAACGAATAGATTCAAAAAGGATAAGTTTCTTTATTTGAAAAATCAATTCAAGCTTTCGGGCGCAAGCTGCCCTTCTACAGGAATAATGGATACAATTTCAAGTAGTATGCAAGGTTTTATTTAATTATGTCCAAATAGGTAAGATTAGCTCTGGAAAGTGGTAAAGGAAGAATGGGATCTTTTGAGTATGACCATGAGCAGAAAGTGTCTGAAATCGTGGAAAATCAGGTGCCGTTCTGTAAATAAACAAAAAGGCTTTCAAATAGAACATTTGAAAAATTTCAATTATGGTGTTAATTTTTAATATTTTATAATAAAACTTGTTTCCTATAAGTGCGAACACCCTCTGTATTGTAGCGAAGTATTTATTATTTTACAAGCATTTATTATTTTACACTAGTATTAACAGAGTATCATTTTTTATGTTTATATTTTACTACTCTGTAATTTTTCCCTCATTTCCTATCTTTTGTTTATCACTCATAGTTTGTTCTTGCCTTAAATAAATTGTTGTCTCATCCTGAAGTTTGTCTTCTCTAATTTTCCAGTGGCAATATCAAGAAGCCACTGGAACTTATTCTTGAGAAACTGAAGAAGAATGCTATAACCATATAAAACAAAATCAACGAGCAATCTAAGGCCAGGTTTCTTCAACTATTTTTTATTTTTATCTCATGAGTTTAACCTCAAAGATCAAGTAAAGGAAATTTTGAAAAACTGAATTCTGAATCTTTCCTATCCCCCCTCTATAAGGAGATTAGTAGGTTTGAAGTAGTGGTCCTATACCGCCATGTGAGGGAGGTACTCTCCAAGACACTCTCGACAGAAAACAAGACCATTCTGTGCGATTTTCTCAACATGGCATTTGAACATGTTGGGGACAAAAACTCCATTATAACCAAAGGTCCATCCAAATTCAGGATGGCTTGTAACCCTTGATTTGACGTCCCTTCGGAGAAGGCTTCGAGTTGGATGTAAATATTTGTATAAATTCTATTGTTTATATTTTATTGGAACTTTTTGTATCGTTGTTGACTAGAAGTCAATAAAGTTTGTTTTTCATTTCATTTAACTATTTTTATTTATCTAGCTTTCTCAAGTCAACATGTGCTTCAAGAAGTATAACTTCCAGCCAACTATTTACACCGAAAATAAAGATCTAAATATTGTAACGTAGAAAATTAGGAAAGACAAACTTCAGGATGACAAGGCAATTTATTTAAGGTACAAATACAAATCAACATTTATAAGATACAAGAGTAGCAATGAGGGAAGTTTCCAGAGTATCAATATATATATGTGGTATAATAATAAGGTGGGAAGAGAAATAATCACACCACAAGTTGGAAAGGGAAGCCCAGACGACCAGAGAGAGAGAGATAGAGGGAGAGCCGGGCGTCCGTTCGTGTCGCACACAATCTCCCAACTATCCTAATAGTCCGAGGTTCCAGGTAACGGGCCCCAGTGGTCGCCCCTTGGAATGTCGCTGATGTCTAAAGTGACCGGACTTTACCCTCCCGTCTCTCTCTGGGTCAACTGTAGGTTTGCTTTATTATTCCTGGAAGAGTATATATTATGACATATATATATATATATATACAGTGTACTCCGCTTATAACAAAGTCGGTTATAGCGAAATTCCGCATATAGCGAATGAAATTGTCTGCACGAAAGAAAAGAAGGGCTTAAACCATTAAAATAACTCTGGATATTGCGAAGTCGGATATAAAGAATTTTCGCTTATAACGAAGTGATTTGCATGTATAAATTTTTATTTTATCCGTTTATAACGAAGTTTTCTCATTTACCATTATAATTGACTAATATATTATGCATAATATATATCAAATTACAACGTGTGAATGACACAAATTTAATGATACACAACAAATAAGTTAATAATATACAATTTTAAAATATGCAAACATATTATAAGTATTTTTTTACATCATTTTAACAAAATTAAATTGTTTAATAAACGCTTATATTTTATTAACGTTTACCATGGCAGGAGAACGAAAACAAACAAGAAACTCACTATCTCTGTCAGTCAAGCTGCAAATCCTAAGAGAGATTGAAGTGGAGAAGAAGAAAAAGACAGATGTTGCCCAGAAACATAATATCCCACAGTCGTGGGAGACGAAGAAGAGACGGACCAAGTTGATGAAGAAGTAGACCCAATTGTCCACATTCCGCATCCAAAAGAGGTCTTGGAGAGCATTCAAACTCTGCGATTGTTTCTTCAATGTCAGGATGAGTCCAAGTCTCTTCATAGGCATCTGTCAGACTTGGACAACATCGAAAAGAGTGTTCAGCACTTGTTACTGACTTCTAAATGTCAAAAGAAAATCACAAACTACTTCTCCAAAAACACCTGATGAGGTTGTTATTGATCTTTGTGTTGCTCTTTTGAGTTGAATAGTAAATAAAATTATTGGTACAAAACATTTTTTTCCAACTGCGGATATAACAAACTTCGGATATAACAAAGTGATTGTCATGGATAATGCGACTTCGTTATATGCGGAGTACACTGTATATATATTTTGCTTATCCCTAGTACACGTGGTACAGGCCATGATAATCATGGTGGGTAGAAGGCGACTGCTTTTACTGTAAATGCACCACATGTCTACACATGTGAAAAGCAATTCGACTTTGCACTTACAAATAAATATGTCAGAGTCCCATTTGGTTACTTGCACTCGCTGGTTGGGGTTGGACTTTTTCAAGAATAGGGGGACATTGGAGCATTTTTTTTTTAAATAAGAAAAAAGTGACCAATGCGGGAATCGAACCCGGGTCGTAGCGGTCGAAAACCAACGGTTTACACCATCCTTCCACCTACCCCCGTATCAATATGTAAATAATATAAATATCCTAAATTAATAATCTGTATATAAAATATAATAAATACTTGGCTACAATTAATATTAAAATTTATTTTACTGTGGCGCTGAGTTTGTTGTTGCCACACATTAAATATGTTATAACACCTTGATAAAGGTTGGCGTTCAGCCAGCTGAAATATTGGTAAATGATATTTTGATCCAATATATGTCTTTTAAATTAAATATTTATTTATGGATTGCTCTATTTTCAAAACGTAAAAAATGCATCGAATTGTGAACTTTGTTACAATGTTATTTTCGGCGTGTACAGTTATCTGGACGTTATACTTCTAATTCTCCTGTTGAAGGACATGTTTTAGTCCCCGAAAGCTAGAGAAATAAAAAAATATTTAAAGAAACCTGGCACTGGATTACTTGTTTATTTTGTTAACTTGTAAAAGGTATGAATGAACACGTGTATTACAACCACACACATATACAGAGATATCGTTTTAAAAACAGAGCAATCCATGAATAAATCTTTAATTAAAAAGACATATATTGGATCAAAATATTATTTATTTTTACCAATATTTTAGTTGGTTGAACGCCAACCTTTATCAAGGTGTTTTTTTTTCACACACACACAAAAACCTTTATTAAGACACACAGGTCTTACAGAGGATTCCCCTTGGGGTTACAAGACGGAGAAACCTATGAAAGTGGGAAATATACAAAGGGGTAAAAATGGAGAAAGATTATATACACATGGTAAATATATACAGATTATTATTTGAATAATCCTATGGAAAATAAGAATATGTTTTACTCTTCACAATTCATCCTATCATACTTCATCCTTAAAGTTAGAAATAATCGCTATTTCTCTTTAAAATAAATTTTGATTTTTGTTTAAAAGAAACATTCGCGGTATAATTGCAATTTTCGTTTTACAATCATCAGCCGCGTTATATTGTATATTATATATATTTTGGAAATATGAGTGGGAGAAGTGGAGAGCGAAAAGAGGAAACAGGTATTTACATATGGAACATACATTTTATCAAGGTGTTATAACATATTTAATGTGTGTCAACAACAAACTCAGCGCCACAATAAAATAAATGCTATTTTGATCCAATATATGCCTTTTTAATTGAATACAGAGATACATGAAGCATTCTCTCACATAACGTGTGACACGGCTCTAGTACAACAGTGTCTATTAATGGAGAAGAAAGTAGAGAGGAAAACATTTGTTAAACAAATTTGTTAAAATTTAAAAGAGAGAGAGAAATGCTAAAAATAAGGAAGTTTACTGCCTCACGAATGGCCTTCTCCACTCTTTCCTTTTCCCACGTCAGCCAGTTTCTGTTAACAATGGTACAGTACCTCGCAGAGATGATGCTTAGAGCTTCATCTGGTATTTGACTTTATAAAGGAATATAATATACACTAATGGACAAAACTCATGGAAATTTGACAACGTTGATATGATACAAACTGAATCGAAGAATTGAGGAACCTCTAAAAAGATGATTTTATCTCTTGTTTGGAAAATGATATGGCACAGGTGTATTGATTGAGGCAAGAGGAGCATATTTTGAAAAATATGAAATCATTATTTTTTTATTTAATTTTTTATTTTAAAAATACGGAACAGTCCCGGTAATTAATGAACGCACCTTGTATATATAACTTACATAACTTACAATTCTTTGTTAAATATCTACATGTTGGACACATTAACTTATTGAGTTTCATAGAAGGATGGAAGGACACTTTACGAACTTATCACAATCCTTTTATCTATAATTCTCACACACATGGTTACATGGATTAAACTTAAGGAAATGGAAAGTCTTTGATATCGCTGTGAAAGTTGTATAAGCTTATGATTTTGCTTTGTTTCAAAAATGAATTGATGTTGTTTCCATATGGTTGAATTGAATATATATATATATTACACCTTAGTTCTATATATATTTTATTGGTTAAAAAGGAACACAACAAAACAAAAAAAAAAGAAACTACAATTTTACAAAAATAATTTGATAACTAACAAAAAAAAAACCCAACAATTTTAATACAAAAATAATGATGATAAAAATTGAATATGTCTGCTAGAAAAATGCTTCTATGAATTAAAAAATAAGAATAATTACAAAATTAACATATAAACTTCAAACAGGAAGATTGACAGAAAGTCATTGAAATGTGTCGGGATTTAAATAAAAATTGGTTGATGTAGCTGTAACTTTTCTATAAACAAGCTTCCAACCAAAATATTATGTTTAAAAAAGTTAATACGTTTTTGTGCTTCAATGATCCCCGTTTCTTACACAAGTCCAACCCTACCAGTGAGTACAAATAACCTAACGGAAAGGTGGCACCGTGTAAATGCAAATGTGTCAATTTGTTTTTACATATGTAGACATATATGTAATTATTTTTTTTTGAAAATAGAGCAACACATAAATAAATCTTTAAATAAAAAGGCACATATTGGATCAAAACATCATTTATTTTACCAATATTTCAGTTGGCTGAACGCCAACCTTTATCAAGGTGTTATAACATTATATGTAATTATGTATTATTACTAAAATTGAAAGCATTTATCATTAATATTATTTAAAAATATATAAATTGCAATTGATTAAATATAAAAATTAAATCTTTTCGTATCTCATAAGTTTCGTTTATTACCTTTAACCCCGAACTTTCGAGCTCTCGCTCTTCATCTGGAAAAAGGTGATTGGAGTGAAGTGGTGGATTGAGTTAATTATTGTTTTTATAAGATTATATATACACTCATGGACAAAACTTAAGGAAGTTGTACCTTTTAGCATGTATATATCGGGATTCAGACAATAACTATGAAAGATATTACAGTGACCTTTATTGAAGACACACGATATAGCTAAGTGTGAACAACCTCTGTCTCCTTCAAAAAAAGAAAGAACAAAAAACAGACAACCAGTGACATTAAAATAAGTAACATACTTAAGTTTTGGTCATGAGTGTAAAATCGACAAAAGCTCCGTGTTAAACTTTCTACTTTGAAAGGGAAAATTTATTTTCACACACAGAAAGGGGGGAGATGAAAAACCCACCGCCCAAGAAGAGACAGGGTGGGTGGGGGAAGACAAACAGTGTCACTACTCGGGTCAGAATGAGGACAAAGAGAAATCAGGTCGACGAGCTTGGCGAAGATGTAGTGACGCAAGCTCTTCACCCATTTGCTAAGAGGTTTGGAACAGTGTGAGAATAAAGGCAATCAGAAACCTTGAGTGGATCCTATATGGAGAATGTATTATTTCGGGATATATCACTTTTATTCAATAAGTGAAGAAATACTTATTACATCACCTCTTACCTGATTTCTTTTTTGTTCTCTTTTTCATTTTCCCAAAATAATTCTTTATATAGGATGGGTTATATCTATAGCTTCTATTATCTCCAAATGATTGAAATGTGATCAATGTTGTTGTTGTTGTTGTCGTGTCCAAAGAAGAGCCTCAGATGTCTCCATGCATCTCCATCACAGCAGCATCAATGCCCACTATCTTGGGAGTGTAAAGCTGCTGCTCTGGGTCTATGTCAATTTTCTGCAAGGCTGCGGCCATTGCTGTGCATGAGAATATGTGAGTAGGTGTTAGTTCCACACCAGGACAGTTGTTGCATGTCCTATAGGTTATTTTGCCCTATAGGTAAATGTGATCAATAATGAGCAGATATTGCCACACAAAGCAACTGACAAATTAATTTTTCTCAACGCGATCTTTGTACGGAAATATAAAAAGATCATTATTATAAATAGACTAAAAGACCAAAAAATAGAAGAATATTTATATTTGACCAATATATCCATTTTCCTAGAGATCAATAGAGAGATTACTAGATTAAATAATAAAAATAATATATCTTTAGACAACCTAATTTAGGTTCGAGTTAGCATTGAATATTATTATAATAAAATTGCCATGTCTCTGCTCACATAGGATGTTATGATATTGAAGCCGTCCCTGTACTGATGAGGGCCATAGCCTGATACATGGTATACAGGTTGGTTTGTCCGAATTTTCCTAAACTGGTGTTGTGGCTCATCCTTTTATCACCAACGATATATATTGGAGTGATCAACAAGAACACATTGTTGGAGACGCCGGTTATGTAAATTTCTCTTTTTTTGCTTATTTAGCCAGAAGATTTACATATTTTGTAAATATAATTCTGTATATAAAGATGCGTTAGTTTAATAAAAGTGTGTCAGTAACAATCGGGTGTTGGTGAATTATTAGTGTCATCAGTGTTTCTGGTGTTGTGGGCACTTTTGAGGAAGCATATAGGCTTCAATTCGGTTGGAGACAAGAAGAAATCTGGCAAGAAGATACAGAAGCTCTGCCACAACTATTTAGATAAGACCAGACATATCCAGGATGCGGCAAGCTTTCCGAGCTTTGTAAGTGAGGCAGTGATCGTATCCGAAACAATTGTTTTAATGTATTTTCAAAAGGAAAGATGCTTCTTTTGATACATGTTTCTCTCTATACATATATTTTTTTTTTTAGCCTCAACAAAGAATACAAATAATCAGAATATACCCAGATATCTTATATACATATAAACTCGAATTACTTCTATGCATATAAAGACATGTGAAACTGTATGCCAATAAATATTTATTCCACCATGATTATCATTACTACGAGGTACACAAATTTGCATACTTCGATGGAAATTGTGGAGGGAGAAATTGATTCGATCACAAAATGAAAGGCTGCCTCTTCCTATATAACTACTAGAAACTATTGCGAAATCATTCTCCCATTTAATTTCATAATCAATTTATTTTTATTTATCTAAATATAAGAATCAAAAGAGATCATGTCCTAGTATGGAACTAACACCTACCCACATATTCTCATGCAGAGCAATGGCCTTGCAGAAAATTGACATGGACCCAGAACAGCAGATTTACACACCCAAGATAGTGGACATTGCGACTGCTGTTTTAGAGCCATGGGGACATCTGAGACTCTTCATTGGACACGACAACAACAACAAAAGAGATGATAAGAGTTTAAAAGGCGATTCGTTTCTTTGTTGTAATTTAGGAAGCTTTCGGTTAAAAGATTACCGACGGGCCTAAAACACAACACGCTAGATACTATCTAAATATTTGCTATATATCAGCCTCTCTCGTTTAATCTTCTAAATCATAAGAATTTCAATCTTCAATGGATGACACCCTCGAAGTTCCACTATACCGATATTATCTCCTTTTTACCTTCTTGGCAAAGCGATCTTGGCGGGCGACTCTTGGCCTCGTGCAACCCATCGTTTATGACGGTTGTGGTTCACAAGGTAAACCCATTCCTTATCCATCATCACGATACGTTTCCAAAATAATCTCTACAGAAATATGTATCAAAAGACCACAATTAATTATAAAGGCGATGCTTTTTTATTATTTGTCAAATCAAAAAAGAACATCGATAAACCTAATCCAAAATTCTATAGAATTCATTGTTAATATATATTTAAAAAAAGAAGATATTAAATCAAGTCTCGGAAGTGAGATAATTATGTCAATTCATTCTCACAGAAATTATACCAGAAGACATAATTTGTTTGCATAATAACTAGGAAAACATCCATGTTTATAGAAAGGTACAATTATACCATATTTACGGCTATACTCTTTTCTTAATTCGACAAAATGGCGAGAAAACACTTCCCTGTTTTGCTCGGTGCCATTTTTAGAAAGTCGTCTGCACAAAAGGCGCCATTACGGCAATCATTTTGTCATTTTCTTTTGTGAAATGTTCTAAGCGATTTTTACGGCCTTTTAGTGAGAATGAGATTTAGGAAAAACTTGAATTTATATATTTTGTGTTTAAAATATACTATAATTTTTTTTCGTTTCCTTTATAGGGAACGTTTTCAAAAGGCAAAACGATTTTTAATTTGAAGACTAAACGTGATTCGAACCTCTCTAGAGACCTCTCTATGATCTTAAACAATTTCGTCTGCAAGGGTAGATCAATGAATAATCCCTGGACCAGTAGAGGGTAGATTGAACTGCGGAAACCGCTGAAAGGTTTCCCCTTTGATGAGCCAGACTCAGCAATATTTATTTGTATGAAAACAAAAATCTAGAAATAATTAGTAGCACCAAGGTTTTATATAATAAACGATTAATTGGAGAGTTTTCGAGACACGGGTTAAACGTGAAAGAGCTCTGTCGCGAAAGCTTGTCAATTAATTATTTTAACAAATAAATTTCCAAGACTACGTCAAAAATAAGGTTAGGTTTGCAAGTTGGAGATGTATCAAGAAGCTATTCTCTACTGCCCATAATTTACAATCAGCGTTACTAACAATTCTGTAGATGGCAGAGCGCTATTTAGTGGAACAGAAATCAACTAAACATTGATTTAGCCTGTTCCCTGATGTTTAGTTGATTTCTGTTCCACTAGATGGCGCTCTGCCATCTAAAAAGTACATGTGCTTCTGGTCAGGATATGCCTTTTTTTTTATTTTTAATATCAGCACCTGACCTTTTTTTCTATTATTTTTTTCATTTAAATATATGTAGAGCATGTTTACAAAAACCTATTTGTCTTTTCTTATTCCATATATATTTCCTCTATTCTCTGCAGTTTCTCTGTATTGTATTCTTCAAGGAAAATATATTATAAGAGACCAGTATATCTTAATAAAGGTTTGTGTGTGCTTGAATAAATAAATTCTGTGATATTCTTTTAATCAGTTTTTAGCGATTTTGTGAAAAAATAATGGAATATTTTTTATCGTTAACATGTTAACGATAACACGTTAACACTCGTTGCTTATAGAAATTTTCCCTAAAATACTTTAAATATTTTCAAAAAGTTTATTTATTTATATTCTGGGAGAGAGATTGAGATTCAAACTGATTTATTACAATGTACATATAAAATTATATAGGGTTAATATATATATTTTAAAATATTAAACTTAAATAATATTATCATCAGAGAAATCCCACTGAGGGTCGTCTGGTATGATGTCACATTCCGTCCTGAAGTCAAAGAGAGAGAGAGAGAGAAAGGAATTAATAGAATGCACAAGCTTTCGAGGAAGAAAACTTTTGAACGGTCGTATTTAAAAAAAACTTCGATATCTTTATTGTTTAGGGAAGAGCATTGCTCGATGCAAATATTTGAATGTAATTCTACTGTCCTATAAGCCTATGTCCATAGTTTTCTTGAAAACCATTTCTGAGATTCCACCCTTCAGTGCTGCGTATATAAGCTGAATCATCCAATACAGTATTAGAGCTCTGAGAAGCGGTCTGGTGGATTAAATTGGCGAAACCGCTGGGAGGGTTCACCACTGATGAGCCAAGCCATCCCAATATATTTTTTCAACGCAGTAAGGGCAGTATAAGTTTGTATTATGTATAAAAGAAACATTCGTGCTTTTAAATCCTTTTATTTTATATATTAGATATTGTGGGAACGACGTATAAGGAACAAACATACAAAGACAAAATTATTTTAATTTATGTAGATGAATACAATAGCAAATTTCTTTTATGTCATGGCCTTTCCCACGTTGTCTAGTTTCTATATCATGCAAATAGGATGTGTTTGTTTTGATCAAATTTTGTTTATATTTGGCAACGGAACTGAAACAACTTTCACAATACACTCTTGTTATATCACGACATACACTCATGGACAAAACTTGAAGAAGTTGTACCTTTTAACATGTATATCGGGATTAAACAATAACTCTGAAAGATATTACAGTGACCTTTATTGAAGACAATGGTATATACACTCATGGACAAAACTTAAGAAAGTTGTACCTTTTACCATGTATATCGGGATTCAGACAATAACTCAGAAAGATATTACAGTGACCTTTATTGTAGACAATGGTATATACACTCATGGACAAAACTTAAGGAAGTTGTACCTTTTACCATGTATATCGGGATTCAGACAATAACTCTGAAAGATATTACAGTGACCTTTATTGTAGACAATGGTATATACACTCATGGACAAAACTTAAGGAAGTTGTACCTTTTAGCATGTATATCGGGATTCAGACAATAACTCTGAAATATATTACAGTGACCTTTTTTGAAGACAATGATATATACACTCATGGACAAAACTTAAGGAAGTTGTACCTTTTAGCATGTATATAGGGATTCAGACAATAACTATGAAATATATTACTGTGACCTTTATTGTTATGACACACGAGATAACTAAGTGTGAACAAAATTGTCTCTATCTCCTTCAAAAAAATAAAAATAAAATAAAACGACTGAAGATATCAAAATACGAAACGTCCTTAAGTTCTGTCCATGAGTGTAGTATACCTTTTAGAGAATAATTGACCTAAAGAAAATCAATGAGTATCATAACCTATTCAACGTCTACACTCTTGGTATAATTTAAAAAAAAAGGCATAAGACACCACAACTCTTTATTTACTTGATTAAAGAAGCTTTCAGGCAAGATCTACTTCAGAAAACTAATGAATAAAGAAGTGTTGGTATAGGTACGTGACGAGCAGCAGTAATGAGAGAGAAGGAAGAATGGAAAAAGGGAAAGTTGATTGCAGGCAAGTTGTGCCAATTATTGGCCAACGACTTCCTCATTTGACTGTCCCACACTTCCTAATTTCCACAACGTAGACAGGGGGAGGACTTCTCAATTCTTCACCTGTTGGCATTTACAATTTACTTGTTACAATTATAATTGCCCCTCTGATGTTTTTTTTTTCTTTTCCCAAGTATAAGCCACATGATAATCATAGTAGGTAGGTTATGCACTAGCGCGCCATCTGTTATCAAAATTCGAAACTATTTTAAAGGCGTAAGATTCTTTTTGAAATTAAACAATTTCTACTGCCCTTACTGCAATGGAAAAATTAATGGGAGGGCCTGGCTCATCAGTGGTGAACCCTCCCAGCGGTTTCGCCAGTTTAATCTACCATACCGCCGTTATATTGCATTTTTGGAACTTCCTTTTATAGTGATACTGTAGCTAGATTCTTGGAATGGGTATTTTAGAAGAACTATTGACATAAGCTTTGAGGACAGTAGAATTACATACAATTATAAATATATATTAAACTGGCGAAACCGCTGGGAGGGTTCACCACTGATGAGCCAGGCCCTCCCATTAATTTTTCTATTGCAGTAAGGGCAGTAGAAATTGTTTAATTTCAAAAAGAATCTTACACGTCTATAAGAGTTTCGAATTTTGATAGTAGGTAGTATATAGATTCAGCTTAACGCACCATATGTCTGCATAGGTAGAAGAAATTCAACTTTAAAATATTTGATAATAGAAACTTTTTAGGGGTCAATAATATTATATTTTTAAAAAAATAAATAACTTACAACTGTCCTTTAAGGGGGGGGGGAGATATTTTGGAAGAGCCTGGCTCATCAGTGGTGAACCCTCCCAGCGGTTTCGCCAGTTTAATCTACAAGACCTCTCTACTATTGTATGTTTTTTTCGCGTATATAACTGGAAAACTTTCAAGAATATCAGCGTTTAATGACTTATAAATATAATGATATTTTGAAGATATTTAAGAAGATCATGAACATAAGCTTTGAGGACTGTCGGAAATATATGAAAATATATACTTTTTTTGAACTTATATGATGTCAGTTTGCCGCTTGGTCTCACTTGTGGTGTTGTGAACTTGTGCAAATAAGAACCACTGAAGCAATTTATTAATTTAAAATAGGTTTCAGTGGACGAGTGGTCTAAACCGCTGGTTTTTGACCGCTACGACCTGGTATCTAAATTCCTCATTGGGTACTTTTTCTAATAAAAAATAATTGCAGACGTTCAATACCACCAATGAGTGCAAGTAACCAAACGGGCCACACTTGTAAGTGCAAAAGTCAAACTGCGCTTTCCACATATGTAGACATCTGGTGCACTCACAGTAAAAGCAGTCGCTAACCACCCACCATGATTATCATGGCCTGTATCATGTGTACTAAGGATAATACAAAAAAAGATTATCACAATGAGGAATTTCTCGAATCCCTGAATTCTGATTAACAGAACCGTCCGCTTAAGCCATAAATTAATTCATCACTCAAATTCAATCAATTAATTAACCACAAAGAATCAATTGACCATCGTGGCGAATAAAATTCTGCAACACTTTAAATAGGGTCAACAGTCCAAAACAGATAGTTGATATATATATACCGTACACTACAATTTAGAACCACAATTGTATATATTTATACTTTATTTATCGCGTCTTTCAAAAAAAAAAAAAAGAAAATGTACCCATTGTTAAAAACGGTTTCCACGAGGCATGTAGTTGGTAAATATTTTCAATTAATGAATAAACACGATGAAAGAGGGAGCAATCCCTTGAAATATTTTAATTTTTGTCCTTTTTAATATACACTTATAGACAAAAGGAAATTGTGCCTTTTAGCATGTATATCGGGATTCAGACAATAACTTTGAAAGGTATTACAGTGACCTTTATTAAAGACACACGAGATAACCAAGTGTGAACGAAAATCTCCCTGTCTCCTTAAAAAAAAAAAAGAAAAAAAAAAAAAAGCAGACGACCGGCGGCATAAAAGTTTTTACAATTGCTCAAGTTTTGTCTATGAGTGCAAATGGTGGTTTAATATAGATCTCTACAAAATACAAACTTCGATAAAAAGATTCCAACCTTGAAAAGGGTGGCATTGAGGTGGTTAGACAATAAAACCTTTGAAGGTAAATGGAGTCAACATCTTGATTTGATCATAATACTGTTATGTAATTAAAGTAAGTAAGAAGGACGTAATTAATTTAACTTTACATATTATTTATTATTAATAGCAATTATATGAAACAAATATTGGTATATATGTCTACATGAAAACAATGAACATTATATACATACAAGTTCCTTTTCAAACTCAGTCTCATCTATAGCCATTGTTACTCTGTAATATTCCAACAAATACAACCTACAATTATTATATTAAAAATAAAGAAGGCATTTCTCCTGACCACGATCACATGTGCTTTTTAGATGGCAGAGCGCCATCTAGTAGAGCAAAAATAAACTAAACGTTTATTTAGCTTGCTCCGTGATATTTGGCCAACCCAATTTCTTGATAAATAAAGAAAAGCCATCCGCGAACGCGTTTCGCGCTGTTAGCGCTCGTCAGCGTGGAGTAGGCTGTAACCACTGCGACCAAAAATATTTTTGGTCCCAGAGGCTTCTTGAGAAATCAAGAATTGGGTATTTAAGGTCAAATTTGCGTAAATACGCTTAACACATGAAAAAAAAAAAACAATATAATATTGTCTGAACTTATAAACCGTCAAATGCCGAGAAGAACCAATAAAGCGACGTGCCTATTGGCATATATCTGATTATATAACATCAATTACCCAGTTGACTTAAATAGACGAGCCGTTCCAGAAGGTCACCTCGTTACTTCCAGGTCATCACAGCCAGTACCCACTCCATCATATGTGATCTACACTCTTCAATCATAAATTTTGATTCTGTGTTGACTTTCCCATATACTACTTTTCAATTAATTAAAAAGGCATATATTAGATGGACAAAATATCATTTATTTTACCAATATTTCAGTTAGCTGAACGCCAACCTTTTTCAAGGTATTATAACATATTGTCAAATACCTCTGCAACTCCGATCACAAGAGGCTCCTTGGGACACCTGTCAATCATCCCTGGACTCCGGGGGGAGGGGACCACAGGTGTGAGGGGTTCTCGGAACCTAATCGGCAAATAAGGAAAACGGGACGCCTCGGTGGCTGACCACTCTCTTTATTATTATTTTTACCTTGGGATAAGTTGTTCTCCCTATAAATACCTCTTGTATATAATTCTATTGGAGAACTAAAAGGTAAATACCCTTTATAATAAATTAATTATCCCCAAATTTGCCCTTGCTTTATTTATCTCCGCGACAATATTAATATGTGTCAACAACAAACTCAGCGCCACATAACGTCAATAGAATTAAGTTAAATTCAATCGAATAAAGTGTGACGTTATGTGGCGCTGAGTTTGTTGTTGACACACATTAATATGTTATAATACCTTGTTAAAGGTTGGCGTTCAACCAACTGAAATATTGATAAAATAAATGATATTTTGATCCAATATATGCTTTTTTAATTAAAGATTTATTTATGGATTGCTCTATTTTCAAAAGGATATCTTTCAATGTTATTGTAAACATTTTCTATTGCTTGTAAATAAATACTTGCTAACTTGTAAACATATTTTATATATTTTGTGCATATCTTTCCATGTGTATTTCTTTGATTTAGCCAGCCAATCAGTGTTGAGTTTAATAAAGCGTAAATTGTTTCCCACATCGAGGTTTCAAATAAAGGATTTAGGTGTTCACAGATTCTGTTGTTGGACAAATTTTAATTACAAAATGTCACATATAATAAAGCACAATTATGGATTATAGATTACAATACAATAATCTTGTTTAAACACTTGATAACAGTACTATTTAACACAAAGCAATAACGCGCCATCTATACATATAAAATAAAAGGATTTAAAAGCACGAATGTTTCTTTTATACATAATACAAACATCTACTGCCCTTACTGCGATGAAAAAATTATATTGGGAGGGCTTGGCTCATCAGTAGTGAACCCTCCCAGCGGTCCAATACAGTATTAGAGCTCTGAGAAGCGGTCTGGTGGATTAAATTGGGGAAACCGCTGGGAGGGTTCACTACTGATGAGCCAAGCCCTCCCAATATATTTTTTCATGGCAGTAAGGACAGTAGAAGTTTGTACTATTTATAAAAGAAACATTCGTGCTTTTAAATCCTTTCATTTTATAAGTACTATTTAAGAACTTGCTGTGATATTTTTTCTAATTTATACTTTTGTCTGATGATAAGTGACAATGCTTTTCCCGAAACATCACACACTAATAAATTATTTGGATTAGGTCTTATTTTCTTGTACATAATGTTACATTTTTTTTTTAGGTCGAGTTATTCTTGTTCCCGTCGTATGTTTGACGGGTGGATGTTGTAGTATGGAAAGGATAAATAGTAATTTAGATTAACAACACATTCCTTCAATGTATTTGTCGATATTTGACCAGTGGTAGGTCAAGTAGAGAGGACACCCCATTCTGTGGTGTTCCACTTTCCATCTCCACCGTGGTAGACCACCCACCCACACACACTCTCTACATACATCTCTACATACTTAGCTTAAATATTTGTTGGGAAAAATCATTTGTTATTTCTATAAAAAATAGACACTTCGGCCAGTTAAAGTTTTTCAATTTTCTCAATGTTTCGACAAAAATTGCAACCTCAGATTTTTAACGTCTTGCCAAATTCTTTATTTTTATTTACTTCTCCTAACGAAGACAAGAAAAATGACACTAGGGCCAGTTAAAGTTTTTTTTTATTTTCTCAATGTTTCGACAAAAATCTTTTGTCTTCGTCAGGAGAAATAACTAAAAATAAAGCATTTGGCAAGGCGTTAAAAATGTTCTGAGGTTGCAATTTTTATTTACTTCTCCTGACGAAGACAAAAGATTTTTGTCGAAACGTTGAGAAAATAAAAAAACTCTAACTGGCCGAAGTGTCATAGAACTATGAATGCCTGCCAGGCAGCCTCTATCTTTACAATAATCATTTGTTAATCGAGAATTTTTTTTTTTTTGAAGAAGATAGTTCTTCAAATTAAAGATACTTCTGCGAGTATGATAGGTAAAAATTGTACATAATAAATATATATTTATTTATACTATTGTGAAATCTTTGTAAATATTATTAGCATTTTTATATTTATTTTTGTTTATAATTTAACATTATATATTTATTGTAATTTATTTCAAAGATCATAGTAAAACGACACTTGAAGCTACACCGCATGAGTTTCTTTTTAACGAAAAATCTAAATTTTATTTCAAGGTGAAATATCGACTATTTCTAACCTTTTTGGATGAGGTATGAAAAGATGAATTATGAAGAGTAATGACGAACGGAAAAATAAAAGTGTCCAGGGATGGGAATACTTTTATTTTTCCGTTCATTACTCTTCATAATTCATCTTTTCATACCTCATCCAAAAAGGTTAGAAATAGTCGATATTTTACCTTGAAATAAAATTTAGATTTTTCGTTAAAAAAGAAACTCATGCGGTGTAGCTTCTCAAGTGTCGTTTTACAATCACAGGCCGCAGTGTATTATAAAGATCATAGTCTTTTGCGAGTTAAATATTTGTTTTTTTGACTTCGACTTTAGATGTTGTACAAAATTTGAAATATCGCGTTAGGGAACTCGGTCGCGTAAGGAAATTCGGCTGTATCTGAATTATAGGCACAATAAATTATCCAAGAAGACACTATCTATAACATGGGTACTTCTGGTCTCTCCGGGAAGTCGTCTTTCATTGGAGATTGGATTATCTACAGCCAAGTCATTTTTTATAAAGGTAGTCGCTCAGGGACGTGATTGTTTATTAGAGAGGTCGTTCATGAGAGGTTACACTGTATCAAAATATCGATGTTATAATTTCAATGAAGCCTGTGCTTAAATAGAATTTACCTCTCTTAAAAATGCCTCTAAAAACAATGTGCTTTCTTGAACCTCTCTACTCAAAGATTCATCTCAATAAATACACACAAGTTGACTATTTATCTAAATTTGTTAATATCTGATGTTTGGGCTAATTTATTGATTCGAATATGTAAGATTTTCTTACTCTCTTCTCTGAGATAACCAATTAAATGTTTTATTTTAATGCCTATGTTAAAACGAGAGATTTGAGATTGAAACCACTTTATTGACATCTAGTTAACAATAATACAAAGAATACTTATAGACATTAACAATAGAATTTATAAAACAACACTTGAAGTTACACCCCATGAGTTTCTTTTCAATGAAAAATCAAAATTTATTTCAAGGTGAAATATTGACTATTTCTAACCTTTTTGGATGAGGTATGAAAGGGTGAATTATGAAAAGTAATGATGAACGGAAAAATAAAAGTGTCCAGGGATGGGAATCGAACCCACAATGTTCCGCTTACCGGGCAGATGCCATGCCCACTAGGCTATCCTGGACGTATTTCTCCGTTCATAAATAATACATAAAGTAACTTATAATACAATTTATACAAATATTTATATCAATTCGAAGCCTTCTCTGAAGGGACGTAAAATCAAGGGCTACAAGACACCCTGAATTTGGATAGACCTTTGGTTATAAACGAAGAGAAGCGGCTTAATCGTAGATGAATATATTCCTCTCTTAAAATTATTATAAACATGCAGGTAAGTCGTTCCTCTCTCAAAATTACTATGAAACATGGAGAGAAATATTGGTTTGACACAAAGTTTAATACAAATTTCAGAATTAATCACTTTAAAAAAATGTGTTTAAATCTTTATAAAACACCTCTTAAACACAGCGGAAGACATTTTCTCGAAATTTTGTTAATCAAACAGAATGTCGATTATATTGAACAATTGCCAAGTATAATGAACAAGAAATCAATGTAAGCAATAATCATTTTGACAGGTAGTGAAATAGAAAATTATCCAAGTCGGTCAGAAGATGTCCCAATAATTGGTCCACCAGTCAAAGTGGAACATTAGGTAATTGCCCAACTTTCACCATGGCGCACAATTTATGGAGCCGGAAGAGAGGCGGAAGCCGGAAGTAATGGATTTAAATTTATTCTGAAGATCTTGCGACAGCCTTTCTCTTTGGGGATGGAAGCATGATCATAAATATGGACACATTTTGGCTGGATGATGGATGTCCCATGTTATTCTTCAGTGTTGTTGTCTATGTGGGAACCGCACGGCGAGGATGTACAAGACATTGTTGAATTCACGATTATTGCAGTCTTATAAATGTACAGCGAGGTTTCGGACAGGTTAACATTTAGCTATCCAGATATTTTGTAAGGATAATTATGGCCCAAGCTACAATTTTATAAATGTACAGCGAGGTTTTGGACAGGTAAACATTCAGTCTCATGCTATCCAGATATTTTGGAAGGTTTATTATGGCCCAAGCTACAATTTTATAAATGCACAGCGAGGTTTCGGACAGGTAAACATTTAGTCTCATGCTATCCAGATATTTTGTAAGGATGATTGTGGCCCAAGCTACAATTTTATAAATGCACAGCGAGGTTTTGGACAGGTGAACATTTGGTCTCATGCTATCCAGATATTTTGGAAGGATGATTATGACCCAAGCTACAATTTTATAAATGAACAGCGAGGTTTTGGACAGGTAAACATTCAGTCTCATGCTATCCAGATATTTTGGAAGGTTTATTATGGCCCAAGCTACAATTTTATAAATGCACAGCGAGGTTTCGGACAGGTAAACATTTAGTCTCATGCTATCCAGATATTTTGTAAGGATGATTGTGGCCCAAGCTACAATTTTATAAATGCACAGCGAGGTTTTGGACAGGTGAACATTTGGTCTCATGCTATCCAGATATTTTGGAAGGATGATTATGACCCAAGCTACAATTTTATAAATGAACAGCGAGGTTTTGGACAGGTAAACATTCAGTCTCATGCTATCCAGATATTTTGGAAGGATGATTATGGCCCAAGCTACAATTTTATAAATGCACAGCGAGGTTTCGGACAGGTGAACATTCAGTCTCATGCTATCCAGATATTTTGGAAGGTTTAGTATGGCCCAAGCTACAATTATATAAATGCACAGCGAGGTTTCGGACAGGTAAACATTCAGTCTCATGCTATCCAGATATTTTGGAAGGTTGATTATGGCCCAAGCTACAATTTTATAAATGCACAGCGAGGTTTCGGACAGGTGAACATTTAGTCTCATGCTATCCAGATATTTTGGAAGGTTGATTATGACCCAAGCTACAATTTTATAAATGCACAGCGAGGTTTCGGACAGGTAAACATTCAGTCTCATGCTATCCAGATATTTTGGAAGGTTGATTATGGCCCAAGCTACAATTTTATAAATGCACAGCGAGGTTTCGGACAGGTGAACATTTAGTCTCATGCCATCCAGATATTTTGGAAGGATGATTATGGCCCAAGCTACAATTTTATAAATGCACAGCGAGGTTTCGGACAGGTAAACATTTAGTCTCATGCTATATCCAGATATTTTGGAAGGATGATTATGGCCCAAGCTACAATTTTATAAATGCACAGCGAGGTTTCGGACAGGTGAACTTTCAGTCTCATGCTATCCAGATATTTTGGAAGGATGATTATGGTCCAAGCTACAATTATATAAATGCACAGCGATGTTTCGAACAGGTAAACATTTAGTCTCATGCATTCCAGATATTTTGTAAGGATAATTATGGCCCAGGCTACAATGGCTCAAGTTATAATTTTATAAATTCAGAGCAAGATTTCAGACAAATGGCCATTTAGTTACATGCAATCCAAGAGTTTGGAAAAGGATGATTATGGTTTAAATCCACAATTTATGCGGAGTTTAAATTCAAGACAGTTTGACGCGCGTACACAATTTTGTTCACACTTGGTTATCTCGTATGTTTTCAATAAAGGTTACTGTGTATCAAATATCTTTTATAGTTATTGTCTGAATATCGATATATATACTGAAAGGTACACACAAATTCCTTTATTTTTTTTTCTCTACATGGGTGTAAATAGACAACTTATTTGTGAAACGAAACATTCGCCTTTTGGTGTTTTCATTTGTATTAGACAACTTATATGTTTGTGAAAATCAAAGTAGAGACTTTCACAATTTTTTAATAGATACAAGTAAAATTCAGGATGATTATATATGTAAAAAAGCGTCTAATAATTATTATAATAATATAATCCAATATGTACTTAGCTTATTTGGATTCCGGCATGGCTAGAGTGTAGTAAATATTTTTAGGAAGGTTTCAACAATGGTAGAATCTAAGCTGACAAACTTTCTCTTATGAGGGGAGGAACTTGTAGATGAACATAATAATTATAATATCTAATTGTGCTCATGACACCAAACAAGATCTTCGGAGCATTCCAGAAAGAAATCATCAAACATCTAATACATCAGCTATATATGTAATTGGTCTGAGATTCTATAAGATCATATTGTAGGAATATGCAACAGAAATTATCATTAGAGACTATTATAGACGCGTATGATTCTACTAGTAGAATAAACTGGCGAAACCGTTGTGAGGGTTCACCACTGATTAGCCTTTAATTTTTACAATGCCTTACTGGCAGTAGAAATTGTTTAATTTTTAAAAATAATCTTAAGCGTCTATACAAGTTTTGAATATTCATAACAGATGGCGCGCTGATTCATCATAAAAATTATTATGTTGAACAAAATTTTCTGTTTCTAAAAGGCAAAAATAACTGTAGTTTAAAATATTTATTATCAAAGTAAAATTTTAAGAAGATAAAGGATTGGCCGCCATTCTAGATCAGCAAGTAGAATGAGAATTCGTCTGAAAACATTTGATCATTGCTTTCATCTTCCTTCAGAACTGTTCTTTTATCAAATCTCAACACCCTCTGTATAAGGCAACAACACGCCATATATATTAAGGAAATGAAAACAGTAAGGCAGGACGATTTTTTTTTACATATAAAACAATTAAATTACATTTAAATTTAATTCTACTATATTTTATTTATTTATTTACCAGTTGCAAATAAGACACGCTATATCCGATCTGGATAATTGCGCGTGAAACTATTTACAATGATTGTAGTAGAGTAGATAACAGAATTATAAAAAATGAAATAAACAATTAAGAAAAAGAGCATTAAATAAACATATACATTAAACAAATAAGCAACAACATAAGCAGATAGAAGAAATCGCAAGGTAGTTATACTGTCTTAAAAACTCATGTCCATAGTTTGATTGAATACCATTTGTGAGATTCCACTCTTTAGAGTAGCATATATAAGCAGAAGCGTTCAATACAGTATTAGACCTCTAAGAAGCGGTATGGTAGATTAAATTGGCGAAACCTCTAGGAGGGTTCACCACTGATGAGCCAAGTCCTCCCAATATTTTTCCATCGTAGTAAGGACAGTATGTAAAAGAAACATTCGTGCCTCCATCTTCTGTATTCTCGGTATGTGACCACATTCTTACATCCACCAGACAGGTATGCAGAAAGACACTGTCCTCATATGCAAATTTTTTAGACGTTTTCGCTAATTATTTCCTGGAGATTTATTTTTAACGGAGGGAAATAAGTTTAAAATAGTTAGGTGTGATATTTAGTGAATAGTTTCTTTATCTTGGAAACAACATGGCTAACTACATTCAACTTACATAGCCGTTTGACTTTTGATTTCTTATTTTTCAGTGAACCATACCTTCTAAAACATCGTGTAGCGGGCAGTTCTTTTTCTATATCTCTTAAGTATCTGCTTCTCTTTGGTTTTATTTCATTATTTGTTATCATATTCTCCTTAATTCTTAGTAGGATATATTTATCATAGACTTTTTTTCTCTCCATTTAATATTCGCCATTATTTTATTCAAAAATTTGCTTCGAATTGTAACACATTAAATTCTATTAATGATTTCTAGCGGAATGTGATTCAAGCTTTTATGATGTAAATTTTTTAATTTTGTTTGAATGGGGATCAGAATCAACATTTTAAATCTGAAACAAGATCAAATTTGAAAATTATTGGGTTTAGTCATGCTGATCCAAAGGTCGTTATTTGTAGGAATCCATTAAGTGATCTTGTCTGATTACTCGTTATACAGAATTTATCAATATTATATTTTATATGCAAAGTATATTCCTCATTGCTTATTATATACATGTGTATTCTTCTTGTTCTCTCTCGGTTTTCTGTCTTTGAACACCTGGTACAGTGGACATCTACTTCTCAACTATGAATTCTTTATTTCTTGATAGCTTCTTATCCAGTCTAATTCTTCTTCCCTTCGTTCGCTTTCTCTCCTGTGAAATACCTTCTATAGATAAGAATTGAAACCATACACAACACAACGGATATTTATTTCCAAATAAAGCAAACTACCTACTGTACAACAATACAATATTGTAGGAATCCATTAAATGATCTTGTTTGGTTACTTGTTATACAGAATTTATCAATATTGTATTTTATATGCAAAGCGTGTATAATCCTTATTGCTTATTATATGCATGTGTATTCTTCTTAGTCTTGTAATATTTTAATGAAAAAAAGACACTTCGGCCAGTTGGAGTTTTTTTTTTTTTTTCTCAACGTTTCGACCAAAATATTTTGTCTTCGTCAGGAGAAGTAAATAAAGTGTCTATTTTTCATATAAATTTGAATGCCGGCCCCAGGCAGCCTCTATCTTTACGACAAGAGTATTTAACACAACGGATATATTTACAAGGGAATATTACACTCACGGACAAAAATGAAGAAAGTGGAAAGTTTTTCATGTCGGCCATCTGTTTTTTTTTTTTTTAAGAAGACAGAGACAATTTTTCTCACACTTGGTTATCTCGTGTGTTTCCAATAAAGACCACTGTGTATCAAATATATTTCAGAGTTATTGTCTATATCTCGATATACATGCTTAAAACATACTCAAAATTACAAACCAATTTACTTTTTTCTCTAAGGTATCAATTTTGATTAGGCACAGTTTGGTTCGTTATAAAATTCTGAAAGTCAATTGCCCTTTTAGTTTTGAAATACAAAATAAGGTTCAAATTATTCCTCCATTCCTCCTTTTTATTGGGGCATCCAGCCCTATACATGATTCCCCTCTACGGAATTTAGGATAGGAAGATATTTCAAAAGTAAAAACTAGAATACAAGAAGTAATAAGGAAAGAGAAAAGAAAGAAAAAAGGTTCAAATTATTTGTATTTGTCTTTAAAGTCTGTAACCAAATGGAAACATCATCTAACATGGAATGGACTGAGTATACCTAATCCTTATCTAAAAATGTTATGAGAGTTTTAATTTTTATATTACTTTTATATAATTTTATTAAGAAAAAAGGCATTTCCTGATCGTACAACTGAAATTTGCTGATGGCTTGCGCCATCTATCGGAATAAATATCAACTAATCGTTGATTTTTAATTATACCAGAATTGGCCAAATACCGCAAATGGCGCAAGCCATCAGCAACTTTCAGTTGCACGGTCAGGAAATGTCTTTTTTTTTTTTTATTTATCTACCTGATCCAAATACAAATTTACGTTTGTACTATTTTTTACTTATAATTTCATTTTTAATTAAAAAGGCATATATTGGTTCAAAATATCATTCATTTTATCAATATTTCATTTGGCGTTCGGCCAACTGAAATATTGGTAAAATAAATGATATTTTGATCCAATATATGCCTTTTAATTAAAAACTATTTATTTGTAGATTGCTCTATTTTCAATATAATTTTGTATATTACTTTTGGCGTTCGGCCAACTGAAATATTGGTAAAATAAATGATATTTTGATCCAATATATGCCTTTTTAATTAAAAACTATTTATTTGTAGATTGCTCTATTTTCAATATAATTTTGTATATTACTTTTGTTTTAAAATACAATTAGAAAACCTTTTTTTTTTGTCTCACGTTTTTTTTTTCTACTTCTTAAAAGAGTTTCCATAAAATATTCAGATTGGTATTATTATATATTAAGATAAATTGTAAAAGTTAATTCTCTCTATCATTCCATAGAACTCTTTAAATTCAATTTTTATCAAGATATTTAAATTGCACATGAAGGGTCAGATCCTATATAAAAAAAGAAGAAGAAGAAAGTTAAAACACCGTGGATAGAAATTCCACAAATTTCCAGTATTTCATAATACTCTCAATTTTCAGGAAGTCAATTTTCTTCCCGAAATATACTTGAGAGTACAGAACTTTATTGCATCATTCAGGACCAAGGTGTTATATATAGAGACGGAAGTAGAGGGTTTGAAGTGGGACATGGTGATAAACAAGGTTGGAAGTGTGATTTCACATTTTGGGCCGAGGTAAGAACCAACTATAGGATACCCCATAAATAAAACATTTAGAAATGATTACTACTATTATCCCATCATTTATAGACTTAGATCTCTCTATTTAAAGACTCTGATAGTACAATGTAATAATAGAATGTTTCTATAGAGATTAACTTGGTCAACGTACTGAAAAAAAAGAAAACAATTAAGGAAGAAAACACTCAAAGAGGGGACACTAGAATACCCAAAACTAATAAGGAATAACAATATGTATATTTTTATTATGATTAAGTGAGCTTTTTGCCGAGCAACGATGACTCACTTCTACTGGCTTTAGCAATTTTAAGTGGAGAAATACAGATGTTTGTTAATAACAAATGTTCACCTGCATCTTTGGACGTGCAAGATGAAATCAAAACTTTAAAAGCCCTTTTAAACATTCAATTTTCTCACATAATATTAACAATTTTGAAATATTATACAATATAATAATTCAAAATTGTAAACATATGGGATAATTGAGTGTTTTAGATGGCTTTTAAAGTTTTGATTTTGTTATACATGCCAGCACAAGTGCAGGTGAACATTTGTTTTTTACAAACAGTTTGTATTTCTTTATTTGACATTGTTAAGAAACTCCGCCTTTGCCGGTCCCAAGCCCGGATGAAAAAGGAGGGGAAGCAGTAACAAGCTCACTAAAAAACCTGGGCTCAGCTGGCCTGGCTGATAGTACATTGTAAGGGCTCCTAATCCATGGATACAGGATGAGTCTGTACTCCATGGGTAAGGTGCCATAGCAGACATCAAAGTCCACCCGTACCCTGCAATATTCGCCAAAGTCAGGTGCGTCGTGTGAATTCTCGTATTATCCTGATGAAATTTGATTTGGGTGTTTTTTAAGTTGGGTCTTTATGGTTCAATGGCTCTTTTTATATTTCTGATGATTTACAATACCCCTTCATGTTGATAAAATATTTTTTTTTTATAAGTGTCCATGAATATCAGCCCTTCTTTGTCCCAAAAAACAGAGAACATGATTTTGTCATTCAAGAGGAAAGGGTCTTGGTTTTTTTTTTTTACTAACGATGTTTATGGATCCATTGAATTGATTGGCGCTTTGAAGAAGGATCATGATGATAAATCCAAGTCCCATTACATGTTATCTCACTTTTAAACACCTGAGAAGGTTCTCCAGAAAAAACTCTCATGGGGTCTAAACAAATCTCTTTCTGAATTTGCACCATTTCTCGTGTTAGACGTTTTTACACCCATTTCGAGAATAATTTTCGATTTTTAAGATCATTAATAATATTATGATGCATTAGCGCGCCATCTGTTATGGAAATTCGAAACTATTATAGACGGGTATGATTCTTTTTATTATTTTTATATATTTATATCATTAATAAGTTTAAGAGCACTTCCTTTAGACAGGGAATGGTTTCCATTATTTGATGAGGCGTCATTGTGGTTAAAATAAGATGGTAGATAAAAACTGGCGAAACCGCTGGGAGGGTTCACAACTGATGAACCAGGCCCTCCCATTATTTTTATCATTGCAGTAAGGACAGTAGAAATTGTTTATATAAAAAAGAAACATACGCGTCAAGAATAGTTCAAATTTCTTACATGTTATACTATAGTTTAACATAAAGTTACGGGAGGATGATATTTATGAATATGGTATAGAGTCAATTTTTGTTCACACTTGGTTATCTGGTGTGTCTTCAATAAAGGTCACTGTAATAACTTTCAGAGTTATTGTCTGTATCCTGGTATACATGCTAAAAGGTACAACTTCCTTAAGTTTTGTCCATGAGAGTATTCACTTTTTGTGTCAAAATTATAATAATAAAAGAGATTATCATAATAATGACTTTGTTATTTTTAAAACGAATTTATTCTGTGAATTAAATATCTCCGAATATTACCTCAAAAGTTTTTTTTTACCCTCAATACATTTTTTTCAGACGTGTTGTTTTTCGTTCCTACACAAAAATAATATTTATTTTTTAACTTAAAAATATTTTTATAAAAAATTTGTATAAAACTTCTTTTTTTATTTAATATTTTCCCCATTTACGTATAAAAATATTTTAGGTATACCCTATTTTTAAATTAAATTTTATTGCCCTCTATCGTTAAAATTTTACACAAATAAATTTACTGGCAATGCGTTTCTTTTCTTTTTTTTTTTTTTTTTTTAAATCTCTACAGACCTTACTGCAAAAAAAAAAAAAGAAAAGAAACGCATTGCCAGTAAATTTATTTGTGTAAAATTTTATACCCTATTTTTTACAGAAAAGTAAGCGCGAAAATTTGAAAAAAAGAATTCTCACTTGAATAATACAAGTACACTTGTACATTGCGATAAACGAAGAGTAAAATGATTAGGAATTTTACTGAAATGGGAAACACATATTTAAAAAAAGGAAGTTCTAATGGCCATTAATGGATAAATGACGAGAATAGATGACCTAATTAAATAAAAATGTCTGACACTTAAAGTACAGGTTTTAAAAGAAATGACGTAACTCGGTGAAATATCTGGAATTTTCTGTTTATAACCATTCGATTTTGGTAAAAAAAAAAAATAAATAAAAAAAAAGATAACTAATTGTCATAAAGATTACAATGAATAAAGATTTGAGTCAAAAGGCGATCCATCAAATAGGTTTATATAAAAGAGCGTAGCTGGATCTTTAAACACATTTTTTCTTGAAATATTATGAGATTGCTTCCTCTTTATCGCCCTTTTATATAAACCAAGAATGAATGAAGATTTCAATGAATTTTTGGGGCTTTGAGAATGAAGAGAATTATTTTCACTACATTTGAGAGTGAATGTATGAGAAGAGGAAAGTGAATGGCTGTACGAAGGAAGAGAGTGAAAGTGACCAGAGTTCCGGAAGACTCTCTGTCACGAGCTCCCACAAAGCGGCGGTCATTGAAGGCGGTAATCCCGACCGGAAGCGCCGTGGTCCAGTTCGAGGCAGGTTTGGGGCGCCTGGAGCGGGATCGGAGCATTTCCTGCTCCCAGTGGTGCTCGGACCCTCGCTGATCACGGTATGGTTTCTCTCTTGTCTCCATGTTGCTTTGTGTCACATTGTGGTGTCTCTCTTGTCTTCATGATTCTCTGATTGGTCGTGCCTACACGGTGAAGCCTCGCCTTCCCTTCACCGTTCTCATCTCTGGTTGATCCCACTTGTCCGGCGCGGCTTGTTTTGATTCCGCGGCTTTCTTAACCTGCATGGTGAGCTCTCTAATTCCTTTCATGGCCCGTTAAATCTCTGGTTGATCTCACCTGAATATTGTAGTCTCTTCATTGCCTTCACGGACCTCTTAATCTCTGGTTGATCCTACCTACACGGTGCGGTTTCTCTCTTGTCTTCACGGACCTCTTAATCACTGGTTGATCTCACCTGAATATTGTAGTCTCTTCATTGTCTTCACGGACCTCTTAATCTCTGGTTGATCTCACCTGAATATTGTAGTCTCTTCATTGTCTTCACGGACCTCTTAATCTCTGGTTGATCTCACATACACTGTGCGGTTTCTCTCTTGCCTTCACGGCCCTCTTAATCTTTGGATGATCCCACCTGCACTGTGCGGTTTCTCTCTTGTCTTCACGGCCCAATTAATCTCTGGTTGATCTCACCTACACGGAGCGGTTTCTCTCTTGCCTTCACGGCCCTCTTAATCTCTGGCTGATCTCACCTGCACGGTGCGGTTTCTCTCTTGTCTTCACGGCCCTCTTAATCTCTGGTTGATCTCACCTGCACGGTTTCTCTCTTGTCTTCACAGCCCTCTTAATATCTGGTTGATTCCACTTTCACGGTGCGGGTTCTCTCTTGTCTTCACGGCCCTCTTAATCTCTGGTTGATCTCACCTACACGGCGCGGTTTCTCTCTTGTCTTCACGGCCCTCTTAATCTCTGGTTGATCTCACCTGCACGGTGCGGTTTCTCTCTTGTCTTCACGGCCCTCTTAATCTCTGGTTGATCTCACCTTAACGGAGCGGTTTCTCTCTTGTCTTCACGGACCTCTTAATCTCTGGTTGATCTCACCTGCACGGTTTCTCTCTTGTCTTCACAGCCCTCTTAATATCTGGTTGATTTCACTTTCACGGTGCGGGTTCTCTCTTGTCTTCACGTTCCTTTTAATTTCTGGTTGATCTCACCTGAGCGGTTTCTCTCTTGTCTTCACGGCCCTCTTAATCTCTGGTTGATCTCACCTACACGGTGCGGGTTCTCTCTTGTCTTCACGGCCCTCTTAATCTCTGGTTGATTCCACTTGCACGGTGCGGTTTCTATCTTGTCTTCACGGCCAGCTTAATCTCTGGTTGATTCCACTTGCACGGTGCGGTTTCTCTCTTGTCTTCAGGGACCTCTTAATCTCTGGTTGATCTCACCTGCATGGTTTCCCTCTTGTGTTTACGGCCCTCTTATTTTTATTGTTGATCTCACCTGCAAGATGCGGTTTCTCTCTCTGCCGTTATATAAGCAAATAAGGAGTAGTTGATGCTTAAAATATGAAACCTATTATAGGTTTGTCAAAGATCGTATATAAAGGGATTGGGAGGATGCTAGATACTCGATCCTGACCTACTCTATGTAGAGCGTATCATAATTTCATCGTTATATTATAGGAAGGAAATGGGAGAACGAGAAAATGTGTGTGATATGTGTGCGAATTATCCTGCTACGAAGTCGAATCTGTGACAGTGACACCTTCCAGGTCTAACATTATATCCTTTCAAAGTTTCATCCGGATAAATCAGCAATGTCCCTACAAACAAAAGCCTTTATTAGGGCCACCGCCACACATTGGATAATTACGATTGAATATCCACATATTTACAATTATGTAATACATTTATGTGTACAGTACAATATTGTGGTGTTCAGCAGTTTCTTCTTTCTGTTAACACATTTGAAGAAGTTATATAGAAGTTAACTGTGTCCTTAGTTAATTTATCTATCACAGAGTTTGTTGACGACTTAGTGCTGATTCTTGAGTAAAAATCTTCTCTTTCTTCCTGTATTGTTTTACATGTGGTCATATTGTGTTCTTGTTCATTCGATATGTCAAATATTGTATAAACCTATGCGGAACAAACAGTATATGTAAATTAGCCTCTGCTAACGGTATGATTTCTATATTATGGGAAACTAAACTGACTTTTTATAAAAACACTTATGGAGAAAACTTAGGAAGCTGTACCTTTTAGCATGCATATCGGGTTTCAGACGATAACTCTGAAAGGTATTTGATACACAGTGATCTTTATTGAAGACACACGAGATAACCAAATGTGCACAAAATTGCCTTTGTCTCCTTAAAAAAAAGAGACGACAGGTTATATCAAAGACTTTCCACTTTCTTAAGTTTTGCCCATGAGTGTATATAATGAAAGAAATTTCCAAATTAACAAATTTGATATGAAAGGTGTATTTTATTTTAAAAATCAATATACTCCTGTCAAAATGACTATCTACTTTTATAAAAACGTAGATACAATTTGTAATTAGGCTTTTCCAAGACAATTATCATTGGTCTCTAGCTGAGTAAGTTATTATCTGAACTTTTAAAAATTAAATTGTGGTGATGCACAATGTGAAAACGCTCATTCATAGAAGCTTTTCTAGAATGACACTGGTTGAGGACTTTCACGGCATATGTCCTAGAACGGATTTCGAGGTGAGAGTGATCCAGAAGTAGGACAGAGTGTATTATTCAATAGGTCCATTCAGGACCTTTGACAATACCGTCTTTCACTTAGGTCGTCTTTTCATCATTGAGCTCTTTCAGAAATGAAATAGATGAGAACCTATTTGATTGGAATACGGAGAAATCTCCCACCTACGAGATCTGATATATCACCATCTTTTTAAATGACTACCTTTGTCAAATCAAAAATGGTCTGACCGGAACTAATCCAACAACCTCCAATAAACGACAAACTACAGGAGACACCAAGAGTAGCCATTTTTCTATCATTGGAAAAATTCTACTCTACTATACAAAGGCAAAAGTTAAAACGTCTTATTCAAATACAAAACAAATGTTAAAATACCGTAAAAACCATGCATAGAAAATATATGCTTGTAATTTTGAATTCAAATTTTATATGGATTTATCATACAATATATATAATTTCGTGTGAGAAAACATAATAAATTACTTATGTAGAATTCTTGTATTACAGAATTTTATATCTCGTAATCATGTATTTGTCATGTTAAAATCTCTATATTATTCGCCTTAAATATGTATATGTAAATTAAAACAAAATAGGCATATACTGACCACTCACATGAGCATTTTATGAGAATATTTATATTTACATATAAATACCGTGGTACCTCGACATACGAGCGCCCCAACATACGACTTTTTCGAGATACGAGCCGACGAGCAAGTGATTTTTTGCCTTGAGTTACGAGCGAAATTCGAGATACGAGTTCGGTTCGGTAGTGTTGAAGATATTAATCTGTGATTTTAAATGGGAATTTTGTATGGGAAATTTTGCTTCGAGATACGAGTAATTCAAGATACGAGCAAGGTTGCGGAACGAATTAAACTCGTATGTCGAGGTACCACTGTATGATGACCTTTTTATATATATTCTCACGCTGATTTTACTATCTTTGTTCAAATATAAACAAATTTCCTCTTCTCACAGGTGCGAATAACTTATGATCTAGTTTAATATGAAAGCGCCTACAGGTTATTATGGCATCCAACTTTATTCCTTTATCCTTGACTTTAGTGGAAGATGTTGGTGCCGTTAGAATAATTCGACTTTCGTTACTTCTCTGTGTGTGATATCATAAAACTCAAATTTGGTGCACTAAATATTGGACATGAGCTCATGTACAAAACTTAAGGAAGTTGTATCTTTTAACATGTATATCGGGATTCAGACAATAACTGAAAGATATTTGATACACAGTGACCTTTAATGAAGACACACGAGATAACCAAGCGTGAAAAAAATGCCTCTGTCTCCTTCAAAAAACGATTTAAGATGTGGCGTTGTTATGATTGACAAGTTCCAGAACATTTTGCCAGTGTTCCAACACCTGACGTGGTGTCCAGAAAGATGACATCTCACAGTTGGCTGTTGGTGGTGGGAGTGCTGGGAGTGATGTTCTGCCAGTGTAGAGCGGGCCACTTCCTGGACTACCTCCTAGGGAAGGGGATCCACATCAGCACGGGCGATCCTCACGACCACCATCACCACGGCTACCACCACCGGAGCTACCAACCGCACGCCAGCCACCCAGTCGTCGAGGTCTACGATCCCCACCATCACCACTATGACGAACATGTCTACCACCCTCACGAGGCCTCACACCACTATGAACCTAGCACACATCACTACGATACCAGCCATCACCACTACGAGCCCGTGGAATACCATGCACCCTCTTACCACCACATTCCACATAAGAAAGTCAACCTTGATTTCAAGTAAGTCTCAACTTCCAATAAAATATTTTATTTTTCACAAATTTCTAATTACAGTCAAACCTATATTATGCATTACCGCTCCATCTGCTATAATAAATATAAAAGATTTTGACGCGTATGTATTTTTTTTTTAAATAAAACAATTTTATACTATCCTCACTGCAATGGTAATCTATCATGGTAGATTAGACTGACGAAACCGCTGGGAGGGATCACAAATGATGAGTCAGGCCTTCCCATTAATTTATCATTACAGTAAGGACAGTAGAAAATTGTTTTATTTCAAAAAGAGTCAAACATATCTTGAGCAGCCAGTACCAAGACAAAATGGCTGAGTGACACAGATTGCTCCTGGTACAAATGTCTGTACTAGGTATCAACTCTAGCTTTAGTTTCATAAGACCATTTCTGTTGGGAGCTAAGACTTTCCTATTCTAACATCGAGCAGGGTAATCACCAACACCTCGAAGAAATTAATATTTTTAATTTCCTTTCATAACTAACTAACTTACATCATTTATAAAACCAAATATATACATGCAAAGTAACCCGGTCATCTGGTCAAAATATGAATATATTAATCTATGAAAAACAACTTATAAAAAGCTAACAATTTCACATTCAAGAAATCTTTGGAAATATTTAGGCTGCAGATGAAATTGAAAGTTACACCACCATATCTGAATGCTATAAGTGAATGGGCGAATACCTTTAGCAATAGATTTATGATAATAATTGTATCATTAGAATTAGTAACACACGGGCTACAGCTAAGAATTCAAATGACTAACCGTAAATTTCAATGCCGAAATGTTCCCAATAGAGAGAATGTGTCTCAGTGGAGGAAGTGATCCTTATAATTTGAAAATGCATTCCTTATTTGATTCAAATAAAAATATATTTTTACAAATCTTTAGACGAAATTCATAGTAATGTACTTATTGAGTGGGTGGATATTTTCTCAGTTTTCTCTCTTCCAATAAGTTGGAGTGAGGTCTGATCCAGTTTCATAATTTATTGTTTGCAATATAACGTAATTAAATAGTTTATATAATTATTGTATTGTATTATAATTTCTCTTCGTGTCTATTTAAGCGGCGAAAGCGGTACTGTTGGGCTATTTCATTTCAGGAGCCAGTATTGCGAATATATATACTGGCATTTAAAAATGAGATATCAAGTAATTAAACACCTTCATTTGTATATATGCCAATTACGCAAAAAATATTTAAAAACAATAATTTCAGAATATAACACGACTATGTTTTAAAAATTTAGAAAAATATCCTTAAACTCTATTAACTTATAGGTGATTTGCAGATGGAAGAACCAAAAGAGATAATATAAAAATACCAAATCCAAATAAAGAAAGTCGAACAGTCTTCTTATATCACAGCGCCGCATTGTTAGCACCAATCTATTATAGATCTGGTTAAAGTTGATGCTTAAATGTTTTAATAAGTTTAACTGTTTGAATTTCAGATGAGAGCCAAAAGATAATAATAATATCAAATTCAAATATAATAAACGTTGAACAGCTTTCTTATACCATAGTAGAATTGTTATCGCCAATCTTCTATAGATCTGATTAAGACTGATGCTTAAATTGTGTTAATAAGTTCAGATGTTTGGATTGCAGATGTATGTGTGGAAGCCAAAAGATAATAATACTAATACCAAATTCAAATAATAAACGTCGAACATCTTTCATATTTCACAGCCTTGTTAACTCTAATCTTATAGAGATTCTATTAAAACTGATGTTTAAATTGCCATAATAAGTTCAAATGTTTAGATTACAGATGGAGGGACCAAATTTAAGAAGATTAAATCCCACACGATTGATATTCCTGCAGCAACCACCATTATTCAGATCCGATTAAAATTTATGTTTAAAATTTTATAAAAAAGCTCACCTGTTTGGATTGCAGATGGATGTGAGAGAAAGAACAAAAAAAAAAAGACCAAATTCAAGAAAATCAATTCAGACAGGATTGATAATTCTTCAAGATGTACACCATTATGGTATCGGAGATGACACTACACTATTATTGGCACTCGTCTTTTTTACATGGAGATTCGACTTTGTTACTTCTTATATATACTTATGGACAAAGCTTAAGGAAGTTGTACCTTTTAGTATGTATATCAGGATTCAGACAATAGCTATGAAATATATTTGATACACAGCGACTTTTAATGAAGACACACGAGATAAACGAGTGTGAGCAAACTTGCCCGCCTCCTTAAAAAAACAGACATCAAAGACTCTCCTATTCCTTAATTTTTGTCTATAAGTGTATGCTCTATCATGCACATCCAAACAGTACAAAAATATATCTTTTAAAATATTCAAGCTAAAAAGAAAGCAAGCATACAAATCCACCAATATAGATAGAGTTGTTTCTCCATATTTCCACCACAATCTGATGTAATATCTGGCGAACTCAATGAGTTGTTGTTTCCTCTCCCAGAAGTTTGAAATTATATCCTGGATTGTCCCATAGATAATATTTCTTGGCTTTTATACAATCACATTATATACTTTAGTGCGAGTTGCAAATGTCTTGATGTTGTAGCCTGTAAACTGATGTGATTTGAAGTTTCCAGAGTCTAGTGAACCAAGAAATCTCTCCACTGTTCGTCTCTATTTCTGGTGTTTTGTAATTATCACTGTTAACTCTTTTAAAGGCATGCCAAAGGTGAGCTAGGTAAATTTTAAAATTTCTATGTATGTATGTTCTGCTTATAACTACTTTCTTCTAACTTCAAACCGTAGACATTTAGCTTATTACTTTTCAGATAGTTTTATTTTGAAAATGCAATGCGGATACTTCAAATAAGAGAAGTTTGGTATCTTGTATAATCTCTCAAAATTTTACCGTCGTATTTAAGATGGGCTAATGTTACAGTATGGAATAATTTTATAACATAGAAACTACATGTATAGTAGCTTTTATTTTGTGATGAAGTTTTTCTGCAGAAATCTTAGTCATCAACATTTTACTATTTGTTCTAAAATACTTATTATTATTTTAATATTTGTTCATTTTTAAAATAGAAAAATAATATTATTGGAAAGATATATAGAGATAAAAATCGATATTTTTAATGGCCATACGTGTTTGGTATTGTTTTTCTTTGAGAAATTTGCAGAACATTTTAAACCCACCTTGCATGTTCTAGGGCTCCTGACCATCCCAAGACCTTGACTGCTACCTTCAGGAAAGAAGGTGGATATTTACATCTTGGAGTCTTCAGACATTGAACATATCCTTCAAGATTGTTTAAATAAGCCAGTTTCTTGTGTGTAATATATACTATACATTATATATATGTAAATATAGAGTCTAGGACTTGTTTGAAAAATATCGTTTTTGTTTCAGAACATTTTGAACAATTTCTTCTGAGCATTTGAAGTTATATATTTATGTACCTATTTTCTAAATAAAATCTATTTAGGCTTTTAAACTGTTTTTTTAAACAACTCTAATATAAAATAGACAAAATATAGATATTTACAATCAGTTTATATATAGAATGATTCTCTCTATCTCGCAAAAATTACAATCTAGAATTAAGTACAAGCAACAAATTGAATATTAAAATGCAATTTTTTTATCCAATAAATTTTCTACGCTATCTGAGAGTAACCTACATTTCTTCTCAACTAGTGTAAAACAACTTCTTCTCCAGACATCCCATACTGCGTTGATAGATAAAATAGATGAGGGCTTGGCTCATCAAAGGTGAATCCTCTTAACGGTTTCGCCAATTCTCTATGCTATTGCATTGGACTGATTTTCTTATACATTGTATAATATCTGTATTTCTAAGAAAGGCATATAAGAGATATTTAAGTAATCTATTAAGAATAAGCTTCTATACCGAGCTATATTTTTGAAAATATATGATTAGAAAGAAGAGTTTTGCGAGTTTTTCCTTCTCTATTAAAAAAATTAAACTTTTCGATAGGATTTTAAAACTTATTTTCCTTGACTATATGTTATTTTATGTATTTCTCAATCTTTAATTACGTATAATTCTTATAATAGATGGCGCAAGCCATCAGCAACTTTCAGTTGCACGATAAGGAGATGCCTTTTTCTTAATTCTTATAATGTTTACAATAAGGATTTTATAACTTTATGATACAAATTTAATTTCGACACTCTCTCTTTATCTATTTAATATGATTATTTATAGTGTTGGGTAAAAAAGAGCTGAGAATATCGTTTGAAAGTTTGAAAAAAAAGCAATAATATACATAGAGTGGCAGTTATGTTTATCCACCTTGACTTTACACTTATTGACTATCTCTATCATTGTTTGCCTTCTATACTTTCTTAGATGCTAGGATGAGTCTATTTAATACAGTTAAGTAAAAATCTAAAAATATCGTTTGAAAATGAAAAAGAAGGCAACTAGAAGACACATGATGGGTGTTATTTTTCTCGACCCCCTGACATTATCTATTTACTTATTGATTTGAAAATAGAGAGCAATCCATATTTAATTCATTAGATAATAAAAAGGCATATATTGGATTTAATAAAATATGGCAAAATAAATATTTTATTAAATCCAATATATGCCTTTTTATTATCTAATGATTTAAATATGGATTGCTCTATTTTCAAAACGATTTCAACCAGTTTTGGTACCGACGCGCTTCGCCTTGCAAGAACAATGGAAAGGCTTAGACTTTCTATCAACAGTTGGAAATTACACTTAGGAAAAATAAATATTTTATTAAATCCAATATATGCCTTTTTATTATATAATTTACTTATTGAATATCTCTATTATTTTTTGCCTTTAATACTTTCTTGGATATTAGGTCTATGTAATACAGTTGGGTAAAAAAAAAGCTGATAATATCGTTTGAAAAAATTAAAAAGAAGAAGACACATAGTGGCTGTTATGTTTCTCCACTAAGACTGTATATAGCTGATTACCTATTTACTTATTAATCATTGTTTTCTTTTTTACTTTCTTGGATTCCGGGACAAATCTATGTCAGACGAAATGTCTTAATGAAAAACTTTTGTTGTTATTTATAATAATTCGATGTGCAAATATGTATTCTATATATTCAGCCCCTATTAAGGTATATCACACACTTTTCAAAATAATATTTATAAATTTCTAAATAAATATATACAGGTAGTAACTAAGTTTTAATTTTTCAGAATAACATTCAGGCAAGTGTTAAACTAACCATTTGTACAAAGATGTATAGCATATTCCTCTTGCTGTGATACTTATAACCTGGCACAACTATATTTCATTAATAAATATACTTAAGTAAACACTATTTCTTTATAAATAAACGTTTCTTCCCTGATTTATAATATTATAAAATAAAAATTTGATTTTGTAATGTAGAAAATTAGGAAAGACAAAATTCAGGATGACACGGCAATTTATTTGAGACAAGAATAATCATACAATTCCAAGGCAAAGATACTATTCCTTTAACTTCCAATTACCGAGGGAACCAATTAATATTGATTTTATTCAACTTATCGAGTATTTTTCAAGGGACCGGGAAAACATGTTCACTTTATCGAGAGATTCAAATTTACGAGTTTCAAATTATCAAAATATATCTATTATATTTTTTTATAAGTTTATATAGGATTGTTTTAACAAATGTTCGTTAGACAAACCTTTACTCGGGTAAAACCCGGGCGAAGCCGGGTACATCCGCTAGTAATATTATAAAATAAATAAAGCTTCCAGGGCTAAGTTTCTTTTTCAACTTTTTATTATTGACTTTACGCGTATGTCTGTGATGATATATAAAAAAAAATAGATGAGAGCTTGCTCGTCAGTGGTGAATTCTCTTAACGATTTCGCCAAATTAATTTCCAGACCACTGTGCTTTTGTATTGGAATTATTTTCTTATATAATCTCTGTATTTCTAAGGAGAAGCTATGTTAGGGGTATTTAAGGAATCTATTAAAAAAATCCGAAAGCTTGAAAATTAAAAGTTGAAAAAGAAACTTAGCCCTGGAAGCTTTATTTATTTTATAATACTATTTATTTAATTTGAGTCAAAAGTCGCGATTCACTGAATATAGTTATATTAAAAAGGCATACCTTGATCTGTGGAGAAGAAAAGTAATCTTTTCTCAAATATTTGGCGAGTTTCTCCCTCTTTAACAATTTATTGCACAATAAACGTTTTTCTTTTACAAATCCAGATGGGCCTTTTTATATAAACTATACTTTTAGTTATCTGTTTTTTTATTTGAATACCAAGTGTTTTCCAGTGTAATATGAATTTTCAGACATATATGTATAATTCATTCACACACTTGTAGAAATAATAAAAATGGCATATACTGACCAGTAGCACATATGCTTTACAGAAGGCAGAGCGCCATCTGGTGGAACAGAAATCAACTAAACATTGATTTAGCCATATCAGGGAACAGGCTAAATCAATGTTTAGTTGATTTCTGTTCCACCAGATGGAGCTCTGCCTCCTGTAAAGCACATGTGCTCCTGGTCAGGATATGCCATTTTTATTATTGATTTCAACACCTGACCTTTTTGTCTTTTTTTTTTTTTTTTCGTCTTTTCACTTGTAGATATGTAATAAGACATCATATGTAAAATATACTATATTTTATGAAAAGTAGCTTTCACACATTGAATAGACACCGAATGCATATCAACTATTAATAAGTATATTCAATGTTTATATAAGTATGTATGCCTATTACACTAATTTAGCCATTAATTGATTCTGATGCATTAGCGCGCCATCTGTGATTGAAAATTCAAACTGTTTATTGCGCTTGTTTATTTTTACCATAAAACAAATTTCTCTACTGTCCTTACTGCAATGATTAAAAATAATCGGAGGGCCTGGCTCATCAGTGGTGAACCCTTCCAGCGTTTTCATATTTGAGCGGTGTGGTAGATTAAACTGGTGAAACCGCTAGGATGGTTCACCAATCAGGTCTTCCCAAATATCATTGACGTAAGGGGGGGCAGTAGAAAATTGTTTTATTTAAAATATACGCGCTTTATAGTTACCTAAATATAGACATATAGATGATAAACACGTCTTTACATATTTCCACAATATTCATATGTACAAATACTGTTTATATATAGCAAAATAAAAGTGCTTTATTATGCGATTGTTTTATTGTATTATTTCCAATAAAAACACACACACACTCTCTCTATATATACATATAATGATATTCTTGTTCTGAAAATAGAACAATCCATAAATAAATCTTTAATTAAAAAGGCATATATTGGAACAAAATATCATTTATTTTACCAATATTTCAGTTGACCTAACGCCAACCTTTATCAAGGTATTAAATGGTAATAAAAAAGGTATCAAGGTAATAAATTATATTTTGATCCGATATATGCCTTTTTAATTAAGATATAATGATATATATATATAATGATCTGAACTTAAGATATTTGACCATCGACGATTAAAAGATGCGTTGTTTTTCTATATTTCGTGTAAATTCATTTAATGCACTTATTAAAAAGGAGAGGTTCTCTTTTTTAAATACATTCACATATATACTTATATACATATATTATTATACATATATATACATATATACTATTGTGTATATTTATAAGTTAGTGGAAAAAAGAAAGTTTTATGCCTAGAAGGAATTGAAAAAAAAAAAAAAAAAACAGAATTTAGCTCAAGTTAACTTCTTGAAGCGGCTAAAAAAATGAATGATTAAATTTTAGATTCAAAACGTCTAAAGAATAGCTAAATGTGAGCGCCTATTCATTTTAAAATTCTTTAGTCTCTGTAATTGTCTGCATAATTATGCTCAAATTTGTCATATTCCACTCTTGTAATTGCCACTGGGGTATTATATGAAAATCTCACTTGTACTCAACAGTAATTCTAAATAAAATCTTTCAAATTGTACTCTACCTAACCCTATTAGAGCGTCTACATCTATGGTGTCGATAATATTGCAATATTGAGGTGAACATATCAGGCTTCCAGGGATTGAAAATTTAAACTGTTTATTGCGCTTGTTTATTTTTATCATAAATCAAATTTCTCTACTGTCCTTACTGCAATGATTAAAAAAAATCGGAGGGCCTGGTGAACCATTCCAGCGTTTTCATATTTGAGCGGTATGGTAGATTAAACTGGTGAAACCGCTAGGATGATTCAGATATGAAAAAAAAAAGGCATCTTCTGATCGTGCAACTAAAAGTTACTGATAACTTACGCCATCTGTCGTAATAAATGTCAACTATTCGTTGATTCTTAATTATTCCAGAATTGGTCAAATTTTGACCTCAATATTGATACAAGAGAGTATTTTATTGAATAATAAATACTGTTAGGTTTTTATTATTATTGTATTTTAATAATTAATTATAATTCATATTCATAGAATTTTATTGTTACTTATCATCATTTTTTTGTTGTTTTTTTTTTCTTCTTCTGTTTTCTTTTGTGTTATAAATACAACTAAATGGCATTAAATCGTAGTGTAATTCTCTTTTGTTGTTTGAAATAAATCGAATTGAGTCAGCTCGTTCTTTCTAGAAGAAACTTCAAAGAAAACGTGCTAACAAATACAATGCTATACAACATACGAGATACTTTCGCTGGGAGGGAAAAAGAAACCCTTCTAGTCTAAGAGACAAAAGCAGTTCAAGTTGTAGTATATGCCTAGATGTTGACTATCGGAAATTTTATATTCTTTGCCCAACTATCGCAATTTTGATCTAACTAAAGCTTCTTTTCTGTATTAATATTGTCTTTGTTTCGAGGCATTAGAGCATTTGTTGATAGGTCTACATAAGATGGCTGAAAACTGGACGATGGTCACAGATCGCTGGGTTATCCATTGTTGACAATCTCCTGAATCTTCCAAAACTGTGTTTTTCGTCGTTCACTGGAATTGCTATTCTCTATTTCTTCAGACCTGAGAATCGCAATCCACACCTCGTCTGTATATCTGCCTTTTTAATACTACACTCATGGACAAATCTTAAGGAAGTTGAAAGTCTTTGATAACGCCGGTCGTTGTTTTTTTATTTTTTTTTTTAAGACAGAGGAAATTTTGTTCAAATTGGTTATCTCGTGTCTTCAATAAAGGTCACTGTAACAGAGTTATTGTCTGAATCCCGATATACATGGTAAAAGGTACAACTTCCTTAAGTTTTGTCCATGAGTGTAGTTCTCCTGTGGACGAGAGCCTTCTTTAAACCCTAAAAATCTAGAGATATTAAATATACTCTTAAAACCATCCCTTTGGATGGTTTAATTTTCTTTTTAAATACCTATATGTCCTATATTTCGTTGTACTAGTTGATTACTTCTCTATTTCCATACGTCATCATATGGGTGTTTTAGATGATTTTTTTTTTAAACTTTAATTTCTACTATGAAAATTCGAAACTATTTTAGACGCGTAATTAAACAATTTCTACTGTCCTTACTGCAATGGAAAAATTAATGGGAGGGCCTGGTTTATCAGTGGTAAACCCTCCCAGAGGTTTCGCCAGTTTAATCTACCATTGCAATAAGGGCAGTAGAAATTGTTTCATTTCAAAAAGAATCTTACGCGTCTAAAATAGTTTCGAATTTTCATAACAGATGGCGCGCTAGTGCATCATAATTTCTACTATGTAAAGATAATATTCTGCTCTTTAATTCCCTCAAGTATTCTAATTTTTCTCTTTTCATTATAAATAATGTATATATCTTCTTTAAAAAATAATTTTCTTCCATTTTTATAATGACATTTACTGACAACAGATATCTTGGAAAGTTGGGAGTTAAATTCTTTTAGAATAAATTAAAATAATGAAACAAGTTTCTGGAGATGAGTATCATTTTATTTTATTAGTGTATTCTCAAGCTCTTTTTTTCTGGAATTTCCCTCGTCCGGTTTTTGTACTCCTGTTAATGTTGTTGTTGTCGTGTCCATAGAAGAGTCTCAGATGTCTCCATGCATCTCTCTCCATCACAGCAGTCGCAATATCCACTATCTTTGAAAAATGGGTGCCGTTGCCACGTTAGTCACCTTGGAAACGAACCAGAATTTGGTCGAATATTCCAAGGGTCCAGGGGGGACCGCAGGGAGGTGTGGTCGGACTTCTCCCCCCCCCCCCCCCCCCCCCTTCCCCTTAGTTGGGGAGTTTACAGGTACTCCTGTAAAAGGGCGGAAATACCCGAAAGCTTGAGAATGCATTAAAACACCAATACCTCGCTTTGCGTCGTTTCGTTTTGCGTTTTTTTTTCGAAGTTGCGTCGCTGCTTAATTTTTACTGATTTTCAATGCGCGTCGTTAGATTTTCGAAGTTGCGTTGTTTTGGATTCGAGTCTTTAATTTTTATTTATTTTTTTTATTTTTTTCCTAAAATATGGCAACACCTTTGTTTTTGATTGCACTTTCACGTATTTTCACTTTGCGTCGTTTCAATTTTCGTCGTGTATTTTTGGAACGTAACCCCGACGCAAAGCGAGGTATGGGTGTAAAATGAAAATAACTCATCTCCAGAAATCCGTTATTTTAATTTATACCCAGGGGATATACATCTAATGTATTTCTTACAATTTTCTGATTAAAGTTAACCTATATCTGTATCGGCCTCTTCTTCTTCTTGTACTAATGACATTTTGGTGTTGTTTAGGTTTCTTTTGTTTACCATGCCAGAAGCTTCGTTATCAATAACAAATACAATCGATTCTTTGATTCTGCAATATTTCTTTCCTCGACTATAATGATGATTTTAAATCATTTACATTTGTTCTAAAATTAGTCCTTTTGTTGATTATTGGTGTTTGTTCATATTTTGTAGTACAATTTTTATATTTTAATGTATTTTTATTTACACTTGCTAAGAGTCATTTTATTTATGGTTGTGTGTTTTTCTTAAAGATCTTATTCCAATTGGGTGGCAAAATCTAGATACATAGGCCCAACCTTTGTTTTACATCAATAAAAATTTTATGTGTTTGATATCTGATGACTTCATAGCCACCTTTTTATGTGTTTCCACTTTGCTATTGAAGTTCTTTTAAAGATTATCTTGTTTTCAAATTAATCACTTTTCCATCATCTACTGGTGGAGGGGGTCGGAGGAAGGATGATCTAAACCGTTGGTTTAAGACCGCTACGACCCGGGTTCGATTCCCGCATTGGACACTTTTTTTATGATAAAAAAATGCTCTAATGTGCCCCGATTCTTGCAAAAGTCTAACCCCTTCAGCGAGTGCAAGTAACCAAACGGGGCTCTGGCATATTTATTTGTAAGTGCAAAGTCGAACTTTTTTCACATGTGTAGACATGTGGTGCACTTACAGTAAAAGCAGTCGCATACTTCTACCCACCATGATTATCATGACCTGTACCACGTGTACTAGGGATAAGCAAAAAAAAAAAATCCACTGGTGGGATTCCAGAATTGTACAAAATATTTTATATTGAAAAACAATTCAGATATAATTGGTGAAGGACATGTACATATTATCCATTGTAAATATTGTCGTATATATTTATTTTCTCATAATTTTAAATCCACATATTAGTATTCTGTGATATATTGCATATATCGTAATCTATAACTTATCATCATCATTCTGTTTCGCCCGTTAAGTTATATATTTCGATAATATATCACAGAATCTGTGGATTTGATATTATTAGAATATAAATATACGACAAATATCATAAACTAGCTTTTTGAGTGGTACCTAATGACGTTATTTTGAACTGGAAGACATATTGTATTAATTTAGGATATTTACATTCCTCATTTAACAAAGTCTTAATACCAAATATTGAATTTTATATTTCATATTTACTACATATTATCGTTGCTGCTTCTGTGATAGAGATGCATGGAGACATCTGAGGCTCTTCATTGGACACGACAACAACAACTATATATTATCATAGTTTTAACTTTCTTTTTTTCAAAGTGAATATATATGTTGTTAGTCATCTCTCTCTTTGAAAGAACTTGAATATCATTCACATATATACATAAATCCAGAGTTATTACATAAACCCATGAATTATTTGTATACTACTCTACTCGGGGATTTTTCTTTTTTCAGATTTTGTATCTCTTACACTCTAATTATTTTCATTTCTTTTTCAATCTTCTTGCTTTATATCGCCTGAAAATTATTTACAAGATCATTTGATTGTTATGTTTCTACTTGAAACTTTCAAATTTGAAAATCGTCAACATTTATCAAACATTTATCACCACATATATATATAGTCTTTTGAAAAGTTTATTTATTAGTTTTTTATTCCTACTTTTTTTTTATTCTTTAAATGCCCACAAACACCGCGTATTGTTACAACTTTTGAGGTTATGTTTTAAAGAATAAATAAAAATATAGAAATATAATATTAAAATATACCTACATGGCCCACCTGTGCTGTGTGAGCAGAAGAGCTTAAATTGACTTGTTCCATATGTAAATACCTGTTTTCTTTCCTCTTTTCTCTCTCCACTTCTCCCATCCATATTTCCAAAAATTTTTTTTTTTATTCTTTCTTATAATCTGTATATATTTACCATATGTATATAATCTTTCTCCATTTTTTATTTCCCACTTTCATGGGTTTCTCCGTTTTGTAACCCCAAGGAGAATCCTCTGTAAGACCTGTGTGTCTTAATAAAGGCTTTTGTGTGTGTGTGTGTGTATATTAAAATATATCCGTTTTTTTTAATTACATGCCCCAAAAGAACACAATTAAAACAATATCTTTCTTACAATGCTAGCTAGCCATATAGAAATAATTAAGTAAACACCTGAATTCGATAAAATAATCCCTTGAATTAATATTAAAATAAAAATGTAAACAGTGAATGGACTTTATTTAATTTTAAATCATATTTTATTGGCGTATTATTCATATAAAGCATTTTCTCCCGTAGAAGGGCGTACTTGCCCGAAAGCTCGAGATATTTTTTAAATAAAATATATTTTTTTAAAGAAACTTTTCCCTGGAGGCTTTATGTTTTTATTTTAATAAAAACCTGAATGGCATTCATTTATATATGTAAATCGAAGTTTACTCTTAAAAATAGTGTGTATGTATTAATTGCATATTTTCTCCATGATGTTTTCAAACAAACGCAAATTTCTTTACCCATAGCTAAATATATGTTTGAACTTAACACATGAAATTATTTAAACAAAGGGAGAATAAACGAAAAATAAAAAAAGAAGTTGCATAGAGAGAAGTGTAACTAAATAATATGTCACACAGATTTCTCATGAGAGAAATAAAACAAGTCTTGGCGCCATTTATAATGAAAGGTATCTTCTGCGTCCACAAATACAGAGGAAGGGGAAGTTCAGCGTCTAAAAAAAGGTAGACGATACTTTAAGAATGCTGAGGTATGCAAAACTTTGTTGTTCTAACCTATATTTGCTTTGTTCTCACAGTTGCTATAAGAAGAAAGCGGAAATGGTCAGATGATTCTTTCCTTCTTCATTTTTCGTTTGGTCGGAAATTATTGAGAGTGTCAGTTATGTAATTAAGTTAACGATATCTTTTGGATCCCAAATACGGAAGTAATTTTATTTAAAATTGCCTTTTTTATTATTTGTTTATTCGGTGACGTGTTCTATTTTTGTTATGATTTTTCATTGTTGTTTTGAATAACATTTTTGTTGTTTTTGAACTTATCCTGTGTGCTTGGGCATCAATTTAATATTTCTCTGAAAGTTATATTTTCTTGTGATAAAATATATTCGAAAATCTCCATATAAAATATATTTGTTTCAATATTTCGAACGGTTGGATGTTCTTGAGAGGACGCAATCCCTCTCAGCGTAGATAATAAACCAAAATTATTACGTTATTATTTACTTAAATCTATTCAAATATGTGGTTTTGACTATATCAAATATAAGATATTTATGGGAAGGTTTAACTAGGTTAGAATCTAAGCTATGAGATACTTCGGATGATCGCGCAAATAACAAAAAAATAATAATACTAATAATAATAAAATGCTAATGACTATATAGCACAGTTAATAATGATCATAAAGAAAATTTATAACTTAAAATTTATTTAGATGCGGTTTTAACGTAGCAATTATTACAAGGAAGTTTTTAATTTATTAGAATAAAACTCTTTATCACATTATTTCTAAAGGCAAGAAATTGAACTTTTAACCAAAGATCTCAATGATTTAGTGTAGTAGTTAAATAAATGTTTAACTATACTTTTAATTTCCACTAAAGGGTTTGTTAATTTGTTAAATATTTCATATTTCTCCGCATAAAAAAGTAGGTGAGAGTGTGCCGTCTGCACGATGTCACATAAATATTTACCAGCAATTAGAGACTCGCTGAGTAAACGTGAATTTCCTCGGTCCCCCTGGGAGGAAGTTGGCCGTAATTAATTAGCAGCCGAAAGTGGGCTAGAATATTTTCCCGCCAACGACAGAAATAGCGCTGTAGGGAATTTCATCAGATAATTCCTTTTTTTCCAATGTGGAATGAGGATGAGAATTTGTCTGTGATGGCATAATTACATCTGGTAGGCAGTCTTCCTCCCTTCTTACATCTGTATGTCGTTTGGTATTTATATAATCGTCTGCTACACATTTTAGTTGTCAGACGAAAATATCTAGATCAAGATTTATGTAGGTTTGTGTATAAATAAATATATGTAACATATTTTTAAAGGATTAGAATTTGAAACATATTTCGAAAGAAATCATTATTAATTACCCTTTGAATACAAGGTATGTCCCATAAGTTCCCGGACTGGGTCCATAAAAAAAATAAATAAATGAAAAATGTAAATAAATTTGACAGTTTATTATAGAAAAAATATCTGGCAACACGGTGGTACCAATATCGAGGCGGTACGTGCGCGTGCGCCAAAGTTATTCTAATTTATTTAAAGGTTACACCTTGCGCTGCGGCGATTTTACGATGGAACAAAAATTGAAACAGAGGATTTGCATAGAAATTTGTGTGAAACTTCAAATATCAGCAACCGAAACTTTTAAAATGCCTAATAAAGCATTCCCCAATGACCCCCCAAAAAGAACAACTGTTTTTGAATGACATTCTAGATTTAAAGCTGGCAGAATTTCTATTGAAGATGATCCTCGGCAAGAACGCCCAAAATGTGCAAAAAATCACCGATTTGATAAAAGAAAATCCTCGAACCACTTTGCTGGAGCTAGAGCAAGACACAGGCATCTCTAAAACAACGATTGGAAGGATCGTAACCAAAGATTTGAAGCTCAAAAAGACTCCTGCAAAATTCATCCCAAGATTCCTCACTAATGAGCAAAAACTGTGTCGGCTTGCAACCTGTGAGAACATGTTGGAAATGACAAGAACGGATCCGGAATGGAAAGACAAGATAATCACAGGCGACGAGACATGGGTCTATGACTATGACCCTGAAACCAAGCGTCAATATGCCGAGTGGAGAGGTCAGAGTGAGCCTAGACCAAAAAAATCCAGGATATTGAAATCCAGAAACAAGGTGTTGCTGGTCGCTTTTTTGGATAACAAGGGCATTGTTCATCACGAGTATCTTCCTGCAGGCCAAACGGTTATTAAGGAAATGTATTTGGACATTCTTCGCCATCTAAGGAAAGCGATTCGAAAAAAAAATGCCAGAAAAATGGCCTAATGGTGACTGGATCCTACACCATAACAATGCCCGCCCTCACACAGCGCACTTGGTGACGAGTTTTTTTGGCTAAAAACGGGACAGAAATCCTACCTCAACCACCCTATTCCCCAGACATAGCACCAAATGACTTTTTCCTGTTCCCCAAACTTAAAGCAGTTCTAAAAGGAAGACATTTTGACACCAGGGATAACATAATAGAAAAATCGCTGTTGGCATTGAAGAGCATTCCAAAAGAGCTCTATAAAAACTGTTTCGACAATTTGGGGAAACGATGGCGCTGGTGCGTTGAAGCAAGGGGGGATTACTTTAAAAAGTTTTAATAATTTTTTTAAAAAATATCTTACCTTTTTTTTTTATGGACCCAGTCCGTGAACTTATGGGACACACCTTGTATAATAAAAATCGGATTTTTTCCTTTTTTTTTCGAAAATAGAATAAAATTTTATTTCTCTAAGATATTGTTTTTCAATTTATTTAGATAAAGGTCAAGTATATGTAAATAAGGGTATTTGCATAATAATTCTGATGTAGCTCCCATAAGCCAACTTAAATAATGGTTATTCTCTCTTTATCTTGTTTTATGATTTAAATCAAATATAATTTATTACACACGTGTTTAAAACCTTTATTAAGTCATATTTCAGTCTTATATAGATGTGCTTTGAAGAAAAATGTGGAAAAATATTTTAAAATGCAGAATAAATGGTGTTTATATATATCTTTATTTACATATATAATCTATAAAATGGAGTGTAGAATCCGGTTGCCTTAGTTAACAGCTTTTTGAGATATTATAAAATTTTAAAAAACACTTTTTAACAGAAATCTTGTAGAACAATAACTACTTGTGCTTATACCCGTAGGCTGTCATGTTAGCATATATCGAAAAATGTTCAAATCTAAAAGCTTGAGGGATGAGTTTCTTTTGCAAATAAATTTATTTCGAGCTTTCGGGCAACGCCTTTCTACAGAAAAATTAAAAATAAATTAAATTAAATTATATTACACTGAGATTAAGTTATTAATTTATATATTATATAATTTAATTTACTTTATTTTTAATTTTCCTGTAGAAGGGCGTTGCCCGAAAGCTCGAAATAAATTTATTTGCAAAAGAAACTCATCCCTCAAGCTTTTAGATTTGAACATTCTATTAAGGCCTATTAATAATATATCGAAAAAGAAAACAGCAAAATGTATTATTAAAGCGGTATGGTAGATTAAACTGGTGAAACCGCTGGGAGGGTTCACCACTGATTAGCTAGGCCCTTCCATCATTTTATGATTGCAGTAAGGGCAGTAGAAAATGATTTATTTCCAAAAGAATCCTACGCCACAAATATAGTTTAACATTTCTTATAACAAATGACGCGTTAATGTATCATATTAATATATCAATATTGATTTTTACTTTTTTTTTGTTGATACTTGGGGACAGTAGAAAGTAATTTCAATTGCCATCCATCGATAAAATATGAAAATAATAAAATTTTGGCAATGTGGCAATGGCGAGTCAAACCCTCTTATCTAACAATTTCAATCATTGTAGTAAGGTCTGTAGAGATAATATTCAATAATAAATATTAGGTTGTCACTCCAAAAAGTTCGTGTTTTTTTTTTAAACGTTGTTTTTCTTATTACTTAGCGAATAATATTGTAACATAGTATTTCTTAATTTTATTATTTTTTATTTAACAGAGTGGTCATTTTTATGTTTTATATCTTGCGACTCTGTAAATTTCCCTCTTTTGTTTACCTTTGATAGTTTGTCCTTCCCTGAAATAAATTTTGTTTCCTCCTGAAGTTTTTGTCTTCCCTAATTTTCCACGTGGCAATATTATTACGGCGAATACATCATGATACATAATAATAATACAATTACTTTATACATTATACAAAGATATTATATATAACGGCGAATAATATTGGTATTTCAATATTTTTTTGCAAGTTTTTAGGAACTTTTGGGACAACTCTATATTAAAAGAAACACATTGTCAAAAAAAAGTAAATAGTTTGTCACTTTGTCTTGTGTTTTCGCATAGATCACAGGGTTAGGCGCTAGATTAAATATTTATCGTGTTACCATGTACATAATTAAAGACAAACTTAAGTGATACGGATAAAATGGTGAAACTGATGGTATAGGCTTGGTCATTGTTGAGCTGGGTATCTCTAATATACGTATCCTCTTTGTGAAGAGAAATTGTAGGAAATGATTGTGTATGGTTCCATAGAAAAGGAGCACAAACATGATTCTATTTTCCACCTTGTAATGATGCTGTATTATGTTTGAATGGTCTTTCTTTCTTGAAATATTTTCCGGAACGTTCCAACACAATGCCCTCGCTCAAATAATACCTGTCAGCACCAAGATGCGCAAGATATGCAATTAAAGGAAGCCAGTATGTAAATATGTCGAGATGTCCGGAAAAGATGGTGTGACCTACATTTCAAAAATTTAATTAGAAAGCGACATTTTTATCCTCTTCGTCCAGAAATAAAGGTTCTTCTTCGGTGTCCTATTAGACCTTTGACCCTTGTGGCACTTCCGTTTGGTTCTTCGGCCCAAGTTCAAAGTCTTCCGCCGCTGCAGGCGTTATGTTTATTGCCCCTGTTCTTCAATGTTCCAAGTTCAAAGCCTTCCGTTGCTGCAGGCGTTTTGTTTATTGCCCCTGTTCTTCAATGTTCCAAGTTCAAAGCCATCCGTTGCTGCAGGCGTTATGTTTATTGCCTCTGTTCTTCAATGTTCCAAGTTCAAAGCCATCCGTTGCTGCAGGCGTTATGTTTTATGTCCCTGTTCTTCAATGTTCCAAGTTCAAAGCCATCCGTTGCTGCAGGCGTTATGTTTATTGTCCCTGTTCTTCAATGTTCCAAGTTCAAAGCCATCCGTTGCTGCAGGCGTTATGTTTATTGCCCCTGTTCTTCAATGTTCCAAGTTTAAAGCCATTCGTTGCTGCAGGCGTTATGTTTATTGCCCCTGTTCTTCAATGTTCCAAGTTCAAAGCCATCCGTTGCTGCAGGCGTTTTGTTTATTGCCCCTGTTCTTCAATGTTCCAAGTTCAAAGCCATCCGTTGCTTCAGGCATTTTATTGATGTACAAGCATTCTTCTGTTCTCTCTTATGTCCAAGTTCAAGATCTTCCGTTGCTGTAGGCGTTTAACTGAGTGGTTTATTGATGTCCAAGTTTCTTCAATGTTCCAAGTTCAAATCCATTCGTTACTGAAGGCATTTTATTGATGTACAAGTATTTTATCGTTCTCACTCATGTCCAAGTTCAAGGTTTTCCGTTGATGCTGACGTTTTGTCGAATGATTTATTAACGGCCAGAGATTGTCCTCTTAGATCCAGGCTTAAACATTATGTTGAAAATATATCTAAAAGTTAATTTAATTGTTTTGATTGTTTATCGTTGTTATTTACAGGTTCAAGGCCTTCTATTGCTACAATGGCTTTTGCGTAAATGGTATTTTGATGCCCATTATTGTTCGGTTCTAGTGTATCAATCCTATATTGCTTTCTCGGGGTGTTTATAATGTGAATTTGATATTCTATATACAGTTACGAGCGTCATGCGTCATCTCTGTCACCGTTTGCTTTTTCTTTGGAATGGCGCTCTCCTATTGGTTGGCTACGATCACGTGGCTACGATGGCGCCGCCACTACGCGAGACACTTTGTTTCTGACTTTGCCCCCCCCCCCCCCCCCCACTCGCTTTCTGGTTTTTGTAACTATTGTGTTGGAACGGGTCGCTCCTTAAATAAATGCATACATTAGTTAATAACTAAATGGAATCCTCTCTTTCTTTTTCCCAGTAAGAGACGCCTACGGAAGCCAACAGTACATAGACAGATAAAGCACATAGGCTATAGTTATTAACTAATATATGCATTTATAAAGTAATACGTCATCCAAAAAGTTAGGAATAGTACATATTTCTCTTTGAAATTAATATTGATTTTCACAAAAAAAAAGAAACTTATGCGGGGAGGCTTTAAGTATTACTTTATAATCATACACCGCAGTCCTTTATATATGCATTTATTTAAGGCGCCAATTTATAATTGTAACAAATAGTATTTGAATCAAAACATTCAATCTGGTAAAACACGGGCGTTGCCCGGGTCATTCGGCTATTTCCATATATTCACCACTGGGAGAATTCGTTCTTTAACAGATGCATTCAGCTTTCCGATACTGTTTAAGATGTTTTTCAAGGCTTCACTAGTGGTTTGCTCTTCTGTTCACTTTTAAAATCTTCTGTGTAACCAAACGGGGCTCTGGCACATTTGTAAGTGCAAAGTCGAACTGCTTTTCACATGTGTAGACATGTAGTACACTTACAGTAAAATCAGTCGCCTACTTCTACCCACCATGATTATCATGGCCTGTACCAGGTGTACTAGGGATAAGCAAAAAGAAAATCCTCTGATATGGAACTTATTTCAATTTTTTAATTGTATAATTGGTTTGTGTGTGTATATATTGAGAACTACACTTAACGTTGTCATATTGGGTTTAATTATATTGTTGTACAAATGCTCCCTCGGAATTTTTCATTATTCCAAGTTTTTAATAATTTAATTCTGTTGCTGCTTCGATTTCTTAGGAAGGTTTAAGTTGATCTATATTGGAAAATAAAGGAAATTGGCTTTATATATTTGAGTAGAAGGACCTATATATATAATTTTGGGATAATAATATAATTAATTAAAATAAAAATTAATTTGATTATATGTTAATAGAAACCTTGATTTGACTTCCAAAAATTTATAAAAATTAATTTCTATCCTTCCACAGAATTTCTAGGTATTAAATCCTGTATTTTAAAAATGAAACATTCAATCACTGTTCACAATTTGTTTACTTGCATCTAAACGTCTGTCTATAACAATGTGTGTGTGTGTGTGTGTGAACGCTATTTATTTGACAAAGTTATGCAAATTGAGAAACATTGAATAAGATCGACATGCCACTGGACATGCGTCGGAGCTGGAGGCTGTTGTTGGCTTCTGTGCTGCCTGGAGTATATCTGTGCTTCCTTCCTGAGGTGAATCTGTATAAGACCGGTGGTCTTAATAAAGATGTGTGCATGAATATTTGATTAAATCACAGGGAAAAGGACTTTAAATCCGTAGTCGATATATTGTGATGATAATAAGCCTCATTATTCCGACTACTCTCCATACCAAAAATATATTTAGAACTAAGAAACGAAAATTCTTGTTCTTAAATGCTATTTATTCTTGAATCAAGTATGTGTTAATTCAAAAATAGACTACACTAACTATATATATTTGTTTACCTATCCCAGGTACACGTGGTACAAGCTACGATAACCATGATTGGTAGTTAGGTCTTGTAGCCTAAGTACATAACATATCTGTTTTGAAAATAGGGTAATTCATACCTAAATCTTTAGATAATAAAAAGCATATATTGGATTAAATAAAAATATTTATTTGCCAATATTTCGGTTGCCTGAAAGCCAACCTTTGACATCGGTGGACAAGTATTCTAAATCGTTGGTTTTCGGCCGCTACGACCCTGAATCGAATTCCACATTGGGAACTTTTTTTCCAATTAAAATAAATGCTCCAAAATGGTCCCCGATTTTTGCAAAATTCCAACCCCACCAGCGAGTGTAAGTAACCAAATGGAGTTCTGGCACATTTGTAAGTGAAAAAGTCGAACTCCTTTTCACATGTTTAGACATGTGGTGTACTCACAGTAAACAAATCGCCAAATTCTATTTACCATGTTTATCATAGACTGTATCTTTTGTACTAGGGGTAAATAAATGATGAAAAGGGATTATAAATAAATACGGGTTCAAAAAACGTTGTTATATATGAAGAAGATTTTTTATAGGAACAATTCACAATAAAATCGATTATTGGATATATTATGATGGCAAAAACGGGATCTTATTTGTTTGCGGAAATCTCTTTAGACGCCCTAAGACCTGATGTGCACAGATTCCTGTAAATTACTGAACACATAAACAAAACAGATCAATAAAATATTAGATGGGTCTGGTAGATTAAACTGGCGAAACCGCTTGGAAGGTTTACTACTGATGATCCAGGCCCTCTTACCATTTTTACATCACAATAAAGAACAATGAGAAAATTGCTTTATTTGAAAATAAAATCTCTGTTAAATTGTTTCCATTCCGAAATAATAGAAAATCAAATATGTAAGGTGTTAAATTTTCTTCGAAGAGCTTTTGTAAACTACTGGATGGGTCGATGATACAAGGCTGCTGCTTTAACTAGAAAGTTTCACCAAGTATTTTTTGGCTAACATTTATATTTACAAATATTCTAAAAATATTTTCGCCTATATGTGGCGTTAGCCATCTTTGCAACGTGTAGAATATGTGCTTTTGCGTCCTTATACGAGGTGTGTTCAAAAGGTATCGCGACCTTTGAATTTTCGCTGGTTACGTATATTCGAATTTCGATCTTTTTGTGGCTTTATGTTGGTACTCATGTCTCTCACTTATGCCGACAAGCTCGGCCATTTTGAATGTTCACTTAATTGTTGACAGCTGCTTTGCTTGCAGGTGCTTTGGATCGTCTTCGATTCTTACCTATTAAAAAAAATAGATCAAAGAACCTTTATCAAATTTTGTGTAAAAAACGAAATTAAGTGCGCGGATGCATTCCGAATGTTAACTGTGGCATACGGAGAAGCTACCTTGGACCGAAGCAACGTTTATCGGTGGTACAAAATGTTCTCAGAAGGCCGAGAAGATGTGAACGACGAAGAGCGTGCCGGACGCCCGAGCACTTCAACAACAGACGAAAAAATTAATGAAGTGGAGAAAATAATATTGGCCAATCGTCGAATCACCGTTAGAGAAGTTGCTGAGGACCTAAACATATCGATTGGCTCGTGCCATTCGATTTTTATCAATGATTTGGGCATGAGACGGGTCGCCGCGAAATTCGTACCAAAATTGCTCAATTGCGACCAAAAACAGCATCGCATGAACATTGCTAATGAGATGTTGGACTCTGTCCGCGACGACCCAAATTTGCTCCAGAGGGTCATAACTGGTGGCGAAGCGTGGGTTTATGGTTATGACGTGGAAACCAAAGCTCAATCATCTCAATGGAAGCTGCCGCACGAACCAAGACCGAAAAAAGCGCGCCAAGTTCGGTCGAATGTGAAGGTTTTGCTGACAGTTTTCTTCGATTGCAGGGGCGTGGTACATCATGAGTTCTTGCCACAGGGTAGAACGGTCAATAAGGAATATTACCTGCAAGTTATGCGCAATTTGCTCTAAGCAATCCGCCAGAAACGCCCGGATTTGTGGAAGAACAAAAATTGGCTTTTGCACCACGATAACGCCCCTGCTCACACATCGTTGCTTGTGCGCGACTTTTTGGCCAAAAACAACACACTAATGATACCGCAGCCACCGTATTCCCCAGATCTGGCCCCCTGTGACTTTCTTTTGTTCCCTAAACTGAAGAGGCCCATGAAAGGACGACGTTACGCTACGCTTGACGAGATAAAGACGGCATCGAAGGAGGAGCTGAAAAAGATTTTAAAAAATGATTTTTTGAAGTGCTTCGAAGATTGGAAAAACCGTTGGCACAAGTGTATAATATCTCATGGGGATTACTTTGAAGGGGACAAAATAGGTATTCATGAATAAATAAATAATTAACAAAAACCACAAAAGTCGCGATACTTTTTGAACATACCTCGTATATGTAACTACTAGTCGAATGACCCGGGCAACGCCCATGTTTTACGAGATTGAATGTTTTGATTCAAATACTATTTGTTACAATTATAAATTGGCGCCTTAAATAAATGCATATGTTAGTTTATAACTATAGCCTATGTGCTTTATCTGTCTATGTACTGTTAGCTTCCGTAGGCGTCTCTTACTGGGAAAAAGAAAGAGAGGATTTCATTTGGTTATTAACTAATATATGCATTTATTTAAGGAGCGACCCGCTCCAACACAATAGTTACAAAAACGAAAAAGCGAGTGGGGGGCATGATGGGGGGGAGGGGGGGGGGGGGGAAAGGTGGCGTGATCGTAGCCAACCAATAGGAGAGCGCCATTCCAAAAAAAAAAAAAAGCAAACGGTGACAGAGATGAAAACTGAGAAATTGATGACGCTCGTAACTGTATATAGAATATTTATCCTATTCCACACACATCACATGAAAAAGAAATTTATACAAAATAATTTTATAAAGAGAAATGCTAGCTCTATCGTCAAAAGAGACACTATTGATCTTCTCTGCAATCTAGCAGACTCGGGTCAGTGACAAACCCGCAACACCAGCTTCGGTAAATTCAGAACACCCGCCCATAACCATGGTCTCGGGCTAGTTCAGGGCGGATTTCATGAGATCTACAAGGGAATTTTGTTAACTCTTTATAAACTGACAAAGAAGCTGGCAAAAAAATGACTATGCCATTGTAAGGCCGTTTTTAAAAACCTGAACTCTTTGCGCGGTAAATACTGTATTTATAAATTTAAATTTTTATTCTATTTATATTATAATATTTAGAATTTGGTTTTCTCGAATCCTTTAAATTCCATACAAATCCAGGATGGGAGTTGTGTAAAAGTCAGCTGATGTTTTCCATATGTATCAGAGACAGTTTGTTTCAATATATGGCAGAGTTTTCCAAAATCTATACCTTGATTGGAATCTGCGATTACCTGACTTAGAAGAAAAGTTGTCTGGATGTAAAATTTCTTTGCGTTTGTTCTTTCAATATAGATATTTTGTGATGGAATCAATGGCGAAACTTTATTTTGCCCTTTCCATCTCAATTCATATTCTTAAAGATCATATATATTCTTAAGTCAGTGTATCATTTTTTTTCAAGTTGATATACATTGTATATATATATTATGAATTAAAAAATATGTTTCTGTTGTTTTTTTATTATCTTGAGGATTATGCTATGGAAATGCAGTCTTGGTTAAAATCTTGAAACTATAATAATAAAAAATAATGAAGATTAGAAATAGCTTTAATTTGCTTATGTAATATAGAAAGAAAACATAATTTGACAAAGGTACTACCTGGCTTAAGACGTAAGAATAAAAAAATGAAATACTTATTTACATAATGTACAAAAGTTTGAGCCGGCCATCAGGGAAGAGAGAAAATATCTTTATTTACGGGGCTGCTAACCAAAATAAATGATTTTTGAGCCCCAAAATCAGGGAAAAACAACAACGAGTTTTTATAGGGGAAGCGTGACCTCTGACGGTCGATTTAGCAGAGTATTTGAATCTATGAAATATAATTTTAAATAAAATAATATTTTAATTTAACATATATATATATCCGAAATACTTTCTCTTGTTTTTTTAAAAATATATAGAAAATTATATTTTTATTTAATAATAATAAAAAGAATATTGAAAATACTTTTAAAAATCCGGCCCTATACAAGAATCTACTTATATAATTGCCTTATTCTGTCTGTGTGAAGTTCACGGATAGATTTTGGTCATCAACGCGCGCATCATCATTATGATCATTATCATTATCTAATGATAATTATTATCTACTTATATAATTGCCTTATTCTGTCTGTGTGAAGTTCACTGTGTGAAGTTCACGGATAGATTTTGGTCAGAATGGATAAAATAAAAAAAGTGTCAAGGGATGGGAATCGAACCCACGACCTTCCGCTTACCGGGCAGATGCCATGACCACTAGGCTATATATTATATATAAATTAAATATTAAAACTATATATTCTAATTATTCTACTTAGCTCACGAACAGCGCCCTCTATCAAGGTTATAAATACGTTTAAAATCGAAATCTTTTCAAAATTTTATTAATAATAGTTCGCTTACTAATTAGAATACTTGATCTAAATCGAAATATTTATAGACGCTCGCTCGATTTGAAGATTTATATCGTAACTAATCTGACTGTAAAGTTTGGAGCGGGACGTTTCACAAGAGTGACATCCACGGCGCCAATTTATAATTGTAACGAATAGTGTTTGAATAAAACATTTAATCGGGTAAACCCGGGCGTTGCCCGGGTCATTCGTCTAGTTAGTTTAATAATGGCTCTAATTTGATTACATTAAAAAAGCCATTTTTACGCATTTTATATTGTGTTCAGTTTTCACTTACTCCTCTACTTATCACGTGACATTATTCTACCAATTAGCGTTTGGTTCATCAGCCAATTAACGTGTAATTTTATATAGCCATTGAAGATTTTTTTGATAACGGTTACATATTGAGTAGTGAAGTATTATATTAAATATAGGAGAACGCGGGTTCTCTATAATCTAAGATTTCTGTTTTAGGCAATAAAATATTATTCATTTTTATCATTCGATTTGTAATTTTCAAAATTAAATACTTCAAGATTGTATTTAAGAATCCTATTAATATATTTACACTATTTTAAATGTTTGTATTATAGGAATTTGACGTTTGAATCTTTCCTTCATTCATAAGTGGTCAATTATAGCGGCGTTAGAATAGATAGACTTTGTACAGGAAAATTTTGTTGTTTTAATATGTATACCTCCGTCTTCGACTGGTTTTTACCCGAGTGAAAGTTTGCCTAACGAAGAGTTTTTAAGGCAATAATTTCGGGGCAAACATCCACTCCCTACTGAATCTATTCCTGTCAATATAAATTGATGTTTGTTACTCTTCTCCACCAAAACTACTGAATAAACTCTTGGGAAAATTTACATGTAGGTGGCTAAATCTATAGATTAACATATATAAGACCTATTCAAAGACTGAAATTATACAAATGAGAAATCATTTTGCATATAACTCTAATTATTAGTCATGAGGATTCAAATTAATGTAATTATTAAAATCATAATTATTTTGGGTTTATTTTCAAATTCTTATATTGAAAGTTATTTAACTTCATAGCGATAAAAAGATACAGTCATAATAAATAATATTTGCATTCTCTGTTGGGCAAATATTCACTCGGGGAGTACCCGGGCGAAGCAGGGTCAGTATATATTTTGTCACGTGGAATATTAAGAAAGACCAACTTCGGGATGAGACAGCAATTTACTTCAGGCAAGAACAAACTATGAAGGATAAACAAATGAGGGAAGTTTACAGAGTAGTAAAATATAAACATAAAAAATGATACTCTGTTAATACTAGTGTAAAATAATAAAAACTCGTAAAATAAATACTTCGCTACAATATAATTGTAACGAATAATTATTTAACTTATATTAAATCATATTTTTTATACATTTATACTCAGGAAAAAATCACCCGGGTAAAACATGGACATTACCCTGTTCATCCTACTAGTTCTATATATTTTAATCACAAATGTCTCATACTTCTATTATGAAAAATAAAACAAAATTTTAAAATATTTCAAATAAATAAATTGTCTTCGCGAATAAGCTGAAAAAAATTCTAAAAACTAAATTTTACATATAAATCGTGTTTATATTATTTGAATAAAAATGGAGAGTTAAGTTGTGGCAGATGTCATTATATTGTAACAAAATATTTATTAACTTTATTAGTTTTATTAACAGAGTGGTCATTTTTATGTTTATATCTTGCTACTCTGTAAATTTCCCTCTTGGCTTATCTTTTGTTTACCATTCATAGTTTGTCTTTGCCTGAAATAAATTATTGTCTCCTCCTGAAGTTTTTGTCTTCCCTAATTTTCCACGTGGCAATATATATTTAGGAAGAATAGATAAAAGCACACACTATGTGAATATCATGATAATCGGTGGTGGCAAAGGACAGGGCAGGTCCAACATAGACCACCTTCTCTTCAGATGCCCATCTTCCAATACCCAAGATTCCAGGTGGTAGGCACTTTCCTGGGAAACATAAACCCAAGTCGGGGAGAAGAGATTCTTTATAGAAGACGACGACGTAGAAGGACGTTTTGCTCGAAAGCTTGTACGATCGTCGTACTATATCTTCTTTCTTATCTCAAAGCCATGATAATCATGGTGGGTAGTTATAGCGACTGCTTTTACTGTAAGCGCATCACATGTCTGCACATGTGAAAAGCAGTTCGACTTTGCACTTACAAATGTGCCAGAGTTTGGTTACTTGCACTCGCTGGTGGGGTTGGGCTTTTGCAAGAATCGGGGGCCATTGGAGCATTTTATTTTTTTAACAGAAAAAAAGTGTCCAATGCGGGAATCGAACCCGGGTCGTAGTGGTCGAAAACCAAACGGTTTAACCAGCCTTCCACCGACCCCCGTTGTACTATATAACGAAGCTTTACTCCTTAACTTGTGTTTTTTCTTATCTAGTGAATAGGGATAGTATTGTTGTCTTAACTCTCCTAGGAATTAACAATATATATATAGGAGATTTTCCGAGAAATTAATCAGCTTGGCATCACCTAATAAATTGAACTTCCACGTAAAACACAGTGGAATTATAAATGGAAATTTTGCCGGGATGATATTGATCCAAAGAGACAAGGGTTGCCTCTCCAGTCAAAGAAAGTGGACTTAATCTGAAGGAGAGCCCGGGTAGTTGTTAACCTCATGTACGCTCCAGGAGCCCACCTGTGAGTAAATAAATAAATAATTAAATGATTAAATTCTTAATTTGTTTTATTGATTTTTTATGTATTAGTGGGTGCTATAATGATTATACATTTACCAGCGCTATTTTTCAACCCTGTTTATCATTTCTCTCTCTTTCTTCAAAACAAACATTTGAAATAACTCGCCACTCATCTACAATCAATTTTTGTTATAAAATTCTTGATTTAAGTTAAATTGTGAAAGATAATTAGAATTATAAAGATTTTTTATCACAATAAGTTTCTTTTTAAAATATTATTTCTAAATTTCATATATTCTAATGAATATAATTAGAAAAGAAACTCCTTGTGCAAATTTGATGAGTTGATCATCGCCAAATAATTAATGATGTTTCTTTCTATTATACTGTTGCTCCAAGAGTCTAGTTTAAGTCTGTCTTAAATTTCGCCTGTGATAATGTTAAATGAAGGTTGAAACCAAATCATCAAAATATTGAGCAAAATGTCCGAAGAAATTCAATTTACAAAATTTAAATTTGAAGAAAAATATGTGTTTTTATTAATTTTTTCAAAATTATTATTTAAAAGTTTAATTTTAAAAAATGTTTAATATAAAATTTAAAAGTTTTCAAAGTTAAAAAAGTTTTTAATATTTGCTCAAAACTTAAAGTAGCCTATTTTAGAAGCATTCTTTTTTTTTTGTATATATTTGATGCATTTAAAAGAAATATATATTTTAAAGACAAATTAGTTATTAATCAAAGAGCTTAAATTCGACGTGCGAATTTATAAGACAATAACAAATTGTAAGCAGACGAGACTAATTTAATGCAGAAGACGGTGAAAGTTGGAGAGGTCAGATAAAGGTCACACCACCTGCGACGCCAAGTCCCACTTCAAGGGTTATAAATACCGAGCCCCTCTCTCTGCAGTTCATTCTGCTCCCATCCTCTGCACAGGTACGTCGTCTGATTCCTTTACCGACATCATCGTCTGACATTTTCTAACTTTTTTTCTCCAAAAAAGAGTAAAAAAAAAAGTTTTTTTTTTTTTTATAAAAGTATAAATATATTTTCTTCTTTATTCATTTTAAATATATTTTTACACTTTTATATATTTAATATAATATTTTGAAAATCATATTCATTTATTTATTTCATATTTTATTTTTGATATAACAATTTTTAAAATTTATTTTTAAATATAATTTGCGACTTTTCACTAATTTTTGTTTTACTTTTTGTAATAAAAAAAATCTCGGCTTTTTAAGAAAGCGTTTTTATTTTTAAAAATTGAAAACATTTTCAAATATTCATTTTATAAAATATTTTTATATTCCTTTTCTTATTATTTCTATCAGATTTTTTGAATATTGATTTTCATTTTAAATATATATTTTATTTATAAGTTATTTTATTAAATATCTCAACATAAGCCGCTTTAATCGTTTTAAATAGGGCGCAGATTTTATTTCCAAACGATGATAGCCTCTATTTCTTTTCTTTATTTCAGCCCTTTTCTTTATAACTTTTAAATATACCAAATTAGTTTCATTTTATTTAGAATCAAATGGACACTTTAAACGAGTTCAGAATTTAATTTTGAATAATTTCGATTTTTTCAATGCCATATGCGACGCGGGCTAGTGTTTTAGGTAAAAATAAAATATTTCAGAAAAAGCATTTATATTAATAAATTAGTTGGCATTTTCAAAAGGTTGTTTTCAGTCTTGGATAATTTAGTTCATATTAGATATGTTTAACTACTTCCAAAATTCAAGAATCCCAAATTCATTTCTTTTGATATTCGTATTGTCTATTATTTTGAAATCGAGTCAGAAAAAAGTTATATTTTCAAAACATTTAAAATATATCAAATTCGCGTTATAACGCTTTCGCCTATTTGGCCTTTTCCTATGCTTTTTTTCGCAATTTCCTATTTTCAAATGCTTATACTATAACGCTATACTTCTTATAATACAAATTTGAGCACAGTACCTTAGAATAATCTTATAATGAAAAGTTTCATTGTATATTATATATTTTTAAAATACTATATTCGTATAAATATGAACTCTTTTTAACAAATAAAAAATATATATATAATCCTAATAGACACAGCTTTACAAATTAAATTAATCATTTATTCATTAACCACACATTATCTTATTATATACATAAAATTATGAGAAATTGAAACTATTTTGATGCCTATGATTATTTTTATGATAAACGCAATTTTCTACTGCCCATACTGTAATAATAAATTAATGAGAAGGCCTAGCTATAACTGATGGCGAGCTAATCATGTTAAAATAAATTTGAGCAATCTAATATTACATATAACATATTACCGATTCTTTGTATTCATGGATCATAAATATATATATTGGGAAGGTTGTTATATTAATAAAAAAATACTCACAAATAAGCTGGCTCTTTTCTTTCAAAATTAAAAAATATATATATAATTTTATTCATTATTAATATTAACCCTTTATATATTTTCCGTTCTTAAAACGATATTAGTAGAAAATTCTTATTAATTAGACACATTACTAGCTCGTTCTTCCTTTTATTATTGTCACACGATTATACCTATTATGATTTAAAATGGTCAAAAGCGTTTTTTGTTCAGGGGGAGGGGGATAGAATATCGCTGAATTTAAACATTTTAATGCTCAATGAAATTTTTAAGAATTAAAATGATTCTCTCTAATTAGCTCTATAAAAAGCTAAATATGTGTAATTTTATAAAATTAATCTAACATTAATCAGTAATGTTATTAAAATTGTTTTTAACATTTTTATATTTATAAACCCTATACAATATCAAAAGTCTAATATATTACACATACTCTCTTAAATTACAAGCACATAGAGAGCTTCATATAAATATTTAAATTAGTAATTTTACAAATATTGAGCAATTTAAATGAAATGAATGAATTTATAATGTCTTTTTTTCTTTAAGAAAGTTAAAGAATGCTTTAAATCGTTTTCATCGAATTTCTCTTTAGATCCTGCATTAAAAAATCTATCGAATGTATAATTTTCACTTATTGAAATGAAAATACTATATTGCAAGAAAATGTTGGCTAAGGATATATCATTTTCCTTAGTCAAAAATATCCATCACATAACTATAAATGTAGAAGGATGTTTGGATTTAGCATATATAAGTGTAAAATACTAGAACATTTGATATTACGGATAACGGATAAATCAATCTACACGGATGGACTAAACATAAGGAAGTTGTATCTTTTGGTATGTATATCGGGATTCAGACAATAACTCTAAATGTATTTGATACACAGTGATCTTTATTGAAGACGCGAGATAACCATGTGTGAGCAAAATTGCCTCTATCTCCCAAAGTTTTATCCATGAGTGTAAATGAAGAATTCGTCAACATATTCCATATGTAACAATTTTTAGGAATAAAATTATTTTTAAAATCCGTAAGCAAAACGATAGAATTTGCGAGTGGAAATAGCTAGGAGGGATAACTCTTGAAAATAAATTCAACATCGTATAAAAATAGTTAATGCGGTGTATAATATAATCAAATCCTCTGGAAATATATGTAGATAAATATATATGAGTAGAGATATGTTTCTTCATTATTTTAACACGAGCTATAGTAAACTCAAAATAAATAAATACTGAATATATCTACCAGAGAAAAATAAAATGTTCAAATGACACTCTTCGATCAAAAGACTCAAAGCCAATTTGAGAGAGAATTAAACACAATCTTGTACAAAAAATGAATAAAATTAACTATAAAAAAAACTAGGTCGTAAGCAATTTTCCAAAGGTAAAACAAATTATTTTTTCTTCTAAATATTTCTCTATAAAATTATTCTTTTGTTTTTATTAATATTTAGCCATTACTTTTTATATTAATTTTTTCGAAAATGTTGTTTTTTCCACTCAGATTTCTATAAATTTTTGTTTTCCTTTTGAATTTTTAAATGTTTGCTCGTAAAGATAAAAACAAGTCTCTATAGATATATATTTTAACGGTTACACCTACTTCTATCATTTTTACATAAGTTTTGGAATTCATTACATATAAATATGATTTTGAACGAATTTGAGATCAAGAAGAGTTTGCTCTTTATGACAATAGAAATATAAACGAGAACATTTGCCCGTTTTATATGCAACTGAGAAAAACCAAAGATATAAAAGATATATTTCAAAAAATAAAAATTATAAATCCATTAAAAATGCAGAAGATTGAGTTAGGAGCCAGCTATTTAGGCGGGAAGTAATATGGGGAAAATATACATCATACTCGTATAATACAAATGAGGATTAAATTTAAGTATGTCATCAATTTCATCAAATTAATATTTTTAAGCAATTAAAATATAAAGAGTATTTAGTTTTAACCAAACTATTTCTTTTCTAAGCTTTATATCTAATAATTTTTATTCTATATCGAACTCAACTGTGTTTCCGAGTACGATATTAACTATATTACAAATTTTATAAATGAAATGGTGAAATTAAATTTTGTTGGGTTTTCTCACGATCATAAATAATACAAATAAATGTTTTTATAATGTAGACTTATATAATATAACTTATCAGTATTATATTACGTTTTTGTATTTGTTTCTTTTTATATTTCAAGGTATTAATAATCCATAAATTTATCTCTGTTCATCTATATTAGATAATATTTTTAACGCATATATAAATGCAATTATTTTTAATTTGACAAAAATATTTTGTAGTTTTTTTTATGATGATCGGTTATATAATATAAATTACGATATATAATTTTAAATATTCAATTTATTTTATTATTTTACAAAGTATAGTTTCAAAGATGAAAGTATATTAATAAAGTTCTGACCAATTGTAGTTATATATAGCAAACCTAGCATGGCCATAATGCTTTTTAACGCCCTTTGACCTCCCATTTAATCTTCATGTCCAGACAGAGTGATCGTCTGTTTTGGTCCTAAATAGAGAATAGAGCGCAAGTCAAAATGCATTTTGCTCTAATGGCTATTCTTTGTTCCATCATGTTCATCTCTTCTCTCTTAACAATAGCAAGATTTCAAAATAGAAATTGGCGGCAAAATTTTAAAAATTCGTATACGAAAAAAATAGCATACAATTTCTTTCTTAGTTTCAATGTGTTAACATATTTTTTTAGCTATAAAAATTTAATATATAATTATAAATAATATATAAATAATTATATAATAAATATAATTTTATATTTTTAAAGAATAAATTATATTTATAAATAGAGACTCTCCACCTATTATTTATACTACCTTATTTCTTTTAGTCAAAATTTATATTTTACAACGTTTTATAATTAAATACTAAACACAAAGAAAAATATATTAAACAAATTCATATTTTAAGTATAACCCCAGAAATATTTTCGGAAATTTAAATAATATTTATTTTGAATTTTCTTTATATTATTTATAAATAAATTAATTTAGAAATTTTCTTAGAAATAAATATTATTTTCTAAACACCAAACACTTTTTCAAAAGGGCCTTTTGAAAATATGAATAAAAATTATAAATATAATCAATCAAATGAATAAAACATATAAATTCTGTATATAAATTATACTATAAAGATAATATAATAAATTATATTTTCATCCGTCACAGAACGCAACAGAACCGCTCAACCGCGACTACCTCTTTGATCAACCATTTCTCTTTAAAGCAAACGCACACACAAATAACGACATAATATATTATAATATAACCTCTAATAAGAGACTATTTTTAAGAGAGATTATGAGTATCATTGAATTTTGGGCAGTATTTCATGGGGTTTCTATTATATAATTTGAAGAAATGACTGAATACTACCTTTTAATAATTAGAAAGTAGTCATTAAAAGTTGGCTTCATAATAAAATGCAATTACTTTTTTTGGAATATAAATAACCTGTTTTTTAAAAGTTAATCTGTGTTATTTGGCTATTTTGCTTGGATTATCTAAATATTTGTGCCTAATAGTTGTTTTACTGTAGTGTGAATTCTAAAATACATATGTACTTTCATGTATTGTCTTTGGATCAAAAGACAGCTTTACAACAGGTACTGGTGCTGACGCGCTTTTCAATCCAATTAGGGCTCCAGGATTCCAAAGTTATATGATCCTTTATTCCTTAATCAAAAATATATTAGCCGGTATTATCAGCCTAATATTTTATACAGGTACCATTGGAATACAAGAATTTGATATTATTCTTGGAATCTGTTGAATTGCTTGGAACTTGCTCCACCTCTGCCACAGGATGGTCTAGTATTGCACTAAAAGAGTAAACCTTCTTTCTCTGTTATTTAATTAAATATTTATTTTTACATATATTCGTTTATATATTTTGGAAAACTATTATTCATTTTTTTTACTATCTTTCTAATAATCTTACTGAAATTTCTGTTATCAAACCACTCTTATTGTAAATTCCTCTCTCTGAACTGAACTAATTTTTTTACTTCATAAGCTTATACATCTGCTAGAGATGGTCAGTCTAGTGTTTACACTTTATTCTACCATTGCTTCCTTCTGAATTGTCTGAATTGGGACTGTTGTTGAGAGATAGATGCCAGTAGAGATCTCGGGAGACTATTAATGCATATATTGTCTCTTTGTCAACCCAGACTCTTCCAACACAGGATATTTGGGGTAATACTGGTTAAGAGGGAAAAATATACTCACCTCTTTAACAAAAGTATTTTCCATTGTTATTGTTAGCATCCATAAAGTCAAGTTCGACTATTGGTAACTATATGGACATATATTTTACAATTTGATCTGTTAGTGATCTTGACTCGCAGCTCATCTAGTGACCCTCCGGTAGTTTTCTTGACCTCTTCTAGCCAACTCTTCTTCTCTTACTTATTACTTCAACTAGCCGAATGACCCGGGCAACGCCCGTGTTTTACCCGATTGAATGTTTTTATTCAAATACTATTTGTTACAATTATAAATTTGGCGCCTTTAATAAATGCATATATTAGTTAATAACTATAGCCTATGTGCTTTATCTGTCTATGTACTGTTGGCTTCCGTAGGCGTCTCTTACTGGGAAAAAGAAAGAGAGGATTCCATTTAGTTATTAACTAATATATGCATTTATTTAAGGAGCGACCCGCTCCAACACAATAGTTACAAAAACGAAAAGGCGAGTGGGGGGGGGGGGGGCAAATGTGGCGTGATCGTAGCCAACCAATAGGAGGGCGCCATTCCAAAAAAAAAAAAAGCAAACGGTGACAGAGACGAAAACTGAGGAGATGAAGAATGACGCTCGTAACTGTATATAGAATATTTCTCAACATCAATGTCTTTTCTAAACCATTTTCTCTCATTATATGTCCGAAGTAATCAGTCTTTGTTTTCATATTTAGTATTCTAGGGTTCTAACAGGATTACTTTTATTTAAGATCGAAATATTTTACCTTTTTTGATATATTCATGGCACTCTGAGTGTGACTTTCTCCATGTCCACAGATTTCCATAGATGATTTTCAATGCTAAAGTTTTAAGATCGAATTATGTAGTTTTCCAGAAAGGATTCGCCGTTTCTATGGATATAATTTCACTATCAAAACACCTCTTTGGAAAATTCTGAAGATTTCATTAGATCCCTTGATGGACCTCGGGCACAGAATCATATGGAAATCTTCATTTCCACAACGTTTTGGTTATTATCATTCCACCTCGTTAGATTTTTTTCACACCTGATGATGATGCTCATCGAAATATCGTTAAAATAAACAAATTTCAAATAGGTGTCTTCTCAAGTACATGTTGTCGCCCAGGTTGTGACATTGGACGTGTGACGCAGACATGAGACCCGCCGTCGTCCTCACAGCCACCGTGCTCACAGCTCTGCTCCTCTGTTCCACCTTTGTGGAGAAGGTCGAAGCCAGCAAAAAGAAGAAGCTCATCAAGCTCTTCCTGCTCTCCAAGCTGCTGGGCAAGGAGAAGAAGCTTATTGTCTTCCCAATTCCCATCCCTCTTAGGTAAACCATCCAGACTTCAACTCACTCATCTTACATAGTGATATCTTGGCTTCATAGAATAATTTGCTAAGTAAAATAAATCTCAACACACATTGGTTACCTCTTCTCTCAAGTTATACCTTATACTCTGTCATTATATCATACAGTGTATTGTGATCAAGAATCTAACAAGAAATAAGATGTCATCCCCACATATATAAGTCATTCAGAGTTTTGAAAGGAAGACTTTATTAAAATGTTAGTGATGCGGAGATGAAATTCAAGATAGGATCATCCATAGGATTCTTCTTTGCTTCAGACTTCATGGAGAAAAACAAAATGGGCAGGTATTGATATGCATATAAATGCAGAAAATCAAATTTTTACAAATGTTATTTCCTATTAATGACCTATGAGAGCTTTGTCTGTACTAACAGTCCTTCTAGTCGACTGAAAAGTTTATCGATGAGGACTAAATGGAAGACGACTAGAAGACAGTGTTGGTATTTCCCAACACCAAGATTGTATATTGCTGATGTTGATGACTGTCTTTTACCTTTGTACTCCAGCAAGAGGCTATATAAGACGAAATATCTTAATAAAAGGGTTATGTTGTTGTTTCTGAAGATAATTTCCTCATTAACTCCATCGTCGTAGATTCCTAGAAGCACCAATAATATTTTGGAAGCTTGGCCGAGATCTACAGCAATGAGGAGTATAAGACAAGTACATTTTAGGAATGCCTCAACACGCCACCAAAATCAAATTGAATTTCTTACCTTGTTTCTTGATTCTACCAATGACGTTAGCCTTTATTTACCTTGTCTCTTGATTCTGTCAATGACTTTAGCCTTTATTTATCTTTTTTCTTGATTCTGTTAATGACTTTAGCCTTTATTTACCTTGTTTCTTGATTCTATCAATGACTTTAGACTTTACTTACCTTGTTTCTTGTTTCTGTCAATGACTTTAGCCTTTACTTACCTTGTTTCTTGTTTCTGTCAATGACTTTAGCCTTTACTTACCTTGTTTCTTGTTTCTGTCAATGACTTTAGCCTTTACTTACCTTGTTTCTTGTTTTTGTCAATGACTTTAGCCTTTGCCTACCTTGTTTCTTGTTTCTGTCAATGATTTTAGCCTTTGCCTACCTTGTTTCTTGATTCTGTCAATGACTTTAGCCTCTTTTTACCTTGTTTCTGTCAATGACTTTAGCCTTTACCTACCTTGTTTCTTGTTTCTGTCAATGACTTTAGCCTTTGCCTACCTTGTTTCTTGATTCTGTCAATGACTTTAGCATCTTTTTACCATGTTTCTGTCAATGACTTTAGCCATTACCTACCTTGTTTCTTGATTCTACCAATGACTTTAGCCTTTACTTACCTTGTTTCTTGACCCTAACAATGAAGTAGCTTTAATTCCATTATATTTTTATCTCAACAAAGAGTTCAGAATTTACTTCCATTGTTTTTTTTTTGTATCATATCAATGGGCACAGCCTTTATTGCCCTTTTGTGTCTTGGCCCCACCAACAACTTTTTGTTTCCCGGGATTGTGCAATTGAGTGCAACCGTTATTTCTCTCGTGTTTTGGCATTGGTGATGCACGTAGCCTTAGCCTAGAATACGATAATCAAATGAGAGTAGGTTTAACTCCTATTATGTCTTGACGCTGCTAATTACCACGTTTCCTGATTCTTCCAATGATTTTAGCCTTTTCTCTTAACTTGTTTCTTGATTCTTTCAATGACTTTAGGCTTTTCTCCGAAAATGTTTCTTGATTCTATCATGACTTTAACCTTTAATATCACCTGTTTCTTGATTCTTCTAATGTCTTTAATCGTTTCTCTTTTATATTTATCTTGTTTATTTATTATTGTAATAGCTTTAGCCTTCTTGTTCCTTGATTCTTCTAATGACTTTAGCCTTTAATTTTGCCTTAATTTCTTGAGTCTTCCAATGACTTCAGCCTTTGCTCTTAACTTGTTTCTTGATTCTTTCAAGGACTTTAACCGTTTCTCTTTATATATATATATATTGTTTATTTATTATTTCAATGACTTAAGCCTTTACTTACCTTGATTTCCTGAGTCTTCCAATGACTTTAGCCTTAACTCTCACCTTGTTTCTTGATCCTATCAATGACTTTAACCTTTAACATCACCTTGTGTCCTGACGCCACCGATGTGCTGCAGCCTGCCAGGCAAGGACTCCATGATGATGATGATGCCCGGCGGTGGACACGGGGGCTACGACATGATGTCGGGGGGCATGATGATGGGAGGCGGGGGCTACTGAACAACTTGTCACCTCAGCACCTGAGCTAATTACTCACCCTCACATTTCTCTACCTCCCAACACTGTAAATATTGATAAATAACATTGCTCCTCTCTGTACATAAATAAAATAATTTTATTTTTTATATATAATACCCCCTTCTCTGAGTTATTTATTTATTTATTTTTGACTGAAATATGATATCGAAGAGGAATTTGCCTAGGACAGAGGTCGGCAATCTTTTGAGTCGAAAGAGTAAAAAACTTACTATTTACAAAAATGTCAAAGTTTTTAGAGAGCCACAATTTCTTTTTCTTGCCAACAATAAATAGTACACGCATAAAGAAGGTTTTTAATTCCTATTATGTCTTGACGCTGCTAAATACCATGTTTCCTGATTCTTTCAATGACTTTAGCCTTTGCTCTTAACTTGTTTATTGATTCTTTCAATGACTTTAGGCTTTTATCTCACCATGTTTCTTGATTCTATCATGACTTTAACCTTTAATATTAGCTTGTTTATTGATTCTATTAATGACGTTAGCCCTTTCTCTTACCTTGTTTCTTGATTCTTCCAATGACTTTAGCCTTTGCTCTTATAACTTGTTTCTTGATTCTTCCAATGACTTTAGGCTTTTATCTCACCATGTTTTTTGATTCTTCCAATGACTTTAGGCTTTTATCTCACCATGTTTTTTGATTCTTCCAATGACTTTAGCCTTTGCTCTCACCATGTTTCTTGATTCTATCATGACTTTAACCTTTAATATTAGCTTGTTTCTTGATTCTTCTAATGACTTTAGCCCTTTATCTTACTTTACTTCTTGATTCTTCCAATGACTTTAGCCTTTGCTCTTAACTTGTTTCTTGATTCTTTCAATGACTTTAGGCTTTTATCACACCATGTTTCTTGATTCTATCATGACTTTAACCATTAATATTACCTTGTTTCTTGATTCTATTAATGACTTTAGCCTTTGCTCTTAACTTGTTTCTTGATTCTTTCAATGACGTTAGGTTTTTCTCTCACCATGTTTCTTGATTCTTCCAATGAGTTTAACCATTAATATTAGCTTGTTTCTTGATTCTATTATAATGACTTTATCCCTTTCTCTTACTTTTATTCTTGATTCCTAAAATGACTTTAGCCTTTGCTCTTAACACGTTTCTTGATTCTTTCAATTCAATTCTTTCCACTCGCATAAAGAAGGTTTTTTATTTATGCGAGTACTACACGCAGCTTCACATCTAAAGAGTCACATGTGACTTGCGAGCCGCAGGTTACCAACCCCTGACATAGGACATACCATAAGAAAAACGAAACTACTTGATTCCTTTTGTTTCTGAAGGTGAGAAGGCTTAAAGAAGATAAAGACAATTAAGAATCGTAACTAAAAGATCCGAAATTTACCTGTCCACCATATTGAAAAAAAAAAGATTCATTTTGTAGTCCAAAATCCATCATTGAAGATCCAAACATAAACTTTGGATAATTGACCGCAAATTGGTAAAATAATAGCACATATTTTACTAAATTAGGTTTAAATACCTTCGATGTTCAGAATTAAGTAAATGACAACAAATTATATATATATATTTGTAAACAGACGCGTTATTAATAATTGTAAAGTTGAGTTAACAAATTATTTATTCTATGAGTAAATAATCTATCCCTTATGGTGTTTACAAAAAATAATGTAAAAAATATTTAAATTACTTCAAACATAAACATAAGGTATTTTGCACTATTTTTGATACTTATGTTTCATTTCGATAAGAAATATACGTGTCCAAAATAGTTCAAATTTATTATAACAGATGGCGCGCTAGTGTATCATATCGTCAGGTGGAAAATTAGGAAAGACAAGCTTATGACTCAGCAATTTATTTAAGGCAAGAACAAATCAGAATTTCTAAAATACCAGAGTAGTTTTACAGAGTATTGGGTAAATTTTTCAACTAGCAATATATACACAAAAAGTCGATGGACGAGTGGGTAACACCCTCGATTCCCGACAGTCATGAACTGGGATTGGATCCCGTGTTAACATTTTGTTTAATATCTGAATAACCTTCACATATTATTCATTGTTTCAATTATCATAAACTAGGTTGCTCTTGCTGAGCGGTACCTATTAATGTGATTTTGAACCATCAACTAGCAATAATCGCGCCTCGGAAGATCCTCATGGGCTACGATATCGCCTCTGCGCAAAGCTTTAGTTTACAGAGTAGTAGCAGTGTAGTTTTTTTTTGCTACAATGTCAACATAACTGGGTAAAAATATCCGTCCTCCAGGGAAAAGTAATTTTTCAAAAATCTTTTTATTCTCTAGCTTTCGGGCACGGACGCCCCTTCTACAGAAGAAAACATTGTTTTCTTCTGTCCGTTCGTGGCCGAAAGCAGAGAATAAGAAAGTTTTTTTGAAAAGATTCTTTTCCCTGGAGGAATGATGTTTTTACTCAGTTATGTTAATACAAGGTATTATTGAATTAACATAACTCTTCAAGAAATAGAAATCAATAGGAAGGAAGTATATGGTTACATCTAACAGCTCTACACAACTTACATGACAAACTTACTTTCTTTTCTTTTTTTTTAGCTTGTTACAGCCGTCCCTCAGAGCTTAGAGCTGGACAATGGCAGTCTAAACACCTGTTCTAGGTGGGTGCTTCGAATTTACCAAATATGGTGTTGTGGGTTTGTTAATGATACAGTTTTCAGAGAGTGCCAATAGAGGTTGCAAATATTTTGCATCTTATTGTACTTGCATCTATGCATCTTATGCATCTAAGATTCTACACAACGCCCGGGAGAAACTGTAAAACGAGGGAAACAGCTTATCAGAATGACGTCCCATTGATATGAAGAGATAGCCAAGATGACCGAGCGGATTTTTATCTTACTCTCTCTACAGTTTCATCTTTGCAGAGTCATCACCAGCCGCCCAATTATTCTAATGGAATGAAAGGTCCGTTATCACATTTAAAGACTTCAGTTCGAGCCCCTGAGTACTGAATCTTTTTTCTCTAGCATAGATCTTGAGATGACTAAACCTATATATGAACAATATATAACTATAAGAAGTTTAAACTATATTTGACTCTATGTTTATTTTAAAATAAAACAATTTTCTACTGCCTTTACTGTAAAAATAATGGGATAGCGTCTTGCTCAACAGTGGTGTATCCTCCCAGCGGTATGGTAGATTAAACTGGCTTAACCACTGGAAGAGTTTGTAGGGTTAAATAGTTCCAATTGCCACATCTAGATGGCGCTGTGTTAAACTTTGTGTTTTATAAAAGTTACATTTTGTAAATATAAATATTTAATTATTTTATATTTTATATTTCTTTATTGTTAGAATACCATTTAACTAAAAAGTGTATGCCTAATTAAGTCGAGAGACTTTTTGAAATAAAAACAACTGGAACTGCAACGGAATCAAACTCAAAAAAGAAGAATTCCTACAGTTTTTAGAAGAAAACTCAATAGACATGGCACTGCTCAGTGAAACACACTTAAAACCATCTGTCGACCTCAAACTCAGAAACTATCAGACAATAAGAGACGATAGAATCGTTGGAAGTGGCGGTGGAACGGCAATTTTTTCAAAAAAACTATCTTAAATATAAAAAAAGTGCTGATTCAAACATCTAACTTGGAAAACAATTTCAAAAATCATCAAATCCAACTATACAAGAAATTGTTCAAAATCAAGGTGACCTCAGCCACCGAATCCGACGACCTGGACCCAATGGCTAGCTGAGAGCCAAACACCCAACAACTGCCCTCCTGTAAGGTTCGGGGGGGCCACTCCAGCATTACAACTCGCAATGTGTAAATAATCTGGACAAGGTGACTTGCGATCTGTGCTCGAATGTAACACCTGCAAATTGAGATGAATTAAAAAAATAATGAAAACAACTTTTAGTGGCTAACCGTGTCTGTGGTGATTAATGATCCTACAGGTTCACCATTGATGAAACAGGTCCTCCTATCATTTTATCATTGCAGTAAGGACAGTAGAAAATTGTTTTAATTCAAAAGAAACAAACAACATAAGAAATTTGAACTATTTTGGACGCGTATGTTTTTTTTATTTATTAGTATCCAAAATAGATCAAAATACCTTATGTTTATTAAACGAAAAAACATGGTGAAGGAAGACGAGTTTATTTTATTGATGCATAGGTGCAAGCTTTCGGGTAAAAACCCTTCAACAGGCGAGAAATGAAGAGCGACTTTTAAGAACTATGGTACAAATGGTAGGAAGGAATATATATATATATATATATATATATATATATATAAGGAACGTTTTTAAACTATTTATATATGTTAATATTAACAGAAGACCGATTTTGAGAAAAGTAAATATTAAATCTGCAGTCTGAAACCACGAGACGGCGCATGTTGAAGGGTTTTTACCCGAAAGCTTGCACCCATGCATCAATAGAAGAAACTCGTCTTCCTTCACCGTGTTTTTTCGTTTAATTTCAAATCAGGAAGAATTCTTTATCTAAACCTTATGTTTATGTTTGAAGTAATTTAAATAATTTTTACATTTTTTAAAAACACCATAAGGGATAGATTATTTACCCAAAGAATAAATAATTTGTTAACACAATTTTACAAACAAACGTCAAGAATAGTTTACATTTTTTATAATATATGGCGCGCTAATGAATCATGTAGATATGTAAATATGTAACAACAAAATACATTGAGAATGATATAACCTTGCAAATATTAAAAAAAAAAAACAGGACTAAAAGGATTCGAATCAGGAATCTTAATGAAGAGCCAAATTTGACTTTGTTTTGTAATACGATTTTTACCTTAATTATTTTATTGAATTATGTGAATTCAAGTTAGACAATAAATTTATCACATATTCATAGCTTGCACCACGCTGAGGGTCAACAGCCCGAAACGCGTCCGTGATTAGCTTTTCTTGATTAATCAATAATATGTATTTGGCCAATTCTGTAATAACTAAAAATCAACGAGAATAGTTGATATTTATTCCGATAGATGACGTAAGCCATCAGCAACTTTCAGTTGCACGATAAGGAGATGCCTTTTTTTTTCATAATAAATTTATCGCCAAATAGAATCAACTTTTGACTAATTTTAATATAACCTTAACCCTGGATGCTTTCACTTTAATATTTTTACAAGGGGTTATTGTATTGTGTGAGTTTTCATCTTCCTAAATGTATTGTTCGTTATGCCTATATGGATCCCAGATAATTTTACCCGGCTTCAGTCTGCCAATACCCGCCTTGTCGTAGGATTATCATTAAGTTTATATGTCACTTTCTAAGGTCAATGACTTATTGAAGTACATATGACGCATATTTTCTTCAAATGATAAGCAGTATTAAGAAGATAATCTAAAATACGTTATCTAGATTTACCTCTTCAAATTAAAATTCATTTATTCAATGATCCAACACATTGGGAATCAAAGTACTAACTAGCGGGCATCGAGTTCCCCATGAACATCAAGGAAGGTAGGAGACAGAATACCAGACATATGTAAATAAGTACAGAAAAGCTGGAGAAGATCATAATCCAGAAAGCAAAGAGATATAGACGTCTATGACAGTAGTTCGACTCTGATTGGTCAGTATAGTTCGGATGGTAGATTCCGAAAACCCAATAGCAACCGAAGATGTACCAGAGGAAAAGAAAGCATTCACAGAAGAGATAAAAATAGATAATTCCACGAGTGGTTTCAAGCGCTGGTTTACAGAACCATCGAAGAAAATTCTCCAAAGACAAAATACTACCTGCAACCACGAGGTATATTGGAATTTGAGGCATAGCTGGGCATTCTTCATGGTAATAAGTACCAAGGAAGATCATCAGAAATGGCGTTAGTATACTTGCAGCAGATAGCAAGCACCTGATTAATCTTCCAATCCAAGATTTCTGGATTCTTCCAAAGAAAGGGAGCATTCCAGAAGAATCTGTTATTGAGAAGAATTGAGATAGAAAAGAACTAGGAGTAGCGAGAGTATTCTCATCAGGGAAATCTGGACCATGTTCTCGAATGGTTCCTTCTGGAGCGATGTCACGGTCGTAATTGGGCGAGGCGAACTGGTTTTGACTTAAGTTGAATTTGGTCTTAGCGATTGGTCCGCTTTTGACACTCATGTTGCCGGTTCTTTCCACCTCTTCGCTGACTTCCAACAAGCCGTCATTGGAATAACCATTTCTTCCTTTAAACAATTGAGAAAACTTTTCCATAATTTCTTTCCTGATCTACTTTCAGAATTACATTTTGTCTCTAGCATGTAGATAAGACTTTAATGGAAAGAATGTATTCTCTTGATCAACAAGCAACCCACCTTTCATCTAAGAATGGAAAACAAAGACTCTAGAAGCTGTCAGCCATCTCGTTACATGCACAAATTCAGCAGCATCTGATAAACTGTCACATAAACGATTAATCTGCTAATCTACTTACTAATTAAGCAGCCATAAGATTTAACCCAACCTCTAATGAAAGACCACCTTCAAGAGAGACCACAAGCATTTAACTTTTATGGTGGTCTCTCATAGAAATTTATAATTCAACTGCCTCACATCAAACCTGGAAGAATTTCTATTGGTAGAATGTCTTCTATTGATAAAAAAAAGTTCAAACTTTTAGAAATCTAATAGAATTCTTTCTCCAGCGAGAGACTATCTTTTAACCATTTCTTCAAATAGATTCACTTTTAAAGACTTATTCCAGAGCACCATCTATTTCAGGAAGTCTGGAAAGTTTTCTTGTAGTTCGAGGTATCAGACTATGGTCATTATTATGTTTTAGAAATGTTCTTTGCTGAATTCTGCTAGGCAGGTGCCCAGGTGGTGGTTAGAAGGAAAGACATAAGATGTTACATGTCTAATCAACAGTTCCAGACCTACAGTCATCAACAGAGGGTCGTAAGCTAGCCTTCTGTGAAACTAGAACCATACATGCCCACAGAAATTCAACGATCATACCACATGAAAGAGATAACTATATGTCATCATTAAGAGCAAGCATTACTGACCAACAGCTGCATCTAAATCAATGTTATGGTCGACAACAAAAAGATTCTTTTCCCATACTAGATAACACCATATCTGAAGTTAAGTCGGACTGCTATAGTATGCCCTTCAGTATTTATAATCAATAGAAAACTTACATATACCCATCAGGAAGTCATTTTAATGAAGTTGCTTAATTTTATATACGGGGATAAAAAAAGAAGAAGATAAAAAGACACTTTTATTTTTCCGTTTATCATTACTCTTTACAATTCATCCTTTCATACCTCATTCCTAAGGTTGGAAATAATCTTTATTTCTCCTTAAAATGAATTTTGATTTTTCGTTGAAAAGAAACACATGCGGGATAATTTTCAAATGTCATTTTACAATCACAAGCCGCATTATATTGTATTGTACTATTTTATATGTCCAATTAAAAATAAAGAGAGAAAAAGATCTTACAAATAAAGTTATATTCAATATTTATAAATTGTAAAAGTACATTAAATTTGATGAGGAAATTGCTATGTGTAAACAACCATTATTCATTAGCATAAAGTAAAACAAAAAAAGAGGACGTCGTTTGAATAATATATTAAAAAAACAGCTTTGTAAAAAAATGGCGACGTAGATGGCGCTTGTTTTCGTCTGCTACAACGCCATCTCGAGGTTATTTAATCGTCTGCATCCGTTTGGGAATTGTAATCGTCTGAATTGAAATGATTTACTTCACTGTAGCGCTTGGCGTCATCTGCTTGTATCTGTGGATAAGGTATGTCGTTTGGTTTTATATTTACTGCATGCATTAAATATATTAAGTTGTCCTAAAAGTTCGTAAACACTTACAAAAAATTGAAATATCAATATTATTCGTCGTTATGTATAATGTCTTTGTATTATGTATAAAGTGATTGTATTATGTATTATTTTTTAAATAAAAAATGCATATATTGGTTCAAAATATCATTTATTTTTACCAATATTTCAGTTGACTGAACGCCAACCTTTATCAAGGTGTTATAACATATTAATGCCTTTTTAACTAAAGATTTATTTATGGATTGCTTTATTTTCAAAATGTATTATTATGTATTCACAATAATAATATTATTCGTTAAGTAATAAGAATAACACGAACCTTTGAGACAACCTTATAATTCAACAATTTTTATTATACTAAATGTTAAAAATAAGTATAACGAAAATTGCATTTTATTTTTCCGTTTGTCATTACTCTTCACAATTCATTCTATCATACTTCATCCTTAAAGTTAGAAATAATCGCTATTTCTCTTTAAAATAAATTTCGATTTTTGTTTAAAAGAAACATTCGCGGTATAATTGCAATTTTCGTTTTACAATCATCAGCCGCGTTATATTGTATTTTAAAAATAAGTATAATTATACGTGTAAGGTATTGTAGTTTTTCTTTGTGTTTGAATTCAATTATTCGAGTAAAAATTGCTATAATGGTCGTTTAGCGATGAATTTAATAGATAAATAGACTTATAGAGAAATACAATAATCAATCGTTCCATTGTTCACCATTATAGAGTTGTTTCGTATGCATTCACTTAGTGAGAAAGAGACAATTGGACAATTAACAAATTTCTATTGTCATCTTGTCAATACAGCAAAGTACACAGTCCACACTAATTATGAGAAATTAACAATAATGGAAATGATGATAAAAACGAAAATTATATATAAACAATATACTATGTATATACCGCCTCAGTCACCGCTGCAGAGCTTGGTGGAAGATTGCCAACGGGTCTCCAGCGATACCACGCATTTCGCGATCTACGAGAGAGGGATTGAGATTGAAACTATCTTATTTCAAAGTGTCCATATATGATTATACACAGTCTAGCCATAAATTCTGTTACAAACAATTTTATAAATTAAATGAGTAAGAACAAAAACTAATGGAATATAAATACATATTTTATTAGCCAATAGGACATAGATTTTAAATATATACAATCATTCAAAATGCCCTTCCTTATTTTTGACACAGGATCTCAAACGTTCGGGCCATTGATCTATGGCGGCACGCACCTTTTCCAAGGGTATTTCTTTCATTGCTCTCACCAATGCTGATTTCAATTGATCCAAATTATGATATCTTTTAGAGCACACCTTCTCCTATAAATATGCCCACAAACTGTAACCAACGGGGTTTAAATAAGGGCTTCCAGAGGGCCATTCATTGGCCTTTATGAACTCCTGAACATTCGTCTCCAACCATTGTTGGGTTGACTTAGCTTTGTGAGCAGGAGCTGAATCTTGTTGAAATATCCAATGTACTCCATTAAACATTTTTTTGTATTCAGAGGCTTTACTATTTGTTCCAAAATATCTTCTTGATAGTTTTTAGCTGTAGTTTTTACCCCTTTGGCACAGAAGTGGAGATCTGTTACACCTTGGTAGCTAACTCCCCAACAAACCATGACAGAAGAACCTTTTCAAAGAAGCTTCTAGAGAGCTACGAGGATATATCCTATCATTCTGACGATTAATCTTTTTCTCGACAGTGAACATTTTCTCGTCTGTGAAAAGGATTCTCTCATGCCAACAACATTTTTGATCTAACCCTTCTAATACAGTAGAACTTGGATAATTCGAACTTCTTTAATTCGAAAACCTCTTTAATTCGAATATTTATCTTGGTCCCTAGAATTTCCTATAAATAGAATTTCCGTTTTTAATTCGAATTTTTGGATAATTCGAATTTTTTTATGGTCCCTTGGGGTTCGAATTATCCAAGTTCGACTGTATCTCTAAGAGCAGGGGTTATCAAATGACCTGTGCGTCGTTTGAAAGCTCTCAGTCCAAGATCTTCGTTGATTATCCTGGAAACGGTTCTTGGAGCTAAATTCATCTGCTTTGCTAATATCTCTTGTTTGCGGCGTGGATTTCGACAATTTTTTTCGAGAATGGCTTTTATAGCTGATTGCGTTCGTTGCACGCGAGGTCGACCAGATCTTTCAAGGTCATTAATAGTGCCAGCCTTGTTGAACCTTTCAATGATTGGATAAACAAAACAAATTGACGCGTAATATTCAAAATTTGTAAAAGTTTAAAAATGGATGAAGGACTTTGGCCTACCTTGTGTAAGGCTATTACAGCTATACGGTTTTCTTTAACACCCCAATCCATTATCAAAAAAACAAATATATTCCGATTTTTTTTCTAAACACGTGTGCACGAGATATTCAAATAACAACTACTGTATTTTGAATACTTCACGCGGTCAAATTGAAATTTTTATCGGTGATTTGGTTTTGTAACAATATTTATGGCTAGACTAAGTATAAGGTTAAATACAGAATGAATATGATTATATAATGATAAATATAGGAAAAATAGATATAAAAAGATAAAAATAATTGATAAATATACATATGAAAAAAACAATAGAAAAAAATAAAAGATAAGTGGGTCAGGTGTTGATATTAAAAATAAAGAAGGCATCTCCTGACCACGAGCACATGTGCTTTTTAGATGGCAGAACGCCATCTAGTGGAGCAAAAATAAACTAACTCCGTGATATTTGGCAAACCCAATTTATTAATAAATCAAGAAAAGCCATCCACGAACGCGTCTCGCGCTGTTGACGCTCGTCAGCGTGGAGTAGGCTGTAACCACTGCGACCAAAAAGATTTTTGGTCCCAGAGGCTTCTTGAGAAATCAAGAAATGGGTATTTAAGGCCAAATTTGCGTAAATATATATACAAGGTCTTCATTGGTGGTGCCCACCGCGGGAAAGACTCCGCCACCGATGGACTGCGAGAGTTCTTTCCCACAGAGTGGGCAGGTCGATGTAATAGCTGGTGTTACCCACCTCAAGACCAAGATGGTACTTGTAGATGGTAGCCACACTTGTTATTTTTACTGCCTCGGGATGGAGAGAGAAAGAGAACGATATAATTTATATTCTTTTAGAAAAAGCTTTTTTTTTTTTTCGTATTTTAAAATATTTATTTCATTTTTACCGGTTCAAATTCACTTTATTAGGTATCGCTCAACAAGATTAACCTAGTTTATGATAATTGAAACAATGAATAATATGTGATGGTTATTCATATATTAAACAAAACGTTAACGCGGGATTCAATCCCGGTTCATGACTGTCGGGAATCGAGGGTGTTACCCACTCGTCCACCGACTTGTTTTTTTTTTCTTCATTTTTTAATATTTCAACTGGATACCTACCTATATTTAACGAAGTTTCGTTTGGTAATGATAACAATTTACTGTTCACAACCAACAAGTGTGACAATTGGTGTTCCATTTTTAATGTCGCGCAGTGTATATATACATGGTGATCCATAAGTTCCGAAAACTTTCAATTTTTAATTGAAAAAAAAAAAAATTTCGAGTGTATATAGAACCCCTGTATATAGAACAGTTTTAATAAAGATTTCATGTTTTTCATGCTATCCGCACCTAACTAATGAAATCACACACACACAAAAGCCTTTATTAGGGACTTTCCCCATACAGATTCTCTTAATTGTATAAGGTAATAATCATCTTGTGTTATTTACATAGGTAGTAAGATAGAAATTGAACTGGCTTTACTCTTCATCTCAAAGTCATTCACTTGTTGACTGTTCCTTACATAATGATGATCTAAAAAATGTATAATAAGCTATTGCCTTAGATTTGTTTGCTGATATTTTTGAAAGCAATACGTAGGGTGAAATGTCGGTACATTTAATTTGTTGATATAGGGCCTTCCTCTCTGCATCAAGGGCTGTACAATTAAGCAGGTAATATGGGAGTTCTTCAGTAATTTCCTTGTCACACAGTGTACATATTAAGTTTTTGGCCTCAAACGTCAGAACGTGATTTTTTGAAGACTGTAAATAGTATTCTCGATTGAGATAACCAATGAAATCACCCAATAACAAACCACGTGTGCCAAGGACAAATGCCCCGGTTATCTTATTGGACTGGAATTGCGACACAGTTTTATCAAATGCGTTTACTTCCTCAATAGATACCTTTAATTACTTGCTATCGCTGTAGATCTCTATCTAACAAATGGTAGTAATAAAATATTGGATAAACTTTATATTCTGAATGTGAGCATTTCTATGAGGATATAACAGGCAAAATCTTATTTAGATTAAACACTAAATATTTCTACACAACATGAATAATATTCCTATATATATTAATATATTAATTAAAATACATATTTTTGGATCTAAAACAAAACAAAACATTTAATACAAAATGCCAATATTTCAATAGGCTATACGCCTAACTTCGTCAGGCCTTTTCTTGCTTTTAAACTGCTTTGATTGAGCACGCGATGCAAGGCATGTGAACTCCTGTGAACAAACCTTAAGAAAGTTGTACCATTTAGCATGTATATCTGGATTCAGACAATAACTCTGGAAGATATTACAGTGACCTTTATTGACGACAATGGTATATTCACTCATGGACAACACTTAAGGAAGCTGTACCTTCTAGCATGCATATCGGGATTCAGACAATAACCCTGAAATATTTTACAGTGACCTTTATTGAAAACACACTAGATAACCAAGTGTATATACACTCATGGACAAAACTTAAGGAAGTTGTACCTTTATCGGGATTCAGATAATAATTCTGAAAGGTATTTGATACACATTGACCTTTATTGAAGATACATGAGATAACCAAGTGTGAACATAATTGTTTCTGGCTTCTTTTAAAATAAAAAAAGATAGACGACCGATCAAAGACTTTCCACTTCCTTAAGTTTTGACTCCATGAGTGTATATTATCAAATATTGTCTCTAAAGAGATTTCCACAATGATAAGAGAATTATTAGATGAGCCAAGCATCTAGTACTCTCTATAATTACTGTAAGCTCTGGAGAATAATGCTTTTAATAATATGTATCTTGTAAGAAACATATCTTGCCAAAAATATTTATTTCAAAATTGATCGATTGATGGTAATTTAAATTCTCTTCTTTTTAACCTCAAATCTGTTTCAAAGGACAAGAGAATCAGCCACATCATCAATTAGCACCAATAGTAACCTGAGTCTCCTTTTATTTCGATAAGATTTAACAAATAAATTTTAATATCAATCCAGAAACTTTACTATAGAAGAAACTATTAAATAGGAAATATTATCTTTCAAAATAAAAAAAAAACAAACTCGATACAATTTTACTCTCCTCAAAGCTTATATTTCCATAGTTTGTTTAAAGTGTCGGACTTATAAGCAGAATCTTCCAATACTACGTATATTGGAGCTCAAAATGCAGTATGGTAGATTAAACTGGGGAAACCGCTGGGAGTGTTCACCACTGATGAGCCAGGCCCTCTTAATGTTTTTTCATCCCAGTAAGGATAGTGGGAAGTTTGTTTTCTTCCTGTTCTGTAGTATTATAATGCTATTATATTGTAGCGTTATTTGTTGTATTGTTTTACATAATTAAGTTTTAGATTTTGTTTGTTTGTTTTGCATATATTGAATTCATGATTGGTATATATATTCGTGTATTCTTTGATTTGAGTAGTCTGCTCGTTGGTAGCAATAAACGATTATTGTTCGATTTATCTTCGTCTGTTGCTTGCGATTCTTACCGTGACAATATGATATGTGATCATCTCACAGAGGCTGTATCTACATTATGTGTCACTACACGAGCAGTATTGATAGAGAGAAGGGTGATAAACTACAGTTGTGATGTGACAGATGGAGGAAATCAAAACTTTCGTTTTGGGAGCGCCACGGGATCCCTGGACCTCAACCAAGTTTCTGGTTCGGCAACATGGTGGAGTACTTGCAGAAAGTAAGTAAAATATAACCAGTCAATATCTGACAGTTAAGACACGGGGTCGAATCCCGCATTGGAAACCTTTTTGTTCCAAGAAATCTACCTCAATTATCAACACGACAATTAAAAACTAATGATTTGCAACAGGGTCGTGAATAAATAACTTTTTCAGGCTTCAATCTTCGTCCATTTTAATCGAAATAATGAAAGGAATTGTTCTCATTTCAATTATCATGTGTGTGTTTCGAATGACATCAGCTATTTCTGTTTATTTTACCGTAAAATGCTTCAATGACCCCCTATTCTTGAAAAAGTACAATTTTCGATGATTTTTGCTTCATTATATCATATAAAAGAGGTGGAAGCTTTCGAGCTAATGGCTCATCTTGCTAAAATTATAGTCCCTTACATCTAGATATACGTTTCTTAAATGAACCTTTATTAACTCAAGCTTTCAAGGAATTGAATCGAGCAAAGCTCCTCCGCAAATATCGTTTCATATTAAAGCTATAATATCAATTTAATTCCTTGAAATTTTATATTCACCTCTACAAACCTATAAGCTTATGTCCATAGGTTCCTTAAACACCCCTAAGCTGTCTTCCTTAGTAAATACAGGATTATAACAAAACCAATCCAATATAATAGTAGAGCGGTCTGAAGGTTAATTTAGCGAAACTGCTGAGAGGGTTCACTACTGATGAACCAAGCCCTTAATAAATAAATCAAGAAATTGGGTTGGCCAAATATCAGGGAACAGGCTAAATCAATGTTTAGTTGATTTCTGTTCCACCAGATGGCGCTCTGCCTTCTGTAAAGCACATGTGCTCCTGGTCAGGATATGTCATTTTTAATATTAATATATATATATACTTATATTCATTGGGGAGAAAAAATTGAGATATCAACAACAACAGTAGCCTTTATTGGGCACACGTGCCATACAGGATTCTCCCGGTAGGACAAAAAAAAAACAAATTAGCATCATAGTTATATACAAATATTGGGTAACTTGAGATATTTATATGATATATATATTATAATTTATTCCATATATTAACATTTTTCTCTGTATATAAACAGTCTATGATCAGTAAAATTTACTTCTAGTATCACATTTTGTACATTGGCAGAAGCCAACATTGTCTCTAGATATGTCCTTCAGGACAATTGGACAAGAATGTGCACAAAGAAACTCCAGAAGATTTCTAAATACGCCAAAGATGTAATCACTTGACGGAATGATAAAACTTGAACAATGATAATCATATTGATAAAAAAAACGAATGGAAAGTTTCCAAAAGGAAAACAATAAAAAAAAAAGAAAAGTCAATTTTAATGCCTTTATCTTGTGACACGATAAACACATTTTCCTTCTAAATATATAAATAGATTTCTTTCTTCCTCTTTTATAAAATTCATATAATTAAAAAGAAGGTGACCTTGTCTTTTGTTATTTGCACAATGGACAAACCTGTCTTTCCATTTGTACCTTTACTTATTTACTTGGTTCGAGAGACCGGCTATAATAGCAATTCGCCTTATGTTTTAATGGCAAAAGTCGTGAAATCTAGACCCTTTGCGTTCGCTTTTTATAAATACTGGAAATCAGCTCAATCAAAATGTTTGGCACAGACACCGGATCCAACTCGATAATTGGTGGAGGTCAATACCCAATATTTGTATATAACTATGATGCTAATCTGTTATTTATTTATTTTGTCCTACCGGGAGAATCCTGTATGGCACGTGTGCCCAATAAAGGCTATTGTTGTTGTTGTTGTATTTACTTGGTTCTTCAACTATCTTTTATTGTAACGGTAGAGAAGACAAGTTTTCTAAAAGTTAAAGATAATTTATTAACAAAATCTATATGGAATGTAAAACGTGATGATTATTATAATTCTGTTTGTAAAGCGGACTCCTAGAACCATGTACCAATGTCGCCAACTGTCCGGGTTCTGACTTATTGTCTTTTTATATTTTTTGCTTATCCCTAATACACGTTTTACAGGCCATGATAACCATGTATAGACATATGGTACACTTACAGTAAAAGCAGTCGCCAACTTCTACCCACCATGATTATCATGGCCTGTACCACGTGTACTAGGGATAAGCAAGAAGAAGATGATAATCATGGTTGGTAGAAATAGATGATTGCTTTTACTGTAAGTGCACCACATGTCTACGCATGTGAAAAGCAGTTCGACTTTGCACTTACAAATGTGCTAGAGCCTCGTTTGATTACTTGCACTAGCTGGTGGGGTTGGACTTTTTCAAGAATCGGGGGACAATTAAAGCTTTTTTTTTTAATCAGAAAAAAAGTGCCCAGTGTGAGAATCGAACCCGGGTCGTAGCAGTTGAAAACCAATGGCTTAAACCATCCTTCCATCGACACCCTACTTAGTGCTCTTACTTTCCTATATTGTAACGGCAGAGAAGACAATATTCTTAAAGAGGGAGCAATCTCTCGAAAAATATTAAGAAAAAAATTGTTTTTTTTTTCTTTACAGATCCAGGTACGCCCTTTTATAGAATATTATTAAAGTTTAAGATAATTTATTAACAAAATCTATGGAATTCAAAACGTGATTATCATAATTCTATGTGTAACCCTGACTCCTATAGACATGTACCAATGTCGCCAACTGTCCAGGTTCTGACTTATTGTCTATTATAAGGCTATAACGTACCATCTATATATAAGACATGGTTTAAGCACAAATGTTTCTTTTAAATATAAAACAAACTTTTCTACTGTCCTTACTGTGACAATTGACAATTATAAACAGTATATTGACCTCTAGTCAATGGTCAAAAGAGAGTTTACAAAGTTTAGAATAGGACAACTCCGCCATTGCCGGTCCCAAGCCCGTATGAAAAAGGAGGAGGGGGAGCAGTAACAAGCTCACTAAAAAACCTAGGCTCAGCTGGCCTGACTGATAGTACCCTGTAAGGACTCCTAATCTAGGGATACAGTATGAGCAGCGTTTGTACTCCATGTTAGGAGCAGCTGCACATGGCGTCTGTTCCTCATGTCAGAGGTGACCATATCTTTTGGAGCTAAGTCGGCCTGCCACTGAGTAGTGCTCCCAGTCTTAATGACAAAGGCAGTCGCATTCTACTTCACCCAATCATGATGGTTGTCAAACAGACACCATCACGGGTCACAACTTGATACCTTAATGTGTTTGAGTGGAGATAAGGAAGAAGAGAATAGAATAGGAGATATGCACACCAGACAAGGCCTTCACCAAAGGGACATCTGGATCCTATCAGGAGCTTAAAGTTGCCTCGAGTTTGGAATACTGTCCTTACTGTGTGTGCAATGAAAAAAATTCGAAATATTGATGAAAAAATATTTAGAAGAAACATTCGTTCTTAAACACTTCCATTTCTTGATTAATAAAGAAATGGTATAATGTGGTATATCTAATGGAAATGGTATACGTATATAATTAATAATCAACAATTAGTTTATATTTATTCCGTTAGATGGCGCAAACCATCAAAAACTTGTGGATACACTATTAGGATATGCCATTTTTTCTTAATGTATCCACCTAATACCATTTCACTTTTGTATTATTTCCCACATATATATTTAATGACAAAATGATCTTGTAAAAACTTACTGTTTTGTATGTGTTAGGATTTAACAGGGGCACATGAAGAATGGAAAAAGAAATACGGCAAAGTTCTGGGGTAAGTACTAAACAATATTTTATTGTTTGATTTATTCGGGGAATTATTGGTTATTTTGTTCTCTCTCTCTCTGTCTTGTAAATCAATAATGTTTGATTAATTTTCTTGGAATCAATATCTTTAAAAGGTCTGTGCAAAGTCAACAGATTTTGTCTGGAATTTTCAAAACTGGTGATGCGACTAATTCCTGATTTCCACAAGTAAAGTTGTTACTGGAGTGAATGTGTGTTTTTCTAATACATAATTACAGGGAGAGGTTCCTTTTTATCTCTTTGGTGTATATATGTTATATAAAGGTATTATTTAAAATGTTATATTAAAATATTATTTTATTTAAAAATATATTTCATAGATTCAAATATTGTTAAATTGACCGCCAGAGGTCACGCTTTGCATATATAGACTCGGTGTTGTTCTTCCCCGAAAGCCGGCTCAAAACTTTTGTACATTATGTAAATAATCTTTTGTTTTCCTTATTCTACTCGCCTTAAGCCAGGCATTACTTTTATCAAATTATGTCTTTTTTATATATTCCTTTATCACAATTAAAGCAATTACTGATCAGCACCATTTTATTATTATTATTTCAAGATTTTAACCACGACTGCATTACCATAGCATAATCTCAACAATTCTAAAATACAACAGAAATCTCATTCATCTTTGTATTTATAACATATATATTATTATTCTTTCCATAAAATAATATATTTTTATGCTTATTTTTGATATTTTATGCTATAAATTTATATGTCGAATTATATATCGAATCGAATCTCTATTAACACATGACGGAATGTTGTCTTCAGTTGTCTCTGTGTGAATCTTCTTTGTTTCCTTTTTTGCTTTCTTTTCGATCCAAAAGAAAGAATCTGTACAATATTTAGCTACTAATAAAGTTCTTTGTGTCTATTGTTCGGGGTTCTCATGACAACAAATCCTATAGACAGTGGGTTTTTTTCTTTCCCTGCATTTTAATGCAGTCATCCTTTTCTCAAAACTAATTTGTTTACATAGATAAAAAGAAAATATTTTTGTATAATAATCATTTCATTAAGAAAATTTCTAATTATGTAAATATTTACGTGTATATATATATATATATATACTAGTGGACCCGGCCACGCCTTGCTGTGGCTAAATTGTAATATGTTAAATTAACATTATACTAAACTATTCAGTACAGTAAAGTCAATATTCACTTATAAAGATAAAATGTATATGTATTGTATATTGTATATGTTATTATATGTATTGTTTTTTGTTTTCGAGATATTCTAATAGAACGTTCTCACATTTTCTGTAAAATATTTATATATGCACAAACACAGAATATTATCACTACGTCTTAATTTCGCTATATTTATTGCTATAAATATTATTCTAAAATAATTCGCCAGAAATCGTCCTGATAGTATACTACACAGCGAACCCGGCCACGCGTTGCAGTGGCTAAATTGTAATATGTTGAATTAACATTATACTAAACTATTCAGTACAGTAAAGTTAATATTCACTAATAAAGATAAAAATGTTTTAGCCGATCTAAAGCCCAACGGGATTGAGAATGGAACGTTACGTTAATATTTGAAAGTGATTTTTATATATATAGACAATATAGCCCTTCATTGTAATCATTGATTATAATCACTGCATTAATAAATGTCAGTCTTCCCAGTATTCTTTTACCTATGTATGGATATTTTGGTTTGAATTAGTGAACTACTGCGAATTTGTAGACGAATGACCCGGGCAACGCCCGGGTTTACACGATTAAATGTATATTACATATGGAAGATGGACGTAGTTCCCGGAGGGCACCCGCGAGGTCACTCTGCCCCCGCGCAACTGTCCAACCGGGAGCGCCCCGCGCCGTCAAAATCGTAACGCGTTCTAGAGGGCGCTGCTCGGCCGTCAGCCGGGAGATCTCATTTACTCGGCGGGGGGAGGCAGGGAGGTCACGTGCTGCGCCGGCAGCCAATTGTCGCGCGCCGCCATCCTCCGTCTGCCGCGAGAGGGGCGCAGATTGCGAGTGAATTTACGTTTTATTGTAAATAAAAATGCAACGAAAGGTTATTTCTAAAGAGTAATTAGCCATAAACCATCCCGGTAGTATACTAAACATCTTCCCAAAGTTTCATCACGATTGGTTGAGCGATGTAGAAGATTATCACTGACAAACGGACGGACGGACGGACGGACCAACAAACATCCATTTTTATATATATAGATATATGTGGTGACATCCAACATGCCTCGTCCTTTTGTGCAATCCCAATTCAACGCCTGAACCCACTCTAAACATTGTGGCCACCACGACTGCAACCAACATGCCACTCTACAGTCATCCAACAGCATAAACAACATTACAACATATATTATCTTCAGGTTTCTTGGATAGTTGCCTGCTGAAGGAAGTCAAAGTCCGAAAGCTAGCCGATTATACATCACAAATAAAAGAAACACGTCGCCATAAACTTTAATTCCTTCTTCAATATAAAATATTGTTCTCTTTTAAGATATATTAAAAATAAATTAGGCCAATTGTTTTATTTGGGATAACATGGCCTTGCCATTCATTTAGATTTTCACCTTCCTTCCTTCTTATTCACGTTAAAAACATAGAATGATGTCATTAGGCCTCACTTTGGTATTTATTAAATAACTAGCCGAATGACCCGGGCAACGCCCGTGTTTTACCCGATTGAATGTTTTTATTCAAATACTATTTGTTACAATTATAAATTGGCGCCTTAAATAAATGCATATATTAGTTAATAACTATAGCCTATGTGCTTTATCTGTCTATGTACTGTTGGCTTCCGTAGGCGTCTCTTACTGGGAAAAAGAAAGAGAGGATTCCATTTAGTTATTAACTAATATATGCATTTATTTAAGGAGCTACCCGCTCCAACACAATAGTTACAAAAACCAAGAAGCGAGTGGGGGGGCATGAGGGGGGGGGGGGCAAAGGTGGCGTGATCGTAGCCAACCAATAGGAGAGCGCCATTCCAAAAAAAAAAAAAAAGCAAACGGCGACAGAGATGAAAACTGAAGAATTAAGAGATGAAGAACGCATGACGCTCGTAACTGTATATTGAACTAGCCGAATGACCCGGGCAACGCCCGTGTTTTACCCGATTGAATGTTTTTATTCAAATACTATTTGTTACAATTATAAATTAGCGCCTTATATAAATGCATATATTAGCAGAGTATATAGTATTATATCTACATTTATGTAGATGTGACATATATATCCCTTATGATAATAGTACTTACATATGTACATAAGTATGTGTATATATATACACCTTAATAGTACAAAAGCTACATACCTATACTTTCGATATTTGCGGACCTATAATGAGGTATTGTTAACAATAGATTATTTAAGGAGCGACCCGCTCCAACACAATAGTTACAAAAATCAAAAAGCGAGTGGGGGGGGGGGGCAAAGGTGGCGTGATCGTAGCCAACCAATAGGAGAGCGCCATTCCAAAAAAAAAAAAGCAAACGGTGACAGAGATGAAGAATTATTAAGAACGCATGACGCTCGTAACTGTATATAGAATATTTATGTATACAAGTTTATATGTCATCTATTTTTAATGTGTTTGTTAAGATCATTACTAATTCATATACTTTCGCGATATAGCCTTTCTTATTCACGTTAAAAACACAACATCATATAAGCCTCAATTTGGTATTTATCATATTCTATTTACATATAAAAATTGATCTTATATATACATATTAGCAATGATCTGCACAAATCCTTTCAAATCCTTTAGAATAGATGGTATATATCACATTTATACTTATTTGATCTTTTTTATTCACATTTACTCAATTTTGTATTTAACCATATATAATCTTATATGAGCAATGAAATAAATCAGTTTCAATCTCAGATATTCAAAAGGGTTTGAAAGGTTTTGTGCAGTTCATTGCTAATACATATTGTATGAAAAAGTGAAAGTTGTATAATCTTATGATTTATGCTTTGTTTTAAAAATGAATCAATGTTGGTTCCATATGCCTGAATTGAATATTACACCTTAGTTCAATATATATATTTTATTGCTTAAAAAAGAACAAAACGAAAAAGAAACTACAATATGCAAATGATTTGATAACTAATTAAGTAAAAAACAAAACAATATCAAAAATGATGATGATAAAAATAATTCAATATGTCTGCCAGAAAAATGCTTCTATGAATTAAAAAAAGTAAGAATAATTACAAAATTAACATATAAACTTCAAATACTTATATTTTCGAGATATAGCCTTTCTCTCTCTCTCTCTTATTCAGGTTAAATACATAACATGACGTCATATAGATTTATTTATTCAATCCTATTTACATACAGACTGTGATATATGTAACAGATATTGTAATATGTGTTTGTGACAGATACTACATCGGCCTGCGACCTACTCTCCTGGTGAATGACCCAGAGATTATCAAACTCATTGAAGTCAAGAATTTCCAGAGCGCTCCAAACAGATCTGTAAGTGAGCTTCTTGTGTTTTATACTGAATATATAAGTGATTTGAAAAAGTAAAAATTAATATCAGGTAAAAATTTTATTTTTAATTTAAATGCCTTTATCTTGTGACACGGTAAATACATTGAAGAACAGTATATTTGCTTGAAAGCTTGCAAATTTAAATTAAAAATAAACTTTTTACCTGATATTGATTTTTACTTTTTCAAATAATTTCTGGGTAACTATTGCTTACTTATAAGTAATTAAAACATTTAAGCATTAAAGATTTGTTTACACCTAAAACAAACTTCTACTGTCCTTACTGCGATGGAAAAATATAGGGAGAGCTTGTGGGTCATTAGTGGTGAACCTGTTATGTAATTAAAGTATGTAAGAAGGACGTAACCAATTTAACTTTACATATTATTTATTATTAATACAACAACAACAAAAAGTCTTTATTTAGGATCACTGACCCTATACAGGATTCACCAGAGGTATGCATAAGAACAAAGCAGTGAGACAAAGGAAACAACGATATAAACAGAAGAGAAAGAAGAAAAAAAAACAAGAAAGAGAAAGAGGGAAGCAAGAAAAACAACACAAAAAGAGTAGCAGTAAGAAAGTGAGGAGTAATTTATTATAAATAGCAATTATACAAAACAAATATTTGTATATATGTCTACATGAAAACAACAAAAACAATGATTATTATTAACATACAAGTTCCTTTTCAAACACAAGCTCATCTATAGCCATTGTTACTCTGTGCAATATTCCAACAGAATCTTCTCAACGGTTTCGCCAATTTAATCTACCAGAACTCTTTTCAGACCTCTAATACTGTATAAGACGATTCGGCTTACATATCCAACATACCCAACGCTGAAGAGTGGAATCTTAGATATGGTATTCAAAAAAACTATGGATATACACTTAGAAGACAGTTTAATTACATATAAATATTTGAATCGAACAATTCTCTTCCGTGAATAATTCATACAAGGCCAGTGAGGCCTTAAATTTGAACATAAAGATGCACTGCGCCATCCATAATCAAGAATTAAAACTGTGGCGACCACACACTACGCTTCGGCCTGCGCGAACTGAAGGAAGACCTAGCTACGCATGCGCGGCCGTGCAATTGCAGCCGGGGCTTTGTCACGCGCGCCGTCGAACAAAAAAAAAAAAAAAAAAAAACAATTGCGGTAAAGGCAGACACACAGATGAGCATTTTTATTTTTAAAAAAGTAATATACGCTCTTTGAAATAACTTATATTTTTGTATGTACCTTATTAGAATGTACTTATATTTTTGACTACCACCTTTTCACATCTTTAGGACACGCCCTAAAAAAAAAAACAGGAATTTTCGAACTCAGACATACTCCGAAAATGGCTTGTTGACTGGTTCAACTCAAAAGGAATAGAATTTTTCAGACAAGGAATTCGAAAATTGTCTGAAAGGTGGTCCGAGTGTATAGCTAATCAGGGCCAATTACTTTGAATAAAAAATATTTTGTTGTATGGAATTGGTCAACTTTTGAATTCATTGAAAATTTTCGCGTTTCATACTAATAGACCTGGTATATATACTGCTAAGTCAATTTAAAAATATCGATATTATTTTTAACTCTTAATTCATTAATATTTCAACAATTTCCAAAGTAATATATGTCATAATATATGCTCTTCCAGGATTAATAAAACAAATCTACAGTCGACCAGAGAGAGAGAGAGAGAACGCAGCTAAGGCCGGTCACTTGATATAGCAGTCACATTCCAAGGGGGCGACCGCAGGGCCTTTTCTTGGAACCTCAGTTCTATGTTTACTCAGTCGGGGGGGTGGTGGACACACAAGACGTGATTTTCCGCGGTGGCAGCCGCTAGCGCCCCCTCTCTCCCTCGGTTTGCTGGGTTCCATCTTCCAAACTTGTTGTTTCCTTATTTCTCACTCACCACATTATTATCACTATAGTGCCACATCGAGAGTCGACAGGACATTATCACATATATTTATTCTGTAAAGTATCTATATGACGATATGTGTTCTCCAGAACCTGTTAGAACTCCGAGACGCTCCGCCCAAACCTGGGGAACCAGATGACTCCATCATCACCTACCGTGGGGACCGGTGGAAGAAGATCCGCAGTATTCTCTCGCCATCTTTTACCATCAACAAGATGAAGCTGGTAGGTTCTCAGGATGGGAGATTGGTTATAATGGTTATATAGTGCACAACATCAATATCCTAAACTATACGCCTTAATTGCTATAATACATGCCTTATAATGTACTCCTCAATCTCTATCATGTACGCCTTAATCGCTATCATATACGCCTCAATCGTTTTCATGTATATCTCAATATCTATCATGTACGACTCAATCACTATATATATGCTTCAAACGCTATAGCATATACACCTCAATCACTATCATGTATGCCTCAATCACTACAACATATACACCTCAGTCGCTATCATGTATGCCTCAATCACTACAACATATACACCTCAATCGCTATCATGTATGCCTCAATCGCTACAACATATACACCTCAATCACTATCATGTATGCCTCAATCGCTACAACATATACACCTCAATCGCTATCATGTATGCCTCAATCACTACAACATATACACCTCAATCACTATCATGTATGCCTCAATCGCTACAACATATACACCTCAATCACTATCATGTATGCCTCAATCACTACAACATATACACCTCAATCGCTATTATGTATGCCTCAATCGCTACAACATATACACCTCAATCGCTATCATGTATGCCTCAATCGCTACAACATATACACCTCAATCGCTATCATGTATGCCTCAATCGCTACAACATATACACCTCAATCGCTATCATGTATGCCTCAATCGCTACAACATATACACCTCAATCACTATCATGTATGCCTCAATCACTACAACATATACACCTCAATCGCTATCATGTATGCCTCAATCACTACAACATATACACCTCAATCACTATTATGTATGCCTCAATCGCTACAACATATGCACCTCAATCACTATCATGTATGCCTCAATCACTACAACATATACACCTCAATCACTATCATGTATGCCTCAATCGCTACAACATATACACCTCAATCACTATCATGTATGCCTCAATCACTACAACATATGCACCTCAATCACTATCATGTATGCCTCAATCACTACAACATATGCACCTCAATCACTATCATGTATGCCTCAATCACTACAACATATACACCTCAATCACTATCATGTATGCCTCAATCACTACAACATATACACCTCAATCACTACAACATATACACCTCAATCACTATCATGTATGCCTCAATCGCTACAACATATACGCCTCAATCGCTATCATTTACGCTTCAATCTCTATTATGTACGTTTCAATAACTATAACATATACACCTCAAACACTATAATGTACGCCTCAATCACTATCATGTACGCCTTATTCGATATCATATACGCCTCAATCGTTTTCATGTATATCTAAATATCTATCATGTACGATTCAATCACTATATGTATGCTTCGAACACCATCATGTGCGCCTCAAACACTATAACATATACACCTCAAACACTACCATGTACGCCTCAACCGGTTTACTACCGTCTGTAATAATATTGGCTCTTCAGATTTCTAGAGCTCTCTGATGGCGCATGCGTATTTCATTACATTTTTAGCGTCATTGCGTTCGCAGATTAAGCCATTCTTATTAATGTTTTCCATACGGTAAGTTTTGTATGAGGAAAGAAGTGGAGTGAATTCTTCAGTGAGATTTAGAATATACTCAAATCTATGCATACACTAGTATAGTCCTGATTCCATCAAATGACAAGTGTTGTAGAACAAGATGATTGTTGGCAGATGGCCCCAGTAATCACGAACTGCATCAACGACCTCATGTCCAACCTGGCCGCCGTGAAGGAACAAAACGACATTGAAATCTACGATCTCTACAAGCGACTCACCATGGACGTTATTGGACGGACTGCCTTCGGGATCCAGACTCATGTCCAGAAGAATCCGAAAAATGATCTCTTCCTACGTTATGCCCAGGGTGTAATTTCTAGGTTCCCACTCTTCGACCAGCTTTTCATCTTGACAGGTACTGGCATTTACTATGGGACGGACTACTGGCCAAATTGTGTGTACCTAATCATATATATGATTATTATATTATTCTAATCTTCACTGAACGTCATCAATCAGGAGTTTTCCTGTTCATATCCTACAACCGTTGGATATTTCCACCTTAATATTGTTCATTAACAATGAAATGTGAAATGCAGTAAGTTGTAGATATGCCAGAAGCTTTGGTATAGAAGTTGAATTATTTGTCGGAATTTATTAAAGCTGGTATGATGTAATATTCGCTGATAAAATCTATGTGATTCGCATAGTTAGGATTAATAAAGAAGAACTGTGGATGAAAGGAGAATGGTATCGAGGTGTGTAGAGTCCCCTCCTTCCCCGAGGGCCAATGGTCGATTTCTGACCCCTGTAGATGATATCTAGCACAGTACTGTAGATGAAAGTAGGATGGTATCTAGCTGTGTACATTCTCCTTCTCCGAGGACCAATGGTCGGTATCTAACCTGTAGATGATATCTACCACAGTACTGTAGATGAAAGTATGATAGCATCGAGCTGCCTACAATCCCCTCCTTCCCCGAGGTTCAATAGCCAATTTCTAGCCCCTGTAGATGATATCTAGCACAGTACTGTAGATAAAAGGATGATATCATCGAGCTGTGTACAGTCTCCTTCCCCGAGGTTCCATTATCACTATCTAACCTGTAGATGATATCTAGCACAGTATTGTAGATGAAAGGATGATTGTATTGACCTGCCTACAATTCCCTCCTTCTCCGAGGATCAATGGTCGATTTCTAACCTGTAGATGATATCTTGCACAGTACTGTAGATGAAAGTATGATAGCATAGAGCTGCCTACAATCCCCTCCTTCCCCGAGGTTCAATAGCCAATGTCTAACCTGTCTAGCACAGTGCTGTAGATGGTGATATCATCGGGCTGTGTACAGTCTCTTTCCCCGAGGACCAATGGTCGGTATCTAACCTGTAGATGACATCTAGCACAGTACTGTAGATGAAAGAATGATAGAATCGAGCGCTGTACAGTCTCCTTCCCCGAGGACCAATATCCAATTTCTAACCCCTGTAGATGATATCTAACACAGTACTGTAGATGATGATATCATCGAGCTGTGTACAGTCTCCTTCCCCGAAGCCCAGTGGCTGATGACGCCGCTGTTCGAGACGGTGTTCAAGCTGGCCAACCGAGGCAAGAACCCCCGGGTAGGACTGAACGAGGAATGCACCAAGGTCATCCACGCTAGGAAGAAAGATCCCAAGGTAACTTCTCTACCATTTATTGGCGTTCAATGAAACTATTGAATAAACATGATATATAGCGATTTAATAACATGAAAGAAGACAAGTTTCTTGAATCATTTAACGACGCAAGCTTTCGGGTAAAAACCCTTCAACAGGTCATAGTGTCGTATTTATGCTTTAGCTTGCCTGTTAAAGGGTTTTTACCCGAAAGCTTGCGTCGTTAAATGAATCAAGAAACTTGTCTTCTTTCATGTTATTAAATCGCTACACATCTTACTAAGAAGAATCTTCTATAACTAAACATGATATACAGTTATACAGTATTTGTGTGGATTTTATAAGACAGCTAGCAAATAAATACAACTCATAGAAATTCAATGTTCCTTACTTTTATCAATTATATATGAAGATATCTTTTATATGGATGTTTCTTCTGATATATATTAATTTGAGCGTCAAAAATAGTTCACACTCCTTATAACAGGTGGCGCGCCAAAGCATTATATCAACATTTAAATATATAGCCACGTGGAAAATTAGGGAAGACAAAAACTTCAGGAGGAAACAAAATTTATTTCAGGGAAGGACAAAGTATCCAAGGTAAACAAAAAATAAGCCACGAGGGAAATTTACAGAGTGGCAAGATATAAAACATAAAAATGACCACTCTGTTAAATAAAAAATAATAAAATTAAGAAATACTATGTTACATAAATAAAATTAATAAATACTATGTTACATAGCTTCTTCCCTATGGGAGCTGTGACCCACAGCTAGCAATTATTGTAGATACTGACGTGGATTTGACGTGCTTCTGCCAAGGATTCCATCGAAGTCTTGGAACTTTGTTCCAAGTACCTTTGCGTCCTTTTTCTTGCGGCGTGAAGAGCGGCTTTGTCGTCGTATCGTCTATAGGGACATCGTCATCTTGGAGGGAAGTCTTGGCTTTAGCACGGCGGTGGAATCCTGGAGTCAGTCTCCGAAAATGTAGATCACAGCACCCATGGCTTCAAGGTCTTCTCGGCGATCTTCAGTTTGTCTTCCCTAACTTACCCAGCATCTCCACCAAAATGCCACGTGGAAAATTAGGGAAGACAAAAACTTCAGGAGGAAACAAAATTTATTTCAGGGAAGGACAAAGTATCCAAGGTAAACAAAAAATAAGCCACGAGGGAAATTTACAGAGTGGCAAGATATAAAACATAAAAATGACCACTCTGTTAAATAAAAAATAATAAAATTAAGAAATACTATGTTACATAAATAAAATTAATAAATACTATGTTACAATATAATACAGCAGCAAGCCTTTTATTGGAGACTTATGCCCAACACAGGATTCACCCAGGTGCATAATTGGTTAGAAAATATTAGTTTATTTACATACATCGCTCATTTACATATCTATTTACATACGGCTCTCTTTTCTCGATGTTTCTTCTTTAGCACAGCCCTGTAAAACTTGTACAGGGTCAATGTGTATTGGATTTATTCTTTGTTGTCTTAAACAATGGCCTCAAGGTCTGCTCGTGTCAGTTTGTCTTCCCTAAACTACCCAGCATCTCCACCAAAACATGTCATATGCCACGTAGAAAATTAGAAAAAACAAACTTCAAATAGTTTTAAACGATCAAAGATTCTAATCATTCCATTTGAAATTCAGTTAAGATATTGAACTAGACAACAAAGCCTCCAGAACAAGATGATTTGATCCAATATTTAAGTGTATAATACAAAAGAGACATGTGATGTGTCCAGGCTAAGCGTCTAGACCTCCTTCAGCTGATGTTGGACACTGAGATGACAGAAGAACAGATGAACAACGCGACATTGACAGCGGGAGAGGACGATGACAAAGAAACCGACACCAAGTCTGATGTCCTTGCTAGTAAGTCATACCGAGTGTAATACACTTTCTCTGATAGCTATTGATGTAAAGACAAAACCCAAATGGAAGTTAATGACATCTTTGAAGATCGATAGACCTTATTCACTTTAAAATGAATCGAACATATCAGAAAATGAAAAGAGTAGAATTCCTTTAATATACATTCATAGACAAAACTTAAGGAAGTTTCAGCATGTATATCGGGATTCAGACAATAACTCTGAAAGATATTACAGTGACCTTTATTGAAGACAATGGTATATACACTCATGGACAAAACTTAAGGAAGTTGTACCTATCAGCATGTATATCGGGATTCAGACAATAACTCTGAAAGATATTACAGTGACCTTTATTGAAGACAATGGTATATACACTCATGGACAAAACTTAAGGAAGTTGTACCTTTCAGCATATATATCGGGATTCAGACAATAACTCTGAAAGATATTACAGTGACCTTTATTGAAGACACGCGAGATAACCAAGTGTCAACAAAATTGCCTCTGTCTCCTTCTAAAAACAGACAATTGGCGACATTAAAATATGAAACTTCCTTAAGTTTTGTTTATGAGTGTATTTCAAAAATTCCTTATTCCTCTTACACACAATACATCAAATCGAACACCAAAAATACATACACAACTATGCTTATATACCTACATGAATTTATTTTATTCTTCCATTCTCTTAAGAATCTTTTCTAAATCTTGCTGCATCAATTAAAAGTAAAATACATAAAAAAATGACGCAAAAATAATGAATTTTTTATTAATTATTTCACTTCAAATAGAATATTGTCACGAAGAAAAATAGAAGAGACAAACTTCAAAATGAAACAGCAAATTATTTAAGGCCAGAACAAATTAATATTTATAAAATACCATAGAGGCAATGGAGGAAGTTTACTGTGAGTAGAAAATATAAATATTAAAATTAATAACCTGGTAATGAAATAATAAATATGTTTCTACATAGATCCTTCCCTATGAGAGCTGTGACCCACAGCTTGCAAGCTTGTTGCTACTGACATGGATCTGACGTGTTTCTGCCAAGTATTACCTCGGAGTATTGGAAGTTTGTCCCTAGTACTTTAACCTCCTTTTTCTTGCGACGTGAAGTGCGGCTTTGTCGTCTTATCGTTTATAGGGACATTGTCTACTTTGAAGGAAGTCTTGGCTTTGACGTAGCAGTAGAATCCTGGAGTCAGTCACGGAAAAATGAAGACCACAGCACCCATGGCCTCAAGGTCTGCTCGTTTCAGTTTGTCTTCCCTAAACTAGCCAGCATCTCCACCAAAACATGTCATATGTCATGTGGAAAATTAGGAAAGACAAACTTCTATCAGTTTTAAACGATCAAAGATTCGAATCATTCCATTTGAAAAATTCAGAGTTGAGAAGTAGCGAAACACCTATTTTGTTGCCGTACTGCTTATCTGTAGTACCAAATGTATTAAATAGAAGACTTCAGAGTTGATGTTGTTCTGTACCAGATGGAAGTTCTAAAGATGTCAAAAGGCTGTCAGAAGATGAGATGAAGGCCAATGCCTCGCTGTTCCTATTGGCTGGGTAGGTGTCCTTTCTGTGGCCTGTCTTTGTGCATGTACAACTCTCTCTTAATTGTTCAGATTTATGGCCTGGAGTATATCGGTCTGTCTCTGTGTTTCAGTATTATTTTGTCTATCTCTCTTTCTATCTGAATAGACCTCTGTTTGTGCATAATATTGTTCCTTGTCTTGATATCTGTCTTCTTTTTGCCTGCTCTTTTGCTTAGCTTTATATCCTTTTGTCTCTTTGTTGTTACTTTGTCATATCAGTTGAGTCGGTCCATGTGACTCTTTATGTTGGACTGTTCTTTTTTCTATCTTTCTATTTGAATATATTGATATCTGTATGTACGCAGTACTGTTCTTTGTCTTGATGTCTCTCATCTTGTTTGCCTTTTCTTTTGATTATTTTGTATCTTAATTTTTGTATCTTTTTGTGTCTTCGCTGTTATGTCCTCTATCATGTTGTAGTTGATTCTGTCCATCTGACTCTCTATGTTGCAGGGTTCTTTTGTCTATCTTTTTATTTGAACATACCTCAGTTTGTACACAGTCCTGTTTCTTGTCTATATCTGAAGTTCTTTCCTGATATTCTCTATTTTATTATCTGCCATGCCGTGTATGAGTCTGTCTGCTTATCTTCGATTGTTCTTTTATATCTTTCTACCTGTTCTGTTCCTTGTCTTGATGTCTTTCTGCTATTTTGTCTATCTCTGCTTCTGAAATTCTTTCCTTATCTTCTCTATTTTATCATCTGCCATACGATATGTGAGTCTGTCTGTCTAATTATCTTCTACTGTTCTTTTAAATCTTTCTACCTGTTCTGTTCCATGTCTTGATGTCTGTATTTTTGTCTGTTCTTTTGTCAATCTCTGCATCTGAAATTCTTTCCTTAATTTTCTCTATTTTATAATCTGCGATGTCGGTTGTGAGTCTGTTTGACTAATTGTCTTCGACTGTTTTTCTTAACCTGTTCTGTTCCTTATCTTGATGTCTGTCTTTTTGTTTGCCTCTGTTCTTTTGTCTATCTCTGCATCTTAAATCCTTCCCTTATCTTCTCTATTTTTTTCATTTGCCATACGATATGTGAGTCTGTCTGTCTAATTATCTTCGACTGTTCTTTTAAATCTTTCTACCTGTTCTGTTCCTTGTCTTGATGTCTGTCTTTCTTTTCTTTTGTCTATCTATGCATTTGATATTCTTCCCTCATCTTTTATAATCTGTCATGCTGTGTGTGAGTCTGTCTGTATAATTTCTGTCTGGTTATATGTTTGACTCTAGTGTCTCATGTTTGAATAATTTCTGTCTGACAAGTGTTTCCTAAATATTGATTGATTAGAATGCCATGGATATCTGACTGTACTGGTGCAGCTACGAGACCACGTCTACCGCACTCGCCTTCACCACCTACCTCTTGGTCAAACATCAGGATGTTCAGGAGAGAGTCCGACAAGAGATTTTAGAAATTGTGGAAGCTAACGTAAGTACCATTTTTTATATAAACGGAAGTCGCGACATCTGGTGGTAGACTTAACAGAATAGTTTAATCTGTGGAATATAATTTGAAATAAAATAATATTTTTATATAACATATAGAAGAAGATTAATTCTTAATGATATTGAAATCCTAATCTAAATAATATATATTTTTTCAATTTATTTTCTTTAATAAAAAAAAATCTCGTTCCTTTTTAAAATAAAGATACTCAATTCCAAAAAAAAAAAGTTAAATCTTATTTATATGACGAGTGAAATTTTATTCTGAATTAATCTACAGCCGAATTCAGATAATTTAGAGGGATATAAACATCTTGCCTGAAAGAATAAAAAACAATTGTAAAAACGCTTCAACTTTTAAATGTATACCAATATAGAGATGTTGATGTTTCAGGGAGATATCAGCTACACATCGGTACAGAAGCTGAAATACCTGGATGCTGTTTGTAATGAAGCTCTTCGTTTATACCCTCCAGTTCACTTGTAAGTGTAGATCTATTACATTCTTGAAATGAACCAGGCGATAAGGAAGATGGGTGTCTTTTATATATAAAACGAGCACAAGCTTTCGGGTAAAAACCCTTCTACAGGTGGCTATCACATATCAAGATGCATACCAATGGCAAGAGCTACTCTAATATATATAGCAGAGGTAATTTGTATAAACATCGTGAAAAGAAAAAAAGATGCAAAGTAGATGTTGTGTATTTGCATACTTGGGATATTTGCAGATATGCAAATATCCTCTTTGCATACTCATTTCTGACTTCATGTATAAATAGCGCTACAAGTTGTTAGCAGGCAGTCAGTCAATTTATGTAATTAAAGAGATTACTGGAGTCCGTCTTTGCCTCAGCCTCGACACCTCACTCTTGGCCAGAATTGTTCTATTCTTGAAGGTGGGAGGTAGCCAAGAGTGAGGTGTCGAGGCTGAGGCAAAGACGGACTCCAGTAAACTCTTTAATTACATAAATTGACTGACTACCTGCTAACAACTTGTAGCGCTATTTATACATGAAGTCAGAAATGAGTATGCAAAGAGGATATTTGCATATCTGCAAATATCCCAAGTATGCAAATACACAACAGTAGACAAGAATGCTATTAAATAAATATATATGGAAAAAAGGCTCGAGATAAAATAGAAACTATTACATTAAAGCTTTAAGAAAAATTGGTATCCATCATGCTATGTGATAGCCACCTGTAGAAGGGTTTTTACCCGAAAGCTTGTGCTTGTTTTATATAAATAAGACATCCATCTTCCTTATCGCCTGGTTCATTTCAAAGTTTACTAGGAAGAGTTCCTTGCAATCCTATTACATTCTTGTAACATTCTTTCTTAGAAAAGAAGAGATGATTATCACAGATTTAACCATTTTTGTAAATACAATTAAACCTGTCTATAGCGCCCCTTCTTGGGACTCACCAAAATAGGTTGCTATAGAGAAGGGGTACTATAGACAGGTCACTTTTTATGTAAAATGTTTACATTTTAATGTTTAAAATCGGGTGCTATAGAGAGGAAGGTGTTATTTAAAGGGGCGCTATAGACAGGTTTAACTGTATATTCATTATTGTATTTCTAACCTAGAAGGATCAGGTTTCTAATATATCTTATTGTTTTTATTTATTTATTGTATATGCTTATAACTGCTCCTGTTTAAAAATGTAAATCGACTTAATTATTCCTAGCCGGGATATCGCGTTTTACATGTTCATTTTACATTACACGTTCCCATCCCTGGACACTTTATTTTTCCGTTCATCATTACTCTTCACAATTCATCCTTTTATACTTCATCCCTAAGGTTAGAAATAATCGTTATTTCTCCTTAAAATAAATTTCGAATTTTCGCGTTCAAAAGGAATATTTGCGGTATAATTGTCAAAACTTCGTTTCACGTTTTGTATGTTTAAATAAAAAATAAAACAGAATTGAAGTCTATAAAATATAGACACGATAAAAGCTATTCAGATCGCCATGGACAAATAACAGTTCAAATGTTTCAATCTTAAATGAAATTAATCCTGTAATTGACAATTCAAAATATTTTATTTCACAATTAGTAAATATAGGTATTTGTTATATTCTGTAATGATATTAAAAATTAACGAATAGTTGATATTTATTCCGATAGATGGCGCAAGCCATCAGTAACTTTTAAGTTGCACGATAAGGAGATGCCTTTTTCTTTCTTAATTTTTGCACCATATCCCAGTACAATATCATATTGTGGCGAAGAAATAATTTATTATTTAATTTAATATTATTCAATGAGAAAATATACAACAGATTATATAATTATATATTACTCTGTATTTGTAAAATCATCTTTAAAATATTTCTTTGCTTGCTTATTCAAGATTCTCTATCTGTACATAGTTGTTGTTGAGTTGTTGATAATTGTCGACTTGTCTTACTGACGTCATCAATAAATACGCTTACATCTTAAGACAGTGATTCTCAACCAATGTGCCGCGGTAATTTTGTGTGCCGCGAAATTCTAAAAATGTGCCGCCGAATTTTAGTCATATGATTATGTTCACGTTTGTATTGGTTTTTCTTTTTTCTTTTTCATTTTTTTACTTTTTAAAATAACGAAATTAGCAAATTGAATGTTAGAGATGTATATTACTTATATTTTGCATAGAAATATTGATACATAATTTGAATTTTCTTGCATTCAAGTTAGCAAAAGTGTGCCGCGAAATTCTAAAATTGTGCCGCCAAATTTTCAAATCTTTAAAATAATGCCGCAACAAAAAAAAGGTTGAGAATCACTGTCTTAAGATATACAAATACTTGATTTCTACGCTACAATATTTGTGCTGCTTTTTTTTTCAATTAGTTGTTTTGAATTCGTGCGTGCTATGTTTGATGTCTCATCCTTTGTGTCAGGTTTGTCACCCGAGAGGCCACCGAGGATATCCCGTGCGGGAAGTTCACCGTCCCCAAAGGAGTGGCCATACAAATCCCTGCCTACACTCTACAGCGTGATCCAGATTACTGGCAGGATCCTGATACCTTCAATCCTGACAGGTTTGTCTCACACTTTACCTCAACTCCACGTCCTACGATACCTGTCATTCTTCTCTCTATTTTTCATCATTTATCCAGCATTAAATGTATATGTGAAAATGTTGAATTCAAATTATATTTAAAATATTTTAAGGAGAGTTCAACGCACGCGACAGGTCCGTCTCACACTTTACCTCAACTCCATGTCCTGCGATACCTGTCATTCTATTTTTCATCATTTATCCAGCATTAAATGTATGTGAAAATATTGAATTAAATTTATATTCAAAATATTTTAAGGAGAGTTCAACGCACGCGACAGGTCCGTCTCACACTTTACCTCAACTCCATGTCCTGCGATACCTGTCATTCTATTTTTCATCATTTATCCAGCATTAAATGTATGTGAAAATATTGAATTAAATTTATATTCAAAATATTTTAAGGAGAGTTCAACGCACGCGACAGGTCCGTCTCACACTTTACCTCAACTCCATGTCCTGCGATACCTGTCATTTTATTTTCATCATTTATCCAGCATTAAATGTATGTGAAAATATTGAATTAAATTTATATTCAAAATATTTTAAGGCGAGTTCAACGCACGCGACAGGTCCGTCTCACACTTTACCTCAACTCCATGTCCTGCGATACCTGTCATTCTTCTACCTATTTCTCATCATTTATCCAGCATTAAATGTATGTGAAAATGTTGAATTCAAATTATATTTAAAATATTTTAAGGAGAATTCAACGCATTGTGCGATATAATGCCCCTCACACCAGGTGACTGCAGGACTTCAGTTGTGGTTGTTCCAGGTTCCTCCCAGAAAACAAAAATTCCATCAATCCATTCGCCTTCCAGAGCTTCGGTGCCGGTCCCAGGAATTGTATCGGGATGAGGTTTGCCCAGATGGAGCTCAAGATGGCCTTGTCAACAATACTTCTTAAGTACAAACTGCTTCCTGGCAAGAGCTTTGAGCAGGTAAGTACAACTCAGGATCTGTAGAGATTTGGTAGATTGTCACATAGCATTGTAGTAGTTTGGTAGATTATCTCATGGCAGGGCGTATAACTCAGGATCTGTAGTAATTTGGTAGATCCTTATACATAACAGGGGTATTTGACTATAAGGCATATACAACTCAGGATCTGTATAGTACCTTGGTATATTGTTTCATAGCAATATGTGTAACTCAATATCTGTAGTAATTTGGTAGATCCTTATACATAGCAGGGGTATTTGAAGATAAGGAATATACCACTCAGAATCTGTAGTAGCTTGGTAGATTGTTTCATAGCAGGACGTATAACTCAAGACTTGTATTAATTTGGTAGATCCTTATACATAACAGAGTTATTTGAATATAAGGCATATACAACTCAGGATCTGTAGTAACTTGGTAGATTATCACATAGCAGCATTGAAGATTAGAGAGAGATATATGCAAATAAGTGTATTTTTAGTACTTCATAGATGCTTACATAGCATAGCATCGTTACCTCAACAAACCCGTTCTTCACTATTTACATTTTAAAAATGTGAAAGTATTGAATCACGAATGCTTCTTTTAAACAGAATTCTTTAATTATTTTATTTATTGTATACAGATGGCGCGTTTATTGCCTCATAATTAATTTATATTTAATGATAATATATATAATCTATATTTACAGGAGAACCTAATTGGTCTTATACACTGTTGAAGTTATACAAGTTATTATGTAGAGAATGGAACCATTCAAGACTATTGCCTTTTTTAAATAAAGGAAGATTTTTACAATTATTGAACTGAATATGAAAAAGAAAATTGGGAAAACACTGATGAAGTGGTGAACCTTCCCAGTGATTTCACCAATATAAACCAGCAGATATAAGCTACAACTATTGTATGTTCATTTTACTTATACGGTATATCTGTTCTTCGTGTCTTCGTGATGGGGATAACGAAACTAGGGAAACTATGGGGAGAATCAATAGCGTTGAATGTCTCCATCCTATAAATTTGTCTGAATCCAGATATACATGCCAAAAGTTACAACTCCCTAAAGTTTTGTCCATGAGTGTACATGTTAAAAGGTACAACTTCCTTAAGTTTTATCCATGAGTGTACATGTTAAAAGGTACAACTACCTTAAGTTTTGTCCATGAGTGTACATGTTAAAATGTATAACTACCTTAAGTTTTGTCCATGAGTGTACATGCTAAAAGGTACAATTACCTTAAGTTACAAACAACAACAACAAAACAGCTTTATTAGGGCATCTTGCCCTGTACGGATTCTCCGTGGAGTTACAGACAATATTAACCATAAGATAACAGGTGAAAATATAGTATTTACAGTCAAGGTATGTCAAACAGGGTGACTTTTTATTGTGCCCCTGTTCTTCTCTCTTCCATGAGTGCAATTTTATTCCCAACCGCTTTTTGAAAGTTGAACAGTTCAATTGCCCAACATTTCTTATCTGAAAGAGTTTTTATTAACTTTATTGAGTTCAAATGCGGTCTAGGAAGACTTTTCAGGATCTTTTTTCTCTCTCCTTCCAGATCCCCGCATTCAGCAATAAAATGGTATATTTCATCAGTTATCTGACTTCCACATAACCCACAGTACAAATCTTCTTTCTTAATTGCGTAAATATGATTTTCTTTGATCATTGTTGACATTAATCTGATCTGTGCAATAAAACTCACTAAAGCTGAAGACAGATTGCATGAAAAGTAATTTTCTGGAATAAATGAATCATAAAGTAACCTATAGTTTGAGTATGTTTTCGTAAGAGATAATTTTGCCAGATCTTGCTGCAATAGCTGTTCAATTTTTATTTTTAGTATATTCGGAAGTTCGATCTGTATGTCATCATAATTTAATCTATAGTTTAGCCATGTGAGTCCACAATGATTGATGATATCCATAATATTCTTACAGAATCCTATAGGTTTTTTTAATTACCTTAAGTTTTTTCCATGAGTGTACACGCTAAAAGGTACAACTACCTTAAGTTTTGTCCATGAGTGTACATGCTAAAAGATACAACTACATTAAGTTTTGTCTATGAGTGGAATTACCTTAACATCATGACTCTGGTATTCCCAACTTGTCGACTTGACAATATAAAAAGTTTAAAAAGCTGAAGAATCAAATTATATATGAAAAATAGTACAAATGTGATATTGTACTGGAATAAGTTTCATAAATTAAGAAAAAGCCATCTCCTTGTCGTGCAACTGAAAGTTGCTGATGGCTTGCGCCATCTATCGGAATAAATATCAACTATTCTCGTTGATTTTTAATTATTCCAGAATTGACCAAATACCCATTCTTGATTAATCAAAAAAAAAAAAAAAAAGCTTACCACGGATGCATTTCGGGCTGTTGACCCTCATCAGTGTGGTGCAAGGGCCAACAGCCCGAAACGCGTCCGTGATTAGCCTTTTTTGATTAATCAAGAAAGGGTATTTGGCCAATTCTGAAATAATTAAAAATCAACGAGAATAGTTGATATTTATTCCGATAGATGGCGAGAGCCATCAGCAACTTTCAGTTGCACGATAAGGAGATGGCTTTTTTCTTAATTTATATATGTTTGGTTAAAGCGAAATGGTTAATGAGTGTATTTGTTGTTGTCCTAGGATGTTGAACTGGACCGTGACATTGTGCTTTTACGTCCCAAGAATGGAGTCAAAATTCGTCTGGAACAGATTTCCTAACTTCAGAGGACTTTACCCCAAACTTCCTTACTTGGTGTACATGCTGTGGATTCCATTCCATTATAAAATCCATGTATATAATTATCTATATCTGTTATTTTATCATTTAGCTATCATTTTAAAATAGCAAGAAATAAAAATGTATTTTAAATATATATTTGTGGTATATATATTTATTTACTTATGCTTTCACACAGTCCACACCATACCATATTGGAAACAACGTTTTCCGTCAAATCACCAAAGTTAAGCAATATCGGATCCGGTCAGTACTTGGGAGGGTGACCACTTGGAAATAACTTGTGGTGTTCTAATGAAGACAAGTCGGTAAAACTCTACGCTGGGAAGCAGCTTTCAGTACTGTGACAAAGGTCATAGATAAGAAACATGGGTAGCATCTAACATTTTAATTTTATTTCAATTTAAAGCGTTATGTCCCCCTAAGGACACTTGCGCTGTCATACATGTATGCCTTTACATTTGTCTATACATATATATACAATAATTTTAGGCCGTGAATAGAATAGTCATATGATGTTAACAATGGGAAAGAGAGAGAGAAAATAACTGTGTACAAAAGAGTGTCTGGTAATATGTACAATAAGCATAATATAATCTAGTGTCAGTGGCATATGTTTAGATCACACCTACTCCCTTATCAGGAAAATAAATAATCTATTTCCAACAGCCATGACCCCGGATCGAATCCCACATTGGACACTTTTTTATTGTTTTTTTTTTTCTTTTTAATGTTCCAGCTGTCCCCGATTCTTGTAAAAGTCCAACCCCACCAGCGAGTACAAGTAACCAAACGGATCTATTACACATTTGTAAGTGCAAAAGTCGAACTGCGCTTTCTAGATGTGTAGACATGTGGTACACTTACCTTAAAAGCAATCATCCACTACCCACCATGGTTATCATGGCCTGTACCACGCAGGTAATATGAACAAAAATAAAAAGTACAATTATAGGAAGGCCAAGAACGAACTGGATTGATAACATCAAGAAAGCTCATAATTTTGACAAAACACAGAAGATATTTCCTTTGTTTTTCGTCTCCTCCCCAATTAGCGTTTGGATCCATTTGAAAAAGAAAACGTGACATTAATTCTCTCCGTATAAAAATTATTTAATAAAAACATTATCTTCGATTTAATCCAAGCCATGAAGATTTAAATCTCGGAACAACGAGGGAGGCCAAGAACATGGTAGTGCTTATCTCCTAGACCATGTCTAGAAGTCCACTCTTGTCTAAAATTTGTATTGAGGAGAGTAGAATTTATACAGGGTAATTGGGTGTTGTTGATGGGAACATCACACAAAGGTAGGACTTTGTCTGTTAACATTTATCTGGGCTTAGTAGGACAGAAGCCTTCATGTCTAGGGTACCAGGAGTACAAGACATACTGTCCTGGTCATCTCCCCGCGACTCTGAAGCAGTTAAAATGGCTTGGAGAGGGACATGGACGTACTCGATTGTGGCGTCAATAAAAGGACAAATCCAAGAATATAAAGACAACCGGAACAATCTCATTTAACAATAAAAATATTTTGTAAACTGTTCGAGATGAAGTACTAAGAGTTGATGACGATACCAACAATTAGGCAGGTAACGGGAGAAATCTTCACGTTAACATTCTCAAATATAAGCAGAAAACATCAGGATTTTCCCAGAGTCCAGGACTCGAGACACCTACTGCTGGAATACCCACTCTTCTTTATCGCTAGACAACAGACAGTAAATAGTGTTGAAAAAATAGTACAAATGTAATCTTGTACTGGGATAAGGTGCACATATTAAGAAAAAGGCATCTCCTTATCGTACAACTGAAAGTTGCTGATGGCTTGCGCCATCTATCGGAATAAATATCAACTATTCTCTTTGATTTTTAATTATTCCAGAATTGGCCAAATAGCCATTCTTGATTAATCAAAAAAAGCTAACCACGGACGCGTTTCGGGCTGTTGGCCTTCATCAGCGTGGTGCAAGTTGATGGGTATTTGGCCTATTCTGGAATAATTAAAAATTAACGAGAATAGTTGATATTTATTCCGATAGATGTCGCAAGCCATCAGCAACTTTCAGTTGCACGATAAGGAGATGCTCTTTTTCTTAAAATAATTGTAAATAATGTTGTAGATCTATATGATGTTTTGATACCAGAAAGAGAATTGTCACAGATTTAACTATTTATGTAAATATATTTATTATTATCTTTCTAACCTGAAAGGATCAGGTTCATAATTTATCTTAGTGTTTCTCTTTGAAAAAAATATTTTCTTGTATAATATGTTCATAATTGCTTCTGTTTACAAATGTAAATCGGCGCAATTATCTCTAGCCGGGATATCGCGTTTTGGGTGTTGAAAAAAAAAATTAAAGAGTCCGTTTTTTTCTCTATTTATTAATTTATTTTGTGTTTAAACCTATATATGTTATTGATTAAACACTTCTATAACTTTATATAAACGATAAAATAAAGTACACTCATGGACAAAACTTTAAAAAGTAGGGACTAGACAATTTTGTTCACACTTTGTTACATCATGTGTCTTCAAAATAAAGATCACTGGGTATCAAATAACTTTCATAGTTATTGTCAGAATCCCGATATAAATGCTGAAAGGTAAAACTTCCATAAGGTTTGTCCATGAGTGTATATACCATTGTCTTTAATAAAGGTCACTGTAATATATTTCAGAGTTATTGTCTCAATCCCGATATACATACTAAAAGGTACAACTTCCTTAAGGTTTGTCCATGAGTGTATACACCATTGTCTTTAATAAAGGTCACTGTAATATATTTCAGAGTTATTGTCTCAATCCCGATATACATACCAAAAGGTACAACTTCCTTAAGGTTTGTCCATGAGTGTATACACCATTGTATTTAATAAAGGTCACTTTAATATATTTCAGAGTTATTGTCTCAATCCCGATATACATACTAAAAGGTACAACTTCCTTAAGGTTTGTCCATGAGTGTATACACCATTGTATTTAATAAAGGTCACTGTAATATATTTCAGAGTTATTGTCTCAATCCCGATATACATGCTAAAAGGTACAACTTCCTTAAGGTTTGTCCATGAGTGTATACACCATTGTATTTAATAAAGGTCACTTTAATATATTTCAGAGTTATTGTCTCAATCCCGATATACATACTAAAAGGTAAAACTTCCTTAAGTTTTGTCAATGAGTGTATATACCATTGTCTTCAATAAAGGTCACTGAAATATCTTTCAGAGTTTTTGTCTAAATCCCGATATACATACTAAAAGGTAAAACTTCCTTAAGTTTTGTCCATGAGAGTGTATATACCATTGTCTTCAATAAAGGTCACTGTAATATCTTTCAGAGTTATTGTCTGAATCCCGATATACATGCTGAAAGGTACAACTTCCTTAAGTTTTGTCCATGAATGTATATACCATTGTCTTCAATAAAGATCACTGTTATATCTTTCATAATTATTGTCTGAATCCAGATATACATGCTGAAAGATAAAACTTCCTTAAGGTTTGTCCATGAATTTATATACCATTGTCTTTAATAAAGATCACTGTAATATCTTTCAGAGTTATTGTCTGAATCCAGATATACATGGTGAAAGGTACAACTTCCTTAAGTTTTGTCTATGAGTGTAGCTTCAATATCAATCTCTCTCTCTCTCTCTTTATAAAGATAAAAAGAAACTAACCCACGAAAGCCTAATGTGTTCATCTTAATATTAAAACAGAGAATTAATATTATGAATATTGTTGCACCAAGTTGCAGCTTTGCAGGGTCGTCGACCTTGGTTGCTTCCTTCTTGGTGTTATGCACGTTTCCCGAGCGGGTTTCTATACTCAAAGCAAATAAAGAAAAGTAAATAAAATAAATTACCTTTCAAAGTTATTGTGTTTATTTATTCGTTGTCTTCCTCGTAGGTCGTGATCCGCCGTCTTCCTCTCGGTCCTCTCTCGCTCCAATAACCAATAAAGCTATATGTACAATAACAATATTGCAAAAGGAATGAAACTATAAAAAGGAATGATGATAATCTAAATAATCTGTTTTAAATAAATATTAAATATCATAGAATATTTTGAATAAATGTAGGGCGTATTGATGCAACAATATAAAGACCTATTCACATATATAATCTGTTGGCTCAGCTTAAAACATATGGATTATTATGTTTAAAAAATAATCGTGTTAGATAAACTAACATATTTCTATTACAAAGAGATATATTTTTTCTTGAAGTTACGTTCCAGAAAAAGGCAATGGTAGCTTATGATTTCCTCAACTTACTATTTTTCTATTCTCAATTAAAGTTTTCTATCTGTTATCTGATGTCATCTTATTTTATGGTGGTTTTGGGAAAATCCTTGGTTTTTTTTTTATTAAATGGATAACCAAACGGTTATGGTAAAACAGTTATCCAATAGAAAGTCATTCTAAATGTACATGTGTAAACATAGGTATTAACGTATAATTTATTTACAATAAATGAAACTATGCAACACAAATAGCACTGGATATGTAAATAAGTTATACATTTACATAACAACCCTAAATATAATATTGTCCCAAAAGTACGTGTTTTACTTAAAACTTTGTTTTTCTTATTACTTGGCGAATAATATTATTACGGCGAATACATTATAATACATAATACAATTACAAAAACTGACAGCTTATCCAAATCATCACTGGTACAAACCATTGAAACAATTAGAAAACTTCAAAAACTCAATAGAAATCAACAAACAGCTTTAGCAAGACTAAGAAGTTGGCCATATAAAAACCTTAAAATTTCAAAATGGACAAAAAAATCTTCAATAACTGCTTGAAATGCAATAGTGAAGAAGCTTCTCTGAACATATCATGCTCAGAACTGACAATAGAGGACCCCAAGCCTATAACTACCATCGCAAAATTGGAGAGGAGTGGACTTCAGGAATTGATTTAACCATGGAGATAAGCACCACCACCACAAAGACATTATACATAACAGCGAATAATATTGGTATTTCAATTTTTTGTAAGTGTTTACGAACTTTTGGGACAACCTTGTACATACCTACATACCAAGATAGCGCTTTATTATCTTATTTTTGTATTTGATGTCCTCTGTGGAAAAGAGATATTAGAATTAGATATAAAATCAGACTTTTATTTATGAAGACGTTTCTAGGAAAAAAGTATCTTCTATACTATGCAACTTAATTACGAAATATGTATATAGGCAACACTATTCATATGCAACTCCAAACCCCATCATTAACTGTATTGGCTTATCCATTGATGAGCTCTACCCATCCCCAGCAGACACCATCAACAAGCTCTACAACCTTGATACTCTGATATGATTGAGTGGAGATAAGAAAGAAGAAGGGTATATTGGATGTCCTGTTTATTCTCCCGCTGATTGGTTCTCTATTGTCATATGACCTTAACGTCCAATGACCATACGAACCAATCATTGTTGATATCAGTAAGGTGAGTATGATTTCTTAGCTCAGTGGTCCCTCACATTGAAGTGTTAAATAAATGTCCGGGGGTTCGAATCTTGGAATTTAGTTTTTTTTTATTGTTGTGGTTGTACAAAAAATGTTTCATTTTTGGTAATTTGTACATTTAAAAATCGCCTAGAAGGCTTCGGTTATCAGCAAGGTTCATTTGAACAATCAAGAAATGCTTTTCCTATATATATGTTGTAATATATTCCAATATATACCTATGTTCTCATGTGTTGTATAGTTGTAGTGTAATTGTCAAGGTGACAGAAATAAAATTTCGAGTGAGTGACAGCCGGCGCCAGTAGAGGAAAAAGGTCCGAAAAACATGCCGGGTTCCCAGGTGTGCCCCCTTCTTACTCAAACAGATTAGTCCGCTTTGAGACACGAGGATTGACAGACTCCTCTACAGATCTGCCCCGGTGTCAGCTTCATTTACTCTATCGCCATCTCTGTGGTGACATCCAACATGCCTCGTCCTTTTGTGTAATCCCAATTCAACGCCTGAAACCACTCTAAACATTGAGGCCACCACGACTGCAAACAACATGCTACACTACATTCATACAACAGGATAACAACAAACTACATTACTACATATATATATACTATTTTATAATTCTATATCAGTACATTCTCTTCTCATTTTTGAAGCATATCACGAACGTGAAAATTGCACTGGGATCAGGTTAAAAAATTAAGAAAAAGGCATATCCTGATCTTACAACTGACCCTTCTTGTTTTTTCAGGAAGTCTCAAAGACCAGCTAATTTGCTCGTTGGGTACAGCCTGCCCCATGCTGACGATGGTTAACAGACTGAAACGCATACGTGGTTGGCTTTTCTTGATATATCAAGAAATGGTATTTGACTTATATTCTGGAAAAAAAAAATAAAAATCGATGATTAGTTTATATTTATTCCTATAGATGGCGCAAACCATCATTAATATTCAGTTGCATGATTAGGTGATGATTTTTAAAAAATTATTCCTTTTGTTGAATAGCACAGTACTGGCCGGTTGAAGGTGACGTAGAAACCGGCCTGACTGGCAGAAAGTGGCTGATAAGATAAGTGTAGGTTCTTGATGACGAGGCAGAAACTATCGTCTGCTTACTTCTTATCTACATATTTGAGTAGTATTATGCAAATAATCATTTATGCAAAGTGTCATATGCGTTATCTCAATTCCTTCCTATACTTTGTTGTATTTTGTTTTTATCTTCCTTTTTTCAAATCTTTAATTTCACACAATCTTCCTTGATTCAAGCGTTAAATATACAGTTAAAGAGTACGAGGTACAGTTCATAATACACTCATGAAAAACACTTAAGGTGGAAAGTTTTTGATGTCACCGGTCGTCTATTTTTATTTTTATTTCATTTTTATTTTTTGAAGGAGACAGAGGCAGTTTTATTCGCACTTGGTTATCTCGTGTGTCTTTAATAAAAGTCACTGTAATATCTTACAGAGTTATTGTCTGAATCCCGATATACATGCTAAAAAGTACAACTTCCTTAAGTCTTGTCCATGAGTGTATATATATATTTCTATGAATGATTGAATTCCTTTGCCAATAGATATCTACAAAATGCATAGATGACAACATACAATAATACATATATAAAGGGCAAATATTGAAATTCAATTATAACACACACTATCCAAACATCAAACTAGTAAAACATCTTAAATATTTTTAAGAGTTCAAGAATAACTTTATAGAATACACCAATACCTCGCTTTGCGTCGTTTCGTTTTGTGTTTTTTTCGAAGTTGCGTCGCTGCTCAATTTTTACTGATTTTCACTGTGCGTCGTTAGATTTTCGAAGTTGCGTTGTTTTGGATTCGAGTCTTTAATTTTTTTCCCTAAAATATGGCAACACCTTTGTTTTTGATTGCGCCTTCACATATTTTCACTTTGCGTCGTGTTTTTTTGGAACGTAACCCCGACGCAAAGCGAGGTATGGGTGTATATGTTTATTTTTGTGATAACATCCTCTCAAAAGGACAACAAAATTAATCTGAGTTACATAGTGGATGTTGGAAATCGAATTAATATTTACATATTTACATAATTGCATATATTTCTTTTCTGTATCAATTCCTTCACAGTTTGCAAACACGTGAGTCTTCGGGATGATGGGAATCTAAGTGTTTATGCAGAATATATATGATTGAATCCAAATGATGTGTATTGTTCTGACGACGTGACTAAAACTGTCCACCACCTGTGGATCGGGGGGACGAATGACAATTGACAATTAAAAATAGTTTATTGACATCTAGTCAACAGTCAAAGAGAGAGAGTTTACAGAGTTTAAAATAGTAGAGAAAAATATATATACCAGACGAGGCCTTCTCTGAAGGGACATCTGACAATTTTGACAATTAAAAATAATTTATTGTCTTCTAGACAATGTTACATAGATTCAATCAAAGAGAGAGAGTGAAATATATTACATATAGGAAGAAGAAAATATATACATATATAATACAAAAATAATTTACAAGATGATGATGGGGGATGAAGGAAACCACGGCGCTGGAGGGTCCTGGACCAGGCGATGAGTGGGTCCTCAACTGCTTCTCCGAGCCCAACCTGGACAAAGTGGTGATATATTCGCAACTTTGTCGACGCCAGGATGGAACGTCCAAAGGGACGTCTGGATCCTATCAGGAACCGAGAGCGGTCCTAAGTTTGGATAGGCCCTTGACACTTCTGGGATCCATGCCTCCAACATGCTTGTTGACAGTGTTGAGGAATTTAGCGAGAAGAGTCCTGTGTTCAGGCGAGAGTGTCTCGAGGATATAATTCCTCTTATCGCTGTATAGAATCGCGTCCGGGGGAGGGACGGATGGACCAATCAGGTAAGAAGAAGCCCAGCTGAGGGCCAGGAGTGAAGTCATTCTCCCTGTTGTTGACTGTGACTGTTGCTCCCTGTATGTTACTTGTTCTCCATAATACACGAAGGTAAATAAAGAGAAGTCGAACAGAGATTCTTACCGATCCCTCGTGTTTATTTGGCCATCCTTGATATATCCAGACATCCAAATTGGGGTTTCAAATATCGGATTTGTAGAGTAGTTGAAAGCAAGGAATTTATAGCGTTTATCTGCGATCAATTTTTCTAATTCAGATTTCTGGATTTAATTCCCTCATGTTGTAAATAATAAAAGATATTCATAAATATCTTAAGAAATCAAACAATGCGGAAAATCAAGATACATGTGATATACACATGGTTTAGAAGAGCGACCAGTAAATATCCTCTTAACCTAACTAGACAAACCAACCTTAATTTATTGATATCTAGGAAGAAAGAGACGAACTAAAAAAGGAAACCCGTTGCACAAGTATTTCTGTCCGTTACAAAGAACTACATATTCATCTATAATAGACGTCAAAACTAGACGCCATCTATTGACCGTCGCCGCAAACTAACGGCCTCGGGTCGGTGACAAAGCCACAACACCAACTTTGGCAAACTGAGAAGCGTCTACCTAGAGATAATGGTTTCGGGCTAATGGCCCTCGTCAGTCTAGGTCGGACTTTATTCCATGAGATCCACACAGGATCTAATGGAATCCTAACAATCTTCCAAGGAGATGTTTAGTTGGCAAAGTGGCCTGGCCAAGTTCACCCTAGACTGACGAGGGCCATTAGCCCGAAACCATGGTCTATAGGTGGACGCTTCTCAGTTTGCCAAAGCTGGTGTTGTGGCTTTGTCACCGACCTGAGGTCACTATTTTGCGGCGACGGTCAATAGATGGCGTCAAGTTTTGACGGGAGAGGAGTCCTTTATCTTTATAGATGAATATCTTCCCGGAAAATTTCCAAAATATTCATGTCATTGTATGTACCGGAAATGTGGGCTTAAATTACTATGAAATTAGAAATCGAAATTAGAACACAGCGAGTTGGTGAAAGTCTCAGGTCCGAAAACGTGCGAAGACGGTAGTCCAGAACGACAACGGGCGTTGTTGCTCACGGGTGACGACAGGAAAACCCCGACGATCAAAAACGATCAACTCCATCATCCAGGTAGAGGATAGATCAGACATGCTGAGTTGAGACATGTAGCTCCCTCTTCTGGCTGGTACAGATCGCTCTAGAACCTCAGTAAGCAGCAGCAGCAATCTCGTAGCCAGGATCGCTCCAGACATTCGGTGAACATCCACAGCTGAGATTTCCACCACATTTTCCAGCCATTTCGTTAATGATAAAGTGATTCAGACTGGGATCAGCGATGTTGATATAAGATTCTCCACAGCTCTCCGTGCGGCAAGGGAAGAACAGACAGCAGAGGTAATATGGTGGAAGCAGCTTCAGACAAGATTGTCCACGGTATTTAGCGAACACAATTCCACAGCAAAGAATCCCCCAAGTTACCATTGTTGATCACTTGTCTTTCTAACTGGTTCAACAATCCACGGTACTAGAGTATCGTGTGATTTTTCAGGTAGAAGGGCTTTCCTGCCCAAAAAAGGTTCAGATATCCATTAATTTAAAAAGAAATTCATTCCTGGATGCTTGATGTTTTCGCCCTAATATTGATACTGGGAATTATTTTATTGGATAATTTGACATACCACACACACACGCACACACACAAAAGCCTTTATTAAGACACACTGGTCTTATAGAGGATTCTCCCCGAGATTACAAGAAAGATAGGCCTGTGAAAGTGAGGAATATACAGAAGAAGAAAAAGAAAGATTATGTAAGTATGATATATACATACACATACCTACAATACAAGATAACAACAAAAGCCCTCATTAAGACCCAAAGTCTTACAAAAGACTCGACTGCAGGATCCAAGAAGCAAAGTAAGAAAGAGATAAAGAAGAGAACAAAAAATATATGTCATAATTTGTATATAATTGTATGCACCCCCGACCCACTATGCATGTACAATGTATGATTTTCAAAGATTTAATAAAGAATAAGGTAACTGGAGGAAAGAAAGTAGCAACAAGACATAGGAAGTAGGCTTAAAGCGGGCACAGTTATTAATAACTTGTACAGTCAATACTTCCTGACAAGGCCGGACGTATCTGGTGACCGCAGAAGTTATAAAGTTGAGAGACGCCCAATATTTCCGGACCAGGACCGGACGTATCTGATAACCGCGGAAGTTATAAGAGTCGAGCTAACACCCAATACTTCCTGACCAGGCCGGATATCTTCCGACAAAAGCAGCACCAAAGAAAGCCGCAGGACCAATTAGAAAGTATCCACTAAGTAGGTCAACCAATAGGAAAACGGGCACGTTCCATCCCTCGACCAATGGGAAAGAAGCTAAGTCTTGGTGTTAAATCGAGAAGCAAGATTTGTCAGTAGTGATTTCGCTCTCATCGGAACAACACCTAGAGTTGCTCCTTCGCTCCCAACAAGGTAACATCTGCTCTAGACCTCTCTCCCGCTCATCCCATAGCTAAGTCCAATCACCACCATGTGATCAGATAATTAACAATCAAAACCCGCTCCGCCTTCTCAAGTCTTTCTTTCCTCCAAACCAGTTGCCTTTTTATTCCAACCCATGAAGTGTTCTGGCTTATTTCCCTTGTGTGTAATCCTTGCTTACTCAGCTACCACGACTGCGTCACCACTTCAACAATCTTCAACTCAAGAGTAAGGTTTTCCAACATAGCATATTACAACAGCTATATTGAAAGTCGACATAGCATAATATTACCACATATAAATTGAAGAGTCGACAGGATAAAGATATTATGGAGCTTAATCAGGATCAAGATGGAAATTAGCCCAGACGCCAGCAAATCAAACGGCAATGACAAACCCAGAGGAAAGAAGCGGGCAAGAAGAGAGGCGACCAGGCGCCTTCTAGCGGCCATCATATGGCAGATGACAGTGGCCCTCCGACGAGTCAACGCCCCGCAAGGTGAGACGGAGTTCCGGAGCGCCATTCCCCGGGGAGGACGACGGACACAACCCCCGCCAACCCCAGGCGAGTGTCACCGAGGCCGGACACCGACCACCGAGGAGTCATCCACCACCATGCCGTACACCGCCCCCGAAACCAATCCGCGCGACCCGGGACAGTACAAACGGTCCCAAAACGATATTCCAGTACCGGACTTCACTTCCATTTCGCGGACGGTGCGAGCAGTCCCGAGCCCCAAGCCACCAACCATCCCAAACCAAGACGTCCCAGAGGAGACCTGTTGAACTGAGGTAGGCACCCTATGGCGTCAAGAAATTGACTTTGGACTTCTATCTAACCTACATACCCCTTTAATCATGTATCTAACCTTGTACTCAATGAATGCACGCACGGACTAGGCCAAACCTGTCCGAAAGGACTTGCACTGCAACCAAATTTGTCACACAGGACAACCCTTGCCTGCATTCATTGACCCCACCACCATGTTTATCACTCAACCCAATTACCAGTACTATATGCCCTCAAATACAAGCCACAACGGCTTCAACCATCACCATGCCCAAAAAAACGTGTCAGTACAGCTCACACTTACCACAAAGTTCATGTAACCATACGTCATCACGCAACAAACACGCACAACCCGCACAACGAACGCAACACGCGCGCCAAAAGACGACAACAACCAACAAACGCATGCACAGTCGTTAGTAACAATCATCTCGTCTACCCAAAACACTAAAAAAATGTTCACATTAAAAGGTGCCATATACACTAACAATAGAAATTTCGATATATGTTCGCACAACCAGCATCCATGACTTTAATAAATTTGTTGTTCATAGTGAGAACAGGTTAGATTTTGTACAAACAAGGACTTCACGTGACACCTTTTCATTCACAATTTTTTTTTTTGACTCGTGTCACAGGTCACCCCACAAAACTTTTCATTTCAGGCCACAGACGCCTTTCACCACACCTGTGACACTTCTCCACTCAAAACGTGTTCACGTCGTAAGCCTCATTTTCACTCAATTCCACTCTAATATCACTGAATAGCATTTTTTACTAAAGTCACAACGACCATTCGATTTAAAATGGATACGACGTCCGGATTTTCAAAATACAAATAATGCCGAAATTACACCCACTCATCTTTTCACAATGTTATGAGCAGAACATAACACACGACAATACAAAAACAGGTAAAAACCTGTCCCACCTGCCGATTATCTACAAATATCTATGAATCCAACACCAATAAAAAAAGTAGAGAGACAATAAAAGATGCAAGTCGCACTCAAAATAAATTAGACGGCAGGAAGTGAGAATTTTGAGACGTAGCGACAAAAACGAAACGCCCTTACTTCAATTACGTGCAAATAGAGAGGAAGTCTTGTTTCCCCCACGTCCCATGCCCGGTTTCTAATTACCATCTCCCTCGACCAGCAGCTAAATCGAGGTCAAGCTGAGAACTTCTACATGTCATCCAATTTCATTCCCTCTCTTTTGGCCGACACATAAAAATAGGTCACCGCTTTTCCCATCCACAGATTCCTCATGCCACCGATTTTGGATTCCAGTTCGAGTCTGCGTATCGATTTTTACCATCCAATTCCGCACGCACAAGACGTCACACACATTTAAATGAGTTCATATTCCTATTATAACTAATCATAATTACTTTACAGACTTCTAACATTTTTCACAACACACACAAAGACAAAAAATTTATAGGGCATAATTGAGCAATTAAAAAATTTATAGGGCATGTAGATACAAAAGGGTTCAAACCAATACACCTTATTGTTCATATTAATCATTTTCATTATTTTCTCTCAATTAAATTTTAAATATTTAATCAATTTAGCAATTTATTCAACTTATTATCACTTTTAATCATTAATTATCATTTTATTTACCAATTAGTTTATATTATCATAGTTTCAAATCAACGAAAACTCACTGGTTCTCTTTTAAAATTGGATATTATATTTTATTTTGATTTACAAAAACATTCTTTTTTTTCTATTTTTTTTTTCACCATGCAACCAAGCATTCACTTTGATTTCTTCCAACTTTATATTATTTTGATTTCTCAAAAGCCCTAATAAAATTCCTTCGATTTCCATTCCCAATTTCGAGCAAAAATATGGTTAGGCATTTTTCCTTTTTTTTTCACCATGCATCAAACATTCACTTTGATTTCTTCCAACTTTTTATTTTTATTTTTATTTTTGATTTCTCAAGAGACCTAATAAAAATCCCTCGATTTCCATTTCCAATTTCGAGTAGAAATTAGTTAGGCGCATTTTCTTTTTTTTTAAATCCACTATGTACCATAGCATTCATTTTGATTTCTTACAATTAAAAAATTTTTTGATTTCTATTAATTATACTCAACCTATATCATCAACACCATTCTATTTTACTTCTTATATCGCCACCAATGCTTGTATATAGACTCTCAATACCTACAACTAATTTTCCCACAAAATTATTTTTTACTTTACAGAATTCTCTCAGGCTAACCCCTTCTTGAATTCTTCACATGTAGGGGGCGCATCTGTCATAATTTGTATATAATTGTATGCACCCCCGACCCACTATGCATGTACAATGTATGATTTTCAAAGATTTAATAAAGAATAAGGTAACTGGAGGAAAGAAAGTAGCAACAAGACATAGGAAGTAGGCTTAAAGCGGGCACAGTTATTAATAACTTGTACAGTCAATACTTCCTGACAAGGCCGGACGTATCTGGTGACCGCAGAAGTTATAAAGTTGAGAGACGCCCAATATTTCCGGACCAGGACCGGACGTATCTGATAACCGCGGAAGTTATAAGAGTCGAGCTAACACCCAATACTTCCTGACCAGGCCGGATATCTTCCGACAAAAGCAGCACCAAAGAAAGCCGCAGGACCAATTAGAAAGTATCCACTAAGTAGGTCAACCAATAGGAAAACGGGCACGTTCCATCCCTCGACCAATGGGAAAGAAGCTAAGTCTTGGTGTTAAATCGAGAAGCAAGATTTGTCAGTAGTGATTTCGCTCTCATCGGAACAACACCTAGAGTTGCTCCTTCGCTCCCAACAAGGTAACATCTGCTCTAGACCTCTCTCCCGCTCATCCCATAGCTAAGTCCAATCACCACCATGTGATCAGATAATTAACAATCAAAACCCGCTCCGCCTTCTCAAGTCTTTCTTTCCTCCAAACCAGTTGCCTTTTTATTCCAACCCATCAAGTGTTCTGGCTTATTTCCCTTGTGTGTAATCCTTGCTTACTCAGCCACCACGACTGCGTCACCACTTCAACAATCTTCAACTCAAGAGTAAGGTTTTCCAAGCATAGCATATTACCACAGCTATATTGAAAGTCGACATAGCATAATATTACCACATATATATATACACATATATACATATTCACTCAATTCAAAGTAACAGTAACGATGCCTTTTTATTCACTGCCGTGTAAAACCCACATAGATCCAGTGAAAACTTTCTATCTGTTATGTAGTTTGTTAATAATTGGACATACCATCACAATTCAAACATCTTCATCGTTACAATCAATAACAGAATTTATTATACTTACAGTATTCTCCTCAAATAATATTTGTTCTGATAATTCCATTGTTCATTCTGCAATATTTAGGTACTTGATGGATATTGCCACGTGGAAAATTATGGAAGACCAACTTCAGGACGAGACAACAATTTTATTTCAGGCAAGAACAAACTATGAATGGTAAACAAAAGTGATATAGGCTTAGCAAAAATACGATGTTTCTTTCTAAGGATTTCAAGTTGTTTTGTACTCACGTAATTTGTAGTTACGAGGACATCCCTTTAGATATAAACAAGTATATATTTACTTAAGGAACGACTTGTTCCAATACAATTGTTGTAAACAAGCGAGCAAAGAATCAAACAGAAAAGTCATGAAGCGTAGAAGTATGACGTAATAGTAGTGACGTCAGCATCGATGATGATTAAAGTCAAAGTTTGCGTAACAAAAAGACAAATGGGAATTTACAGAGTAGCAACAATATAAACATAAAAATGACCACTCTGTTAATAAAATGAATAAATACTTTGTTACAATATAATTAACATGTTGTCTCAGCGCGCCATCTGTAGTAAGAAACTTAAACTAATTTTGAGACGCGTATGTTTCTTTTTAAAAAATAAACCAATTTATACTGCCCTTACTTGTAATGATAAATTAATGGGATGGTTTATCACTGATGAGCCAGGCCCTCCCATTAATTTATCATTGGAGTAAGAGAGCAGTAGAAATTGTTTTATTTTTAAAAGAATCATACGCTTCAAAAATAATTTAAATTAATATATTATCAGGTCAATATATTTTTCATCACAGTAAGGACAGTAGAAGTTTGATTGGTGTTTGAAGAAAACATTCGTTTCTTAATGTTTTCATTCTATATACAGTTACGAGCGTCATTCTTCATCTCCTAATCATCTCTGTCACGGTTTGCTTTTTTTTTGGAATGGCGCCCCCCTATTGGTTGGCTACGATCACGCCACCTTTGCCCCCCGGGTCATTCGGCTAGTTTACTTATATAGATGGCGTGTTATTGCCCTATAATTAATTTATGCCTAACTCTCCTTGTACTTATTGTTTGCGGAAGAACATTGCTGGATGCAAATATTTATAGGTATTTCTACTGTCCTAAAAGCTTATGTCCATTATGGGGCTCAAAATAATCTATTTTGATTAGCAGCCTCGTAAATAAATATATTTCCAAGCTTATGTTCATCGTTTGCTTGAATACCATCTCTAAGATTCCACCCTTCAGTATAGCATATAAAAGCAGAATGATCCAATATAGTATTAGATCTCTAAAGAAGCGGTTTGTTAGATTAAAAATTGGCGAAACTACTGGGATGGTTCACCATTGATGAGCAAAAATCCTCCCAATATATTTTTTTCATCGCAGTAAAAACAGTAGAAGTTTGTTTGATGCGTGAAGGAAACATTCGTGTCTTAATGTCTTCATGAGTTATATATAGATGGCGCGTTATTTCTTTGTATTATATTATCAGATATAAATTTATTGATATTGAAGTTTATGAAAATTTGAAACTATTATAGACACGTATGATTCTTTTTAAAAATTAAACAATTTCTACTGTCTTTACTGCAATTAAAAATTAATGGGAGGGCCTGGCTCATCAGTAGTGAACCCTACCAGCGGTTTCGCTAGTTTAATCTGTCATACCGCTGTTATATTGCAGTTTTCTGTTTTCATTTTATAGTGTATGGTAGATTAAACTGGCTAAACCGCTGGGAGGGTTTACCACTGATAAGCCAGGACCTCCCATTAATTTTTCAATGCATTAAAGGCAGTATAAATTGTTTAATTTTTAAAAAGAATCATACGCGTCTATTATAGTTTCGAATTTTCATAACAGATGGCGCGCTAATGCATCATAATATAATTATATTGAAGTTTGTTTTAGAGTTGTGGAGTGATAGGTGGCGCTGCTATCTGGTTTATCTCGGCAGACGATACCGCGAGCTGCTATTTAAACCGTCTGCTGCCCAAGTTTAGATGACAACATGATTCCGTACATCACAGCAGCTCTTCTTGTCCTGTGTTTTACTCTGTGGGTGAGGTAAGTGTCAACACCTTATCTTATTGTGACACTTTGTTTGATTAGTTACCTACCTATATCCATTCATGGACAAAACTTAAAGAAGTTTTACCTTTTAGCATGTATATCTGGATACAGACAATAACTCTGAAAGATATTATAGTGACCTTTATTGAAGACAATAATATATACACTCATGGACAAAACTTAAGCAAGTTGTACCTTTTAGCATGTATATTCGGATTCAGACAATAACTCTGAAAGATATTACAGTGATCTTTATTGAAGACCCACGAGATAACCAAGTGTGAAAAGAATTCCCTCTGTCTACCTCAATAAAATAGACGACTGGTGATATCAAAGACTTTCCACTTCCTTAAGTTTTGCCATGAGTGTATTTACATCGAGAAAAGGAGGCTGTATTCACAATAGAAAAAAATAACAAAATATTAATTCATAGCTAATGTTCTTGTTCCATGCTGTTTCTATTTGTGTATAATCATTTTTTAAAATTATCCCTAGTACACGTGGTACAGGCCATGATAATCATGGTGGGTAGAAGTGGCGACTGCTTTTACTGTAAGTACATCACATGTCTACACATATGAAAAACAGTTCAACTTTGTACTTACAAATGTACCAGAGTCCCGTTTGGGTTACTTGCATTCGCTGGTGGGGTTGGTCTTTTGTAAGAATCGGGAGGCATTGTAGCATTTTTTAAATTAGGATAAAAGTGTCCAATGCGGGATTGAATTCCGGTTCGTAGCGGTAAAAAAAACATTGGTTTAGACCATCCTTCTACCGATCCCTTTGTATATAATCCTATTGAAGGCCAATAAATAGATAAATCCATATATGACATCCAGTGTTATTTTCCATAGGTTGTTTTTTCACGGATACCAATAGCAAACACAGTAGTCCACGCAACTATGACAATTCATCAGTTCATCATGTCAGGCCTGCGGTTCCGTGGATCGCTCCCTTGATCATCGCTACTGGAACTGCAGGCGTATCAGGCCCCTCATCATCGAAGCCTTCAGTGTCTTCGGGCGACCCCCTGACTTTCAGGCCTGGATTTTCGGGTCTGGCCTCGAAGATGACGACCTGACCATCCTGGCGTCGGCCAAATCCATCATCTACCGGTATTTCGTACAGGTTGGGCTGACCGGAGGACCCGCTCATCGCCTGGGAAAGAAGGCTCACTCGCCGGGGCACATTCCCCTCATGATCATATATATTTTAGTTTTATTCCCATTTTTAATGTAAATTATTGACAAGAAGTCAATAAAATTTGTTTCAATTGTCCACGCAACTATGTTAAGTTATTAGTTTATCTTTTCTCTTTTATTCTAGGGGTCAGTGGACGAGTGATCTAAGCCATCGATTTCCGACAGTCAGGACCTGGGATCGAATCCCGCTTTGAACACTTTTTTTATTTAAAAAAAAATGCTTCAATGGCCCCCGAATCTTGTAAAAGTCCAATCCCACCAGTATATGCAAGTAATCTAACGGGGCTCTGATACACTTGTAAGTGCAAAATTCGAACTGATTTTCACATATGTAGATATGCTGTGCACGTACAGTAAAATCTGTCGTTAACTACTATCCACCATGATTATCATGATATGTACCATTTGTTTTTACTTTAAAAAATCTCAATAATTTGTTCTCCAAATGTTATTCTGACATTGAAAACCAACATAGAAACACACCATTGTACGATAACTTGTGTTCTTTTTCAAAAGATTTTGAAACAAATTAAAACACAGTACTGTGGAGTTGCTCCAATGACCCTCGAATCTTGTAAAAGTCCAATCCCACCAGTATATGTAAATAATCTAATGGAGCTCTGATACACTTGTAAGTGCAAAATTCGAACTGCTTTTCACATGTGTAGACATTTTGTGCATTTACAGTAAAATCTGTCGTTAACTACTATCCACCATGATTATCATGATATGTAACATGTGTTTTTACTTTAAAATATCTCAATAATTTGTTCTCCAAATGTTATTCTGACATTGAAAACCAACATAAAAACACACTATTGTACAATAACTAGTGTTCTTTTTCAAAAGATTTTGAAACAAATTAAAACAAAATACTGTGGAGTTTTGCTTTTAAATGTAGTTTTCGAAAATTAAAAGCCAATATCTATAAAAAATATATATTGTATGAAAAATCGTGTTTTTTATTTTTTTTTCAGACGAGAGTTCTCGCATATTAAAGACCAATATATATATATAAATATATATATATAGTGACAAAACTATATTTAAAACTTGAAATAATAGTATTATTTTAGATAAACGGGGAAAATAACATCAATATAAACCTGATTCTAACCAATATAATTATTTTTATTACCTTCTTCTCTCCTTAATAAGAATTAAATATAATACATATAAACAACTGTTTAATTATTTACCTTAAACACAAAAATATATATATCGTAATATGCTATGCTGGGAAACCTTACTCTTGGGTTTGAAGATTGTTGAGGTGGTGGCGCAGTCGTGATGGCTGAGTGAGAAAGGTTTACACACAAGGGAAATAAGCCAGGACACTTGATGGGTTGAAAATAAAAGGCAACTGGTTGGAGGAAAGAAAGGCTTGAGAAGGCGGAGCGGTTTTTGACTATTGGCCTATCGATTCACATGGCGGTGATTGGACTTAGCTATGGGATGAACGGGGGAGGTCTCGAGAGCAGATGTTACCTCGGTGGGAGCGAGTCAACTATTGACAATCCTTGCTTCTCGATTTAACACGAAGACCTATCTCCTTTCCCATTGGTGGAAAGCTGGGACGTGGCCTTTTTCTATTGGTTGACCTTTGGGAAGGTGCTCCCTCATTGGTCCTTGCTAATTTCTTTGTCTTTGGGACTTGTCCTGACACGACCAGGAAATACTGTGTCGTTGAACTCAACTTTTATTATTTCCGCGATCATAAATTCGGCTGTAATTTTGCTAATGGTTGTGCTGACTCTTAAGCCTTCTTTCTAGGCCTTGTTTCTCTAAGTCGTTCTATCCTCCAGTTACCTTATTCTTTATTAAGTCTTTGAAACATACATTGCATACATATTGGGTCGGGGTTGCATACAGCTATTTACAAATTATGATATATATTAACTTTTATCTCCTATTTATATATATAGGAACAATATTGAATGACAAGTGGTTATCTTGTTCCAGATGGCGTCAGAGAAGATTCATGTTTTGGAAGAAATTTGGAATTCCAGGTCCAACACCAAGCTTCTGGTTTGGCAACGCTCATCAGTTCTATAGAAAGGTCAGCTTTCAACCTTAACATTTCTTCAACATGAACAAACACCTGGAACTGTTAATTCGCTATTGCTCAAAAATCCAACTTATATATAGTTAATCTACAGAATAGTTACAACCATTTCTTCTTTAAAGCTGAAAGTTTATATGAAATCTAAATGAATTGAATTATAGTGAGATGCATTAGTTACCAGAATCATACAACTTTATATAGAACGAGTATTTTCAATTGGAATATAGGATATGAAGCGGGTGAAAATGTCTTACTTAGGCCTTTGTTTCAATCATGGAGAAAGAGTTATATCTTATTAAATTCAACAAAATATTATTAATCAGAATTTTATAGTAGCATTTATGTTTTTCTCATATAAACTATTGTTCTCATTTACTTCTTTTTTCCCCCAATTATTCTGATTACCTTTTGAATTACCTTAGCCCATATTTTTTACTTCTTTAGCTCAGAAATGATGGCTTTGTATAGAAGTGACCACATTTCAACTGTCATAACCCAGGATCGAATCCTGCACACATGTTGGACCTTTTTTCTAATGAAAAAAAAAATGCTTGAATTCCTCCCGATTCTTGCAAAAGTTCAACACTACTTGTAATCTACTTATATATTTGCCTTATTCTGTCTGTTTGTTTGTCTGTTTGTCTGAAGCTCACGGATAGAATGCGCGCTCATTGGCTGCAAGGGATCACGTGTCCTCCCTGCCCCCCTCTAGACAACCCTGTTATTCAAAAACCATACATCCAATCGCCATGAAATTCTGGGATATTATTAGGTATATCCCCGGAAAGGTTTTCGAAAAATAATTTCTTGAATATCTTGAATATCCTTAGAGTTATTTGCAGAATTGTAGATATAACTCGCAAGCAGCGCCGCCAGACGGTGATAGGCTTAACTTGCTGCTCCACCCCTGTTGACCTTGGGTCGTCGTGTGAGTCACAGCATGATGCAACAAAAAACACTCTCTCTGGGGATTGCCTCTGTAAGTTTGCCTCTCTAGACAACCCTGTTATCAGCTGTGTGATACATCCACCTGTCTATACAGACCACCCTGTTAATAGCGACCACCCAAGTCAACTTTTTTAAAGTATATATTCGCACTCGGGTAAACCCCGGGCGTTGCCCGGGCCATTCGTCTAGTGGCAAATAACCAAACAGGGAATCTGTTCTACTTTTAAGTACAAAAGAGTCGAACTGATTTCTACATGTGGAGACATGTCGTACAGTTAGAATAAAAGTAGTCGTTAACTATATACCTTGGTTATCATGGCCTGTATCACATATACTTAGGAAAATTTTGAATACTTTTGATTGGGGATGGTCGGTAGTGTTTATAATTGTGTCTACACCGCTGTCACAGAGAATGTCTGGGTTGTAATAGGAGCTAAGCCTAGAAACAGCCAAGAGATCTCGGCTGACCTCCCAAATGTAGATACCACAACCATATCAGATTTAAAAAAACGTTCAATTGGGCAATCAAACCATGATAACTCTTCAAAATAACTTATATCTAACAAATTTTGCTTAATTTTTCCTCGTTTACCAAGTTTATCCTATCATAAAAAAATTGCAGGAATACTTCAAAAGTATAATTTAAGATAATATCCGTGTTGGCACAGTGCAAGTTCAACAATGTGCTAACATATTGCTACATCTTGTTTGACAATTTTTGTTTTGACAATTAAAATAATTTTATAGACATTTTGTCAATACATGCAAAGTGCACAGTTTGCACTATTTAAAAAAAGATAATATGGATTATATATTCATCTTGTTTAATGCGCTCTTCATATATTCAAAATAATCTCTTATATTGTAAATTTATTTTAAATTAATATATTAACAGATTATGTGCTATAGTATCATTTCTTTTGATAGTACCATTCATTTTGTAACATTGTTATTGTTTATATCTTGATTATTGCTCCAGTTGCCCAGTATTACAACTACAGCGATTTCAGACGGCTACATTTCTTGGACTGCCCTCATTCAATGACACTGCTTTGTTGAATCTATCAAGAAACAAACCGGCCTGGAAACACTTGGTGAACTGGTTCACTAAATATATATTAGTAAATTAAATTTAATTGCCATCTATCGTTAAATTTTACACGAATAAATTTACTGACAATGCATTTCTTTTAAATATCATCAAATATTATCTCTACAGACCTTACTGCAATGATATGAGTAATTGAATGAGAGGGCTTGACTCATCAGTAGTGAACCCTCTCAGCGGTTTCGCCAAATTAATCTCTAAATCACTAAAGCTACCAAGATAGACTCAACAGGACAGCCAGAGTAGTTGGAGATCTATGGATACGCTCCAGGAGCCTGGGTTACCTAGTTATGTTACCTACTGCAACTCTTGATTATTCATTTTGGAGAGAGGACGGACGTGAAGACTGGAGATTACCAACGACACGTGTGAGAGACAATAAGTAAACATAATAAACTTATAAGTGTATAACGAATCAAAAGTTTTGACGAAGGAGTATCTTTTATTATATTTGTGCAAGCTTTCGAACTTTGCAGTTCTTCCACAGGCATGGATAGTACAAAAATACTGCCAAATTTTCAAAATATTTTGAGCCATTATATATAATTTATGTAAATATTCTTGTATATATAATGGCTCAAAATATTTTGAAAATTTGGTAGTATTTTTGTACTATCCATGCCTGTGGAAGAACTGCAAAGTTCGAAAGCTTGCACAAATATAATAAAAGATACTCCTTCGTCAAAACTTTTGATTCGTTATACACTTATACCAATTGTACGGAGTTTACCTGTAGAAAATAATAAACTTAGAAGATAATTTATTCTTTATTTACACTTTTTATTTTCTTTAATCATAGAAACCCGCTCGGGAAACATGCTTGACACCAAGAAGGAAGAAACCAAGGTTGATGACCTTGTAGACCTGGTGTAACAATATGGTGCACTTACAGTATAAGCAATCACAACTCCCTATACCCACCTTTATTATGATGATAACCACCATGATAATCATCATGATGTACTTGGAATAAGTCGGCCAACCAAGTGACAACTTGTGCATTCCAGAATCCTGCCAATGTACAGATGGAATGGGTGAAGAAATATGGAAAAGTTTTAGGGTAAGTATGCATGCAAACAGTGATCTTTATTGAAGACACACGAGATAACCAAGTGTGAACAAAATTACCTCTGTCTATTCAAAAAATAAGATGACCAGCAACATTAAAGACTTTCCACTTACTCAATTTTTTCTATGAATGTAAATTAAAACGCAATTGCGTTGTGGGCACAATATTTATAAGATCTATCTTGTAAAAATTGCATATTTTGTAATATGATAAAATAATTTATCATAATTTATAAATAGGTTTTTTACTACTTTATTCATTATAAATTAACCATTATTTGGTCGTTAAGTGTTATCTAGCTGTAAATAACTAATTAATATTTGTGAAAAAATAGTACAAATGTGATATTGTACTGGGATAAGGTGCATAATTATGAAAAAAGGCATCTCCTTATTGTGCAACTGCGGTCTCACGCAATTCTGGCCTTAACTACCCGTCTCATGATTTTTCAGGATACCTGAATGACCAATTTTTTGGTCGTTGAGGTACAGCTTGCACCACGCTGACGTGGGCCAACAGCCCGAAACGCGTCTGTGGTTAGCTTTTCTTGATTAATCAAGAATGGGTATTTGGCCAATTCTGGAATAATTAAAAATTAACGAGAATATAGTTGATATTTATTCCGATAGATGGCGCAAGCCATCAGCAACTTTCAGTTGCACGATAAGGAGATGCCTTTTTTTCATAATTAATATTTGGTTTGTCGTACTGACTTCATCAACAAATCTTTCTACAAAGATGATGTTTTATTGTCTTATGTTTACTCTATCCATAACAGGTCTTGTCCTTATTGTTTGTTGAAGATCATTTCTCGATGCAAATATGTATATGTGAGAAATAGACACCCAGAAAATATTTGAAAGAGGAAAAATAAAAATCCGGTAAAAAGTTTCTTATTTTTAATTTTGATATTTATTTTTTATGATACCAGTGCTTCCAGGAATAATCGTTGTTGCTTGCTTTTTATGTTCTGGTAATGGGCTATTGCTTGTTTGAGATTGAATGTGTATCCAGTGATGTGTTGATAAATTAAGGATCTATTATCTTTGTATCTTATGTTTCTTTCGTGTTCTGTTAGTCTGGTCTCTATTGTCCTACTGGTATGTTCGGTTAAAAAAAAACTTTTTACCTGATTTTTATTTTTCCTCTTTCAAAATATGTAAATGTATATGGAAATGAACACTCCAGAGTTTAGTGGCGACAAGACGTCCCTAGAAACAAACGTATTGACATGGCTCCAGTACTGTCCAGTACATCTCCTTTGAACTTTTCCTCCCAACTGTCTTCTAACAGCCCCAACTCTTGGCTCAAAATCACTATCGTTTCTTCACTTTTAATTAAAATACGCATTGCTAGAGTTACAATATTAAAATAATACAATAGGTTTCATAGAATGAAAAGAAACTCCAGAAACCTGTTGCACTATTTTAATTTTTATATCCAGGACTGTCCTCCCAAGAGAACAACAGTCTTTGATTTCCAGACTTAAGTCTGGTCATCTACGGACAATGACTTTCCAGAATGGTTTCAAGGTTTTCTCACTATGTACTAAGTGTCAACCTGCAACCCTAAAACACATTATTGACTATATTGACTCATCCATTGATGTGCTCTACTCATCCCCGACAGACACCATCAAAAGTCTCAAGCTTTACAAACTTGATACCTTTATATGATTGAGTGGAGATAAGAAATAAGAAGAAGATATCCAGGATATTCAAATTTATTGAGTTATAATATTAGTCAAACATACGAATACAAAACAGACCAATATTATATTGAAACATATCCATGAATTAATGACAATCCTTGGTGACATATGTCCAGGTACTACATGGGTGCCCGTCCCATACTGCTAGTTACTGACCCCGAGATGCTCAAGTTCATCCAAGTCAAGAATTTCACCAGTTTCATCAACAGATCGGTAAATCTATCTTCTACCTCTTAGAACTTAATTTCAAAACCTATAACATTGTTTTTCTTGATTTTAAAACCGAGATGCCGGAGGGGTCTTAGAATTTTTGTTCATAAATCCAATATGTTTTAATAATTTCACCTCAATCTTATAAAAATGTATGAACTTGTAGACATTTTATCTTGAACCATTTAGCGTATCTCTGATAAAAGTTTATAAGCCAAAAACAATCAATAAACTCTTTCGAGTTAAATAACTTCTCTACCAGAGAGAGATTGAGATTTAAACTTATTTATTATATCGTTCATATAAGATTATATTTGGTTAAATAATGGAATAAATATAAATATGTATATAAATATGGTTATATGATGATAAATATAGGAAAAATAGATATAAATCTACTTATATAATTGCCTTATTCTGTCTGTGTGAAGTTCACTGTGTGAAGTTCACGGATAGATTTTGGTCATCAACGCGCGCATCATCATTATGATCATTATCATTATCTAATTGGTCAGAATGGATAAAATAAAAAAAGTGTCAAGGGATGGGAATCGAACCCTCGACCTTCCGCTTACCGGGCAGATGCCATGACCACTAGGCTACCTAGGACAACGATAGGTTATTTTAAATTATATGTAAATTAAATATTAAAACTATATATTCAAATTATTCTACTTAGCTCACGAACAGCGCCCTCTATCAAGGTTATAAATACGTTTAAAATCGAAATCTTTTCAAAATTTTATTAATAATAGTTCGCTTACTAATTAGAATACTTGATCTAAATCGAAATATTTATAGACGCTCGCTCGATTTGAAGATTCATATCGTAACTAATCTGACTGTAAAGTTTGGAGCGGGACGTTTCACAAGAGTGACGTCCACGGCGCCAATTTATAATTGTAACGAATAGTGTTTGAATAAAACATTTAATCGGGTAAACCCGGGCGTTGCCCGGGTCATTCGTCTAGTAGATAAAATAATTGATATATATACATATATATATAAATATACACAAAGTCTTCATTGGTGGCGCCCACCGCGGGAAAGACTCCGCCACCGATGGACTGCGAGAGTTCTTTCCCACAGAGAGAGAGAGAGAGAGAGAAAGAGCGTGTTATAAAGAATTCGTGAGGATATATATAAAAAAGCGAAGATTATTTAGCGAGAATTTATTCAGGTAAGAATGGATTTTTCCCCATGAGTAGGAAAATTACCGAATAATAATGTAGATAAGAATATTTTATTGTAAATAGATAAATTACGTGGAGCCATTCACTCTTAGAATAAAACAAAGATGTGTGAAACCATGGTATCATGACTTGGGATGACGTGTGATGAAAGCACATGGAATTATGGGAGCCATTTACTCTTGGAATAAATCAAAGATGTGTGAAACCGTGGTATCATGACATGGGATGACGTGTGACGAAAGCACATGGAATTATTTGAACCATTCACTCTTGGAATAAATCAAAGATGTGTGAAACCGTGGTATCATGACATGGGATGACGTGTGACGAAAGCACATGGAATTATTTGAACCATTCACTCTTGGAATAAATCAAAGATGTGTGAAACCATGGTATCATGACTTAGGATGACGTGTGATGAAAGCACATGGAATTATGGGAGCCATTCACTCTTAGAATAAAACAAAGGTGTGTGAAACCATGGTATCATGACATGGGATGACGTGTGATGAAAGCACATGAAATTATTGGAACCATTTACTCTTAGAAAGCCAAAGATGTGTGCAACCATGATATTATGACGTGTATTGACAGACAGCACATGGAATTATGGGAACCATTCACTCTTAGAAAAACCAAAATGTGTGAAACCATGGTATTATGATGTGTATTGACAACACATGGAATTATGGGAACAATTTACTCTTGGAAAAACCAAAGATGTGTGAAACCGTGGTATAATGACGTGTGATGACAGCACATGGAATTATGGGAACCATTTACTCTTAGAAAGCCAAAGATGTGTGCAACCATGGTATTACGACATGTGATGACAGCATATGGAATTATGGGAACAATTTACTCTTAGAAAGCCAAAGATGTGTACAACCATAGTATAATCATATGTGATGACAGCATATGGAATTATGGGAACCATTCCCTCTTGGATAACCAAAGATGTGTGAAACCATGGTATTATGACATGTGATAACAGCACATGGAATTATGGGAACCATTTACTCTTGGAAAGCCAAAGATGTGTACAACCATGATATTATGACATGTATTGACAGCACATAGAATTATTTGAACCAATTACTCTTGGAAAGCCAAAGATGTGTGAAACCATGGTATTATGACGTGTATTGACAACACATGGAATTATCTGAACCATTATTCATTCTTTGAAAAAAATCAAAGATGTGTGAAACCATGGTATTACGATATGTGATGACAGCACATGGAATTATGGGAACAATTTACTCTTAGAAAGCCAAAGATGTGTACAACCATGGTATTATGACATGTATTGACGTGTGGTGACATGTGATACCATGTGTTTACAGTATATGTTCGAGCTGAAGAACGACCACCCCGATCCCAGCGACAGATCCGTGGTGAGCGAGCAAGGAGAAAGGTGGAAGAGAATCCGCAGCATTCTGTCCCCATCCTTCACCATCAACAAAATGAAACTGGTAGGTCATCCTGGACCATCGCCATTGCTAGAGTACCTCCTTAGCATAACGAGGATACGTAAAGCTATCTCCGAGTCAAAATTTCCCACTAACCTATGATGGTTATCAGGACCAATGATTGAGAATTAAGGATCCAGAGTGGATCACTCAGGTTAAGTCTAGGTAACATCCTATTGTACACAGAGCTATATACACCACACACAAAGTTTTAAAAATACATCAAAATATATTTTTTTTAACACATCACAAGCGGAACATTGTGGGTTCGATTCCCATCCCTGGACACTTTTATTTTTCTGTTCATCATTACTCTTCATAATTCACCCTTTCATACCTCATCCAAAAAGGTTAGAAATAGTCAATATTTCACCTTTAAGACGAATAATCCTTTCAATATATTATAATAACGATTAGATTCGTTAAGGATAAGTTTCTTTATTTGTAAAATTAATTTGAGCTTTCGGGCGCAAGCTGCCCTTCTACAGGAATAAAGGATACAATTTCAAATAAACATGTATGTACAAATATATATATTTTCTTTAAATGATTAAAAGACCAGAGCAAGATATCATTTAAAGAAAATATATATATTTGTACATACATGTTTATTTGAAATTGTATCCTTTATTCCTGTAGAAGGGCAGCTTGCGCCCGAAAGCTCGAATTAATTTTACAAATAAAGAAACTTATCCTTATCGAATCTAATCGTTATTATAATATTTCACCTTGAAATAAATTTTGATTTTTCATTGAAAAGAAACTCATGCGGTGTAACTTCAAGTGTTGTTTTACATCTCAAGTACATACGGCACACGCAAATGATAATCATTTTGGTTATATATAGTTAGTGATAGCTTTTACTCTTAAGTGCACCACATGCCTTTTGTTACTGTCCATCAAGTCAAGTTCGACTTTTGGTAACTATATGGATAAATAATCTACAATTTGATCTGTTGGTCACCATCACCCGCAGCCCATTTAGGGACCTTCCTGTAGTTTTCTTTGCCCTTTCTAGCCAGCTCATTTCAGGTCTTCCTATCTGTTTAATGCTTGTCATTAATATTTAAAACACATTTAAATTTTATATATTTTATTCAATTAAGATCAAAATTACATAAACATCACATTTAATTATATATCATTACAAACAATTATATATCATAACTACATAACATTAAGCCAACTATATATTTTTTTTTTGTTTTCGTCACTGGTCCAATATTTTTATTTTCATAGACTAAATTATGAGATTAATTTATAAATGAAAAATATGCAAAACAAATAAACAACTATATACATCACTATCTTCCTTCAATTTTACCCAACATAAACATATTTTCTAAGCCATTTGATTTCATTAACTCCATGCCAACACATATAGAAAGCAGTTCAACTTTATCATTTACAAGTATGTAGTTACTTGCATTCACTGGTGGGGTTTGTATTTTGAAAGAATCAGGAGACATTAAAGAAATTGTGGACATGGCATCTGCCCGATAAACGGAACACTGTTGGGTTCGATTCCCATCCCTGGACACTTTTATTTTTCCGTTTATCATTACTCTTCACAATTAATCCTTTCATACTTCATCCCTAAGGATAGAAATAATCGTTATTTCTCTTTAAAATAAATTACGATTTTTCGTTCAAAAGAAACATTTACGGTAAAACTTGTCAAATGTCCTGTTGAAATTTTTTCTTTAGAAAAAGATTGCTTCAATTGCTTCAACATACATGATTGTGAGATAAGTGGAATCAATAATGTAAGATTGTCCGTGTGACAGATGGCACCTGTGATGAAGAGCGCCATTGACGACTTGCTGTCCAACCTGGATGAAGTAAAGGAACAAGACGACATTGAAATCTACCAGATCTACAAGAGACTCACCATGGACGTTATTGGACGGACAGCCTTCGGGATCCAGACTCAAGTCCAGAAGAATCCAGATCACGACGTCTTCCTCAAATATTCCCAAGGTTTCTTCGCCAGAATTCCAGGATACTTCGAGCTCTTCATCGCAGCAGGTTGGTCTTTAAGAACCTGACACCATTCCTTTAACTCCGTTTTTGTTGGTTGGAAGTTGATTCAGAAATGGTCGCCAAGTGGAAGCTTCTCAGTTTGCCAAAGCTGATGTTTTAGCTTTGTCACCGACCCGAGGCCGCTAGTTTGCGGCGACGATCAATAGATGGCGTCTGGTTTTGACGTTTATTTTGACAATAGAGATGATCTTTATATACATTCATGGACAATACTTAAGGAAGTCTTTAAAGCCGCCGGCTATCTGTTTTTTGAAGGAGAAAGGCAATATTGTTCACACTTAGTTATCTCGTGTGTCTTCAATAAAGGTCACTGTAATATCTTTCAGAGTTATTGTCTGAATACCGATATATATGCAAAGAGGTACAACTTCCTTAAGTATCCTTAAGCCACATATCAACCAATGATTTATTCAACTACCGACGTCTCAGTGACTAGCTGTCACTCGCTGTCACATTCCTCTAAGAGTGACAACGAGTAACTGAAACCCCAGGAGTTGATTAAATCATTGGTTGATATGTGGCTGTGTTTTTTCTTAATTCCATTAACTGCTACATATACCGCTAATCTTATATATATGGACAAAACATGAGGAAGTTGTATCTTTTACCATGTATATCTGGATTCAGACAATAACTCTGAAAGATATTACAGTGACCTTTATTGAAGACAATGGTATATACACTAATGGACAAAACTTAAGGAAGTTGTACCTCTTAACATGTATATCGGTATTCAGACAATAACTCTGAAAGATATTACAGTGACCTTTATTGAAGACAATGGTATATACACTCATAGACAAAACTTAAGGAAGCTGTACCTTTTAACATGTATATCGGTATTCAGACAATAACTCTGAAAGATATTACAGTGACCTTTATTAAAGACAATGGTATATACACTCATGGACAAAACTTAAGGAAGCTGTACCTTTTAACATGTGAATCTGGATTCAGACAATAACTGAAAGATATTTGATACATCTTTATTGAAGACACACGAGATAACCAAGTGTGAACAATATTGCCTTTCTAAATTAGAAACTATTATAGACGCGTATGATTCTTTTTAAAAAATAAACAATTTCAACTGTCCTTACTGCAAAGGAAAAATTTATTTATTTCATGATATCCACACGGGATCTAATGAATTCATCACAATCTGCTATAGAGGTGTTTAGCTGGCAAAGTCGCTAGGCCAAAATCTATATTGGGAAGATTCCATTTGATCCTGTATGGATCTCATGGAATAAAGTCTACCCTGGACTGACGGGGGTCATAGCCCGAAACCATGGTCTCCAGGTGAGAGCTTCTCAGTTTGCCATCATGTAAATATTATAAAACAAAGAAACTATTAGAGATTTTTATATAATTTACATATGTGTATAAGTATGTAAGTACTGGCTAGTATGTAAATAACTGAGTCAAGTACGCAGTGTCCTTCCCTGAGATGGACTGGGCCTGGAAGCGGCTGTGGAAGGTTGCCGTGAAGATCTCCAACCTGGGCAAGTTCCCGAGAGACGCTCTCAACGCTGAATGCGGCAAAATCATCCATGCTAGGAGGAGCGATCCTAAGGTAAGTTCTATCACTATATAATAATATTTCTGTAGAAATATTGGTACTTTTAACTATTTTTTATCGATTTGTTTGGACGACTGCGGAATGCATAAAATCATCCAGACTAGGAAGAACGATATTTTAGTAGGTTCTTATACTTTTGTGGAATCATCTTTCTGTATAAATATTCAAACATTGAACCCTCTTTACCAACTTATTTGGGCGACTTCTAAATGCGGTAAAGTCATACAAACCAGAAAGAACAATTCTAAAGTAGATCCTGAGATAATTTTGTGTAATCATCTTTCTGTGAAGAAATATTTAAACTTCGAACTTTTATCGACTTGTTTGGACGTCTGCAGAATGGTCATTCAGGCTAAAGAATAATAAATTAAATTGAATAATTTCCTTGTTTCACTGTCCAATCAAAGAAACATCCTGGAAGAACTTTTGATTCAAATCTGTCTTATAGCGATTCTACACTTATATGCAGCGTATCATATTTCAGTTTTAACTTATCTCAGTCCTTTAAGTAAGAAATCCATCGAGATATCTGTGAATCCATCATTTTTTACACAAGTGAAGCTACGATGTGTTTGTGATGCATGTGCACAAGACGATGTAAGAGAGGGATGTGTCCAGGCCCGACGTCCAGACATTCTCCAGCTGATGTTGGACACTGAGATGACAGAAGAACAGATGGACAACGCGACATTGACAGCAGGGGAGGACGACGACCGAGAATTGTCCAAGTCTAACGGCCAGCACCTGACCAGTGAGTACCTGTCACCTAACTTTACATATTGTATCGTATTCTTGTATAACTCCCATATTTACATAATGAATGTATTCGCTATATTTACATAATGGATGTATTTGTCTTATTTGCATACTGCACATCTACTACATTTACATTAGAGAATTGCTTTCCATATTTACATGATTGATGTATTTACCATATTTACATAATGGATGTATTTGCATACTGTACATTTACCACATTCACATAATGGTTTGATTTACCATATTTACATAATAGATGTATTTTTTCGTATTTACATAATGTATATATTTACCAGATTTACATACTCCATATATGTTCCATATTGAAATATTTATCACATTCACATAATAAATATAATTGAAATATTTACATAATTCAGGTTCAAAACCCGAATTGATTCAGTTTTTTTTTTTATAATGAAAAAAATATTAATGATACTATATATTTTTTTACAGATACAAACTCACTATCAATTATGAGTAATCAAACAAAGCTCTGATATTTGTGAGTTTAGAAGGAGAACAGCGTGTACTTGTGTAGTACTTATGTATGTGTAGTACTTCTACTTGTGTATTGCGATAATATAAAAGAACAAAAAGGAGCTTCTTGTGTAGAACACGTTTATTTCACTAGCTTTCGAACGACATCGTTCTTCAACGGGCGTGAAGAAAAAGCATAATACATGACAATATATATGTGTAGTACTTCTACATGTGTAGTGTGTTATACAATATAGGTAGACGTCACCTACCACCAGTAAGTATAATGAGTTTACTCTCTGTATCCTTGTTGTTGTTACAGTGGAGTGTGTTATTACAACACAGAGTCCAGTATTGCACTTGTAAATGGTGAAATTGAACGTCTTTTCCATCACACCAAGTATGATAGCTTGAATTGATGGGTACTTTGAGAGTCATGTGGAAAATATTCATCCATCACACCAGGTAGTCACCTAATATACCATGGTTGTTGATACAAGAAAATTACACCTAATCCAAATAGTTAAGTGTGTGACATTTCGGTAACAGCATTTTTATTCCTTTGTCTGATGATGATAACAATGCTGTTACTGAAACGTCACATACTATTAATTTATTTGTATTAGGTCTTATTTTCTTGTATCTATAATCTATGATCCAAATTGTGCTTTATCATACCATAGTTGTGTCATGGACTGCACCATGTATACATGGGAAAATCATGGCTAACATGTTGGATGTGTGATGCCAGATGGCCATACGAAAGAAGTACAGAGACTCACTGAAGAAGAGATAAGATTCAATGCCGGCACGTTCTTCCTGGCAGGGTGAGTATCATAAAAGTCTGTGTCTCAGATAGACACTTGTCTGTCTATCAGATAGTAGCATGGTTTTGTAACTATCCAGGTATGAAACCACGTCCACGGCACTTGCCTTCATCACCTATACCCTCGTCAAATATCCAGAAGTCCAAGAAAAAGTCCGCAAAGAAATCCAGGAGATTGTAGAGTCAGATGTAAGTTTTCATTTTATTTTATTTTATTTCAACACACAAAACGCGATATCCCGGCTAGGGATAATTGCGTCGATTTACTTTTTTTTTTTAAAACAGAAACAGTTATAAACATATTATACAAAAAAAAAAGTAATCGAAATAAATTTTCAGATATTTTTCAAATAACTTTAAAATATTGAAACTTAAAGAATAACAGAGATAGAATAGAAATTATACCCTGGTCTGCACTGTCAAATTTCTCTAGGAATATGTTTAATAAAGCTTACTTAACTCCTCCATTCGTTTGTTATCATGGAATTTTTAATGTGATATTATCAGGTTTCCAGGGATAAGTTTATTTTTTATGCAAATCTCTAGTTTCTCTCAGAGCATGAACGTCCTTCTACGGAGGGAAAACGTAATACGCACAAGAGATTGTATCACGTGTTCTCCCGTAGAAGGGCTATCGTGTTCAGAAGCTAGAGATACGAATTGAATTCATTGAAAAGAAACTTAACCCTGGAACCCTGATGATTGATTTCGCCTTAATTATTGACACAAGGTATTATTATAATGAATTATGGTGTTTGTTCATAGGGACAAGTGAGCTATGCATCCGTGCAGAAGCTACAGTATCTGGAGGCCGTCTGTAACGAGGCTTTGAGAATCTATCCACCTATCTACATGTAAGTACAGTACCTAATTCTACCCTTGAGGACAGCATGCTAAGTACAGCACCTAATTCTGTCCTTGATGACAGCATGCTAAGTACAGTACCTAATTCTACCCTTGAGGACAGCATGCTAAGTACAGCACCTAATTCTGTCCTTGAGGACAGCATGCTAAGTACAGCACCTAATTCTACCCTTGAGGACAGCATGCTAAGTACAGCACCTAATTCTGTCCTTGAGGACAGCATGCTAAGTACAGCACCTAATTCTGTCCTTGAGGACAGCATGCTAAGTACAGTACCTAATTCTGTCTTTACAGTATTAGAACTCTGAAGAAGCGGTCTGGTAGATTAAATTGGGGAAACCGCTGAGAGGATTCACCACTAATGAGCCAAGCCTTCCCAATATTTTTTTCATCGCAGTAAGGACAGTAGAAGTTTGTGTAAAAGAAACATTCGTGTCTTAATGTTTGCATCTGCTGTATACAGATGGTGCATTATTGCCTTATATTAATTCTGTCTTTGATGAGAACATGCTTAATCGTTGGAACTTTCATACAATGAAAGAACCCTACTTAAGAGTACCCTACCCATTTTACCTTCTTTATATATAATTCTACTGCCCTAAAAGTTTATGCCCATAGTTTTCCTAAATAGCATAAACCAAGGTTCTTCCCTTCAATGTAGCATATATAAGCAGAATCGTCCATACAAGAATAAAGCTCTAAAAAGCGCAGTCTAATAGATTAAATTGCCGAAACCTCTGAGAGAGTTCATCACTGATGAGCCAAGCTCTCCCAATATATTTCATCGAAGTAAGGAAAGTATAATTTTTTATTCGAAAGAGAAAAATTGTGCTTCATAGTCTGATTTCTAATATTTACCTTCAATATTCAAAGTTCTTTCTATCAGAATTGATACGGGGTCTGCCTTCATGGTTGCCCTGTTTATTTGGCTTATCTAATAGTTTCAATCATTGCAGCAAGGTCTGTAAATATAATTTATAATTTAAAAAATAATCCCTTGTGTATCAATATTGAGTAAAATATTTATAATAAATAAATGATCATTTTTTTAACTGTGAACTCAAGTAAGCCATGTATTTTTACTCAATATAATTGATAATATCTATCCACATATATTCTGAGCCAAACACTACCGCGAATTCTCTGTTAAAACTTGGGGATTGAGAATGACGATGCCTGTGAAACCTCTGTAGGAAGACGATAGAGAGTTGAGTCAACAGAGAGGATTTGTGGTCGCAGGTTTGTCTCCCGTCAAGCTGGTGAAAACGTCACCTATGGATCCTACACCATTCCTAAGGGAATCTCTATCCAGGTCCCGGCCTATACCATCCACCATGACCCGGACTTATGGCCTGATCCCGAGTGCTTCAATCCTGACAGGTCCGTTGTCGTACATCCCTTGTAACAGTATGTATCTCAATCAATACAATCCTGGCAGTACATCCCTTGTAGCAGTGTGTATTTCGATCCAGACAATCCTGGCAGTACATTCCTTGTGGCAGTGTGTATCTCAATCAATACAATCCTGGCAGTACATCCCTTGTAGCAGTGTGTATCTCGATCCAGACAATCCTGGCAGTACATTCCTTGTGGCAGTGTGTATCTCAATCAATACAATCCTGGAAGTACATCCCTTGTAGCAGTGTGTATCTCAATCCATACAATCCTGGCAGTACATCCCTTGTAGCAGTGTGTATCTCAATCCATACAATCCTGGCAGTACATCCCTTGTAGCAGTGTGTATCTCAATCCATACAATCCTGGAAGTACATCCCTTGTAGCAGTGTGTATCTCAATCCATACAATCCTGGCAGTACATCCCTTGTAGCAGTGTGTATCTCGGTCCAGACAATCCTGGCAGTACATCCCTTGTGGCAGTGTGTATCTCAATCAATACAATCCTGGAAGTACATCCCTTGTAGCAGTGTGTATCTCGGTCCAGACAATCTTGGCAGTACATCCCTTGTGGCAGTGTGTATCTCAATCAATACACAATCCTGGAAGTACATCCCTTGTAGCAGTGTGTATCTCAATCCATACAATCCTGGCAGTATATCCCTTGTAGCAGTGTGTATCTCAATCAATACAATCCTGGAAGTACATCCCTTGTAGCAGTGTGTATCTCAATCCATACAATCCTGGCAGTATATCCCTTGTAGCAGTGTGTATCTCAATCAATACAATCCTGGAAGTACATCCCTTGTAGCAGTGTGTATCTCAATCCATACAATCCTGGCAGTATATCCCTTGTAGCAGTGTGTACCTCACGACAAAACACTAAGCGCCATTTATTGACCATATCCGCAAAGTAGTGGACTCGAGTTGGTGACAAAGCCACAACACCAAGTTTGACAAATTCAGAACGCCAACCTGGAAAACATGTTTTCTGGCTAATGGTTCTCATCAGTTCAGAACGGGCTTTGATTCCATGAGATACACAAGGCGTCAAATGAAATCTTGAGAATAAGAGGCCGAATCACTTTACCAGCTAAACTCTTTTTTGGCAACTTCTGGATATTTTATTTGATTCTTTGAAGATCTCATGAAATCGAATCATACTCTAGATTGACGAGGGTCATTATCCCGAAGCCATGTTATCCAGGAGGATATTTTCTCAACTTTCCAAAGCTGTCTCTCTGTAACTCACCCGAGTTCTCTAGTTTGCCGAGTCTCTTAATAAATGACGCTTAATTTTAGCCTCTATTTGATGAAAGAGGCCATCTTTATTTTAATAAATAAATCCTAATAGTTTCAAAAAAAGGTTTGAATAAGATTCATTGATAGTGATTAAAGAAAGTATTATACCCTAGCACCTTTTTTTTTTAATTAAAGGTGCATTAAGATCCTGGTTTAAAGTAGTGAAATTGGTTATTTGTATCTTAAAAGTTGAAACACAGCTTTGTACGAAGATCATCAGCAGTAATCGAAGAAAGAGTGTTGATCAAATAGAAGAAAAAATGAAATTAAAGAGAAAATAATTAAAATATCTACTTGGATATACTAAGATATTCCGCCTAAATTTGAACAAGGACCATTTAAAATGATTGAAGATGGTGATTTGATTCAGATTGTTTGATAAATAGGGTCTACCTCAATTAGATTGATCAAATATAAATCTCCGAGGATATGTTTCTTTATGTTACTTTTGTGGTATTGAGGAACAAACCTCAAGACATCTACTGATCGATTGCCCAGCATTTCAAGATTATTGAATGAAGAATGAACTAGGTGTTTGTGAACTTAACGATTTGATTTCCGATAAAAAAATCATATTTAAAGTTCAATTCATTTTGTAAATACATTCTAAACTTTCTACAAAATCTGGATCTCTAATGTTTTCATGCGTTGAATAATGTAAATAACTTATGTAAATAAACTTTTCTCCTTGTTCGGCGCAAGTATCCCTTGCGGGATATAGCGCTTTGGAAATAAAATAATTGTAATATGTTTCTTTATTATACTATTAACGAGTTTACAAGATTTCGGGTTTTAAACGACCCTTCTACAGGTAAAAATATTTTAGAAAAGGAAACTATGCAAGTTATTTATATACATTACTATATTTACATATTTAAAGTGATTGAAGATGGTAATTTGATTCAGACCGTTTGGTAAATAGGGTCTACCTCAATGTTGATAGAAAAGAGTGGAATCATTTTCAAATTCTCCAAGTTGTATGTTGAATGTATTTAGATGTTGAAAACGATTGAAAGTATATTTGCATATTGATCTTGGCATGTAGGAGGGAGGGAAGTATTTGGACCATTGGGTGTTATCAGCCAGACTGGTGATCAGACCATTTAGATGGATTTAAAACAGTACATATCTAACCTATACATTTTATGGGTGATGTCTTTTTGGTGTTCTGGGAAGTTCTAAAAGACAAAAAAAAAAAATATTGGTTTCTGATAATTTATTGAAGAGTTGGGCTTATAGGTTATCAGTATTGCATCTTAAAAGTCTCAGAAACCTGCCTAACTCACAATTGTTCCAGATTTATTCCAGAGAACAAGAAATCCACCAGTCCTTTCGCCTTCCAGACCTTCGGCGCCGGTCCCAGGAATTGTATCGGCATGAGGTTTGCTCAGATGGAAATCAAGATGGCTCTGGCTTCAATACTTCTTAAGTTCAGACTACTGCCTGGCAAGAGCTTCGAGGAGGTAAGTACAACTCAGGAACTGTAGAGATTTGGTAGATTGTCACATAGCAGGACGTATAATTCAGGATCCCTATGTAATACTTAGTAGATTCTTACATAGCAAGGGCATTCGAGAATGCACATGTAGTCCTCTGAAAGATATTTGATACACAGTGACCTTTATTGAAGACATACGAGATAACTAAGTGTGAAAACAATTATCTTTGTGTCAAAAAAAAAAAAAACAGACGACTGTCGATATCAAAGACTTTCCATTTCCTTAAGTTTTGTTAATAAGTGTGTAAATATGTATATACAATACCTATTATTCTAGTCTCTAAGCGTATTATCAACCTGACTTTTCTCTGAATAAGTCAACAGTCATCATGTAATATCAAGTAATCTTTAAAGAATATGAAGAAGTAAAAAGAGAAAGAAGTAGTTGCGATGTCTTGGTGTTTCTTCAAATCGCCAAAGAGTTGGCTAGCAAAGGTCTCGAGATTTGCCGAGGCGGAGGATTGTAGCACGCGACGGCCAAGTATTTTGGTTTCCGTTCCCAGGAAGTATTAGGATGAACAAATCCCTACAATCAATCGCTATGTCATATCTACGAAATGGTGCTTCAGTTTGATTTCTGAGAAACCAAGTTCAGGATGAGTGCCACTTCACTAAAAGAAGAATCCCGTTCCAATTCCTCCAGCGAGAATTTCAAAGCTGAGCCATATGCTCCGGCCAATTTGCATCATGCTCGGCTGGGACATCATGCCGTGTCCCTATGGGCCAAACATAACATGACCGATATCACCATCCGATGTGGAAATCGTACCTTTGAAGCTCATAAAGCTGTTCTTACATGTTACTGTCCATTCTTCAGAAGAAAGCTTTTGGATCCTCAAAATTGTAATGTAAGAGGGATTGATCTTCTAAACATCACTGGGGAAGCTATGGAGACTCTCCTGACGTACATGTATACTGGGAACTTGAACCTATCCTGCTGGAATATCGGGGATGTCTACCGAGCAACACGGCTACTGGACATGAAGGAAGTGACGCACATCTGCGCCCAGATTCTCAGTGGGAAACTGGGAGGTCCTGCCAGTACTCTCTACCTCTATATCACAGCAAAGAAGATGGGTATTCCAAGAGCCTGTAAACGCGCATACAAGATGATGTGTACAAAGTTCGATGCCATTGTAGAAAGCCCCGAGTATCTTCAGATTGATGCGGATTTAGTTTGTGAGCTTCTCAGTGCCAATGATCTCAACACGTCCGGAGAACTTTCCATTTTCCTGGCAGCATTACGATGGCTCCATTACAAATTCCTGGAAAGGGAACCGTTTATCTTAAAAGTCATGAAATGTATACGATTTGGCTTGATGACTCTAGAAGAAGTTCTTCATTGCTTTTACCCGCCGATAATTCCAGGAATCATGGAATTCCCAGCAATCCAAGCCATGCTTCTGGAAGCAGTCTGTTACCTTTCGGCGAAAGAGATTGGCTTTGAGATGTTCTTTCGGCCATTCACTCCAGTACCTAGAACTTTCACAGCGGAAGGAGATCCTTGCGATCTTCTATGGAATTTGATACTCTTTTATCCTTTCTATGTAACAGACGATGATGTTGAGAAGAGTGCCTTGACCATTCAAGCAGCTTGGAGGGGATTCGTAGCGAAGAAAGAAACCAAACAAACCATGTATCTCTACAACTATTTAGCTTCCATCATCCAAGCTGTTTGGCGAGGACATCGAATACGAAAAGAAAATTATAGTTATCTGGATAGCCTTCAAAGAAAAATGAAGCAATCTTCTCCACAAGGTGGTACTCAGGATCCATGCTTAATCCATCTACTGCGACATCCTGAAGGTATCACGGGAGTATCGGATGAATGGTCGGAGCATACTGCAAGCACAATATCGAATGTGAAGTTGAAAAGGGAGACAAGTCCCATGCCTGTTCTGATCGGAGGCATCAATCCTCACAATGCCAACGATATCGTGTCATCTTGTCTCATGATGAGATTTACAGGGACAGAGTGGGAGAGGGTGGGACGCCTGCCTTCACCACGACACCATCTCTGCGCAGCATTCCTCCATGATGTCCTATATGTAATTGGGGGCTGTGACACCAGAGATACTCTCAACAGCGAGATGATTGCGACCAGGATTTGCTACGCCTTTCATCTGGATGATCAAAAGTGGATGCGTATTGCCAACTTGAACCATGCGAGAATGTACCACGGTGCAGCTGTTCTTGGCGATACCATCTATGTTGTTGGAGGAAAAGATGAATATGGTGTGCTTCTTTCCTCCGTCGAACAATTTGTTGCAAAGAACGGCCAGGAACGATGGATTGAGCTCTTTTGCGCGCTAAGTTGTCCGAGAATGGGGGCGGGCGTCACTGCTGCATCTGGCATGCTCTGGGTAGTTGGGGGACTTGTCCAGCCTACAGATGGGGAGAAGGTGTTTGTCGTCCGCGATGTGGAATGCTACCATCCAGGTACAAGCCAATGGATCTTAGATACACAGCCATTTCCAGTTCCCCGATGTTTTCTGTCGCTCACGTCTTGTCAGAAATATCTCATTGCGATTGGAGGTGCTTCCAGATCAAAGTCTTGCAGAGAGCCTCATCTACTCAGTAGCAATGAAGTATATGTCTATCAAGGATCAGCATGGAGTAACGCTGTCTTTCTACCAAACGCTCGTCATAGCGCAGCTGTCTGTAGTGTTGAGGACAGTATCTACGTCTTTGGTGGCTTGTCTACACAACAGGGAAGTGGGATGACCTCTTCATTGACCATCAAACTGGACGATCTTGTCGGTCGAGGTGGCAGCTGGACAGAGACAACACCGCTGCCCAGTACCCTAGCCAACATGGCCATCGAGGTGATCCCGGCCGCTGAGAAAGAAGAAGAAGAGACCGCTGACGAATAGCAACCGTTAGAATTCTGAACTACCAAACTTCTTGGGGATCATCACTCATAGCTAGGTACCGTGCTAAGAGCGTCGGTCTGAACCTACGAATCCTAGGACCATGGCTTATAGGTACAACTGAATAAAATGATCTCCCAAATTATATACAAGTTGATGCAATCAATATATATAGATATTTATTCTTAAGAACAAAGTTTCACAAGGAGTATTGTCAAATATAAACACTTGTAATATGCTACATTAGCGGTATTGTAGATTAAACTGGCGAAACCGCTGCGAGGCTTCATCACTGATGAGCCAGGCCCTCCCATTAATTTTTAATTGCAGTAAGGGCAGTAGATAATTTTTTAATTTTTAAAATAATCATACGCTCTATAATAGTTTCGAATTCTTACGAACACTTGTGTTAACAAACAAAACACAAAACTTTTAACCATAGCCTGAATTTACCAAAGAAATTAAAATATCAAGTAATAATTTTTCTTTTACACATGAAAGAAAATAATGAAAGGGCTCACCACTGATGAACCAAGCCCCCCCCCCCCCCCCCCCCCCCCCACTATTTTTCATTTCAGTAAGGACATTAGAGAAATTTTGTTTTATATATATATCAACATATATAGTCACGACCGTCTTTCCTCCTCAATCAATTCCTCAATTCCTCATGTCACGGATGCGTGCTCATCATCATTATGATCGTTATCATTATCTAATGATGATAATAATAATTATTATTATTATATTAATTTTATTATTATCAACATATATAGTCACGACCGTCTTTCCTCAATTCCTCATGTCACGGATGCGCGCGCATCATCATTATGATCATTATCTTCTATTGAAGCTTCTATCTTTATAATTATGTATATTTACAAAAAGTCAATTCGCTCGCGCTTCTAGCGGTGAAAATGAGGGGTAATACCAGCTGACCTAATGTACATGTAAAGTTTGGAGCGGGACGTTTCACAAGAGTGACATCCACGGCTCCAATTTATAATTGTAACAAATAGTATTGGAATAAAAACATTCAATCGGGTAAAACACGGGCGTTGCCCGGGTCATTCGTCTAGTATATATATATGTGTAAAATATTTATAGTTTTAGTTCTTTCAAACATAGATACTAAACTGGCATTTGATGGTTTAGAACTGGATTTTTTTAAAATGAAAATTTTCTAGATGCGAATAGAAATTTAAAATAAATATAAATTCCATTGTGAATATATGACCGTTAGATGCTCAATTTTAATTAATTTTTCTTCAGTTTCTCTGATCTCTTGAGCAGGTCTTCAGTGACGCCATGTTGATCTAGGTTAAGATCTTCTGTCTTTAGTTCTTCATAGCCTCTCATTTTGTTCAATTTTTCTCCTTCCGCGACCTTTCGCTTTCCATTCACTTTCTTCGTCAAGCTTCTTTCATCTTGCTATATGGGGGGTCGGTGGAAGGGTGGTCTAAACCGTTGGGTTTCGACCCCTACGACCTATGATCGAATCCCGCATTGGGCACTTTTTCTATTTAAAAAAAATGCTCCAATGGCTCCCGATTCTTGCAAAGGTCCGACCCCACCAGCGAGTGCAAGTAACCAAACGGGAATCTAGCACATTTGTAATTGCAAAAGTCGAATGAAGTAGCACGAATGTTTCTTTTACACGTAGAATAAACCTCTACTGTCTTGAAAGCTTATGTCCATAGTTTGCTCGAATACCATTTCTAAGATTCCACCCTTCATTGTAGCATATATAAGCAGAATCGTCTAATACAGTATGAGAGCTCTAAGAAGCAGTCTGGTAGATTAAATTGGTGAAACCGCTGGGAGGGTTCACCACTGATGAACCAAGCTTTCCCAATATTTTTTTCATCTCAATAAGGAGAGTAGAAGTTTGTTTTATGTATAAAAGAAATATTCATGTTAAATGCTTTCATTTCTTATATATAAATGGTGCATTATTGCCTTATATGATACTTTATAGATTGAACTTTGTGACAACATTGCTGATGCTAAATGTGGCTGTCTCAGAACCTGGTCATCTACTATGACATCACCATCATGAGACCTGGAAAAGGAGTATCAGTTCGTCTGGAACCTATTTCATAGAGATCAGCATCCATATATATATATAATCTACATATGTTATGTACACATCTTTTGTTCAAATAAATTTTATCTTTTTTTACATTGTCTCTCAATATTTTTCATGCAAAATATACATATCTGAAAGAACACAAATCAAATATATTTTTTAAAACTCGAGTAAAAAAAACAAATTATCAGATCATTGAATTAACTAAAACCATAGTTTGTAGCTTGTGTGCAAATTTAAATAAATATCAAGTTGAATAATGTGGTATTGGGGGTCGCGTCAGTTCAGAGGAATCATTGGTTTCCTGAAATTGTATGAGGCAATCTTTGGCTCACAGGTTCTGATTATTTTTAAAGTTCTCTCATTGTGTCCAGTTAAATAGAAGCATCTTTAGATTCAATGGTATACAGTTTGGTGTATCCAAATAAGAGTCTAAAGCTAGTGTTCGGACAAATTCAACGATCCAATTCTTTTCGCAGATTGGAAAAACATTCAATCTTTAAGTTCTTTTATTGGAAGATGTGTCATTTCATCACATTAAAGTTATTTCTTACAAGAAAAAATGATGATAAGAATAATTTAGGAATATTTTATACATTGAATAATAAATGTATCGTTAAATAACAAAATAAATATTTCTATATTATTTTCTTTTATTACTTTATATTGCAAATTTATTCGCGAGAGTCAGGGAGATATTATTATTATTTGGTCATTGAAAATGAGTATAAAGATATTTTTAAATATATGAAGTTTGATAATTAATAATTTGTAAAAATAGAGATGGATGTTGAGAAGATCATAAATTAGAATTTTCATAAAACTTTTTGTATGAATACTGGAGTTTGAAACATCACATCTATTTCATTTATCTCTCTCTCTCTCTCTCTCAATTTGGAAGTTATAAAGGTTTCCATCACAAAATCCTATTGTAAAATATATATATTTTTATGGTATCAATTTTCAAATTATATATTATCTCCCATATATATTTTTTTTCATATAAATATATTAAATCCTTTTTAAGAATGCTCTATAAAATCTCGTTACCAGGGGTTCAACAATGGGCCAGTCAGTTGGGAAGTGAGGTAGAAGGCGGGTCTGCTTTGAGACTCTGTCCAAAATTATATGTTTCCTCATATATAGAGGTTTTGCTTCCCCTCCCCTGACTCTTTGAGACGGAGTCCATAGCATCGGCAGACCAGTTCCTGGCAGGGCCTGGATCATTATCTCGGCCGAGTCATCTCGAGCGAGTTGGATGCTCTGGTTGTGCCAGAAGAGTGGAATAGGGCTTCTACGGGAGGCGAAGCGCCACTATAAATAAAGGCTAACGAGTCGAGCAGGTACCTCCTGGGTGGCATGGAAACCCTTTGCGAAAATATTCATGATCTGGTCTGATGATGCATGGACTTCTTGAGATGAAAACAAATTATTGAGGATATACAGGTATCTCATATTTTCTAGATACAGGTATACCTGTGTCTAGAAAAGAGATCGCATCAAAACCAAAAACTTTCAAATATACCAGAAAGTGTATTTCCCACCCTAAAATTTACCTAAAATGTTCATTTATACCATAAAATGTAGTTATAAAACTTTTAAATGAGTTTCCTAAGAGTGCAACACCTTTACCATACACAAATATATATATAAAACAAATTAGGCATCCTGACCACTAACATAAGTGTTTTTAGATGGCAGAGCACCATCTAGTGAAACACAAATCAACTAAACGTTGATTTAACCTATCCCTTGATATTTGGCCAACCCAATTTCTTGATAAATCAAGAAAAGCTAACCACGAACACGTTTTGGGCTGTCGGCCCTCGTCATATATCGTACCCGAGTAAGTAGTAAGCCGACGACGTATGTATGAACTGGGTATTCGTGGCCGTGGGGTGAGGGTAGTGAGGTTCTTTCCGCACGGGGACAGTAAGAAGCGGATGCAGGGCTAGATATTATCTCCTAGGGAGTAGGAGGCTACCACAGAACGAAGGTTGTCATGGGCGCATACATGGATACCCTCCGCGAGCATAGCCAAGAAATTGGCGTTAGAAAAGAGCGAGAGCGACCTGTGTACCCAGAATTGGGGCACACTATGACTACTCTCTGAGTTTAGCCCAGGCGGCTAGAGATAGTCTATTTTTACGCCTTCAAAACCCAGGGGTAGGGAGGGGGGGGCGTAGCGACATCTTCAAACCCACTCTTTTGCTGTCTTTATTATGACTTCATCATTTTAAAGTTTGGAAACAATTTTACAGGGTTAATGGAGGGAAAACTTATTAAATATTGTCACCTCGTACCCATACCAATACTCTGTTCTTGTTTTTTTGTCTAATCAGAATGTCACAACAATATACACATGAGTCAGAAGGTATACAGCAAAAGTTATCGCTTCATTATATGTGGCACTAAACAGTAGGAGTATAAAAAGTGGGACTTGCCTCCAACCTCCTCGTCAGAAGAATCCTTGGCGCTGTGGATGTCACATTTTTGAAACCTTCCGCTCCACACTATACATGTCCAGCCTGGACTTACACCCCCTTGTAGACCGCTCCAATGTCAGGCTCTCCTGGTACCGCCCAGCAGGATCAGCCATACTCCTCGGAGCCCACGTGTTTTCCTCGCTGCAGATGTGACGAGACTCTGTCCTCCCCCACATACAAATACCGTTTTTGTCGCCTGTCTCCCCCGACATATGGCCATTTCCCGCATCTGGAGTCCACTCATCTTCCCCCAACTTTATTCTGAAAGCTTGGCTTCTCTGATAGCTTGTCATTTCACAATATTTATGATATCTTAAATTTGATAGTAAAATGAACCTATCCTAGGTAAGACCTAACACTTAGCATATATAAATAAGTATGCTACAGATAATATTAATAGATTAATGGCCTATATTAAAAATATAGAGGGTGATAGCAGATAGTGGCAGTATATATTTTAATAAGGGGTAGGATTTTAAAAACTAATGAATCTACAACAACAACAACAACAAAAAGCCTTTATTCAGGGTCACTGACCCAATACAGGATTCACCAGAGGTATGCATAAGAACAAAGCAGTGAGACAAAGGAAATAACGATATATACAGAAGAAAAAGAAAGAAAAAAAAAAACAAGAAAGAGAAAGAGGGAAGCAAGAAAAACAACACAAAAATAGTAGCAGTAAGAAAGTGAGGAGTGAGTGTCACTTGGCCTTCTTCTGAGATATGGACTTGTGGAAACCATAAAACGCCGTAGCAATATACTTATTCTGGGTCATATTGTCAATTATTGATGGAAGTGAAGCACAGAGTTGCCCAGTTTTGAGCATAAGGGTTCTTCTTTCTCCTTTCAGAGCAGAGCAATCAAAAATATAGTGAGTGATTTCATTTTTTAGTTTTGAATTACAGAAGGTACAAATCGGGTCCTCACCGCAGAGCATCTTGGTGTGGTTTTCTCTAAAAAACTTGAAAGTAATCTAACTTGTGCGAGTAGTCTTACAACCGGGAAAGGAAAATCCCCTAAAAGATATCCCTCCGTCATGAAAGATATGTGAATGTCTTTGTAGTGAGAGTATAGCTTAGATTTATCCATTCTTTTAAGGTCGTTTTGTATAGATTGGCCTGCCGCTGTTTTTAAGAGCCCTGTAATCGCGGTCCTCAGCGTTTCAGGATCATCACAGGAAACAAGTGCAGGGGATCCATTATTGTTAAGCAGATTGGTGAGCTTTTTAATGAAACCGATGGGTGTGCCCGAAGCATTAGACAGTTCCCGTGTTCTATTAAAACATATACGCGGCAATCTGTCACTGCTCATATTCAACACCCGCAGCCAATACTTCAGGGTTAATTTTAAGGCTGTTACACTCAATGAGATACGACCGGTTTCTAATCTGATTATGTAGCCTGGAGTGTATCTGGGCAGATTCAGGAACCTACGGATAAATATGTCTTGTATACTATCCAATAAGTCTTTATGCTCTGTTGCCCACAATGGAGCATAATTACATCAGGACAGCTCTCACTATTGTATCAAAGAGTTTGGTTGATAAATTTATTGACTTTGCTTTTGATTTTATTAATACTGGGTGTGTGGCGTTAATTAATGAATCTAACTTAACTAATTAAAAGAAATTAACTATATACTTACAATGTTATTATAATATAATTCACAAAGCATACTACAAATATTTCCATATTGAAATAAAAATGGGCTTTTGAAATTAAAAATGACCTTTTTTAACACAAAAATAATACTAAAATAAACTAATTACATTTGAAATTAAAGAGTTTCAAACAAAATCGAAAATATCTATTGTTATGATTGATCCGGCAACACTGCCGACTCGACTTGTAAACACTCTTAGATATATAACCATGTTATGATAAATAGATGTTAATAAATAAATACTTAGTTCAGTTGCATTCTGCGTGATCAAATAGACACAAGAACAACATAAACAACATGGTGGCAGCGGAAAAGTGAGTACTTTTTCAAATAAATATATTATTGAAAAATATTAGTGAAAAAAAGAAAACATGGACTTTGTTAGGCCTAGCGAACTCGCCCTGCACGGAAATGTAGCGGAAAATTGGCGAAGGTTCAAACAGCGATTAATGCTTTATCTTGAAGCAACAGAAAAAGCCACAAAGCCTGATAAACTGAAAGTTGCCATTTTATTAAATTTTATTGGCGAAGAAGCCTTGGAAGTTTTCAACACATTTCATTTAAAAGAAGATGAAGCAGAAAATTTCGATCTTGTAATAAACAAATTTGATGATTTTTGCGAGCCTAAAAAGAACGTCATTTTTGAAAGATTCAAATTTTTTTCAGCGACCCAGAAGGATGGTGAATCCATCGATAGTTTTATAACAGAACTAAAAGGATTATCCACATCATGTGAATTTGAATCACAAAAGGATAGTTTAATAAGGGATCGCATTGTGTATGGAATACAAGACAAGGCTTTGCAGGAACGCCTCTTAAGAGAGCCCAATTTAACTCTTCTAAAAGCCATTGAAATGTGCAAAACAGATGAAATAAGCAAGCAACAGATCAAGATCATGCAGAACAACCAGAACATTTGTCAAATAAGAAAATATGAAAAGAAACACAGTCCAAAACAAAATCAAGAATCTGAAAAAGAATTCAAATGCCAAAGGTGTGGAAAGTCTCACAGAGCAAAAAATTGTCCTGCATGGGGTAAAAGATGCTCCAAATGCAAAAAGATGAATCATTTTGCAGCTTTCTGTAAAAGTTCAGCTATCAGAAGTCTGAATGATGAAACAGAAGAAACTGTAAGGTCAATACATGAAGCAAAAGTAGTCCATACTTTGGAATGGAAAAAATCCATCATAGTGAATGGGAAGGAAATATGTTTCAAGTTGGACTCTGGAGCAGAAGTAAATGTTTTGCCATACACATTCACCAGACAAATGAAAGGTTTGGAAATATTTCAGACTAATCGAAAGCTAACATCATATACAGGACATGAAATCAAGATAAAAGGAATTGCCACACTAAATTGCAAAACTAAAAATAAGACGGAAAGTCTAGAATTTTTCATTGCTGATGGATACTATCAACCAATTTTAGGAATAGAAGCTATTGAAAAGCTTTCACTAATTAAGAAATGTGATGCCGTCCAAACAGAGCAAAACAATTCAGCAAAAGAAATTTTGAACAGGCACAAAAATATATTTGAAGGCATAGGAAGACTGCCAATTGAACACAAGATTAGACTAAAAGAAAATGCAACTCCAGTTATTGCTCCAAGCAGAAAAATTCCTTTTTCCATTAGAGAAAAAGTTAAAGCAGAATTGGAACGGATGGAAAAACTTGACATTATTGAAAAAGTTGAAGAACCAAGCGAATGGACACACCCTATTGTAGTGGTACAAAAACCTTCTGGAGATGTCAGAATTTGCATGGACCCCAGGGAACTGAACAAATATGTTCAGAGAGAGCGCTATATTCTGCCAACAGCTGAAACAATATTTTCTGAACTGAAAGGTGCTACAGTTTTCTCCGTATTTGATGCATCATCAGCTTTCTGGCAAGTCCCATTAGACAAAGAAAGCACCAACCTGTGCACCATTGCGACTCCCTTTGGAAGATTCCGGTTCAAGCGACTTCCCTATGGATTGAACAGTGCATCGGAGGTATTCCAGCGATGCATAAACAATATCCTTTCAGGTCTCCAGGGAACTGCTTGCTATATGGATGACATCTTGATCTATGGAAGCACAATGGAAGAGCACAACCGAAACCTTGAAACAGTTCTTCGAAGGTTGGAAGAAAATAATGTCAAGCTCAATGCTAAGAAGCAGCAGATAGCTGTCGAAAAGGTAAATTTCTTAGGCCATATAATCAGTCGAGATGGAATAGCCATTCAAGCTTCAAGAGCAGAGGCAATACAAAAGTTGAAAAGACCTGAGAACAAGACTGAAGTCCAAAGATTCTTAGGTATGGTAACGTACCTTGGCAAATTCATTCCTAATCTGTCTGACAAGACTGCACCTCTAAGGAAATTGATAAGCAACAAGAGTGAATGGAAATTTGGAGGCGAAGAAATTGATTGTTTTAAAAAACTCAAGGATATGGTCTCGAATGCTCCAATATTGACATTTTTTGACCCAACCAAGCCAATCACCATTTCATCTGATGCAAGCCAATATGGTATTGGTACAGTGCTCATGCAAGGGGGACATGCAATTGAGTATGCGTCCTTCAGCCTGAATGCAACTCAAAGAAAATACGCACAGATAGAGAAAGAACTTTTGGCTATAGTCTTTGGATGTGAACGCTTCCAGTACTATATTTGGGGAAATGATGTTATTGTGGAAACTGACCACAAACCTCTCCTGAGTATTGTTAAGAAACCTTTAGAAAAGCTTTCCCCAAGACTGCAAAGAATGGTCTTACGTCTCATGAGATTTCAAATATCTTTGAAGTTTACACCAGGGAAAAACATGTTTGTAGCTGACCATCTGTCTAGAGATCCATTAAAAGATGAGGTGGACACAAGCTATTTAGAAGGTCAAACTGAATCAGTGCACATGTTGCTGGTTACCACAGATGAAAAAATAAAGAGACTACAAAAGGAAACTCATGGGGACCACACCTTGATACAACTAATTGAGTATGCGAAGAATGGATGGCCGAAATATAAAACTAAGGTCTGTGATGAAGCAAAACCCTACTGGCAATTTCAAGATGAAATTCATGTGAGTGACGGAATTGTTTACAAAGGAAATTGCATCATGGTGCCATCGACTCTTCGAAAAGAAATCCTGCAGGTTGTTCATTCATCACACCAGGGCATAGCAGCTTCCAAAGAAAAAGCAAGATCAGCATTTTACTGGCCCGGCATGATAACACAAGTAGAAAATGAAGTGGAAAAGTGCAGAACATGTCAGGAATATTCAAGAAAGAATCCTGAGGAGTCAAGAATAGCTCATGAAATCCCTGAATTTCCATGGGAAAAAATTGCTGTAGATTTCATGGAGGTGAGTGGAACCAGTTCCATCTTGGTTGTCGATTACCACTCAAAGTTTGTTGAAATTCGGAAATTATCAAGCAAAAGAGAAACCGAAACCATCCTGCAGTTGAAAACCATTTTCAGGACTCATGGAATTCCAAGAACTCTAGTTTCGGATAATGGACCCCCTTTTAACTCTACTGGATTCAAAAATTTTGCTCAGAAATATGAATTCAAACACCAAACCTCCAGTCCCAAATATCCAAGATCTAATGGACAAGTTGAGAGGACAATTCAAACCATCAAAGGACTGATAATTAAAGCTGTGAAGTCAGGAAGAGATCCCAATCTGGCTTTGATGGAGTTCAACAACACACCTAAGTATGACCTGCCATCTCCGACCCAAATGCTTATGGGAAGATCTGTGAGAACTCTTTCGACATACACCCGACAACAGTTGAAACCACTGTTTGACACAACAAAGAATTATCAAAAATTGAGAGACCATCAACAAAAGTATGCAGGAAGTCCAAAGAGAATTTTGAGACCTTTGGAAGTAGGAGACAACATCATGTTGCAGGAAAGGCATAGAAAATGGGTTCCGGCAACAGTGACCGCAAAGCATGAAACTCCACGCTCATATATGGTGAAAACACCAAGTGGTTCTGAATACCGCAGGAACAGGTCTCACCTTAGACCGAGAAAGTTCAGTGTAGAAGATTCTGCCCCAACAAGTCAAAGTCCAAGCATTCCTGGATCTCAAGCAGGGACAGCCATGGATGACAACATACAAGATCACGGAAGACCCACTTCCGAAAACAGAAGAGCATATGATCCAAGGGAGGACATTGCCATGAAAGGTGAAGAATCATCTACTTCTCCTAGTGTGCGAACCCGCAGTGGTAGAACAATGAGAAAACCTTTGCGTTATAGAGACTAGGAGAACTGCAATCCTTTTTTATTTTTGTTTAAAGGAAACATGTTATGATTGATCCGGCAACACTGCCGACTCGACTTGTAAACACTCTTAGATATATAACCATGTTATGATAAATAGATGTTAATAAATAAATACTTAGTTCAGTTGCATTCTGCGTGATCAAATAGACACAAGAACAACATAAACAACATCTATGTTAATGAAAATGTTATTAAAATGAAAAATGTTGTTATCAATGTGTGATATATTGTCATTAAAATCTAAGTACAAAACCTCTATATAAAATGGCAAAATATTCATATCAATGGGCCATTCATGTAATATTTAAATTAATTGTGACACCTGGTTGGGTTTAAAAATAAATAAGGGAAATTTATTTCAAGAGAAAGTGTTACGCAAACTTTGACTTTAATCATCATCGATGCTACGTCACTACTTCCAACTTCTACCTTCAAACTTGCTGTTATTGTTTACCGCTAACTTGTCTTAACAATATATGTAATGGAACAAGTCGTTCCTTAAATAAATATATATTTGTTTATATCTAAAGGGATGTGTCCTCGTAACTACAACATAAGTGAGTACAAAAACAACTAGAAATCCTTAGAAAGAAAACATCGTATTTTGCTAAGCCTATATCAATTTGGTAGCAGAGCGTGGTTTGGGCGCGCGAATTGGACTAACCGCCAATTGATCCATTTAAATCAAAAAGGAAATTAAATAATTGGACTAACCGCCAATTTAGAAAGAAAAAAAGTTGAATAAAAATGGATACCTATAACTTAGCAAAAATAGAACAGTTAACAGAAAACAACTATACAACGTGGTCCATGAAAATGGAAGCAATTCTAGATTCAAAAGATCTCTTCGAGGACGTAATTGTTAATGACGAGCCAGACTTTACAAATAATAAACTAGAATATGATATTTGGAAGAAAAAGAATCGGGAAGCATACAGCCTAATATAATTGTCACTTTCGGATGACTTAACAATCATCTTTCGAGGCGATAAAAGGGCCAAAAGAATTTGGTACGAGATAAAGAAAAGGTTTGAAGGATCTCTAGAAAATAAAAGGATAGACCTAATGTTGGATCTAGCCAGACTAAAATTGAACCCAAATGAAAATGTTAACATGTATATTGTACGAGCACAGAAACTGGCACAAGAGATCACCCAGCTAGGAAAGACTGTAACAAAAAGAGAACTTGTACGATACATTGTTGAAGGACTCACACCTAACTTTGACACGATCGCAGCAGCACTGTCAATAAACAGAGAAATCTCCTTACCAGACTTGAGACAAACTCTACTGGATTTCGAGAAGAAAAGACAGGACAGAAGCAAAAATCATGAAAATGCTTTCAGATCATCAGGGAACCAATTCAAAGAAAAGTCATGCTTCATTTGCAAAAGAAAAGGACATTTCAAGAAAGACTGTTGGTTCAACCCTAACAACAAAGGAAATCAAAAGAATACAACAAACAAAAATAACATGGCCAGTACAAGGAACTACCATAAAGGACCAAAACAAAACAAAGACACAGCCAGATCAGCAATCCAAGAACGAACGGAGGAACCATCCCAACGAAGAGACTCCACTTCAGAATACGCACTACATGTAATCACAAGGGAGGAACGCCCGACAACTCAGGACGTGTGGATAATTGATTCTGCGTGCACAAGCCACATGACTTCCCATGGTGAATGGATCGAGCACAAGACGGAGGAGAGAAGAAGCATACAAGTGGCGGAAGAAGGGAGACACATCGAATCTGCCTCATCAGGATCAATCCAAGCTACTGTACAAGGTAAGGACAAACTTAACAACGCTGTAACCCTGCATAATGTCCTCCATGTACCATACCTGAAAGGAAATCTAATGTCCATTCCAAGCGTAGTAAGAAGAGGGAACTCTGTTCTTTTGAATTCTGAAGGAGCATACATATACTCTTCTGATGACATCTCGACATTCCACTCTAGAGAAACTTGCCAACATTGTTGTATTGTGCTGTAAAAAACAATATCATACGCAATATATATATATATGACAAGCTAATAGCAACAGGCAACTTTGATGGTAACATGTACACATTGAACCTATCACGTTTACCTGGAGCAACTCATGTTCCAAATGAACATTGCTTGATTTCAAAGGACAATTCTAGGACTGCATGGCACAGAAGGTTAGGACATCCTAGTGACAACAAATTAGACCTGATTTTGAAGAACAATCTTCTAAAAGGCTTGGACTCTATAAATGGTACCCTTGATCAATGTGATGCTTGCTCCTTGGGAAAAATGACCAAAGTACCCTATGTTCACACAGATAGCAATCAGGAAAGCTACCCCTTTGAAGCCATTTATGTCGATCTCTGTGGTCCAATGAGAATAAACTCCTTGGGCGGAAGTAAATATTTCTTGACCATCGTAGATGGATTTTCTAGGAGAATATTTGTAGAATTTCTCAAAGATAAACTCTCAGCAGCAGAAGTTTTGAAGAAGTTTATTTTAAAGAGAGAAAACGAGCTAAACTCAAAACTAAAACGACTTAGAACAGATAACGGAACAGAATTTATCAATAAAAACCTTGAAACCTTCATAGAATCCAAAGGCATTAAACATGAACTAACTACACCGTACACCCCAAGAAGCAATGGGAGAGTTGAAAGAGCTAACAGAACACTATTAGACAAAGGCCGAACACTTCTGGCAGACTCCCAATTACCCCTACACTTCTGGGCAGAAGCTGTGAATACAGCTGCATATCTGTACAATCTAACTCCCACAACCAATGACCCAGACACTACACCTATGGAAAAATGGAAAGGTAAAAAGCCATCCGTCTCTCACATCATGAGATTTGGTTGTGAAGTCTTCTATAAACTCGAGAATCATCAAAGACACAAACTAGAAGCTAAATCTAAGAGAGGAATATTTGTAGGCTATTCAAGATGCAGAAGAGCTTATCGAGTATTTGATATCACAGCGAGAGTCATTCTTGAAACCGCAGACATTCACTTCAGAGAGAACAATAATGTCATCTCGGAAGAAAAACAAAGTGATAATAATACGGACACTGACACATATTTCTTCATTCAGGAGGATGAACAACTGGACAATCATGTTCTATCAGATGTTGATATTGAAGAGCCAGCACCAGATACCATGATCAACAGACAGACAGAGTCAAGTGGATCAGACAGACCACAAAGAACTCGAACAATACCTAAAAGATTCGATGACTACGTTCTGGCTACTACTAATGAAACCATTTCCAAAAATATCTTTATATATAAAGAATATTATGCATTTTATTATTTGGCATAAAAAAAAAAGAGTATACATTTAAAATTTTTATAAGAACATAAGCTTACAAATATATATCTAATTGAGCCAGATTCTCCTGAAACGCGTGTTATCATAAAACAATTTTATGCATTCCTTTTTTAACATTGTTTGGTTGTTAGCAGTTGAATTATCTAGTAAATTTCTCAGAGAAAATATAACTAATTTATTTTATAAAATATTTAATATATTTAAAGTTGTGGTACATTGTCTTAAACGCTTCATTTTCTACCTCTCTCCCTCTTTCTAAAAAAAAAAAAAAAAAAAAATGGAGAAAGAGATAATTCCCAAAATAAAATAGTTATTTTTGACCAAATAAACCTAATTTAGTTTATTTATCGCAAACAACCCGGCGAAAGTCAACGAGAGCAAACTTTTGAATCAAGTTATTTCTTTATTTTTGAAAAATTAAAATAAGTAATTTCACAAGCAAAATTACAGTGAGTGTAAATTAAAGCCTGCCTTACAAAATTAATAATTTATATCTTCAAAATTCGTGGTTGCCTAAGTCATGAGCACGCTTGTCGTATTTTTTGTTCTAAGATTATAGTCTTCGTATTTTTAGGAACACTTTAGGCCTAGTCCCAGTTCACAAATGCCATGATGAGGTTAGGTTAGTTTTGGTTAGATTGGGTAGACCACTTTTGTTGTTTATAATAAAAGTGTAATTTAAAAGAGCATTAAAATTAAATTACAACGTTATTACCATCGTTAGACAAAAGTACTGAAAGATGGTAACAATGCTGTTACCAAAATGACCCAATTTCATGTTGGTTTCATGGATTTAGTGTTATTACCTTGTTTTTCTAAAGCGTGGAAGTGTGTATATGTCATTTCTGACCAGTCTTTTGGAAGCATTTGTGATTTAATATACACTCATATGACCATATCGTTGCAGCTGATCATTTTTTCTATAAATATAATATACTATGTTGTTTGTAAATTTGATTATTTAAATAATTTGTATTTTTTTAAATATTTAATTATAAAATGAATTTTTGTAAATATATATATATATATGTAAATTTTTGTGTAAAAAAATTAATTAATAATAGAAAATTTGCATATGTTTGTAGTTCATTAAAAGAAGAAAATATTTTAAGAAAGGTGTGTGTGCCTTCTGTCCATCCTTCCACCCAACACATATAGACCTTGAAGAAGTATAAAATCTCATGTTGCCAGTTAACTATTTTTTTTTTTTGAAGGAGACAGAGGCAATTTTGTTCACACTTTGTTATCTCGTAGTCTTCACAATAAAAAGTCACTGTGTAACTTTGATAAAAGTTCTGATTCCTTGAGGTGTTGAATTAAAGAAGTTGGACTGTATGTAAGATTTATATACTACCATCTTAGTCTATGTTCATGTTGAAAACATTTTAAAATAACAAAATATTTTCTCACAATGAGTTTCTTTTTATTACAAAACGCTAGCTTTCAATTGATAATCGCTCTTCAACGGGCTTAATAAAACATCGACTATATCCTACAAGAAATATTTACAAAAACATACAGCCTGGATATTTACAACTGAAATTGTAAAATTGATATGTAATTTAACAATTTTAAGACACAATTTGGATTATAGATTATAAACACAAGGTAATAAGATTAAATCCAAATAAATAAATAGTGTGTGACATTTCGGTAACAGCGTTGTTACCATCTTTAGCCAAAATTATTCAGTACTTTTGTCTGAAGATGATAACAATGCTGTTACCGAAACGTCACACACTATTTATTTATTTGGATTTGGTCTTATTACCTTGTGTTTGTAATTCAACAATGTTATGGAATATGTCTATTTTACAAAAAGAAACTGATTGTGAAGAATATATATATATTTTTAATTAGTCTTAAACACAAGGTAATAAGACCAAATCCAAATAAATAAATAGTGTGTGACTATACAACACACTATTTATTTATTTGGATTTGGTCTTATTATCTTGTGTTTATAATCTATAATCCAAATTGTGCCTTATTAATTAGTCTTAAGTTATTGAAGGATTATTGTTTATCTGTGTTCAGATGAAGCTGATCAAGTTCATCACTGGCAACAGCAAGAAGGTGGAAGAGGTGATGGCCATCCTAGGTTCTTCATTCCCCTATCAGCTAGAGGCCCAGAAGGTGGACCTGCCAGAATACCAGGGGGAGGCAGATGATGTGGTGAAAGAGAAATGCCGTACGGCAGCTCGGCTCACCAACTCCCCCGTGGTAGTGGAGGACACCTCTCTCTGTTTCTCCTCACTGGGAGGACTCCCCGGTCCCTACATCAAATGGTTCCTGGAGAAACTGGGACCCTCAGGTCTCCATCGTCTTCTAGCAGGCTGGGAGGATAAGTCAGCTCAGGCTGTCTGTACCCTGGCCTACACTCACAGCCCGGATTCTGAAGTAATCCTCTTCAAAGGTATAACCCATGGTACCATTGTGACTCCAAGAGGTGCTTCTGGGTTTGGATGGGACCCTTGTTTTCTCCCCAATGGTTATGATAGAACCTATGCCCAACTCTCCTCTGCAGAGAAAAATGAGATTTCTCATAGGTATCGTGCCGTTAAAGAAATGCAAAATTACTTTTCTAACCTTCCACCACAATGAAAAATTTATTTGTATTTTATAGATTTTAAAAACCCTGATTCTTGAAAAAAAAACTTTTGTGATTTGCAAAATGTTGCATGATCATTGATAAATTTACTTCTAAAAGTTTTTTTTTTTTTCAATACCTACATAACAAAGAGCCCTATGCAATGTCTTTACTTTGAAGAACAACTTTTGATTTGATAAGGCACAATTTGGATTATAGATTATAAACATAAGGTAATAAGACCAAATCCAAATAAATAAATAGTGTGTGATGTTTCGGTAACAGCGTTGTTACCATCTTCAGACACTATCATTCAGTACTTTTGTCTGAAGATGGTAACAATGCTGTTACCGTAACGTCACACACTATTTATTTGGATTTGGTCTTATTACCTTGTGTTTACTTTTTTTTTTCTTTAAAAAAATGTCAGGCTTATAAGAAATAATATCAAAATATTTATTTGTTAATCACCTAAATTTAATGCTTTTTTTTTATGACTATTTTAAAAAAATTATTGTTTTTTTAATCAAAATAAGACAATTTATAACAAAAACAGAATATAAATATTCATAATATAAGAAATACCACACACACTTTATAAAGTAAACAAAAGCCTTCCTTTTCCTTTTTTTCACAGTGTTGCCAAGTTAAAAAAAAAAGTCATATTCACTGATTATAATTTTTTTGGGGATAAAATAAAATGTATCCTTTTAATATATATATTGTATAAATGTTTTTCTTAAGTCTTCAATTAAGATACAAAAAAACTCAGTAATTTTAACCCCTTTTTTTAAACAGTCAATCCTTATCTGCATACTTGTCTTTTTTTTATGTGAAAAATAGACACTTTGGCTAGTTGGAGTTTTTTTATTTTCTCAATGCTTCGACAAAAATCTTTTGTCTTCGTCAGGAGAAGTAAATAAAAATAAAGCATTTGGCAAGAAGTTAAAAATTGTTCTGAGGTTTGCAAGGGCGTTCTCACATGATTTTTCAAATTTAGTACAACATCTAAAGTGCGAATCAAAAACAAATATTAAACTCGTCAAAGACTTTTTTTTTACTATTGATTAAGAAATCCTAGAAACATCAAATTTATAACTTGTATCAATCTGATGAAGGTAAATAGCTTCAAACACAACATCATTTGTTCTCTTGATTTACCAAATTATTCTTCAGACATTTTTTTTGTTGAACATGTCTGTGAATTAACAATATCAAAAGACATGCTCCAAGAAAAATAATCATTCATTATTTATAGGAAATAAAAAAAAAGTCAATTTGAGACAGTGACAAGGTAAAAAGAAATAGTTCCATAAAAGTCTGGGAATATTCTTTGCTGTAGTTAGTTTACAGGATGGTCATTTCTGTAAGATTTAGCTGCAAGGTTGGTTTTTCATTTGTCTTCTATTTGTTAAACCCATCTTCAACATCTAATCAAAGTGACCATTTGTTCACCCATATTTAAGGATTGTTAGGGTTGTCACATATTTTGATATGCAAATATTTTAATTAAAAAAAAAAAGTTTTGTTCCAAATAGATTAAAACCCATGTATTCAAATTTTTAAGCCCAATTGCCCCCATTCATTTATGGGGGGAGGCTTTTTTGTCAAGACATAAAGAATAGATTTTTTTTTCATAATCCCTCTGTGTTTTTGAGAATATGGGGCCTTCTTGAATTCTGTCTAATGGGTGGCGTGTTGGGATATCTTGTGTTGAAATCTCCTGCTCCAGCATTATTCATCAGAATTAATATTAACCCTTTAAGCTCTAGGGCCCGAATGCTAACTATCACTATCAGGACCACACTGCCTAAACTGATGATCAAGTAGTTGTTAACTTAAAAATGTTATAAATAAATTAATATGATAGATAGAAGTGTTCTGTAAAGTGCAATATAATCCAGACTCCTCTCTCAACACAACACTCTCATTTTATTATACTGAAGTGAGTAATTAATTTTTTTAATTGGGGTTTAATTATAATTAATTGAATAATTGACTTGAATTTTTCAAAATAAGGTTTTGCAAATATAAAAAGGAATTTTAGATATATACAAGGCTATTTACAAAGCTAACATTTGGGTTTCAAAGCACAGACTGGATGCAAGCCTCTTTTGCACTTTGAACATATGGTTCTAGACCTCCGCTTCAGGCCTTCTTTTGTACACTCCACACATCTACTCTCTCTCTTTTCTGGAAGTTTTTCGAGTACTTCCTGGCTTGTTGAAGGCAGAACTGGAGATTTCAAGTGATTTTTAACTAATTCATTTATTACTGAATAGTTAAAAGCCCTTCTAGAAAGCTTGGGGTTGTCTTTGGTATGCTGTTCATATAGGATGAAGGAGTTTAGGAGAGCCCTGTGGAAGATGTTGAGGATCACCTTTCTATAAAATTTTCTTACTTTTCTTTCATCCATATATGTATACAGCATTTGATCATTGAGATCTACCCCTCCCATGTAGCTATCATAGCAGATTTTCATCTGTGGGTAGTCTCTTTGGTCTGACACCTTCTTTTTGCCAGAAGAAGCATAACAAAATGTTGAGAGAAACTTCACTGGAGGTTTGCTCTTCTTTTCTTTGTAAGCCAGGGCCAGTAGATTATTATTTACCATATAAAGGGATTCATCAACACCTAATTTTGCACTTGTTAAGGTTTTAGGAGGTCACTTCCTATTAGTTCTTCTAGTACCAGTCAAATAAGTATGACTGTCCAGTAAGTCCTTGGCTAGGTTGATGCTGGTGAAAAAGTTATCAGTTATCAAATGATAACCTTTTCCAAGTAGCCTGGATTCCTGGAGCAGATTCATTGGAACATCATAGGAAAGGGACTTGATAATTGGAGATAATTTCCCTTTATATGGCTTCATTCTCAGACAATAGCCAGTTTTAGATTCACAAAGCATCCACAGCTTGACTCCAAACCGACCATGGTGCTTTTGGGGCATATATTGTCTAAGACGAGTTCGGTTTTTAGGCACACCAAGCTCTCATCAACTGTAAGATTTTGAGTAGGCTTATAATAATATATAAACTTGTTGTTCACATGCTCTATGAGCTTCTCAAATTTTGCAGTTGGGTTGTAATCAGGATGAGAACTTGGAACCAGGTTGGAGTCATCAATCAGAGAAAAGCAGCTGTAGAGCAACTCTCCCTCTAGACATAACTTTACCAAACCAGGGCGTCTCTAAAAGTTCATTCTTGCTCCAATAGTCCCTGATTTGGTTCTTCTTCACATTGCCCATATTGAAGATGACTCCAATAAAGGCCATCATCTCATCCAAGGTAGTGTCCTTCCAGGCCAGCTTCCTAGAAAATGGAAGCAAATTGTCCCTATTGCTTGCCAATAAAGTTTGGGCACATTTATTGGTAAAAGCCACAATTTCCTTCATCAAATTCATTGTAATGAATAACAAAAAGTATTCAATAGGACGGATAATAGAGGGGGGAAGGTGCTGTGGGCCACAAACTTCTCCAAAAGTCAATGTTTTGGATGTGGAAAATGGAGTATAAACTCTTACCCAAGGACTCGGCTGGTTTTCATCCATTTCTTCATCAGAAAATTCATCTTCAAAAGTGTCTTCATCACTTTCTTCAAACTCAGAAGACAAAGAATAAACTTCAGTGTCCTCAGAAAATGCAGAGCATTCTGAACCGGAAGCCATTTTTCAAAAATTAAAAATAAAAAAAGGAAATTGCAAGACAAAGGAGATAAAAACACAGCTAACGTGTAGAGACAAGCTCAGAAGTGAGAAGGGAGGTGATAAAAATAGCCAGCCACCACCCCCCCCCCCCCTCCCTCACGAGGGGCCCTACAAGGAAGTATCGATAGATTGGTATACCCTGGCGCTCCTGGTGACGTTATAGGGTAAGGGTTAATAAAGATTCTGTGACTTCTAAATACTCTTTTGAAGTTCTTCTTTCTCTTTCAGTGTTTTCCTCTACTGAGGTTGGCCAGCTACATGGTCTCTCCATATCTCCCACCATTTGCTTTATCTTCTCATATGTGCATTGTCCAGTCCATTGTTTCAGGGCATCCATATACTTGCCATCTTTGTCTATGCGATCTCTTCTTGTGGATCTTTCCCTCCATAATTATCAGCAGTGATTTTCTTGCTGATCCACACATCATATGTTCAGTAAATGTCAGCTTTTTGACGTTCTTATGCATCTATAATTTATTTATAACATAACGTTTGGATAGGGCTATTGCTTATTCTTCTCTCTCAGATATGTCTAGGTGTTCTCTTCCCTGAATGATAGAACTTGCCCAATCCAACTTTGACATCCAAATCCTCTCTATATTGTGTTCAATTCCTGTGGTTTCTCTCACAGTTAGATACTCTTCAATCAGTTCTTCCATTTCAGAGAGAGAGAGAGACTCAACCTACAACCCCAAACCACATTATTGACTGTATTGACTCATCCATTGATGAACTCTACTCATCCCCAGCCACAGACGCCCTCAACAAGCTTGATACCCTAATATGATTGAGTGGAGATAAGAAAGAAGAGAGAGTACCATTTGTTTTGTTTCTGGTCAACCATCTTTATTTGGTGTTGTCTGCCCATATATGTGCCTCATATAATTGACATTGCTATCAAATACAAAAGTGGCCATTTGTAGAGAGAATTATGAATTCAATATAGCCTTCTTAGATAAATATCTCCCAATTTTTAAGTTCATACATAAAGAGGTGAACTCTATTATGTAACAACTATATAAATATATATAAAGCAGTTTAAAAAAAATGAACATCAACATTTTAGATAAGAACAGTAATCTTAATCTTCTTTCTTATCTCCACTCAATCATATTAGGATATCAAGCTTGTAAAGCTTGACAACCATCATGATTGGGTGAAGTAGAATGTGTCTGCCTTTGTCATTAAGACTGGGAGCACTACTCAGTGGCAGGCCGACTTAGCTCCAAAAGAAATGGCCGCCTCTGACGCGAGGAACAGACGCCATGTGCAGCCGCTCCTAACATGGGAGTACAAATGCTGCTCATCCTGTATCCCTAGATTAGGAGCCCTTACAGGGTACTATCAGCCAGTCCAGCTGAGCCCAGGTTTTTTAGTGAGCTTGTTACTGCTCTCCCTCCTCCTTTTTCATCCGGGCTTGGGACCGGCAAAGGCTGAGTTAGTAATCTTAATAATAATTGCAGGGACTCTTACCAGTAAATTATAAAGATGGACAACACATGAGGTAAGATAAGTTTCTTTTAATTAAGCGAATGTTACTGCTCCATAGAATAATGTCATCAGCGAAAAGTCCAATATTGGTTTTATGTGAAATTTTTTCTTCTATGCCTGCAATAAATAGGGTGAAGAGAGTTGGGCTAAGGACTGATCCTTGTGGTAATCCTTGGTACAATTTGAAGGTTTTAGATAGAGTTCCATTATATTTGACCCTGATGTATCTATTTTTAAGGAAATCATTTATCCAAAGGATAGCTTTTCCATCAATTTTGAAATGCTTGTATAATTTTGTAATTAACTTGTTTTTCCATACTTTATCAAAAGCTTGTGTAAGGTCTAAAAAAGCAGCTATGGTGTGGTTAGTTGGTTTTCTGTTTTGTGCATCTTTTACCTTTTGTGTGAAAAATAAGAGTTGGTCTATTGTCCCATGTCCTTTCCTAAATCCATATTGTTCTTCTGGTAAGAGATTTCTTGTGTCAAGGTGGTAGGTAAGTCGTCTGAGTATAATTTTTTCCATTAATTTGCAGCAAATACTTGTGAAGGAGATAGGTCGATAGTTTTTTGGGTCATCAGCAGATTTTTCAAGTTTTTTTAATAGGAATTATTGTTGCAGTTTTCCAGTCTTGAGGCAATTTTCCAGTTTTCCAGGAGTTATTGAAAATATCAAGAAGTATTTCTTTGCCATTTTTGCCCAAGTCTTTTTGTGGAGGTGGTTGTTTTCCTCTGTCTGGTCAATCTAGATTTCTGGAGCGTCTGGATCTTCTGGTGTTGGCAATGTTTCATCCATGAGATGCTTCTTCTTCTTCTTTATGTAGCCATCCTCAATGTGACTTTCCTGTAGAGTGGTGTCTACTTTAGGTTCTGTCAATACTTGGGATGGTAGATCCTGGACAGTTGAATGTTTCTTCTTTTTCTTCTTGTAGTGCTCCCCCTCCTCCATCTCTGAGAAGCCATTCATTTCTTCGAAACAGCTTCCTTCTGGATTATACTTTTGTTTTTTCTTCTTTTTCTTGTGTGGGGACGGCTCTTCCTCAATGGCACCAATCTCTTCAGGAGAAATTTCCAAGGCATTCTTCAGATGTTTGTGCCTTCTGGAAGAAACCTCCAGATCTGGAAAGAGATCCTGAGAGGGGCAGATAAAATCTTCATCTTCAGCATCCATCACTTTATGTATTACTTGGGTACTTCTGCCTAAAATTAATATAAATGGTGTAGATATATATAATTTATGAATTTACGGAAAACAAACTTCTACACAAGTTGAAAGATAAAGCACACAAAACGCTGATGATCTTAGGTATATCAGGTTTGCTAGGAATTCTGTACTTGAGTCCTTTGGCCAAGAGTTTGTTTTCGGATGGAGTCAAAGATCTGCTGGACAGGTTAACAACATTAGCGGCTGCTTCCTTTTTTTCATTTTTGGGACTGAGTGGAAATGAGTATTTGTAGGCCCAGAACGATAATTTCTTATCATGTCTATTACGGATAGTTTGCTCTTGTATCTTAATGTCTGCTGTGGTATGTGTTATTAACTCAATGAGTTCTGCTTCTGGAATGTTTTGGGCGGTTAGGTATAGTAATCCCTTGATGCTCTTGCTGAGGAACCTGATGTTGAAGAGGCACCCATTGATTCTTGCCCGAAGTAACTGTTTGTGGGTTTTCTTGATGAGGACTCCCGAGAATGGGTTGCTAACTGGGTCTTTTAGCCTGAGTGATGGAGGGATGAAGCCTGAACTTTCACACAAGCGGTTGAACTGCAGGTGACTTCTCCATTTGGACAACTGGAGGGATTTCTTGTATATGAGCCATTTGTACCTTTCAATTTCATTTCTGGAGAGATTCATATTAGAAAATATCACTTAGAAGAATTGCAGGGACTCTTACCAGTAAATTATAAAGATGGACAACACGTGAGGTAAGATAAGTTTCTTTTAATTAAGCGAAATGCAAGCTTTCGGGACGAACGCCCTTCTACAGGCAATTATGAATACGCGCAAAGATACAAATGGTAGGTAGGAGCAAATATTGATATATATATGTCGTATTGTAATTTTTCCAAAGTTCAATGTCTGGAAATGACAATTAAGCAGTCGTTTGTGGCTGTCTCCACCTCAATATCCTCCTTTATTTTTTTCAAATCTTTTTTAAACAAAAAAAAAATTTACATACACCATTTAATTAAATCTTCAGTAAAAAAAAAATAAAATAAAATAAAATTTACATTCTATCATTCAAAATGTATCACTACCCCCCACAAAAAAAAGAAAAATTTGTATTAAATTTTCTTCCTCAACGGAGGTTGGGAGGGGATGGAAGGTAAAGGATGAGATACATTTCGAAGGGTGAAAAAAAAAAGAAAGAAAAGAAAAAAAATGCAAAAATTATATTACACAAGTAATTGTATTTACACAAGAAACTATATTGTTAGAGGCAAAAGGCGACCAAGGCCTGTTAGGTGGGGAATTCACAGGAAAAGGTGGCCCTACAAAACCTAACTAACATAATGCAGACAACTGGGGAAAAATTTCTAAATATCAAGCACTACATGTTTACATACCCTCATACACATAGGTATAATCCCATTCAATAGCAACTTTTATTGCTGAATGGAAGTATGCAAAATTTAGGGTTAGTAGTGGAAAACTTGCCTGTTAAGCTAAGTGCCCAAGCATTGTTCCAGGTCCTCTTCTTGAAATGGAAAAATTGTGTGTAGGTTTTCCTCTGTATCTTCAAATACTGGTTCCCAGAGTCTTATTTTAGAAATATTAACTATTGTTGTACGTTTATTTTCGGGTTGACATGGCTTATCTATTTCTATTGTTTGGGGGGAAGGTATGGCAATTATCGTATAAGGTTCTGGGTAAAAAGCTGGCATAAGTTTACCTTGGCCTGATTGGTAAGGGATCTTATACAGTACCTTATCTCCTATTTTTAAATTGGGCGTTTTATGGGATTCATTATATCTTTTGACTAATTTAAGATGTAGTTTTTTTGTATTATCATTGGCGGTTTTCCTAGCTTCTTCTATGGGGGGATAGGCTATTGTTAGGTCACTGGTATAAAATGGATTAATGCCGAAAAGTAAATAAACGGGAGGAATTGTAGTTATTGAATGGGGAGTATTCCTATATTCTTCTAATGCTTTTTGTAATAGCTTGTGCCATGGAATTCTGGGATTTTGTTGATGGTGGAGTCTTAACTTCGAAATGATAGTGGCGTTAGCCCTTTCTACCAGCCCGTTACATTGTGGATGAGAAGGGGATGTCATAACGTGTTTTATGCCTTTTTCCTGTATGAATTTATTGAATCTTTTGGAGACAAATGAGGGATGTTTGTCGGTAACAATAATCTTTGGCTTACCTATACTTAATAATTGATTTATAATATTTATATACGTTGCTATCGAGGTACTTTTAGAAGGAAAAACCCAAATGTATCTAGAGTGATGATCAACTACTACATGAAGGCAATTTTTTGTACTATTATATTCTCCTAAGCCTAAAATACTATCAAGAGCAACTACATCAAATGGTTTCTCAGCCAGCGGTAAAGTACCCATGAGTCCATATGAAGGTGTAGTCGGCTTCTTTACAGATTGACAGGTCTTGCATTTCAAAATATAATTTTTTATTTTACCTATCATACCTTTAAAATAATATTGTGTTGATATTACCCTAGCCATTGCACTAATACCTGGGTGTCCTAAACTTTCATGGGCCTTAATTATCAATTCTTGTTGTAAGGATGGTGGTACTACTATTCTATCTTTATTTTTTAATCGAATATAAGTGATATTGTCTTTATTAAAATATAATTTAGATGAAGGCTTAGCTAAGGATTCTTGTCCTTCTTTTAAATCTTGTATGGATAGGAAGCAAGAATATGGTAAGCGGGACAACATGTCAGCTTCATAATTTTCACATCCTTTATTATATTTGAATTCCAAATCATATTCTGATAATCTTAATGACCATCGAAATAGTCTACCATTTGTATGTTTGAAATTATTTAACCAAATTAGTGCTTTATGATCAGTGTGAACTATTACCCGCTGACCTGAAAGGTAGGGATGGTATCTCTTGCACGTTTCTATTATTGCTAATAATTCCAGCTCTGTAATGGTATATTTGGATTCTGCCCCCCTTAAGGCCCTACTATAAAACGCTATGGGTTTCATTGTGCCATCAGGATACTCCTGTTTGAGCACGCCTCCTAAACCTGCAGTACTAGCATCACAAAAGATATGCGTAGTTAATAACGGATTATAAATTTGGAGGATTGGTTTCGAAACTAATGCTTCTTTAAGAGCCTCAAAACTTTTTTGGCATTCGTCAGTCCATGTAAATTTTATATCTTTTTTCAAAAGATTATTTAAGGGAGCTCTTAATTTATTAAAATGATTTATAAACTTAGCATAATGTGTAACGCTTCCTAAAAATGATCTTAAGCACCTAACATTACGAGGAGGTGGCAATGATTTAATTATATCAACATTAATGCCCGAGGGAGACATTTGGTCTCCAAAAATTTCATAACCTAAATAATTTATCTTTTTCATAAAAAATAAACACTTTTCCTTCCTAAGTTGGATACCCTCTTTTTGTAGAATTTCAAATATTTCCTTAAGATGTTCCAAATGGGATTGCGTATCGTTTGAAAAAACCAATATATCATCAAAATAAGAAATTACATTTTTAAGGTCATATTTTTGTAATATTGAACTAAGTATCCTATTAAAGATGGCGGGAGCTGTACGTAGACCAAATGGTAGTCTACACCATTGATAGGAACCTTCTGTGGTGGTAAAACATGTCATGTATTGATCCTTTTCATGCAAGGAAACAGTCCAGTATGCACTTAAAATGTCAAGACATGAGAATACTCTCGACCCTTGAACCTTCTGGATGATATCTTCAATTAACGGAATTGGAAAACTGTCACCCATTAATTTTGAATTTAATTTTCTAAAGTCAATACATAGTCTAGTCTTATCACTTTCTCCCTTTTTACGGGCTAGGGTTACTGGCGAACTATATGGTGATGAAGCAGGCTTAATTATGCCATATTTCAACAACTGACTAATTTGTTCTTTAATTGTTCCGTTATCCTTTAGATTATGTCTATAAGGTCTGAGACAAACAAGAGTCTTATCTCTGAGTGTTAGTCTCGGGGGATCTACCTTTAAAGGTCTAACATTATACTTATTTTCACCAAAAATATCATCATAGTCATTCATCAAAACATGGAAATTATTTCCCAGTCTGACGTCATTATGTATATAACTATCTTCTGAGTTTGGTAAAGGCAAAGGTCGGAAGTTTGGTTGATAAATAGGTCTCGATTTAAAACAAGAAGGAAAATATATGTTAGATTGATTTATAGTTTTACCTATGGCATGTACATTTTTTATACGATTACATTTCCCTGATAGTTTTAAACAATAATTATGTTTGTTGCAATATTTAGTAGACCTAACAAGACTTAAATAATTTTTAGAATTATCATATTGTAAGGCATCAAGTTCTTCTTTAGAAAAAGTATAATCAAAATTAGATAAAACACCATCATTTTGCATAATAACATTTTTATCAAAATCAATCTTCAGTTTAAAATATTTTAGGTACTTTGTGGACATTATCAAAAAGTTCAAATTTAGATTATCAATAATATAAAACAAAATATTTTTAGTTATAATTCCAATTTTTATATTCAAACAAATCTGGCCTTTTATGTTAACATTATTAGATACAGTACTTATTTTATCGTAACTAGAAATATTTATGTTATTTGAAAAATTCTTGGCCAAAAAATGAGTAGGTAAGATATTAATCTCACTACCAGAATCAAAAAGAATCATAAACATACCCAGGAACCATGAGTCTGCTGTCCCCACATCCGCTCTGATCCCCGGGCACCGTCAATATCCCACTTGGTCTTGATTACCGGGGTTCGACGCACTTTGTAGGCCGATGGATGAAGTCCCAGGATGGCCAGGTTCGTGGAGTTGGCCGGCGTTGACATCTCCATGCTGCGGCGTGATAGATCGCCACCGCGAGGCCATGTTGGGGCGATTTCCTCCAGCAAAGTTGTTCCTCCGTCCATTATTCCATCTTCCGTCCCTTTGTTGAGTTGTGTGCTCCAATGATTCGGCAATACGAAGCCAGTCCTCTAAGGAATGTGGCGAGGAAGCAATCAGAAACTTCTCGAGTGGGCCGGCACCAGATGTAAGAGATTCCAAGACTAAATCCTTTGGCATGTGTAGCTGTGTGCCAATTTTTATCTTTTCAAGATAATAACTACGAACTGATTGCATCTCTTGCTTAGTTAGTTGCCAAAACTTTTTATATAGGCCGCGTTCAAACTCTGGGAAGAATGTCATCATCCTAGAATGTAAATCTTCCAAGGTGTCAATTTCGTCACAAATTGTGGCATAAATCTCAAGAGCATTGCCCTTAAAGAGAGTGGGTATCATGAAAAGAGCATCTTCTTGTTTGATATTCCGGAGCTTGATCTGTTGGTTGAAAACCTTCAGCCATTGTGAGTATTTAAGCCCTTCTTCAGGGTTAAAGCTTGGTATCATATCTTTGGGGTAATATTCCATATTCGAATTTTCTTTGAGATCAGTTTTATTAAAAGATGAAGTATTTTTTTGGGCTTGCCTTCCTCTTTCCCATGCCCTGAGATTAAATAAAATTTCCGCGAACAAGTTCGAAACCTGTCGACTATTTGTCGTATTGTAATTTTTCCAAAGTTCAATGTCTGGAAATGACAATTAAGCAGTCGTTTGTGGCTGTCTCCACCTCAATATCCTCCTTTATTTTTTTCAAATCTTTTTTAAACAAAAAAAAATTTACATACACCATTTAATTAAATCTTTAGTAAAAAAAAAATAAAATAAAATAAAATTTACATTCTATCATTCAAAATGTATCATATATATATATTTTTTTCCTATGTCTGATGTCGATGTCTGAAATGGAGGAAGATGACCTGGGCCTCTTGGAGGATTTTTTCTTAAGTTTCTCTTCTGATTTATCTTTGGAGTCCTTGTGACTATAGAACTGGATCTTGAGCTGCTCATTCTCGTCTGCCAGCTTGTGGACCTGAAGCGGCAGGGCTTCATGATGGGCCACAGACTCCATCAGTATGAGCCTTAAGGTGGCCTCACTCCCGGATCCTCCAATGCCCTCCAGACTCCGGCTGGAGTAGTCAGGCGGTTGAGGTGACTGTTCCGGTCTTGCAGTCTCCGTGCGAGGAGTGGGGTCAAGTCTGTCCTCCCATCCTATGGGACCTTGGTTGTTCAGGAATCCACCAAGCCGCAGGTCGTTGTTCAGGGCCTCATTGTTCTCGACATCGCTGACTGTTGCAAAATCTTCATCTGCCATCTTCAAATTGGTGTAGAAAAACGGAGTGGTTGGCTTGATAGTTGGTATTGATATTAAGTTAAACGATCTTTTTCAATTTAAAAATTATTGTTGATAAGATTACTATTGTTGATAAGAGGCTGTTAAGCAAAATTTAAAATTTAAATTAAACTAAATTTTGCTCAAAAGTATATCAAATATTGATATATGCTAGTGTTTAACATATTTACAAGAATTTTGCTGTAAAATTAGTATAGTAAGCTAAACCAAAGAATGCAAATATCTAACTATTATTTCAATTATTAACTTAATGACGCAAACTATTGTATATTTAATATTTTATGAAAAACTAAGCGTTCGTCCTGAAAGCTTGCATTTCGCTTAATTAAAAGAAACTTATCTTACCTCACGTGTTGTCCATCTTAATAATAATGTTTTATTATTTTTATTTTTTCTAATCCATCAGTTGATAGCTTAAACCAACTCCCACAGACCTCCTAGTATATTGATGACTTGCTGTTGTAGATATCTTCTTGTTTAGCACTGCAGGATGTGGGGATGTCTCACAAGCCTGACATTTTGTGGGAAGTGTTTGGTTTTGCCTTCAAAGAATATTTTCCTTGTGTGGCCTGTTTTTAGGGAGGAAATGATTGTCATGTCATTGTCTATCTAGGTCTATAATGTTTTTATTTGTTTATTAATATAGGGGTGGCATGAATTTCTAAGAAATTCTAGTGAAAGTTTTCCGAAAACGCTTTTAGACGTATTGACTGTTAATCCATGATCCGAAAGTCTTTTGAAGATGGTATGTAGATGTTGAATGTGATCATTTTTATTTTTACTGATGACCAAAACATCATCAATGTAAACAAAGATAAAATTAAGACTTTTGGTTACTTTATCCATTTTTCTTTTTTTACATATCCTTTTATTAGTCTAAATTAGACAAGATCTTGGAGGTCGTGCTCATAAAGAAGTTCAAGAACTCTTCTTGGTTCTCTGTACAGGGATCCTTTGTCCTTTCCAATACAATTTAGTATATGTTGGGGAGTGGCCTCTTCGGTTTTGCACCTAGTGCACATGGGGAAGCTTTTGGCTCCTTCTTTATAGACTAGAGGGCGCAGGTGATTGTGTCGACTTCCTTCTGTTTAGTTGGAGGGTCTGTTTTTTGGGATTTTCTATTTGGTACCAAGAATGATGGAAATTATCTCTATGGTTCCTTATCAGTTGTAGTTTCAGATTGTTAATATGGTCCATTGCTGAAAGGTAGGTCTCGGAGTTCACCGCATCAGGATGTCCAGCTGCTCCTTCCTTTGCCAATCTGTCGGCCTCCTCATTTCCAGGGACTCCCACGTGTGATGGAATCCATTGTAGACTTATTTTGGTATTTTTATTCAGTTTGTTGATTTCTGCAGCAATGTTTTTGAGGAGTCTGTCTTGTGAATAGTAGCAGTTTTTAATTGCAAAGATGGCGGCTTTTGAATCTGTATAAATTATTATGTTTTTAGTCTCGTTTTTCTCTACAAGTTTTAGAACTTGTAGTATGGCTGTTAGTTCAGATCTGAAAACTGACAAGTTCTTTGGGTTTTTTATTCTTCTTTTTATTTCCATACTATCTTTAAGGATGAGAACTCCACTGCCAGAGGAGCCATTCTCCACCAGTGAGTCATCGGTGTATATCTGTATGGTCTCTTTGTCTGCTTTTTCAATCCTCTCCATAGCGAGGCTCCTGAGTAGTCCTGGGGGGGTCGGCCCCTTTGGAGCATTCTTGCTCTAGATCCAGGTTGTAGGAGATTTCTGGTCTTTCTTTATATGGTGCATAATGGTTCTGGGCATTTCTATTTCTTCTGCTGTTTGGTAATAGTTCCCGATAGGCTAGGTGCATTGGGCTAAGTCTTTTGAGTCTGGTTTTTGGTTTCCATTTTCGTATGAATTCTCCGGTTCTGTGTGATTTTAGTACACTTCATCCATGAATCTTTGAAATGTTTGGCTTGCGTTTTTTTTTTTTAAGCCAAAGTTCATGCGTGTGAATTCAAATAGATCAAATGGCATAGTTATTGCCATTTTGGGTATATCTTCTTGGTTAATTGGAATATGATGGTAAGCTTTTACAAGATCTATTTTGATGAAAATGGTACAACCATGAAGGCTTTGGGTGAAATCCTGGGGAATGGGGTAACAATCAGGTTGGGTCACAGCATTTAGTCTTCTGTAGTCCCCATAGTGGAGGGAAAGCTATGGGAAAAGAGATCGAGGGGAAGGAGACGATGGGGATCCTCAGACAATGGACTGGACGACCGACGAAGTATTGTCAAGCCCATGGAAACAGACAGTCTCTCAGAATGACGTCTTGGTAGACTTTTTTAAAGTTGATTTTGACATTTCTATCAATGAAAACCAGTGGGGTCTTGACTTCAGATGTGACTCAGGCCCAGACCATGACAGATTTCGGAAACTTGAGCCTCATGTGCACCCGACCTTTCCTGGAGGCAGAAGTTGACGGTGGTTTTGGGAGTTGTGGGCGACTTCAACTGGATCATTGAGAGCAATTTCTTTGCCTTGTCCAAGCTATTCATTGTAGCTTCAGAAAGGGTTTGCCCACGGTAAAGATGATAGCTGCGAAGTCCCAGGTCACGTTTCACGATATTCTGCACTCTTTCCCTAGAGATTCTGAGGTCAGAGCAATGTGATTCATGCTGACGCCGTCTTTTTGGGCAATCCTCTTCTTTATCATCTTCCGTGTTGCAGAAGTGTTGACCATCCATGGACAGCCCGATTTTGGAAGCACTTCATAATGTCCTTTCTTCCGGTATTGCTTTACAATCCTTTTAACAATTCTGGCGTTGATCTTGAGCCGGTGAGTGATGTCTGAAGGGCAAACACCTTCGTCGATCAGGTGCGCAATTGTAGCGCGATGAGTTGAAGTATGCATAAATAAAAATAAAAGATGGTGGAATCTCTTTACCTTCTAGGGACACAGTTTATTAACATTAGCCTTTCAAAACACCATGAATTCACATTAGCCTTTCAAATGAATTCACTCGTCCACCATACTTTTCAGCCAACCTGTACATTATCTGAAGGTGGTCTACAAAGGTTAGGGAATTTGGTTAAAATAGCGCTGAATTTGGATGATGAATTCAGGGTGCTAATATTTCCCATGTCTGAGAGATTGACTGAATAACGCCTCTTATAGAAAGATTAGTTATTCCATCAATTAGGTGTTTATTTTTTATATCAATTATCAATCAAAAGTTGTTCAAAAAGTCTGCTCCTATTATAGCTCTGTTGGTATTGGCGATTACAAAAGACCATTGGAATTGACGTCGAAGTCCAATGTCCAAATTGCTAACTTTTGTTCCATAGGTAACAATTTCTGTACCATTGGCTGCATATAGTTTATAATCAGAGCTAGGCATCCTATTTTTATCCTTTGGAGGTATTATAGAGATATCAGCACCACTGTCCACCAAAAAGTGTAATCCTGTGTTTTTGTTCGTAACAAATAATCGGAGATTGCGACAATCCTGAATGCCGGCGGAAGAGTTTGTCGCTACTCTTTCCAACTGCACGGAGGCCTGCATTTATTTTGCATGCAATTAGGGCCAAAGTGAAAATGGTAATAGCAATATTTCCCTCTTGGATCGAAGGATCTTTGAGACAGACATCTCGGCCTTGACTGAGTCCTAGTTTTGGATCGAGATCTAGATCTATCCAGTCTCAATTCGGACACCTGCCGTTCAAGATCTTCCAATTTGGCGATCAAGCGATCTGTTGATGAAGAAGGCACTTCCGCATCATATATTTCTTTGGAAGAGTTTATCTCATTGATTTTATCGGCCATTATGGCCAATTTGCTAATGTCCTCATCGCTTACAATAAGTATATTCTTTATGGATGTTGGTAATTTATCGAGCCATAAAGTTTTAATCAATTTGTCAGAGATATCTGGGGTAGCGAGGGATCTGAGCTTTTGTAGTAACTGGCTCGGCTTCATGTCTTTGAGCGCAATACCTGAAATTAATTTTATTTCTGATATCTTCACTTTCTCTGAACAATTCAAGTAGTCGTGATTTACATTCAGAATACTTGTTGTCAATTTTGCTATTATGTCCTAAAAATTCTCTACATATTTTGGTTCTAATTGGGAGATTAAATTTTGTTTTTCTTCCTGAAGGATTCCACTTATTTTAAACTGTGCCTCTACCTGGAAAAACCATTTTTCAGGTATTCCAACCCAAAAAGGCGGTTTTTTGATACTAACTTTGCATATTTTCTGAAATTGATAGGCTTCTTTTCTGTTTCCAAACTTAAGTAAATTTAAAAATTAACACAACAGCTAGGTGTAAGTAGAGATAAAGTTAAAAATATAAAAATAATACAAAAGCAATTACAGGGTATCCCTCGAGAATGTTGCGGTGATACACTTCTTAGTTGATTTTGACCCCCACATCAATGAAAATGAAGGGGATCTGCCATTGGTGCTAATACTATCCCATACCATAACCTAATGTTAATTTTGGCAGTGTTCGATGATACCCAATGTACCAGGAACCTCAGCGAACCAGCTCCTGTCATTTTGATGGTTGTGCGCCTGCTCGTGGTTGATCCGTTTCTAATTCATTAAGAGAATGTGGTCCCATCACTGACCAGTGGCCGGATGCTTGAGTTTGCAACATCTCTCCAGCTATTTGGGCTTATTGTCATCCGTGAAGAACTGAACCTTTTGGATCTTGGGAGGCTTGAGGTTGAGTTTTTTTTTCGCTATTCGAAGTAACAACAGGCAATTTTTCTCTTGAACACCCTCGAATTACATTGGAGTCGCTTTTTGATCTTACAGTTGATGGAAATGTTTGCAATGCGCTTTCTTCCTCTTCCGAAATGGTCTCTTTCATGGAAAAATGTGAGAGGAGAGCTATTTCTATACGAGAGGAGGTGGTTCTATGTTACCTTAATTTAGGAGATTAGGGTGTCAGCTTTGACAGTGTTGGTGAGAGGAGGTGGTTCTATGTTACCTTAATTTAGGAGATTAGGGTGTCAGCTTTGACAGTGTTGGTGAGAGGAGGTGGTTCTATGTTACCTTAATTTAGAAGATTTAGTGTTGCTTCAATCTGGGTGAGAAAAGTTGTGAGTTCTTCAAAGGTTAACAGTGATGATCTAATAACTTGCTTGAGTATCATTTTTACAGATTTTATGTTTGATTCCCAGATTCCCCCAAAATGGGGTGCATGGGGAGGCATAAAATGCCAATTAATCTCTGAATATGTTATGTAATCTTGTATTTCAGAAGCATGTAGCAATGCATATTGTTCATTGAGAAATTTAGCTGCACCTTTAAAATTGATTCCATTGTCAGAATATATATCTGAGGGAGTACCTCGTCTTGATGTGAATCTTCTTAATGCTGCGATAAATGAACTGGTTGAAAGATCTGACACTAATTCAAGATGAAACGCTTTAGTTGCTTGAGGAAATTGTTCTTGTTCATCATGAGCCAATGTTTTCAAGGTCTTTATAGCTAGGTATGGTGCACTGGTTGTGCCGTAAGTCACTGTTGCTAATTGGTATTCTTTGATTGGTTCGTTAGGAGATGCTCGCCATAAAATTCTTTGAAAACAACAATCAGCTGGGCTTAACCTTATTTGCCGGTACATTTTTTTCTATGTCAGCAGTAAGTGCTATTGAATAGGTTCTAAACTTTATCAATATGTTAAAGATATCTTCTTGTAGTTTAGGACCACAATAAAGTAAGTCATTTAATGATAACCCAGTGCTTGTCTTTGCCGATGCATCGAACACCACCCTGAGTTTTGTTGTTGTACTTTGATCTCTTAATACTGCATGATACGGCATATAATAAACTTGATGAGATGGTTGCTCTGGTTCAATTTCATTGATAACTTCCATATGGCCAAGATTTATATATTCCTGCATGAATTCTCTCACATGTTGTGAATATACTGGGTTTTGATGGAAGCGTCTTTCCAAAGAAAGGAATCTTCTTAAGGCTTGAGATTTTGAATCTCCTAATTGATAATTCATTTTATTATTGTTAAGCCTAAATGTTAATGAAACTACATATCTCCCTTTTTCATATCTGATTGTTGTAGTTCTAAATATATTCTCACATTCTAATTCTTCTGTGTTCATTTCTTCCTTGTGCATAGGAATGCTTTCCGCATCCCAAAATTTTTTAACAATATCATCTAGTTCAGCTGAAAAATGATTAACATGTATTTGTTGAATTAATGATTTTTGAGCACCAGAATCAATCACGGCTCGGCACATTAGCTCATCATTATTTGAGTTAAAAACTTTTATTAAGGCTGTAGAGAGAAAAATATTTGTTTCTAAGATTGAAGTATTGTTAGATAGAACTGTGTGGTTTACTGTCTGATGCTGGTTTTGTTCTTCACTTGTATTAGCTTGGTGTTCGGTAGTTGAAATAGGACCTTGCCGTCTTTGATAATTATAATTATGAAGGGTAGTATGATGTTTTAGGTTACAGACTTTACAAGTGGCACTTATTTTACAATGATTGGCATAATGATATACACCTAAGCAGTTTATACAAAGGTTTTTGCTTCTTACAAATTTGATCCTATCATCTAAAGATAACTTAGCAAATTCTTGGCAGGTACCTAACTTATGAGATGAATTGCAATATGTGCATTTGATTATGTTAGTATTTACTTGAGAAGTTTTAAAGGTCTTCATAACATTATCTTCTTTTTGATATATTTTTCCATTAATGTGATCCAATCCCTTTCTATGCTTTTCTAAAAATGTTAATAAGTCTTGAAGAGTAGGGAATGTATTTTCCTTTAATGAAAGTTCAAAGTCCTTGTTCATGGTGCAATCAATTTTCTTTAAAATAAAAGTAGTGAGAAGCATGTTTCCTAATTGTTCTTCATTAATTCCTAACAATTCTAAATTTCTTAAGTTCAACTTAACAGTATCAATTAGTTCAATAATATTCCTTGAGTTGGTTACTTTTATATACTTGACATTCAGTATATTGTTACAGTATTTATAGGCTAGGTCTCTTGTACAGTGATATCTTTCATTGAGAGCAAGCCAAGCTTTATCAAAAGTGTCAGGTGTTAAAGAAAAACCCTTAATTATGTTAGCTGCATCTCCAGAAAGAGAACTTTGTAGATATTTAAACTTTTGAATATTATTTAATGATGAATTGTTAATAATGGTATCTTCAAATATGGTCTTAAAATCCAACGATTGATCAAGATCACCTTTAAAAGAGGGTAGAGAAAACTTTGGGGGATTAATTTTAGTTTCTTCTATCTTAGTATTTATATTTTCTTTTAATTCTAAATAATTTAATAAAGTAGATTGTATTTCAGTTATATCTTTATTAGCTTCTTTATAAATAGATATATGTGATTCATGTTCATCAGATTCAACTAATTCAATCATATAATGTTCAATATTTTCTTTAATTTTGTTTATATTATCCGGTTGTACCTTTAAATAACCTTTACTTTGAGTTTCTACATTTTCTAATTCGATCTTTAGGTCATCAAACTTCGATATTTTGGTGAGAGGAGGTGGTTCTATGTTACCTTAATTTAGGAGATTAGGGTGTTAGCTTTGACAGTGTTGGTGAGAGGAGATGGTTCTATGTTACCTTAATTTAGGAGATTAGGGTGTCAGCTTTGACAGTGTTGGTGAGAGGAGGTGGTTCTATGTTACCTTAATTTAGGAGATTAGGGTGTCAGCTTTGACAGTGTTGGTGAGAGGAGGTGGTTTTATGTTACCTTAATTTAGGAGATTAGGGTGTAAGCTTTGACAGTGTTGGTGAGAGGAGGTGGTTCTATGTTACCTTAATTTAGGAGATTAGGGTGTTAGCTTTGACAGTGTTGGTGAGAGGAGGTGGTTCTATGTTACCTTAATTTAGGACATTAGGGTGTCAGCTTTGACAGTGTTGGTGAGAGGAGGTGGTTCTATGTTACCTTAATTTAGGAGATTAGGGTGTTAGCTTTGACAGTGTTGGTGAGAGGAGGTGGTTCTATGTTACCTTAATTTAGGAGATTAGGGTGTCAGCTTTGACAGTGTTGGTGAGAGGAGGTAGTTCTATGTTACCTTAATTTAGGACATTAGGGTGTCAGCTTTGACAGTGTTGGTGAGAGGAGGTGGTTCTATGTTACCTTAATTTAGGAGATTAGGGTGTCAGCTTTGACAGTGTTGGTGAAAGGAGGTGGTTCTATGTTACCTTAATTTATGAGATTAGGGTGTCAGCTTTGACAGTGTTGGTGAGAGAAGGTGGTTCTATGTTACCTTAATTTAGGAGATTAGGGTGTCAGCTTTGACAGTGTTGGTGAGAGGAGAGGTGGTTCTATGTTACACATTCTCTCTGAATTTTCTCATTGTTGGTGGAAGAACAGCACCAGTGATTATTTTGGCCGCTTTTACTTGAACACTGTCTTGTCTTCCTTTTAGTGATGAGCTTGAGGGAGCCCAGACAGGTGTTGCATATTCCATTATTGGCCTTATTAAGGTGGTTTATGTTGTTCTGAGGGTTTTGGGTTTTGCTCCCCAATTTGTTCCACATAACCTTCTCAGAATATTTAGTTTTCTGGTAGCTCTATTTGAGGTGCTAATTATGTGTTCTGTAAATCGCAATTCCTCTTCAAGTATCACACCTAGGTATTTTGGATTTCTAATTTTATCAATTATTTGGTTATTTATGCATATTTTGGGATTAAATTTATGCCTGTGTTTCCTGTCAGTGGAGAAGACGCATAGGTTTGTTTTTATTGGGTTTATGGTCATTTTGAGTTCCATTGCCCACTTCTCCAGTCCTCTCATTGAGGTGTTCAGTATTTTTTCTGATTTTTCTATACTGCTACTTGTGTGCCATATGGCTATATCATCTGCATAACAGGCAACCTTTGTGTCTTCAGTGAGGTAAGGATGGATGTCGTTAATATATAGCAGGAAGAGTAGGGGACTGAGCACAGATCCCTGAGGTACACCAGCCCATGTTATTCTGTTCTTGGAAAATGCTCCATTAACCCGAACCTTTATCCTTCTTCCCCTTAAGAAGTCTGCAATCCAGATTAAGGTTTTTCCTCTTACTTCAATGTTGGGCAGCCTTTAAAGTAATTTCTCCCTCCATACTCGATCAAAAGCTGAGGTCATATCCAGGAATACGGCCGTTGTCTTCTTTGTTTGTTTTTCCTGGAAAGAATCTATTATTGATTGGCAGAAGTAGAACAGTTGATCAGTTGTACAGTGTCTGGATCCATAGGCAGTTTGGTAGAAGTTTATTTTATTATTGTTGGTGAGCCAGACTATGAGCCTAGAGTGGATAATTCGTTCTGTTATTTTACGTAGTATGCTGGTGAGAGCAATTGGCCGATAGTTCTTGCAAAGTTAGATGTATATTACATATTTATAAAAACAACAATGTTGGTCAATGGTCAAATATATTTAAACATATTATATTACACTATGTTACCTTAATTTAGGAGATTAGGGTTGTTACGACTACTAGAGTAGTCAACATTATTTTATGCAAATATAGTTGTAATTTAAAAGCTGAGAAAAAAGTATGTAAATTTCTTTGTTGTATAAATTATTATGTAAATTTTCTTAATGTATAAATTGACCGTGCTTTTTAATAAAAATGGGTTCTGGATAAGATTTTGAACGTTTGGTAGTCGTTCTTAAAGCCTCTTCCTTTGGTGTTGCGGAGCTGGTCGGGTAGCTGGACTAAAACACTAGGTCGTCTCTCGGGGTAAAGAGAGACACCAATCTATATTGAGAAGAAGACCTCAATAAGGGTGTCAGCTTTGACAGTGTTAGTGAGAGGAGGTGGTTCTATGTTACCTTAATTTAGGAGATTAGGGTGTCAGCTTTGACAGTGTTGGTGAGAGAAGGTGGTTCTATGTTACCTTAATTTAGGAGATTAGGGTGTCAGCTTTGACAGTGTTGGTGAGAGGAGTTGGTTCTATGTTACCTTAATTTAGGAGATTAGGGTGTCAGCTTTGACAGTGTTAAAGGTAGAATATAGGCCGACAGAGCGAGGGGAAACTTGCTTTGGGCCTTTCTACCTTAATTATTTAGATACTACTGGGTTCGTAAAGTCTCGTTGTCAGGTTAGTAATTGGTAAAGATTTCAGGGGATAAGCGGTTCAAATATCTTTGATCATCTTGATTGGTCTTGATCATTTACGGGCGGTGAGATAAATTGTTCGTTTTCCGTAGTGTTTTAATTTGTTGACATGAATTGTATCTGTCTCACGACTTAGAGGTCGGTTGGAGCGGTTGATCCGTACAATTTACAGCAGCATCGAAGTCTTCCCAAATTGATGAAGCTGATACTGGTCGAACTTCAGGTGCCACAGGGCCGACTGTGGTTGCGGGAATAGAGGACTGTATCTTTTCTATAATTTTATTTTTTACTTCAAAGAAACGACTGGTGTTCTCTCCAAAGCCGTGCTTTTTGAAGCGTGGATCCAAGAAGATAGCCTGATTGATTAACTCAACATTTAACCTATCCCCAAATCTATTCGATAAGGCTTCTAATAGATTTTTTCCTAATCGTAGGACTTCTTCGGAGAGGTTGTTTCCTCGGGTAGGTACATTTTCAATAGTCCGCCTCACAGACCTTGCCAGTCCCTGGGCCAGAATACATGTTTTTGACAAGGAAATTTTCTGTTCTGAGGAAACTTCCTCAGTGACTTCAAAAAAAAATTTTAATATGGAAATAGATTCCTCTATCACTTTCCAGTCACTATCCCCCAGCAAAATTTTAGGATTGAGCAAAGCCAAGACGGATATCACTGGCTCTCGATTTTTCATGATGCGGTCTAACATCTCATACGTTGAATTCCAACGTGTTGGAACGTCTTGTTTTAACTTCAATGGTTTTGTGGAGAGATTAGCTTGCATTTCTCTTAATTTGGCCATTGCGTGGGAACTCTGTTTAAAAAATTGGACGATATATTTTACCTTATCTACCGCGGATTTTATACTCTCATTAATGGACCTCTGAACCACCAAGTTAAGACTGTGGGCAAAACAAGATAGGTGAGGTAGCCCCAAGGTTTTTATTGCAGCTTTGTCAGTCACCACAGCGACCGTTTTAAAATCAAGTTTGAATTTTTTGGTTACACCAAGAATCCACGATGATATATTTTCTGCAGTATGTTTTTGAGGAAACTCTGAACATTCGAGAAGAATGGAATTTAATTTTGTTGTGTAGTCTATGAAGTGTGCAGTAATGGCATAAAAACTGGTGGTATTTATGTTAGTCCAGCCATCACATGTCAGGCATACAGCATATGCTTCTTCTAACATTCCTGTTTTTATTTATTTATGCTTATGAGGTGATACAGCAGCGTATTTACAATTAGAGAGGAGACAAAATGAATTAAATCTAGAAAAAAGAAGTGAGGACATATCGGTCATTAAAGTCTGAGAGGCAAGTCCTTCAGCCAGTTCAGGGCTTCCGGGGTGACAGAATGGAGATTGGAGATTCCTCCATTGAATTTGTACAGCGGGCAGTCATCTAGTATATGGGACATTGATTGTGGGACGTTGCAGGCACAATTTGGATCTTTGGTGTAGCCCCATAACTTCATCAGCTCTGCACACCTTCCCTGACCTGTCCTAAAGCGGTTTAGAAGCACCCATTCTCGTCGAGGGAGGGAAAACCTGGGATCTTGACATTTGGGCTTGTGATGAGGTTCTTGTTTGGGATATCGGTGCTGATCCAGGAATTTGTCCATGCTTCTGAGATATTAAAATTTTGGGAGAGAAGTTGGTTTACTCTGGACCATAACGGCTTCCTAGATTTTAGTCTATGATTTGGGGGAGACTGTAGGATAGGGTTAATTTCGAGGTCGGGTGAATCAAGAGTTTTTGGTACATTTTCTTGGTGGCTTCCTTTCTGCGTAGCTCAGGTGGAGAGATGTGAGCAAGAACTGGAAGCCAGTCAATTCTTGTAGGTTGGCAAACCCCTGTTATAATTCTCTCGTAAGGTAGAATTTAGTTGTGTGTCTATTAGCTTCGTGTGGCAGCTCCCCTCCCAGACTGGAGCACAATATTATTGGGCCAAGATGATGCAGTGTTGACACTCTGACCTCGCAAGATTTGAAGTGTAGCTGGAGGTATGTTAAACAAGAGGCTGCATTTTCAGGGTTGTTGACCTCTAAGATGTAAGTAACAGATAGAGGAGAGGTTCTTTTGAGCCATATTGTTCGGAGAGAGCAGTCAATTATAGCGAGCGCACCTTCTTCCTGCCCCTCCCACCCTTGCGTTATCGTGTTGATAATCCACCATGAAACTGGGGGTGCTACACTTGTTTGGACTCCCATCCAGAATACTTCATCGTAGATACTGCCAGTGCAGGACTTGCTTATCTTAGAGTCAATTATAATGTCCTCAGAATTAACCTGAGCCGCTAGGAACCCGTGATGCTCAGACTCGGAAGCATGCCATATTGTCCCTAACTTCGGCATCATCTTCCTGAGCTTCCATATGGCATTAGTGTCCTGCCCGGCAATAAAAAGAGTCTTGACCTTCTTCAGATTAATGTTTGACCGAAGAATGTCTATCAGTAAGAATAGGAGAGGACTTGATTTCGGGAGTAGAGCTATAAGGTCCTTACAGACCCCTCTTGAGCCGGCATCTATAGGTTCTCTAACCCCCTCACATATGACTCTGGACTCCAGATTATGGAGCTTAAGCCTCTTGTTTGACTGTCCACTTTCCCTGAATATAGATGAGGTTGTTAGGTAGCGCTTCCCGGGTGTTCGGGTCTCCAGTCCAGGTCTTCTGTGTGCCCTTACCATGTCAATTATTGTTGATAGGCTACTCAGTCTGATCTTGATCATGCTGTTAATCTTTGAGACTATGCTATTCAAAATTGTGTCAGCCTGTGCTTCATTCATATCGTTCAATTCCCTCTGCACTTCTTCCTCCTCATGATACGACGATATATTTTGGATTCTGTCCGACATTTCCTTAAAGCTCTCATGTGATGACTCAGGTATCTTCAATGTGTTGCATGTCTTCATAGCCAGCTTGATTGGTTCATCATTCTTAAAATCATCCTTGGTGTAAACAGCAACAGATCTAACTAAGCTGTGAAAGACATGGAGGCAGGATAGCTCAAGACTTAGAGGTATGTCCTTGTTCCTAACCTGTGTTCCTGCCCAAAACTTGATAGCCCTGACAAGGTACCTTGCGATGACAGGGGACACCTCCATGACACTCTCCTTAGATACCCATATCTTCCACTCAGGCAGGGGTTTATTTGGGACATTGATCAAGCAATGCCGAGCAAGTTTTCTGGCAAAGGCATCAATGATGGTGGACTGGGCTGATATTGACTGGATGTCTGAAGTCATGCCTATACAGGAAGCAAAGGCTGGCCACGCCCCTGTCCTGTAGATCTTTGTGACTATGGAGTACCAGGGTTGTGTAGACATCCTAGCAGACTCTACACATGTCATCAGGTGAGCAGGGTTGTCTGATTTGAAGATTGTGACAATTTGCCCTGTAACAATCCACATGACTAGGTCCCCTGCAATTCTCCAGTCCAGGGATCTTATTTCTGTGTCTCCAATCGATCTTCCTGTCTTAAGAGTCATTAACCTATGGGCAATCAGGTGTCCTCCCTCAGTGTTAGGCCTGACACCGAGGCTTGCAACACTCGCCATCTCCGACTGTGCTTCCTGGAAGAGCCAGTAGAAGGCAAGACTGAGTCCTGCACTAGGCACGTCATCGGGGTGTTCTACATCTCCTACCACTGTTGACTCTCTGTAATGGCTGAGCACATCTAAGATTATAGCTTCAGTGTTCCACCTAAGTGAGTTGCTGATGATTGAAGGTAGTCTGTAGAATGGTAACATTCCCGGTGATACTGTTATGAGGGGCTCTTCAATAGGTTTCCAGCATTCCTTACAATCAGCTGTTACAGTCCATACAGTGGCAGGGCAAGTGGTGTCAACCCCCCAGTTTAGGTCGAAGACCGCTAGGTAACAACTGTGCCAGAGCATTGCTAAGTAGTTCACAGTAAATTCCTCCGATGACATTTGGAGCCCCAAGTGGGTGTCAGTTGTACCTGAGAACCACGTTATCTGGCTTGCAAAGTTCGGCATGATAGACTCTCTGAACCCGTGTGCCCTCATTCTGTGGGTGATTGTCCCGCTCTTCCTTCTTGGGCCCATGTCAACTAAGTTGTCAAGGGGGACATTGGTATAAGCCTACAGGATCTTCCGAATCAAGAGGTCAATATTTGAGCTCGTAGGCCCAGTTGTAACACCCGGCCTATGCATCCACGTCCAAGAGGCTATTTCTATCAACCCAATGACATTTGTCACAATTGGGTCTTTTGTTGCTGGTCGTACGGTAGGAGGTAATACGCCTGAACTTGTAGTGTGCCCAAAGAAGGCAGGATTCTCCCCAGATGCAAAATGTGTGGACCGGGTCCACGGGCATAGGTTAAGGGAGTGGCCCTGCTTAAGAGTGAAATGGTGGTCCCTCTCATACTCAGTTGTCCTCCCTATGCTTGGGTTCATTATGTAAATAGAATGAGTTAGAGAAGGGTGAGTTATCTCTAGAATGGGCCGACCCCATAGCTTGTCTCTTGAGTATTGGGCCATAGCTGTAGGGCAGGTCATATCTAAGACCCGGAGCAGTTCGTGATTATATGACTTGTGCCCTCGCATAACCATGAGTTTCCATACCTGGCCATTCTTCTCCAGTTGGGCCATCCTTCTGATAAGCCTATTTGATCTTTGATGCCGGAACCTTCCTTTCCCATAAACTACAACGTCCAAGACACTACGGGCAGTAAAGAATTGGACCAAACATTTATCTATAAGGCTATGCGGGGAAGAGTCATAGATGGCTGAGAACACCTTTCCGTGCCAGCTCTTAGCTGAGAGAAGGACATTGACAAGGGACTGCACACTGTTGTTGTTGGAGAGCTCTAGGAGAGCCTTGACCTGATTGTTCTTAGTGAGCCGATGTAGGTGTTTCTTTGCTAAGTTCCTTAGGAATGTCTCGGCTGTCTGTGGCTTAAATAAGGGAAGAGTGTAAGGATCAGATAGGAGACGGGACCAGGGCAAGGGATGCTCCTTCTGCACGGTCAGGAATTTGGAACATATGGTGTAGATGTCGGGATACTCTTCTTTTAGGAACAAGAGTAGGTCCATGAAAAGGGACAGATGATCTGATTCTTGTCGGAGCATGAAATGGCTGAGATGGGTAACTGGCAGCCCTCCAACTACCGATGTAACTAAGAGCAGTGATGTTAACTCATTAATCGAGCAGTTTTCGTATGTTGGGCAGGTTATGATGTGATAAATTGACCACCAGCATGACACTACAAATTGTGGGAGAACTACAGTACTTGAATGGCAAGCACCATGGCCGTTCGAGAAACAGCTGCTAACTAAAGACTCTAGGGTTGGAAATAGCATATTTGTTAGCCCATATGCTTTTTGGATTTTACGAAGAGCTCCTGGAAGCATGCAGTCCTCATAGTAGTAGTTCTTTGAGAATGCAAAGAACTTGCTGGACGAATAACTTTCGTTAGTGTTAATTTCATGGCCAAAGTTGGAGATGGCATCTGAGACCCTTTTCTTCAGGAACTCTACATACTCTTCAAAGGTGTCAAAGCCAACAGACTTTGGGTCATCCTTGATGTACTGGTGTAGCCCCATAACTTCATCAGCTCTGCACACCTTCCCTGACCTGTCCTAAAGCGGTTTAGAAGCACCCATTCTCGTCGAGGGAGGGAAAAACCTGGGATCTTGACATTTGGGCTTGTGATGAGGTTCTTGTTTGGGATATCGGTGCTGATCCAGGAATTTGTCCATGCTTCTGAGATATTAAAATTTTGGGAGAGAAGTTGGTTTCCTCTGGACCATAACGGGTTCCTAGATTTTAGTCTATGATTTGGGGGAGACTGTAGGATAGGGTTAATTTCGAGGTCGGGTGAATCCAAGAGTTTTTGGTACATTTTCTTGGTGGCTTCCTTTCTGTGTAGCTCAGGTGGAGAGATGTGAGCAAGAACTGGAAGCCAGTCAATTCTTGTAGGTTGGCAAACCCCTGTTATAATTCGTAAGGTAGAATTTAGTTGTGTGTCTATTAGCTTCGTGTGGCAGCTCCCCTCCCAGACTGGAGCACAATATTATTGGGCCAAGATGATGCAGTGTTGACACTCTGACCTCGCAAGATTTGAAGTGTAGCTGGAGGTATGTTAAACAAGAGGCTGCATTTTCAGGGTTGTTGACCTCTAAGATGTAAGTAACAGATAGAGGAGAGGTTCTTTTGAGCCATATTGTTCGGAGAGAGCAGTCAATTATAGCGAGCGCACCTTCTTCCTGCCCCTCCCACCCTTGCGTTATCGTGTTGATAATCCACCATGAAACTGGGGGTGCTACACTTGTTTGGACTCCCATCCAGAATACTTCATCGTAGATACTGCCAGTGCAGGACTTGCTTATCTTAGAGTCAATTATAATGTCCTCAGAATTAACCTGAGCCGCTAGGAACCCGTGATGCTCAGACTCGGAAGCATGCCATATTGTCCCTAACTTCGGCATCATCTTCCTGAGCTTCCATATGGCATTAGTGTCCTGCCCGGCAATAAAAAGAGTCTTGACTTTCTTCAGATTAATGTTTGACCGAAGAATGTCTATCAGTAAGAATAGGAGAGGACTTGATTTCGGGAGTAGAGCTATAAGGTCCTTACAGACCCCTCTTGAGCCGGCATCTATAGGTTCTCTAACCCCCTCACATATGACTCTGGACTCCAGATTATGGAGCTTAAGCCTCTTGTTTGACTGTCCACTTTCCCTGAATATAGATGAGGTTGTTAGGTAGCGCTTCCCGGGTGTTCGGGTCTCCAGTCCAGGTCTTCTGTGTGCCCTTACCATGTCAATTATTGTTGATAGGCTACTCAGTCTGATCTTGATCATGCTGTTAATCTTTGAGACTATGCTATTCAAAATTGTGTCAGCCTGTGCTTCATTCATATCGTTCAATTCCCTCTGCACTTCTTCCTCCTCATGATACGACGATATATTTTGGATTCTGTCCGACATTTCCTTAAAGCTCTCATGTGATGACTCAGGTATCTTCAATGTGTTGCATGTCTTCATAGCCAGCTTGATTGGTTCATCATTCTTAAAATCATCCTTGGTGTAAACAGCAACAGATCTAACTAAGCTGTGAAAGACATGGAGGCAGGATAGCTCAAGACTTAGAGGTATGTCCTTGTTCCTAACCTGTGTTCCTGCCCAAAACTTGATAGCCCTGACAAGGTACCTTGCGATGACAGGGGACACCTCCATGACACTCTCCTTAGATACCCATATCTTCCACTCAGGCAGGGGTTTATTTGGGACATTGATCAAGCAATGCCGAGCAAGTTTTCTGGCAAAGGCATCAATGATGGTGGACTGGGCTGATATTGACTGGATGTCTGAAGTCATGCCTATACAGGAAGCAAAGGCTGGCCACGCCCCTGTCCTGTAGATCTTTGTGACTATGGAGTACCAGGGTTGTGTAGACATCCTAGCAGACTCTACACATGTCATCAGGTGAGCAGGGTTGTCTGATTTGAAGATTGTGACAATTTGCCCTGTAACAATCCACATGACTAGGTCCTCTGCAATACTCCAGTCCAGGGATCTTATTTCTGTGTCTCCAATCGATCTTCCTGTCTTAAGAGTCATTAACCTATGGGCAATCAGGTGTCCTCCCTCAGTGTTAGGCCTGACACCGAGGCTTGCAACACTCGCCATCTCCGACTGTGCTTCCTGGAAGAGCCAGTAGAAGGCAAGACTGAGTCCTGCACTAGGCACGTCATCGGGGTGTTCTACATCTCCTACCACTGTTGACTCTCTGTAATGGCTGAGCACATCTAAGATTATAGCTTCAGTGTTCCACCTAAGTGAGTTGCTGATGATTGAAGGTAGTCTGTAGAATGGTAACATTCCCGGTGATACTGTTATGAGGGGCTCTTCAATAGGTTTCCAGCATTCCTTACAATCAGCTGTTACAGTCCATACAGTGGCAGGGCAAGTGGTGTCAACCCCCCAGTTTAGGTCGAAGACCGCTAGGTAACAACTGTGCCAGAGCATTGCTAAGTAGTTCACAGTAAATTCCTCCGATGACATTTGGAGCCCCAAGTGGGTGTCAGTTGTACCTGAGAACCACGTTGTTATCTGGCTTGCAAAGTTCGGCATGATAGACTCTCTGAACCCGTGTGCCCTCATTCTGTGGGTGATTGTCCCGCTCTTCCTTCTTGGGCCCATGTCAACTAAGTTGTCAAGGGGGAACATTGGTATAAGCCTGCAGGATCTTCCGAATCAAGAGGTCAATATTTGAGCTCGTAGGCCCAGTTGTAACACCCGGCCTATGCATCCACATCCAAGAGGCTATTTCTATCAACCCAATGACATTTGTCACAATTGGGTCTTTTGTTGCTGGTCGTACGGTAGGAGGTAATACGCCTGAACTTGTAGTGTGCCCAAAGAAGGCAGGATTCTCCCCAGATGCAAAATGTGTGGACCGGGTCCACGGGCATAGGTTAAGGGAGTGGCCCTGCTTAAGAGTGAAATGGTGGTCCCTCTCATACTCAGTTGTCCTCCCTATGCTTGGGTTCATTATGTAAATAGAATGAGTTAGAGGAGGGTGAGTTATCTCTAGAATGGGCCGACCCCATAGCTTGTCTCTTGAGTATTGGGCCATAGCTGTAGGGCAGGTCATATCTAAGACCCGGAGCAGTTCGTGATTATATGACTTGTGCCCTCGCATAACCATGAGTTTCCATACCTGGCCATTCTTCTCCAGTTGGGCCATCCTTCTGATAAGCCTATTTGATCTTTGACGCCGGAACCTTCCTTTCCCATAAACTACAACGTCCAAGACACTACGGGCAGTAAAGAATTGGACCAAACATTTATCTATAAGGCTATGCGGGGAAGAGTCATAGATGGCTGAGAACACCTTTCCGTGCCAGCTCTTAGCTGAGAGAAGGACATTGACAAGGGACTGCACACTGTTGTTGTTGGAGAGCTCTAGGAGAGCCTTGACCTGATTGTTCTTAGTGAGCCGATGTAGGTGTTTCTTTGCTAAGTTCCTTAGGAATGTCTCGGCTGTCTGTGGCTTAAATAAGGGAAGAGTGTAAGGATCAGATAGGAGACGGGACCAGGGCAAGGGATGCTCCTTCTGCACGGTCAGGAATTTGGAACATATGGTGTAGATGTCGGGATACTCTTCTTTTAGGAACAAGAGTAGGTCCATGAAAAGGGACAGATGATCTGATTCTTGTCGGAGCATGAAATGGCTGAGATGGGTAACTGGCAGCCCTCCAACTACCGATGGGACTAAGAGCAGTGATGTTAACTCATTAATCGAGCAGTTTTCGTATGTTGGGCAGGTTATGATGTGATAAATTGACCACCAGCATGACACTACAAATTGTGGGAGAACTACAGTACTTGAATGGCAAGCACCATGGCCGTTCGAGAAACAGCTGCTAACTAAAGACTCTAGGGTTGGAAATAGCATATTTGTTAGCCCATATGCTTTTTGGATTTTACGAAGAGCTCCTGGAAGCATGCAGTCCTCATAGTAGTAGTTCTTTGAGAATGCAAAGAACTTGCTGGACGAATAACTTTCGTTAGTGTTAATTTCATGGCCAAAGTTGGAGATGGCATCTGAGACCCTTTTCTTCAGGAACTCTACATACTCTTCAAAGGTGTCAAAGCCAACAGACTTTGGGTCATCCTTGATGTACTGGGGGATCCCGATGATGGCCCGTAGATCGTCACCTTTAACAAGTATTCTGACAATAACAGGAAGGCCCCTGAATGCTGCTTGGATTTGCCCATAGTAAACATTCCTGTAATTTTTACGACAAGGGAGTCGTGAATCGAAATCAGAAGTCCGTTTGATAGAGATTTCCGGCTGGGTAATTTGTATGTTGGGCATAGCATATTTACAAAGGCTTTAAATTCTTTATCTTCAACTAAACTAAAAGGATGATATTCCGAACAAATCATTTTCAATAGTTGAATATCTATTTGTCGGCTCCTATTTAGTGGTATGGGCCTTGATACATCCACAAAACTTGTCATAGAGGCTTTAGAGTTCTGCCTCTGAGGGACTGGAGTAGAAAGTGCAGAAGGTGACAGAGAAATAGTTGGAGAGCTTGACAATGATGAGGTACTGGCAAGAGAAGGCGAATCATGCACGAGTGGTTGTTTAAAAGTATTATCTACTTCCTCTTCTGAAATGGATGCGAATACCGAGCGAGATCGAGACCTGTTTTCTTGTTGGGCTTCGTGACGCTCTATAGGAACCGTAACGTGCTTCTTGGATAGGTGCCTCTTCAAGTTACTCGTTGCTCCACCTGTAATTGCTATTTCGTTCTGGCAATAACGACATTTTTCTTTGGTACCCGTTTTAGTTTTAACCTTCTCAAAATGATACCATATATCTGACCGTGAACTGGAAGGACTTGCCATTTCTGTAAACATAATAATAATGTTTTAACATATTTATTTTTTACGCTAACCGAACAAATTTAACACAATATCAAACATTCAATTTAACATAATATCAAACATTTTCAAATCTGGGGCCACGGTGATGTTGATTTGCCCAAAAAGTTAAACTAAAGTTTAAAACTCGAGTCATAATCTCGCTTGTTTGAATTGTTGAAATGCTTTACAATTAAGGAATATTACCATTAATTTTACTTATTCAAATAATTATATAATTAATAAACAAAAATATTAATCTGCAATACTTACCAGTTGGATAATGTAGCGTGATATATATGCTCGCGGGTCAGGTGTAAAATTAATATTAAAAATGTTTATTGAGTTATGTTTATACAATATCTATATATTCAATACATTATAATTCGTTTGGGTGAGATACTCATCTACCGGAATTCGACCGGATTGTGTATGCCTCCGCCAAAAAAATAGTCCCTTTGTGTACTCCAGTTATGCACGGTATTAAAATAGCCCCAATGTGTACAACGTTTTTTTACACTTCATTATATATTAATTGACAAAATGCTATCCTTTTACCTATTTTTGTTAATTTATAAGAAGGGTTTAATCATAAAAAAAAGGAAAAAACAAAAATTTCCATTCCAAAAATAGTGTTTTATTTGTGTATTGAATAAATAGGATTTTATTTCCTTGTACGCTTGTACAGCTAAATAACCAAATAAATCGATTTAAAGGAAATATGCACCGATCGATAAATTAATTAATCTAGATATTTATATAGAAATATTTACTGACTTAAATAAAAGCATTTTTTATATATGTATAGGGTTATCCACCGACCGTTGCAACTTTTCATCGACTAGAGCTACAAAAGACAATGTAAATTTTGCCGATTTTGTTTCCTTATAATTAGGAAAGTCTTTTAAAATAAAAAAATATAATGCAGCCACTTAGCTATGATGCTCAGGATTCAAAATATGTATTAAGGTATATATACTATACATTGTTTAGTATGGTCTTATATCCACAATGTACAAATGAATGTTTTTATATAGCCCATTAAAATCTTTAGTGTATATTTGTTTATTAATATATGGGTGGCATGAATTTCTAAGAAATTCTAGTGAAAGTTTTCTGAAAACGCTTTTAGGCATATTGACTGTTAATCCATGATCCGAAAGTCTTTTGAAGATGGTATGTAGATGTTGAATGTGATCATTTTCATTTTTACTGATGACCAAAACATCATCAATATAAACGAAGATAAAATTAAGACTTTTGGTTACTTCATCCATTTTTTTTTTACTTATCCTTTTATTAGTCTAAATTAGACAAGATCTTGGAAGTCGTGCTCATAAAGAAGTTCAAGAACTCTTCTTGGTTCTCTGTACAGGGATCCTTTGTCCTTTCCAATCCAATTTAGTATATGTTGGGGAGTGGCCTCTTCGGTTTTGCACCTAGTGCACATGGGGAAGTTTTTGGCTCCCTCTTTATAGACTAGAGGGCGCAGGTGACCAGATTTCCATCTGGCCAACTGTGTCGACTTCCTTCTGTTTAGTTGGAGGGTCTGTTTTTTGGGGTTTTCTATTTGGTACCAAGAATGGTGGAAACTATCTCTATGGTTCCTTATTAGTTGTAGTTTCAGTTTGTTAATATGGTCCCTTGCTGAAAGGTAGGTCTCGGAGTTCACCGCATCAGGATGTCCAGCTGCTCCTTCCTTTGCCAATCTGTCGGCCTCCTCATTTCCAGGGACTCCCACATGTGATGGAATCCATTGTAGACTTATTTTGGTATTTTGATTCAGTTTGTTGATTTCTGCAGCAATGTTTTTGAGGAGTCTGTCTTGTGAGTAGTAGCAGTTTTTAATTGCAAAGATGGCGGCTTTTGAATCTGTATAAATTATTATGTTTTTAGTCATGTTTTTCTCTACAAGTTTTAGGGCTTGTAGTATGGCTGTTAGTTCGGATATGAAATCTGACAAGTTCTTTGGATTTTTGATTCTTCTTTTTATTTCCCTACTTCCCTACTATCTTTAAGGATGAGAACTCCACTGCCAGAGGAGCCATCGGTGTATATCTGTATGGTCTCTTTGTCTGCTTTTTCAATCCTCTCCATAGCGAGGCTCTGAGTAGTCCGGGGTGGTCTACCCCTTTGGAGCATTCTTGCTCTAGATCCAGGTTGTAGGAGATTTCTGGTCTTTCTTTATATGGTGCATAATGGTTCTGGGCATTTCTATTTCTTGTGCTGTTTGGTAGTAGTTCCCGGTAGGCTAGGTGCATTGGGCTAAGTCTTTTGAGTCTGGTTTTTAGTTTCCATTTTCGTATGAATTCTCCGGTTTTGTGTGATTTTGGTGCACTTCATCCATGAATCTTTGAAATGTTTGGCTTGCATTTTTTTTTTTTTTTTAAGCCAAAGTTCGTGCGTGTGAATTCAAATAGATCAAATGGCATAGTTATTGCCATTTTGGGTATATCTTCTTGGTTAATTAGAATATGATGGTAAGCTTTTACAAGATCTATTTTGCTGAAAATGGTACAACCATGAAGGCCTTGGGTGAAATCCTGGGGAATGGGGTAACAATCAGGTTGGGTCACAGCATTTAGTCTTCTGTAGTCACCACAGTGGAGGGAAAGCTATGGGGAAAGAGATTGAAGGGAAGGAGACAACAGGGATACACAGACAATATAAAACAATGGACTGGATGACCGATGAAGTGTTGTCAAGCCCATGGAAGCAGACAGTCCCTCAGAATGATGTCTTGATAGACTTTTTTTAGTCGATTTTGACATTTCTATCAATGAAAACCAGTGGGGTCTTGCCTTCAGAAGTGACTCCGGACCATGATAGATTTCGGAAACTTGAGTCTCGTGTGCACCCAACGTTTCCTGGAAGCCTTGTATGAAAAAAGTGAAAGTTGTATAAGCTTATGATTTTGCTTTGTTTTAAAAATGAATCGATGTTGATTCCATATGCTTGAATTGAATATTACACCTTAGTTCTATATATTTTATTGCTTAAAAAGGAACACAACAAAACAAAAAAGAAACTACAATTGCAAATGATTTGATAACTAAGAAAAAAATATTAGTATTAAAAATTGGTAGTTCTATTTTAGGCAAATTAGCATAATTCTTATTAACTGCATTGTTACTTAGAGGTAAATTTGCATCATTGTGAAAATGTTGAGTAAACCGAAGAATTTTCACCTCTAGTTTACAATATTTATCGGTTACTTCCTCTATTTGTAATAAAAGCTTGTCTGTATCCTTTATCCCCATAAAATATTCATATGCTTGTTCCAACTGCTGTTTAATCTTCTCGGTCTTTTTTAATATTGCATCGAGTTCAAGACAATCGGCTGCGTTGTTTTCTATTTCCTTTTCTAAATTAAGACCTAGTCTTTTGATTCTTCTTATTTCTGTTTCTGGATCCATGAGGTTGACTTACCTTATCATGTTTCTATCCGGCTCGAGGGACCAATGTATGAAAAAGTGAAAGTTATATAAGCTTATGATTTTGCTTTGTTTTAAAAATGAATCGATGTTGGTTCCATATGATGGAATTGAATATTACACCATAGTTCTATAAGCCTTGTTTCCTGGAGGCAGATGGTGGTTTTGGGAGTTGTGGGCGACTTCAACTGTGAGAATCTTCTCATCCTTCCACACAATGTCAGGACGCCGGCCCACTCAAATCATTGAGATCAATTTCTTTGCCTTGTCCAAGCTATTCTTCATTTTAGCTTCGGAAAAGGTTTGCCCACGGTAAAGACAATAGCTGCGAAGTCCCAGATCACGTTTCAACAATATTCTGCACTCTTTCCCTAGAGATTCTGAGGACAGGAGTGATGCGATTCATGCTGATGCCGTCATTTCAGGCAATCCTTTTCTTTATGATCTTCCGTGTTGCAGAAGTGTTGACCATTCATGGACAGCCCGATTTTGGAAGCACTCCATAATGTCCTCGCTCCCGGTATTACTTTACAATCCTTCTAACAATTCTGGCGTTGATCTTGAGCCGGCAAGTGATGTCTGAAGGGCAAACACCTTCGTCGGTCAGGTGCGCAATCTTAGCGCGATGAGGTGAAGTATGGATAATTAAAAATAAAAGACGTTGGAATCTCTTTACCTTCTAGGGACACAGTTTATTAACATTAGCCTTTCGAAACACCATGAATTCACGCCGCCACGCACTTTAAATACTGTTCTTAAGTTCATAAATAAAGAGGACCATACTTTTTCAGCCACCCTGTACATTATCTGAAGGTGGTCTACAAATGTTAGGGAATTTGGTTAGAATAGCACTGAATTTGGATGATGAATTCAGGGTGCTAATATTTCCCATATCTGAGAGATTGACTGAATAATGACTCTTATAGAAAGATTAGTTATTCCATCAATTAAGCGTTTATTTTTTATATCAATTATCAATCCAAAGTTGTTCAAAAAGTCTGCTCCTATTATAGCTCTATTGGTATTGGCGATTACAAAAGGCCATTGGAATTGACGTCGGTCTGATATCCAAATTTCAAATTTTTGTTCCATAGGTAACAATTTCTGTACCATTGGCTGCATAAAGTTTATAATCAGAACTAGGCATCCTATTTTTATCCTTTGGTGGTATTATAGAGATATCAGCACCACTGTCCACCAAAAAGCGCAATCCCATGTTTTTGTCTGTCACAAATAATCGGAGATTGCGACAATCCTTAATGTTGGCGGAAGAGTTTGTCGCTACTCTTTCCACTGGTTGGAGTTTTCCCGACTCTTTCCAACTGCATGGAGGCCTGCATTTATTTTGCATGCAATTAGGGCCAAAGTGAAAATGGTAATAGCAATATTTCCCTTTTGGATTGAAGGATCTTTGAGAATTGCTTCTCGGCCTTGACTGAGTCCTAGTTTTGGATCGAGATCTTGATCTCTCCAGTCTCAATTTGGACACTTGTCGTTCAAGATCTTCCAATTTGGCGATCAAGCAATCTGTTGAGGAAGGAGACACTTCCGCATCAAATATTTCTTTGGAAGAGTTTATTTCATTTATTTGATCAGCCATTATGGCCAATTTGATAATGTCCTCATCGCTTACAATAAGTATAGTCTTAATGGATATTGGCAATTTATCGAGCCATAAAGTTTATCAAATTGTCAAAGACATCAGGGGTAGCGAGGGATCTGAGCTTTTGTAATAATTGGCTCAACTTCATGTCTTTGAGTTCAATACCAGAAATTAACTTTATTTCTGAATTCTTCACTTTCTTTGAACAATTCAAGTAGTCATGATTTACATTCAGAATACTTGTTGTCAATTTTGCTATTAATTATGTCCCAAATGTTTTCTATATATTTTGGTTCTAATTGAGAGATTAAATTTTGTTTTTCTTCCTGAATGATTCCACTTATTTTAAACTGCGCCTCTACCTGAAAGAACCATTTTTCAGGTACTCCAACCCAAAAAGGCGGTATTTTGATACCAACTTTGCATATTTCTTAGGTTTCATTGCTACGGTTCTTTTCTGTTTCCATCTTATGTAAATTTGGAAATCGATACAACAGCTAGATGTAAGTAGAGATAAAGTTAGGGATAAAAATAATACAAACAATTACAGGGTGTCCTCAAAATTTTCACGGTGATACACATCTTGGTTGATTTTGTCCCCCTAATCCATGAAAGTGAAGGGAATCATGTCATTGGCGCTAATCCCATACCATAACCTACTGTTAATTTTGACGATGACTGACATGCCAGGAGCCTCAGCAGACCAGCTCTTGTTGTTTTGATGGTCGTGCGCCTGCTCGTGGTTGATCAGTTTCTAATTCATGAAGAGGATGTGGTCCCATCACTGACCAGTGGCCGGATGCTTGAATTGCCGACATCTCTCCAGCTATATGCGCTTGTTGTCATCCGTGAAGAACTGAACCTTTTGGAGCTTGGGAAGCTTGAGGTTACGTTCCTTTTTCGCTATTCGATGTACTGAGAGGCAATTTTTTTCTGAAGGCCCTTGAATTACATTGAAGTCACTTTTTGATCTCACAGTTGACAGAAGTGTTGGCAATGCGCTTTCTTCCTCTTCCAGCACAATCGCCTTCATGGCCAAATGTGAGAGGAGCTGGTTCTATGTTACCTTAATTTAGGAGATTAGGGTGTCAGCTTTGACAGTGTTGGTGAGAGGAGATGGTTCTATGGTACCTTAATTTAGGAGATTAGGGTGTCAGCTTTGACAGTGTTGGTGAGAGGAGGTGGTTCTATGTTACCTTAATTTAGGAGATTAGGGTGTCAGCTTTGACAGTGTTGGTGAGAGGAGAGGTGGTTCTATGTTACCTTAATTTAGGAGATTAGGGTGTCAGCTTTGACAGTGTTGGTGAGAGGAGGTGGTTCTATGTTACCTTAATTTAGGAGATTAGGGTGTCAGCTTTGACAGTGTTGGTGAGAGGATGTGGTTCTATGTTACTTTAATTTAGGAGATTAGGGTGTCAGCTTTGACAGTGTTGGTGAGAGGAGGTGGTTCTAAGTTACCTTAATTTAGGAGATTAGGGTGTCAGCTTTGACAGTGTTGGTGAGAGGAGGTGGTTCTATGTTACCTTAATTTAGGAGATTAGGGTGTCAGCTTTGACAGTGTTGGTGAGAGGAGGTGGTTCTATGTTACCTTAATTTAGGAGATTAGGGTGTCAGCTTTGACAGTGTTGGTGAGAGGAGGTGGTTCTATGTTACCTTAATTTAGGAGATTAGGGTGTCAGCTTTGACAGTGTTGGTGAGAGGAGGTGGTTCTAAGTTACCTTAATTTAGGAGATTAGGGTGTCAGCTTTGACAGTGTTGGTGAGAGGAGGTGGTTCTAAGTTACCTTAATTTAGGAGATTAGGGTGTCAGCTTTGACAGTGTTGGTGAGAGGAGAGCTGGTTCTATGTTACCTTAATTTAGGAGATTAGGGTGTCAGCTTTGACAGTGTTGGTGAGAGGAGAGCTGGTTCTAAGTTACCTTAATTTAGGAGATTAGGGTGTCAGCTTTGACAGTGTTGGTGAGAGGAGAGCTGGTTGTTGTCTTAAATTTGAAAAAAAAAAAAGACAATACAAGGTCCCGATGGCTTAACCTGAACTAAAAGCTCCTAGCTTTACAGTAATGCTGGAAACTGACTTGAAAATTATAAATTGATAAATCAATATCTTTGTTGCAGTGATCAGAAGAATTGAGTCACAACGCTGGATGGCGAGGCCTAAAGTAGAAAACAGTGATGAATAATTTAATACTTATTGAAAGAAATATTTATTTAAAAAATCACACAAATTAATATTAATACAAATATTATTCAAAACAATTATTAAAATTTATGAGAGATAGTTCTTTTTTCAGGCCTGTCAAAACCAAACGTTGGCGTCGAGACAGCTTTGTTTACCGGAGGTATTCTTTTTCTGCTCGCGCATGTGCGGGGGGCAGCGGGTGCAGTGTTGCCAGTGCCTGGTTGGTCCAAAAGTACCTATGGTCGCGTCACTGGTTCTATGTTACCTTAATTTAGGAGATTAGGGTGTCAGCTTTGACAGTGTTGGTGAGAGGAGAGCTGGTTCTATGTTACCTTAATTTAGGAGATTAGGGTGTCAGCTTTGACAGTGTTGGTGAGAGGAGGTGGTTCTATGTTACCTTAATTTAGGAGATTAGGGTGTCAGCTTTGACAGAGTTGGTGAGAGGAGAGCTGGTTCTATGTTACCTTAATTTAGGAGATTAGGGTGTCAGCTTTGACAGTGTTGGTGAGAGGAGGTGGTTCTATGTTACCTTAATTTAGGAGATCAGGGTGTCAGCTTTGACAGTGTTGGTGAGAGGAGAGCTGGTTCTATGTTACCTTAATTTAGGAGATTAGGGCGTCAGCTTTGACAGTGTTGGTGAGAGGAGAGCTGGTTCTATGTTACCTTAATTTAGGAGATTAGGGTGTCAGCTTTGACAGTGTTGGTGAGAGGAGGTGGTTCTATGTTACCTTAATTTAGGAGATTAGGGTGTCAGCTTTGACAGTGTTGGTGAGAGGAGGTGGTTCTATGTTACCTTAATTTAGAGATTAGGGTGTCAGCTTTGACAGTGTTGGTGAGAGGAGGTGGTTCTATGTTACCTTAATTTAGGAGATCAGGGTGTCAGCTTTGACAGTGTTGGTGAGAGGAGAGGTGGTTCTATGTTACCTTAATTTAGGAGATTAGGGTGTCAGCTTTGACAGTGTTGGTGAGAGGAGAGGTGGTTCTGTTACCTTAATTTAGGAGATTAGGGTGTCAGCTTTGACAGTGTTGGTGAGAGGAGGTGGTTCTATGTTACCTTAATTTAGGAGATTAGGGTGTCAGCTTTGACAGTGTTGGTGAGAGGAGGTGGTTCTATGTTACCTTAATTTAGGAGATTAGGGTGTCAGCTTTGACAGTGTTGGTGAGAGGAGGTGGTTCTATGTTACCTTAATTTAGGAGATTAGGGTGTCAGCTTTGACAGTGTTGGTGAGAGGAGGTGGTTCTATGTTACCTTAATTTAGGAGATTAGGGTGTCAGCTTTGACAGTGTTGGTGAGAGGAGAGGTGGTTCTATGTTACCTTAATTTAGGAGATTAGGGTCTCAGCTTTGACAGTGTTGGTGAGAGGAGGTGGTTCTATGTTACCTTAATTTAGGAGATTAGGGTGTCAGCTTTGACAGTGTTGGTGAGAGGAGAGGTGGTTCTATGTTACCTTAATTTAGGAGATTAGGGTGTCAGCTTTGACAGTGTTGGTGAGAGGAGGTGGTTCTATGTTACCTTAATTTAGGAGATTAGGGTGTCAGCTTTGACAGTGTTGGTGAGAGGAGAGGTGGTTCTATGTTACCTTAATTTAGGAGATTAGGGCGTCAGCTTTGACAGTGTTGGTGAGAGGAGAGCTGGTTGTTGTCTTAAATTTGAAAAAAAAAAAGACAATACAAGGTCCCGATGGCTTAACCTGAACTAAAAGCTCCTAGCTTTACAGTAATGCTGGAAACTGACTTGAAAATTATAAATTGATAAATCAATATCTTTGTTGCAGTGATCAGAAGAATTGAGTCACAACGCTGGATGGCGAGGCCTAAAGTAGAAAACAGTGATGAATAATTTAATACTTATTGAAAGAAATATTTATTTAAAAATCACACAAATTAATATTAATACAAATATTATTTAAGAGGTCCACCCGGAGACCAAGGAGAGGATAGAGGAAGAGACGCTGGAGATGTCAATGGAGGAGGAGCTGGAGCCCTGGGAGCGGGTGATAGCTCCCCAAGTGTTACAGACCTTGAGGTCGAGAGCGTCGAGAAGGATGTTAATGAAAGAACCTTTAGAATTCTGTTTTTGGGAGCTCCAACGGGAGGAAACAGCATTGACATCTCCAGCGAAGAGGAGGCGGGGAGGAGGTGGGGAGCCAAAGAGGGAGATAAAGGAGTCGACGATGGGGGAAAAAGATGTCTTATGGGGGAAGTAAACAGAGCAGAGAGTAAGGTGAAAGCCGGGGATGTCAAGGATTGCAAGGGTGCGGTTGGTGGTGGAGAGTCGTGGGAGGAAGATGACGGGAAGGCTTTGATTTAGAACTACAATACAAGTGTTGCAGCGATTATTAGAGATAGGAGCATGGAGGTGGGAGGAGGAGGGGGTGGGGAATGGGGAGGGAAGGGCATTATCGCGGACCGGAAGTTCTTGAAGGAGAAGGATATCGATATGGGAGGATTGGGCGAATTGTAACAAGGAAAGGTAGTCAGAGAGGGATCGGTTACAGTTAAGCTGTAAAAATTTTAACATTTAATGCAGGTTGTGGGTATTAAGGAATGTGGTTTCAGAGGCCTTGATGACCGGGCAGGAGAGAGAGTCTGCCCGGTGTTGGCCGTTGCCGTTGCAGCGGAAACATTTAGGGGGGAGGGTGGTGGCGGTGCAATTGTTTGTAATGTGGCCTTCGCCGCAATGGAGGCATCTGGGGGGTTTATTGCAAATTTCATTGCAGTGACGGATGTCCCCGCAATTACGGCAGGGGTGTGTTGACCTGGTTCTGTCGAACCTGATTGAGTTATATCCCAGAAAGAGACGGGTTCGAGATTGCAGTTGGGTGGCAGTGTCGGAGTCGGTTTCGATGACCGCGTGTGTGGAGTTGTTGCGGCCGGTAAAAGTTCTAATTTTTTTTTAACAAGGAATATAATATTTTATTTACAAATTTACCAGTTACAACAGTGTAGACAAAGTGTAGACAGTGTAGTACTGAAAGAGAAACTTGTATATATATATAAAAAAGGAGGGCAGAGTGGTAACAAGGAATATAATATTTTATTTACAAATTTACCAGTTACAACAGTGTAGACAAAGTGTAGACAGTGTAGTACTGAAAGAGAAACTTGTATATATATATAAAAAAGGAGGGCAGAGTGGTAACAAGGAATATAATATTTTATTTACAAATTTACCAGTTACAACAGTGTAGACAAAGTGTAGACAGTGTAGTACTGAAAGAGAAACTTGTATATATATATAAAAAAGGAGGGCAGAGTGGTAACAAGGAATATAATATTTTATTTACAAATTTACCAGTTACAACAGTGTAGACAAAGTGTAGACAGTGTAGTACTGAAAGAGAAACTTGTATATATATATAAAAAAGGAGGGCAGAGTGGTAACAAGGAATATAATATTTTATTTACAAATTTACCAGTTACAACAGTGTAGACAAAGTGTAGACAGTGTAGTACTGAAAGAGAAACTTGTAGAGAAAGTAAGATTGTCCCACTGCTCACATACTAGATGGTTTCTTTAACCTAACAGGTGAACTAACAAAAAAAAAAAATTAAATCAACATTTTCAAAATTTTTTTTTTTTTTTTTTTTGTCAGTTTTTGCAGTCAGTGCCGATTGATTGGGTGATAAGGGAGGGCAGGTCGCAGAGTGGGATAGTGTTGGGGAGGTTGAAGAGGGTAAAGCGGGGTTTAAAGGTGGGGGGGGGGGGGGGGGGGGGTTGACGCTGATGTTTGTGCCATTGGTGGCATTTTTGAGCTTGGCGTAGATAGAGTCCATGCTATTTTTGGAGTTAGTGTGGATGATGATCTTATTACGGGCGCGGAAGATGTTAGTAATTTGGGTGGAGGGAGTATTGAGGGAGGAGAAGGAAATTTTTAAGTTGAGGTTGTTGTCAATGGGGGTGCAAGCAGAGGGGTCCTGGGTGATGAGGATGTGGAAGGGGTTGTTGCGGTTGGAATGGGGAGGGGGGCGGCGGGAGGGTTGGGGGTTGAGTGTCGTGGGGGGGGTTGGTGGGGTGGGGGGTTAGCGGGAGGCGGTCGGGAGGCGACCCCGGCGAAAGAGTTAGGAATGGGCATGAGTGGAGTGGAATGGGGTGAGGAGTTGGGTAGAGGGGTGGGGGGGGGGAGGAAGATGGGGAGGTGGGTGAAAGCTGGGGGGGGGGAGGAACGTTTGGGGAGGGGTGAGGAGGGGGGGTGGAGGAGGCAGGGGGAGGCATAGGTGGGCAGGGAGAGGGTGTTTGTAATTTCTGTTCCAGGAGATGGGTAAGGAGGTTTATGGAGTTGTTGGCCTCGAGGAGGCGTTGTTGATGAATATCCAAGATGTGTGTAAAGGTTTTTTTTAGGGCAAAGCGGAAGTTATCGGCAAGGGTGGGGTCAACAGAGTCAGCAAAAGGAGCAAGGATGTGGTAGGCCCAGTTAAGATGTTGGAGGTGTGAGGGGTTGTTGGTTGGAAACATGTCGCATGTGGGTGGAGGTGATTCAAGGGTGTAGTGTTGTTGTGGTGGTTGGTGGAGATGGGGTGGTGTGTGTACATATGTGGGTTGGGTAGGGTGAAGAGGGGTGGAGGATCTCACCCCTGGTCGGCTGCAGAGGTCAAGGTTCCCGCCGATGGTAGGGTCGAGCAGGGAGTTGAACATGCTCGGGTGGTCGTCTTGGCGGGAGGAGTCGGTGTCAGGAAAGGAGGTGGAGAAGTCTTGGGAGGGGGGCGGAGAGCCACCTTTAGCTGAAGAGGTGTCGGAGGTGGGGGGGGCGGAGTGCCCCCTGGAGCTGAAGAGGTGTCAGAGGGCGCAGGCCGGAGCGGCGGCGGGAGGGTGCGCGGCAGCGGGCGGGCGAGCCGCCGGGTGTGTGGCGGCGGGCGGCATGGCCGCCACTCGCAGGGGAGGGCGGTGGAGCCAGCGCGGCGGAGGTTGGAAGCACTCCAGGCAGTGGAGGGAGGTCGAGTGGCCAAGAGGTCTAGTGCACTGATTGGACGCCCGCAGGAAATTAATCAGGGCGACAGACGGTGGCAGGCGGCCGCCCGGGAGGACCGAGGAATTAAAAACGAACAAACGTTCGGCAACTGAATTTGGCCAATTAATCCAGGGGGCAGGACAGGGTGGAGATGGTCCCACGGCAGGGGAACCCGCGGGGAGAAGAAGGCAGCGGACCCCGTGAAGGGGCGGAGGCAGGAGCGCAGAAGGAGGAACCGCGCGGTCGGAGTCCGCGGCAACTATCGCCGATATAAGAATGTTTAACAATCGAGTCTGCAGTGTTGCCGGATCAACTTGTCAGTTCAATCATAACATGCTTTCTTTAAACAAAAATAAAAAAGGATTGCAGTTCTCCTAGTCTCTATAACGCAAAGGTTTTCTCACTGTTCTACCACTGCGGGTTCGCACACTAGGAGAAGTAGATGATTCTTCACCTTTCTTGGCAATGTCCTCCCTTGGATTACATGCTCTTCTGTTTTCGGAAGTGGGTCTTTCATGATCTTGTATGTTGTCATCCATGTAGGAAGCAGTTCCCTGGAGACCTGAAAGAATATTGTTTATGCATCGCTAGAATACCTCCGATGCACTGTTCAATCCATAGGGAAGTCGCTTGAACCGGAATCTTCCAAAGGGAGTCGCAATGGTGCACAGGTTGGTGCTTTCTTGTCTAATGGGACTTGCCAGAAAGCTGATGATGCATCAAATACAGAGAAAACTGTAGCACCTTTCAGTTCAGAAAATATTGTTTCAGCTGTTGGCAGAATATAGCGCTCTCTCTGAACATACTTGTTCAGTTCCCTGGGGTCCATGCAAATTCTGACATCTCCAGAAGGTTTTTGTACCACTACAATAGGGTGTGTCCATTCGCTTGGTTCTTCAACTTTTTCAATAATGTCAAGTTTTTCCATCCGTTCCAATTCTGCTTTAACTTTTTCTCTAATGGAAAAAGGAATTTTTCTGCTTGAATTTTTCAAAATAAGGTTTTACAAATATAAAAAGGAATTTTAGATATATACAAGGCTATTTACAAAGCTAACACCTGTGTTTCAAAGCACAGACTGGATGCAAGCCTCTCTTGCACTTTGAACTTTGGTTCTAGACCTCCGCTTCAGGCCTTCTTTTGTACACTCCACACATCTACTCTCTATCTCTTTCTGGAAGTTTTTCGAGTACTTCCTGGCTTGTTGAAGGCAGAACTGGAGGTTTCAACTGATTTTTAACTAATTCATTTATTACTGAATAGTTAAAAGCCCTTCTAGAAAGCTTGGGGTTGTCTTTGGTATGCTGTTCATATAGGATGAAAGAGTTTAGGAGAGCCCTGTGGAAGATGTTGAGGATCACTTTTCTATAAAATTTTCTTCCTTTTCTTTCATCCATATATGTATACAAAATTTGATCATTGAGATCTACCCCTCCCATGTAGCTATCATAGCAGATTTTCATCTGTGGGTAGTCTCTTTGGTCTGACGCCTTCTTTTTGCCAGAAGAAGCATCACAAAATGTTGAGAGAAACTTCACTGGAGGTTTGCTCTTCTTTTCTTTGTAAGGTTTGTTAAGGTTTTAGGAAGTCCCTTCCTATTAGTTCTTATAGTACCAGTCAAATAAGTATGACTGTCCAGTAAGTCCTTGGCTAGGTTGATGCTGGTGAAAAAGTTATCAGTTATCAAATGATAACCTTTTCCAAGTAGACTGGATTCCTGGAGCAGATTCATTGGAACATCATAGGAAAGGGACTTGATAATTGGAGATAATTTCCCTTTATATGGCTTCATTCTCAGGCAATAGCCAGTTTTAGATTCACAAAGCATCCACAGTTTGACTCCAAATCGACCATGGTGCTTTTGGGGCATATATTGTCTAAGATGAGTTCGGTTTTTTAGGCACACCAAGCTCTCATCAACTGTAAGATTTTGAGTAGGCTTATAATAATTTATAAACTTGTTGTTCACATGCTCTATGAGCTTCTCAAATCTTGCAGTTGGGTTGTAATCAGGATGAGAACTTGGAACCAGGTTGGAGTCATCAATCAGAGAAAAGCAGCTGTAGAGCAACTCTCCCTCTAGACATAACTTTACCAAACCAGGGCGTCTCTAAAAGTTCATTCTTGCTCCAATAGTCCCTGATTTGGTTCTTCTTCACATTGCCCATATTGAAGATGACTCCAATAAAGGCCATCATCTCATCCAAGGTAGTGTCCTTCCAGGCCAGCTTCCTAGAAAATGGAGGCAATTTGTCCCTATTGCTTGCCAATAAAGTTTGGGCACATTTATTGGTAAAAGCCACAATTTTCTTCATCAAATTCATTGTAATGAATAACAAAAAGTATTCAATAGGCTGGATAATAGAGGGGGGAAGGTGCTGTGGGCCCCAAACTTCTCCAAAAGTCAATGTTTTGGATGTGGAAAATGGAGTATAAACTCTTACCCAAGGACTTGGCTGGTTTTCATCCACTTCTTCATTAGAAAATTCATCTTCAAAAGTGTCTTCATCACTTTTTCAAACTCAGAAGACAAAGAATAAACTTCAGTGTCCTCAGAAAATGCATAGCATTCTGAACCGGAAGCCATTTTAAAAAAATTAAAAATAAAAAAAGAAAATCGCAAGACAAAGGAGATAAAAACACAGCTAACGTGTAGAGACAAGCCTAGAAGTGAGAAGGGAGGTGATAAAAATAGCCAGCCACCACCCCCTCCCCCACGAGGGGCCCTACAAGGAAGTAGCGATAGAAAGGTACCCCGGCACTCCTGGTGACGTTATAGGGTAACGATGGATCGTTACCTTGGCGCTTAAAGGGTTAAGGACTTTTTCTAAAACATCTCCCCACCATACATGATGCTCTGCATCTTTCTCAGAACTGGCTGGGCATAGTATAGGCCGTGAAGGATCCGTTTTGGAAGGAGGAACAATGAGCAAGACAGACAGTTCTGGTGGGACTAGGAGGGCAGGGATGGAGAGGATGTGTCCACATGGTTGGAGTCAGTGGTGCCGTTAGCTAACCTCTGAAGATGCAGGAGGGTACTAGGGGCCCACACTTTGAGGAAAGGGTTCAGCTTGGAGAAGAAATAGGCGTACAGATCAGGGATGACCCCTGGGCTAGAGGCATGGAGGAATCAGCATCATCCCCTTTGAGCAAAGGGAAGCCCAGATTTTGGGGGGGAGGTCAGGCTGGTCTGTGTGTACTGTGGAGAGGATGGCAACGGGGTCATTCTAGAGATTGGAGTCCAGGATGACAGCTTGGGCAGGAAATGACGGGAGATAGGTGGCTGAGCAAGGAAGTCTGGAAGGGGTGGGAATGGTTTTGGGGGGCCCAGGAGGAGAGCGTGAGGGCCCATGGTAATCTGGTGGGGAACCCCCTTAGTGGTAGGTGTTGGAGCTGGGGTCTGGGAGAAAGATTCCTCGAAGATTGTGGTTGGACTGAAGTTTGCCTGGACAGACTTAGTCTTGATTCAATAAATTAATCACTTGTGTCTAATTAGCCATTTTTAAGCCCAAATAAAGCTAAATATTTTGGAAATACAGTAGAACCTCCATGAGAGGACACCTCTCTCCACAAAGGACAGTTTCAAATTTTCACAATTTTACTAATTAGCAACTCTCCAGTAAGAGGACACCTCTTCCTAAAGGCCATGTTCTTCTGCATTTAGGTGTCCTTTACAGAGAGGTTCTACTGTATAATCTTGAAAGAAATTCACCCCTGAAGGACTCAATTTTAATCATTTAATTCAAATACAATAGTGGTATAAAGTAAATAATACAATCCATGCGAAAAGTACAAATTATTTACAGTTTCAAAATTAACATGAATGAATTGGTTATAGCTTTATGATATAAAGATAGGGAAAAAAAAATTGTGTGTGAAAAAAAGTCTTGCTGCATTTACATTGGAGAACTTACTGCTTTCAACTGCCGAGCCAGCCAATTGATATTCTGCAAAGCTCAAGTACGCATTGAACCCCTTCATGCAAACCCAGTGCTAGCTGTCTTTCCTTAGACATTCTCTTAATCTCAACTTCATTCAACTCTCTTTTTCTGTTATATTATACAGGAGAACCTTGCTAAAAACAAATCGGGGATATAGTGAACCTTCCTTTATAACAAACTCAAAATAATTTCCATTTTTTTATTTTATAATACAGTGAATTATGGCTATAGTAAACCAAAGGTACAGTCCCATTTGGGTTTGCTATAAAGGGATTTTGCTGTATATAATAAAAGTTTCTAGTAAACCTTTTTTCAAACTGGATGTTTTTCAAAAGTCAATGTATGATGTTTCAAAGGATCATTGATTTTATTCTTAAAATATTAGCCTACAATTTTTGACTCGAACATCAAATGTTTGTGGTTGCCCTGAAGCTAACTGATAATTTTAAGTTGACTTCATGATTGAAAACCCAAGGTAATAAGACCAAATCCAAATAAATAAATAGTGTGTGACGTTTCGGTAACAGCGAATTAAAAAAAAAAAACTATTTATTTATTTGGATTTGGTCTTATTACCTTGGGTTTATAATCTATAATCCAAATTGTGCCTTATCAATTTCATGATTGAAAGTATTTTTTATTTATAAGTTGTGTGATTATTCAAATTTTGTTTTCTCTCTCTCACTTTTGAATTTTTTCAATGCAATCTACCAGAAGAATAAATTTTCTTTTTAAATTTTCACACATAGAACTAACTGTCCATTTCTTTTCATTAAAAAATTTTAACCAGATAAATTTTATTACTGTTTTTAAATCAAGTTTAAATAATACTATATAATGCCCTTTAACTAAAGTGAATGATGATATTTATTTTCTTTTCAATTTCCTTTCTAAATAAATTGTCAACTTTTAATTTGTGTATATTCATTTTAAACTTTTTTTTTTCACACTATTTTTGTATATAATTTTATTGTCCAATTGTTATGCATAATATTTGGCTTTTTAATTTTTTTTAAATCTATATAGCGTGTATATATAAATGTAATCATTTGATTCTGTATATATGGTTGATGATTGTTAAAGATTTTTGAATAAAATTTTATATATTTAGCTTGTATTTATCTTGTTATCAACCAATATAATATGAAAATTGTGATAAATACCCAATAATGACACAGGAAAAAGTATGATAAGGTAAAATGTGGATTATTGATTTGAAATATAAGGTAATAAGACACCAAATCTCTAAATTAATGAAATATTTGTGATGTTTCAGTAATAGCATTCATTAATTTGGATTTGATATTGTTACCTTATCTTAAAGGAGAAGAAGTAAACTGTATTTGTGTGTGTGTGGTTCCATGATTAGGTCAGAACCACTAAGAACCTCTCCTCCCACTGGGTTTAACCCTTAGAATGAGTCTAAACAGTAGGTATATAGCTACCAATTCCTACTGGGTTTAATTCCTTAAATTACCTAAACAATGGGTAACTAAAGAAACCATTCTTAAACTGTATTGAACCTCTGAAGTGACCTTAACAATGTGTAGCTAAGGAAACAGTACTCCCACAGTGTTCAATCCCTGAAATTACCTAAACAATGGGTAGCTAAGGAAACAGTACTCCCACTGTGCTGAACCCCTGGAGTGATCTTTTTTTTTTTTTTGCTTATCCCTAGTACACGTGGTACAGGCCATGATAATCATGGTGGGTAGTTAGCAACTGCTTTTACTGTAAGCGCACCACATGTCTACACATGTGAAAAGCAGTTCGACTTTGCACTTACAAATGTGCTAGAGCCCCATTTGATTACTTGCACTCACTGGTGGGGTTGGACTTTTGCAAGAATCGGGGGCCATTGGAGCATTTTTTTTTTTTCAACTAAAAAGTGTCCAATGCGGGATTCGAACCCGGGACGTAGTGGTCGAAAACCAAACGGTTTAACCAGCCTTCCACCGACCCCCGGAGTGATCTTAGCAATGGGTAGCTAAAGAAACAGTACTCCCACTGTGTTCAACCCCTGGAGTGATCTTAACAATGGGTAGCTAAAGAAATGGTACTCCCACTGTGTTCAACCCCTGGAGTGGTCTTAACAATGGGTAGCTAAGGAAACAGTACTCCCACTGTGTTGAATCCCTGGAGTGATCTTAACAATGGGTAGCTAAGGAAACAGTACTCCCACTGTGAGGAACCCCTGGAGTGGTCTTAACAATGGGTAGCTAAGGAAGCAGTAATCCCACTGTGAGGAACCCCTGGAGTGACTTAAATTGTGGTAAACTATGAATCCCCTAAATGACCTTGATAAGGATCAATTATTTTATTTTTTTGCTTATCCCTAGTACACGTGGTACAGGCCATGATAATCATGGTGGGTAGTTAGCGACTGCTTTTTACTGTAAGCGCACCACATGCCTACACATGTGAAAGCAGTTCGACTTTGCGCTTACAAATGCGCCAGAGCCCCGTTTGGTTACTTGCACTCGCTGGTGGGGTTGGACTTTTGCAAGAATCGGGGGGGGGGGGGGGGGGGGGGGGGGGGGCCATTGGAGCATTTTTTTTTTTTTAAACATAAAAAGTGTCCAATGCGGGAATCGAACCCGGGTCGTAGTGGTCGAAACCAAACGGTTTAACCAGCCTTCCACCGACCCCCGATCAATTATGAGTCACTTGAATGATTTCAAAAAGACCTAAATACCATCACTTCCATTGTATTAATTTTCCTGGAATAAAACTAAAGTAATTCTTGACTAAAAACCAGCACTTTCATCTCTATGTGGGTCAATAGTTACTCATCAAACCTCAATAAACTTTTGTAATTTTGTATATACTGTCACTGTAGTTTACCCATTCAACTTCTATCTCCATTTGGTTAAAAGGAACTACTTTCCTTAAAGGCTTTGGCCATTAAATGTGTCAGAAAATTATAGGGCCTTTATATTATTCAACAAATATTTATCAATAACTATAATACAATGTATAATATTTAAACTAAGATTTCTTAGGTTTAGCGATTTTAATAAAAGTTACAATTACATAAAAGACTTACCATTATTGAGCACTCACTTTTATAATTCCTCATTTCCTTAATTTAGTAATTAATAATAAATTATAAAATTTTTCGAAATGACCTCACAGACCAAGACTGCTGCACTTCCTAACTTACTTATTTCTCACAAAAATTCTGGTCTGTAATAAAATAAACTAGCTTTATCTACTACTTTATTGTTTCTTTTCTTGGTATCAAAATTTTATTTCTTAATATTGAAGATGAAAGAAAATATATTTTTTTTATTTCTTTAAATTATAGAATTGCAATTGAGAAGATTCATCTCTTAAATTATAGTAAAAACTAGCAACGAATATATATTTTAAAAATATAATTTTGGATTATTAATTAAAAGAGAGAGATTCGTAACCTACGTTTTCCTGGAGCACTTGACTCTCTATGAAAGTGTCTTACTGCAATTAAAAACTGAATTTTTGATCACCAAATTATAGGTAAATAAAATTATACTATAATTTTTATATTTATTAATATATAAAAAGGTTAATTATATATATCTTTTAATGGAACGCATTTTACGTAGAACGAATTTATACCAAATTTGAAATCATTTTGTAAAAATCAATTGGTCACAGTGCCCCGGTTTTTTAACTTTAGACATTTTGACAGATGTTAAATTCTGTCCGTTCAGATCTGCTTCAGATTTCTCTATTTTATAGATATTTCAAATAATGTAATCTCTATTGATAATATATATTTCAAAAAGGCCATTGTTTTTATCAAAACAAATAACCTTTTTTAAAAACTAGTTCAAATGAAAAATAACTTCGTTTTGACAACTTTGTTTTGGATATCTAATTCAGAGAGAATATTAATGTAAAAATGCATCACATTAATACTTTAATTATTTTGGCAGTCAAAACTATTTATTAGCAAGTTATTATGAAATTATTAATCTATTTTCTAAGTTCAATAATGGTTTTTATATTTTAGCCAAAAATCAACCGCGGAGTTTGTCCTGGTCTCCGCCAGAAACCACAATTATCAAAGTGATAAAAATGAAAAACAATATTAAAATATATTAAATTATTTAATCAAAAATTTATTTCATGAATTCACTCCTCACTGTATAAAGGTAGGTTGCTTTATCCTCCATCTTCCTCTTTAATCGATCGTATAGCTCCATCACTCTAAAAGTTGTCAGCCATCGCGATTCGCCATTTTGTATATTCCCGCATATGCATACTTACATAAAAGCATACTTTTACACATATATAGAACAAATAATTTCTACATTAAGAGAGAACAATTTTAACTTGAATAATTCACAATTTTACGCTGTTTTCAACCTCTTAAGAGACGATATTTTTGACAGTTCTAAATAAATCATGGTCTTTGTCAAATTTTAAAATATAGTTCGTTGAATTGTAATTTATGTAATTAATTTTTAATTTATCACTTGTAATTGGCACATATTTTCTTATCATGAACGCTTAAAAATAGATACAGTTAAACCTGTCTATAGCGCCCCCTCTAAATAGTGCCTTCCTCTTTATAGCGCCCGATTTTAAACATTAAAATGTAAGTATTTTACATTAAAAGTGACCTGTCTATAGTACCCCCCCTCTATTGCGCCCTATTTTGGTGAGTCCCAAGAGTGGGCGCTATAGACAGGTTTAACCCTTAACTGGACGGGTAGATTTTTCTTACATAACTGGACGGGTTGGGTAGATTCAACCCACTTATGTAACTTTATGAAATAAGCGCTAAATAATGATTGAAATCAATATTTTAAAAAATATTTAATTAATATATAGTTAATATACAGATTTTGACTTAAATATTCTGAATATAATCTATTAACAGTTTTCAAAAATTTTAAAGAAAGGTTATTGCAAACGCTAAGTTGACATACAGAGCAAAGGGTTTTTATTTTTTACTGCGCTTTTTGATGGACATTTGTAGCACCTTTTTGGAGTATCAGATTGTTGTGGCATCGTAGATTCACTTGGTTTATTTGAACCATCATTCTTCTTGAATTGTCGCCTGTAATTGCAGTGGGAGAGAATTGAGATTACGTGTGGCCAGATGTTTATCAGTCAATGCTCTCCCAAGATCACCAATAAAATGACTCCTTTCTTTTTTTACCTTTTTATCAATCTGATTACCGATTTTCTTTTTTTCTTTTTTTGGAACATAGGAGTCTAAAATAGTTTTTCCAGAAAAACCAAAAATAGAGGTTCCTGATTCTCTATTAGGATGTGGTTGAAATTGTGGTGAATCTAAGGGTTTTCTTTCTCATCGTTCCTAAATATGTAAGGCCATGTTCTTTCAATTTATCAACTAATTCTACTGAAGTGAATCAATTTTCTGCTGGAATATTTCTTCCAAAGTGTGGTCGACTAATCTCTAAAACTTATATATATTTTGGGTTGGCAGAGATAGTTCTCTCTGTTGACTTGATTGATTATCCTACTTATCCAAAGAAAGAAGTGTTATTTTATAAAAAGGAAGCTAAAAATAGTGGAAGATAGAGACTCAAGTATGAGCCATGAGCTAACACTGACACAAAAAATTTTCACGCTTCTGGACGGGCTGGGCGGAATCCGCCCACACATGCAAATTTAACCCCCCTCCCAAAACTTAAATTTATAAACGATGGATGGAAAAGGTTTGTATCACTGTAAAATTAGAATACATGAAAGCTGGTAGCTCTAGGTAAACGAAAAATATATTTTTTTCCTATATTAAATTTATGCATGGGCAGAATCTACCCAACCCGTCCAGTTAAGGGTTGACTGTATATATTTTTAAATTTGTGAGCTAGGGAAAATAAAAAATAAAATAATTTCATACATTTAATGAGCAGAATACATTAAATATCAGGAGGTCCTGGCTCATCCTTCAATGAAGATTTCCAGCAGTTTCCCCAATTGAAATTGATGAAAAAAATATTGAAATTTTATCAAATGTATATCTAGGTCAAAAACATGATGAATCTCATGCTTTCTGTTCCATTTAAAAAAATAAAGATAAAAAATGCGAAAATTTATCAGAGGGCTAATTATAATCTATATTAACAATTTAATGATTTTTTTTTTTCAGAAACAAGAAGAAAGATGCCATTCTGGACAATAAATTGCAAGATGAGAGAGCGAGAACTTTTCCAAAAAGAAGAAAAATTCTGCGAGGGAAAGACAAACATGATGGATCATCTATTGAATCAAATTTAAGTAATGAACTCCATTTCAGTGTTCTCACTTTGTTGACTTTGCTTAGAATTATTAATGAAACTGATTCCAATAATTATTAATTAAACATTATATTTATTGATTTACAAAAGAGAGAACAAAATATAAAAGGGAAACTCATATTGAACAAAGGAACTTTTTTTCTGTTTTTGGTTAGCACCTATTTACCTGTGAGCTTACACACCATGTGGTAACAATTAATTAATATATATATAACACACTTTGCTGTACCTGATCACCTCAGGTTCAATCATGCATGAGAAACAATTTGAGTACTTCACATCATCTTTCTGAAAAATCAAAGGAATAACTCTATTACATATTTACATATTAGTCAATAGTTTATTTTGATTTCCAACATTTCAGTAACTTCCTGGCACTCTATTCAGGAGAATGAATGATTACTTTGAATACTAGTTCTACTGAAGTTACTGATATGGTTGATATGGCTGTGTTTTTCTCCATTTTTAATTATTTCAGACTATTGACCCTTTACCTAGAATTTGACAATGGTTCCTAATAATCCTCCCAAGTTATGATTGTAGACATTCTATCAATAGTAAAACCTCACTAAAGTTAACCAGATATAGCAAGCACACTGTTATTTCTTTTTAAGTAAAGAGAAAATAATATATTCACTATTTGTTTCTAAACAAAGGATAACTTTTATTTATTTTTAAAAATATCCAAATCTAAGTAGTGTTTTCTTGAGGCTACATTATAACTACAAGAAAATAAGACCAAATATATATAAATTATTAGCGTGTGACCTTCCAGTAACGACACGGTTAATTTATTAGATTTGGTCATCATACACCACAATTTATTAATACATCTTTTCCAACTTGAAAACAGAATTTGATCTAATTTTCTTGTAGTTATAATCTACTAGCCGAATGGCCCGGGCAACGCCCGGGGTTTACCCGATTAAATGCTTTTATTCAAATACTATTTGTTACAATTATAAATTGGCGCCGTGGATGTCATTCTTGTATAATATATAAATGAGTTTTAAAAATTGTAAAAAAAAAAAAAAAAAATGCATCGGCCAGGAATCGAACCCGGGCCGCCCGTGTGGCAGGCGAGCATTCTACCACTGAACCACCGATGGTTATGAGAAATGACCATATTTGGGTATTTATTCCATTTACAAAAGCAAACGGTGACAGAATTGATTAAGAAAGAATTTATTATGACGCTGATAACTGTATATTTTAATTATAAAAATTATGTTTTATCAGTGAGAGGCTGCTACATTATTTACTTGTATGATTGAATATTGTCTGAGAATGATCTGCTTAATAATAGTTAATTATTTAAGAATATAATAAATGTGATAATACACAAGGTAATAAGACCAAATAAATAAATAGTGACGTTTCAGTAACAGCGTTGTTACCATCTTCAGACAAAAGTATTGAATGAGAAATTATCCACTTTTAATTCTAAGAATAATATTCTGTGTTTCTCAGATAACTATCTTCTTCTTATCTGTTATCTTTTTTACACACATGATAACAATATCTATTTAAAGCATGCTGTGGTAAAATTTCTCATTCAGTACTTTTGTCTGAAGATGGTAACAACGCTGTTACCGAAACGTCACACACTATTTATTTATTTGGATTTGGTCTTATTACCTTGTGTTTAATATAATAAATGATTTACCAATACATAACACACCCTCTTTATAAAAAAAAAACTAAAATAATATCTAATTTACAGTAGAACCTCTCTGTATAAAGGGCAACATCTAGTTGCAGAGACAATGTGTCCTTTAAGGAGAGAAGTGTCCTCTTACTGAAGATCAGCTAATTAATAAAAATGTTGACAATGAAAACTGTCCTTGATAGAGAAGTTTCCTCTTCTGGGAGTGACCTCTCATTGAGGTTCTACTGTATTATTCTTTCTTTCTTATCTCCACACTGGGTAAAGTAGAATGCGTCTGCTTTTGTCATTAAGACTGGGAGCACTACTCAGTGGCAGGCCAACTTAGCTCCAAAAGAAATGGTCGCTTCTGACATGAGGAAATGATGCCATGTGCAGCCACTCCTAACATGGAGTACAAACACTGCTCATCCTGTATACCTGGATTAGGAGCCCTTACAGAGTACTATCAGCCGGGCCAGCTGAGCCCAGGTTTTTTAGTGAGCTTCTTACTGCTCCCCCTCCTCCTTTTTCATCCGGGCTTGGGAACGGCAAAGGGGAAGTTACTGTATTAATGATACCATAGAGTGACCCAAAAGTTCAATTCTATTGAGGTTTACGAGAGCAAAGTTTTATATATTTTGAGATATAAGTCATATTTTTTCTTCCAAATGAAACATCATACACCACACTCTTTATTGAAACATCTTTTCCAACTAGAAAAATATATGCACATTTTTATAGTAACACTTTTGTTCCTTTAATGAAAATGCACAATTATAGATTATAAACATAAGGTAATAAGACCAAATCCTCTTATTACCTTGTGTTTTTTATTCCTTTAATAAATATTAATGGCTGATCAATATTTATTCAAGACTAGCCGAATGACCCGGGCAACGCCCGGGTTTTACCCTATTAAATGTACCCTGTTTCGCCCGTGGTCTCTGTTTTTTGGAATTTTTCCCGATATAATTTTGTATCTGATAATCAAACATGATACAGCAAAATTTTTAAAATAGCCTATCGTCTTCCCAGTATTCTTTTACCTATGTATGGAAATTTTGGTTTGAATTAGTGAACTACTGCGAATTTGTAGACGAATGACCCGGGCAACGCCCGGGTTTACACGATTAAGATTACACGACGTAGTTCCCGGAGGGCACCCGCGAGGTCACTCTGCCCCCGCGCAACTGTCCAACCGGGAGCGCCCCGCGCCGTCAAAATCGTCACGCGTTCTAGAGGGCGCTGCTCGTGAGCTCAACCGGCCTTCAGCCGGGAGATCTCATTTACTCGGCGGGGGGGGGGGGGGGGGGCAGGGAAGTCACGTGCTGCGCCGGCAGCCAATCGTCGCGCGCCGCCGTCGCCCGCCTGAGTGTTTTAGAGGGCGCTGCTCGTGAGCTAAGTTGAATAATTTGAATATATAGTTTTAATAAATGATTTATATATATTTTAAAATAGCCTATCGTCATCCTCGTTATTTTTTTCCTATGTATGGAAATTTTGGTTTGAATTAGTGAACTACTGCGAATTTGTATAGGAGTCATACAGACAAACAAACAAACAAACAGACAAACAAACATACAAACATTCATTTTTATATATATAGATATACAATTAGTGCTAATTAAGAGACTCTGAGAAATTAGACTAATCATTATCAGAAGATCTTTAGACTAGCCCCCGTTCTCTCTATGTAAATTCAAACTTATCTTTAATGTGTTGGTAATGATATGGTTGTTCATAATAACAGGTCACATTATGAGCATTGCTCATCTTTGGATCTAACTTGTGGTTTAAGAGATGATTTTATGATACCTTAATTTAGGAGAATAGAGGAGTGTGGAGTCTTGGTAGAAGTGGCTGAGACTGAGATGAAGATCATCAAAATACCCACTATATTAATTGCTTTGATAGGTCAAGGCCTCATTGACTTTGTGTCAACACCCCATGGTATGTGTATATATGTATATATTTACATATATATATATTTGCATATATATATCTCATGAGGCTGGGAAGAATGATGTTTGAATTCTTGTTCTTAATGGTGAGTGATTAACACTCCAACTGTAACGCCAGGTTTATATTTAGTTGATGTCATATGCTTCTTATGGATTAATTTACATCCATTCCCTGGGTGTCATCATTGTTTGTCCACCTATGATAAACTTCCTAATGTGTTGGTGATGAGGTGGATTCACATTTATATCTCACATTGTGAGCTTTTCTCATCTTTAATGAGATTATAATGAGATGGTTGTTCATAATGACAGGTCACATTATGAGCATTGCTCATTAGATGATTTTAAGATACCTTAATTTAGGAGAATAGAGGAGTATGAATTCCAGGTAGAAGTGGCTTAAACTTCTATGAAGAACATCATATTTGGTAGTAAATGGCAGTGTCTATATGGGAGAGTGTGTTACTTGATATATTGACCCATCTCACTCTATTAGGAAGAATGATGTTTGAATTCTTCCTTCTGGTGTTCTATAGCATTAGAGACCAATACATCAACTATAGAGAAACTGGATTATAATGAAATAACAAAAACACAAAAATTATGGCTCAATTGTTTGTTGAGATAAGTTGATTCACGTTGAGGAAGAGGTAATCATTTGTAGCATTCGAAAATTTGACAAATACATCTATTAAATTGGATGATTTCAGAACAAACCAAATTGTTTTTTTTTTTTTAATAGTATTTAACTCTATTCTATCTTAAAAATGTTGAATTAACCACTCACATTTTATTTCAGCATCATCCTATATCATACTTTATCATAATAATTTATTTTTTACATTCTTTATTAGGTCAAGACCTCATCGGCTTTGTCTCAACACCCAAAATTGAATTCTTCCTTTTAGTGTTCTATGGCACTAGAGACCAATACATCAACTATAGAGAGAGTGGATTATAATGAAATAACCAAAACACAAGAATTATGGCTCAATTGGTTGTTGAGATAAGTTGATTCATGTTGAGGAAGAGGTAATTCGGCATCAGCTTTCTGAGGCTGTTTTGAAAAACACATCTGTAATTTGGATCATTTAAGAACAAACCAAAATGTTTTTTGTCCTTTTTTGAAATAGTATTTAACATTATTCTATTTCAAACATGTTTATCCCACTCCTAACATATTATTTCAGAAATTTTGTATCCTATATCATACTTGGTCATAATACTTAATCATTGCTTTTTTAGGTCAAGGTCTCATTAACTTCATGTTAACACCCATACTTTCTTTTAGACCAACCTCTACACCCCAATGATGGCCTATGTTGTTGATAAACTTTCATCAACACTCCAGAATATATATATTGTATGCTGTTTCTATTTGATGTTGCTATTGGACACAAACACAGACTATATACATATTTACTTATTTTTCTTATAAAAGAATACCCACTACTGACATATTATCTCAGCATTATCATATCCTATATCATAATACTTTATCATAGCTTTGTCAGGTCAAGGCCTCATTGACTCAATGCCAATACCCAAAATATAAACTTTCATATAGACCTCTACACCTTGATGATGGCCTAAGTTGTTGATAAATTTTCATCAACACTCCAATATATATATCTATATTGTATGCTGTTTTCTATTTGATGCTGCTAATGGACACACACAGACTACCATTTCTTAGACTTTTCAATACGGTCTATTACACAGGTCTACAAAACTCAAAGTAGTTGTACCTTATAGCATATATATATCGGGATTCAGAAAAAAAACTCTGAGAGATATTTGATGCACAGGGATAAATATCTCTCAGAGTTTTTTTTTCTGAATCCCGATATATATATGCTATAAGGTACAACTTCTTTGAGTTTTGTAGACCTGTGTTATCAGTTAATAGGTCTTGACCTTGGTATTAAAGGAAACACTATACTAAATTGATTGCCAGCTTCGTATTTTAGGATAATTTAAGAGGTTATATAAAGATAAAAATAACTTATGTAAAAATAAAAGTGCATTTATGTATATTTATGGAAGCTCTTCCAATGAGAGATTAATAAAAGAGTCATTATCTTTAATTTGGTTGAAACAGGTTTGTTCATCAAGATGACATGTCATAAAATGGTTACTGCAATCTTGGATCTATTTAGTGGTTGAGAAGTTGGTTCTCTGCATTATCACAATGTGAGAGATTGGAAGTATTCCTTGATTTCACTTTGCTATGAAACAAGCAATTAGGAGATAGATTTCATCATGCAATTATCTTTTCATTGGAATAGTATAGGCTACATCTTTCTATTGTAGTCTGAAGAATGATGTCTGAATTCTTCCTCATAATGATAAGTGATGTTTGCTTATCACTCCAAATGTAACTACAAGTGTATATCTAGTTGATGTCACATACTTCCTGTGGATGAACTTCCATTCATTCTCTTGGTGAATAATTGTTATTCCATCTATGTTGAACTTCCTAATGTGTTGGTGATGAGGTGGATTCACATTGATATCACACATTGTGAGCATTTCTCATCTTTGATGAGATTGTAATAAGATGGGTGTTCATAATAACAGACAACATTATGAGCGTTGCTCATTAGATGATTTTATGATACCTTAATTTAGGAGAATAGAGGAGTGTGGAGTCCAGGTAGAAGTGGCTTAAACTTCTATGAAGAACATCAAATTTGGTAGTAAATGGCAGTGTCTATATGGGAGAGTGTGTTACTTGATATATTGACCCATCTCTCTCTATTAGGAAAAATGATGTTTGAATTCTTACTTCTGTTGTTCTATGGCAAAAGATACCAATACATCAACTATAGAGAGAGGGGGTTATAATGAAATAATAAAAAAAAAAGAATTATGGCTTAATTGGTTGTTAAGCTAAATTGATTCACGTTGAGGAAGGTAATTGGGTATCCGTTTTGTATGCAGTTTTGACAAACATATCTGTTAATTTGGATGATTTCAGAACAAACTGAAATGGATTTTCAATAGTATTTAACTCTTTTCTATCTTAAAAATGTTGAACTCACTACTCACATTTTATATCAGCAGTATCCAATATCATAATTGGTCATAATAGTTATTTTTCTCCATTGCTTTGTCAGGTCAAGGCCTCATTGACTTCATGTCAACACCCAAACTTTCTCTCAGATCGACCTCTATACCTCGATGATGGCCTATGTTGTTGATAAACTTCATCAACACTCCAATATATATATTGTATGGTGTTTCTATTTGATGTTGCTATTGGACACAAACACAGACTATATATATTTACTTATTTTTCTTATACAAGAATACCCACTGCTGACATTATCTCAACATTATCATATCCTATATCATAATACTTTATCATAGCTTTGTTAGGTCAAGGCTACATTGACTCAATGCCAACACCCAAAATATAAACTTTCATATAGACCTCTACACCTTGATGATTGACTAAGTTGTTGATAAACTTTCATCAACACTCCAGAATACATATATATTGTATGCTGTTTCTATTTGATGCTGCTAATGGACACACACAGACTACCATTTCTTAGACTTTCACTACGGTCTATTATCAGTTAATAGGTCTTGACCTTGGTATTAAAGGAAAAACTATACTACATTGATTGCCAGCTTCGTATTTTATATAAAATAAGAGGTCAAATAAAGATTTAAAAAAAAACATTTTAAAAATAAAAGTACATTTATGTATATTCGTAGAAGCTCCTCCAATCAGAGATATTAATTAAAGAGTTGTTATCTTTAATTTGATGGAAAGAGGTTTGTTCTTCAAGATGACATGTCATAATATGGTTACTGCTCAACTTGAATCTATATAGTGGTTGAGAAGTTGGTTCTCTGCTTTATCACAATGTGAGAGATTGGAAGTAGCCCTTGATTTCACTTTGCTATGAAACAAGAAATTGGGAGGTAGATTTCATCATGGAATTGTATTTTCACTGGAATAGTATTGGTTACATCTTTCAATTGTAGTCTGAAGAATGATGTCTGAATTCTTCCTCATAATGATAAGTGATGTTTGCTTATCACTCCAACTGTAACTCCAAGTTTATATCTAGTTGATGTATACTTCTTATGGCTGAATTTTGATATATTCACTTTGTGGCATTGTTTGTTCACCTATGATAAACTTCCTCATGTGTTGGTGATGAGGTGGATTCACATTGATATCACACATTGTTAGCATTTCTCATCTTTGATGAGATTGTAATGAGATGGGTGTTCATAATAACAGGCCACATTATGAGTGTTGCTCATTAGATGAATTTATGATACCTTAATTTAGGAGAATAGAGGAGTGTGGAGTCCAGGTAGAAGTGGCTGAGATTGCTATGAAGAACATCAAATTCTGTAGTAATTTACTGAGTCTATATATTACTGGGAGAATGTGTTACCTGATATATTGACCCATCTCTCTCTATTTGGAAGAATGATGTTTGAATTCTTCCTTCTGGTGTTCTATGGCAATAGAGATAAATACACTGGCCCACAAAATCAAAGGAACAACTTGATAATTCCTTGGTCATTTTCATTAGGACACACAACAAAAAATGTCAATAAAAATAATGATTATAAATAACAAGTGTAAACAATTTTAGATAATTATGTCTACACACATTCAAGCACACTCTTTCAACAAAAGAAAGATATGAGAAAGAGATATTATCTTTAATTTGATGGTACAAGTTTGTTAGTCTCGATGAGGTATCATAATAAAGTCTATTTGTTTGTAGAATTTGACAAGCACATATGTTAATTTGGATGAATCCATAACAAAACCAAAATATATATATTTTTTAAATAGTAGTATACCTTCAATATCAAAAATGTTGAACACACTACTCACATATTTTTCAGCAGCATCCTATATGATACTTGATCATAATACTTTATCATTGCTTTGTCAGGTCAAGGCCTCAGTGACTTCATGTCAACACCCAAACTTTGTCTCAGATCAACCTCTACACCTCGAAGATGGCCTATGTTGTTGATAAACTTTCATCAACACTCCAGAACTGTTTCTATTTTATGTTGTTATTGGAGACTCAGAGACTCTATTTACTTATTTCAATATCATTGTGTCACACAATGAGTATTGTTGTATATCTCTTATGAAGTACACAACGGATGTATAAAATCATCAATTCCTGTAAATCTAAGGAATTATTGGAATTGAGGTATCTATTATGTGGTAAGGAAAGAATGATGTTTGAATTCTTCTCCTAAATATTGTGAATAATGGACTCCACAAGTTGTATTGATGAAGGACTGTGAGAACACTATACAATGTTAAGTGCCAGATTGACTCCACACACACATATACCTACACTTTTGGATATAAAGGTATAGAGGGTATAGGAAAGTAAAAACCTGTAATTATAAACATTCAAAGAAGCTCTCTCAAAGAAATAAAGGATAAAAATATTCAAATTGATGGTAACAAGTGGGTTGACCAAGTTGGCATGTCATAATTCAAGGACGGCTCATCTTGAGTAAACTTTGTAGTTGAGAGGACGATTCTCTGCAAAACTACAATTTATGAGATTAGAATGAAATTAGTCATTTGTGTCACTTTCTACGAGGCTAGCAATATGGAAATATAATTTTGTCATTTATTCTATATTCAATGGAAGTTTCATCCTAAAAACAGTGTTGTGGGTTACATATATTTACATATACACATCTCTCATGATGGTGGGAAGAATGATGTTTGAATTCTTCCTCTTAATGGTGAGTGATTAACACTCAAACTGTAACTCCAAGTTTATATCAAGTTGATGTCACATGCTTCTTATGGATTAATTTACATCCATTCTCTGGGTGTCTTCATTGTTTGTCCACCTATGATAAACCTCCTGTTGGTGATGAGGTGGATTCACATAGGTATCACCTCTATGATAATTTACATCTTTAATGTGTTGGTAATGAGATAGTTGTTCATAATAACTGGTCACATGGTCGCTGCTCATTTTTGGATCTAACATTGGTTTGAGAGATGATTTTATGATACCTTAATTTAGGAGAATAGAGGGGTGTGGAGTCCAGGTGGAAATGGCTGACACTGAAATGAAGTTCATCAAATTTGGTAGTAAATGACAGTGTCTATATGGGAGAGTGTGTACTCTATTAAAAAGAATGATGTTTGAATTCTTCCTTCTGGTGTTCTTTAGCACTAGAGACCAATACATCAACTATAGAGAGAGAGAGGATTATAATGAAATAAAAAAACACAAGAATTATGGTTCAATTGGTTGTTGAGATAAGTTGATTCACGTTGAGGAAGGTAATTGTGTATCCGTTTTGTATGCAGTTTTGAAAAACACATCTGTTAATTTGGATGATTCCAGAACAAACTAAAATGGATTTTCAATAGTATTTAACTCTTCTATCTTAAAAATGTTGAACTCATTACTCACATTTTATATCAGCAGTATCCAATATCATACTTGGTCATAATTTTTTTTTTCTCCATTGCTTTGTCAGGTCAAGTCCTCATTGACTTCATGTCAACACCCAAACTTTCTCTCAGATCGACCTATATACCTCGATGATGGCCTATGTTGTTGATAAACTTTCATCAACACTCCAGAACTGTTTCTATTTGATGTTGCTATTGGAGACACAGAGCCTATATATTTACTTATTTCAATATCATTGTGTCACACAATTGTTGTATTTCTCTTATGAGGTAAACAATAGATGTATAAAATGATCAATTCCTGTAACTTTGGGGAATTATTGGCATTAAGGTATCTATTATGTGGTAAGGAAAGAATGATGTTTGAATTCTTCCCCCAAATATTGTGAATGATGGATTCCATAAGGTGTCTTGATGAAGGACTGTGAGAACACTATACAATGTTAAGTTCCAGATTGACTCCACACACACATATACCTACACTTTTGGATATAAAGGTATAGAGGGTTAATAAAAATAGGAAAGTAAAAACCTGAAATTATAAACATTCAAAGAAGCTCTCTCAATGAAAGAAAGAAATGAAAAAAAGTTATCTTCAAGTTGATGGTAACAAGTGGGTTGACCAAGATGGCATGTCATAATACGAGGATGGCTCATCTTGAGTCTACTTTGTATTTGAGAGGACGGTTCTCTGTAAAACTAAATTTCTGAGATTAGAATGAAATTAGCCATTTGTGTCACTTTCTATGAGGCTAGCAATATGGAAATAGAATTTTATCATATTCTATTTTCAATGGAAGTTTCATCCTAATGACAGTGTTGTGGGGTTATATATATTTACATATATACATTTCTTATGATGGTGGGAAGAATGATGTTTGAATTCTTCCTCTTAATGGTGAGTGATTAACACTCAAACTGTAACTCCAAGTTTATATCTAGTTGATGTCATATGCTTCTTATGGATTAATTTACATCCATTCTCTGGGTGTCATCATTGTTTGTCCACCTATCATAAACTTCTTAATGTGTTGGTGATGAGGTGGATTCACATTGATATCACACATTGTGAGCATTTTCATCTTTAATGTGTTGGTAATGAGATGGTTGTTCATAATAACTGGTCACATCATGGTCACGGCTCAATTTTGGATCTAACATGTGGTTTGAGAGATGATTTTATGATACCTTAATTTAGGAGAATAGAGGAGTGTGGAGTCCAGGTAGAAGTGGCTGAGACGGAGATGAAGAACATCATTTATTTTGAGTTTTCTTTGTCACTAGAGACCAATTCATCAACTATAGTGAGAGTAGATTTTAATGAAATAACTAAAAATAAGAATTATGGCGTAATTGGTTGTTGAGATAAGTTGATTCACGTTGAGGAAGGTAATGCAATTGCAGCATTCAATAAATTGACAAATACATCTATTAAATTGGATGATTTCAGAACAAACCAAATTGTTTTTTTTTATATATATAGTATTTAACTCTATTCTATCTTAAAAATTTTAACTCTACTCATATTTTATTTCAGCCACATCCTATATCATACTTTATCATAATAATTTATTTTTTACATTCTTTATTAGGTCAAGACCCCATTGTCTTTGTGTCAACACCCAAAATTGAATTCTTTCTTTTAGTGTTCTAGGGCAATAGAGACCAATACATCAACTATAGAGAGAGTGGATTATAATGAAATAAACAAAACACAAGAATTATGGCTTAATTGGTTGTTGAGATAAGTTGATTCATGTTGAGGAAGGTAATTCGGCATCAACTTTCTGAGGCAGGTTTGACAAACACATCTGTAATTTGGATCATTTCAGAACAAACCAAATTTTTTTTTTTTTCCTTTTTTGAAATAGTATATAACATTATTCTATATCAAAAATGTTTATCCCACTCCTGACATATTATTTCAACATTGTCGTATCCTATATCATACTTGGTCGTAATACTTAATCATAGCTTTGTTAGGTCAAGGCTTCATTGACTTCATGTCTAATCCGAACATTCTTTTAGAACAACCTCTATACCTCAAAGATAGCCTATGTTGTTGATAAACTTTCATCAACACTCCACAATATATATATTGTATGCTGTTTCTATTTGATGTTGCTATTGGACACAAACACAGACTATATATATATTTACTTATTTTTCTTATACAAGAATACCCACTACTGACATATTATCTCAGTATTATCATATCCTATATCATAAAACTTTATCATTGCTTTGTTAGGTCAAGGCCTCATTTTTTTCGTGTCGACATCCAAAATATAAACTTTCTCACATATAGATCTTTACATCTCGATGATGGCCTATCTTGTTGATAAACTTTCATCAACACTCCAATATTTATATTGTATGCTGTTTCTATTTGATGTTGCTATTGGACACACACAGACTACCATTTCTTAGAATATTTCAATACGGTCTATTATCAATTAATTGGTCTTGACCTTGGTATTAAATACTAAATTGATTGCCAGCTTGGTACTTTAGGATAAAAAAGGAATTTAAATAAAGATTATAAAATAATAAGTTATTTAAAAATAAAAGTTTATTTATGTACATTCGTGGAAGCTCTTCCAATGAGAGAGATTAATAAAAGAGTTGTTATCTCAATTTGGTGGAAACAGGTTTGTTCATCAAGATGACATGTCATAATATGGTTATTGCTCATCTTGAATCTATTTAGTGGTTGAGAAGTTGGTTCTCTGCTTTATCACAATGTGAGAGAATGGAAGTATCCCTTGATTTCACTTTGCTATGAAACAAGCAATTAGGAGATAGATTTAATCATGCAATTGTCTTTTCACTGGAATAGTATAGGCTACATCTTTCAATTGTAGTCTGAAGAATGATGTCTGAATTCTTCCTCATGATGATAAGTGATGTTTGCTTATCACTCCAACTGTAACTCCAAGTTTATATCTAGTTGATGTCACATACTTCCTGTGGATGAACTTCCATTCATTCTCTTGGTGAATCATTGTTATTCCACCTATGATAAACTTCCTAATGTGTTGGTGATGAGGTGGATTCACATTGATATCACACATTGTGAGCATTTCTCATATTTGATGAAAATGTAATGAGATGGTTGTTCATAATAACAGGTCACATGGGTGTAGCTCATATTTGGATTTAACATGTGGTTTGAGAGATGATTTAATGATACCTTAATTCAGAAGAATAGAGGAATGTGGAATCCAGGTAGAAGTCATATGCTTCTTATGGATTAATTTACATCCATTTCCTGGGTGTCATCATTGTTTGTCCACCTATGATAAACTTCCTGTTGGTGATGAGGTGGATTCACATTTATATCACACATTGTGAGCATTTCTCATTTATAATGAGATTGAAATAAGATGGATGTTAATAATAACAGGCCACATTATGAGCGTTGCTCATTAGATGATTTTATGATACCTTAATTTAGGAGAATAGAGGAGTGTGGAGTCCAGGTAGAAGTGGCTTAAACTTCTATGAAGAACATCATATTTGGTAGTAAATGGCAGTGTCTATATGGGAGAGTGTGTTACTTGATATATTGACCCATTTCTCTCTATTAGGAAGAATGATGTTTGAATTCTTACTTCTGTTGTTCTATGGCAAAAGATACCAATACATCAACTATAGAGAGAGGGGGTTATAATGAAATAAAAAAAATAAAAGAATTATGGCTTAATTGGTTGTTAAGCTAAATTGATTCACGTTGAGGAAGGTAATCAGATGTAGCATTCGAGAACCTTGACAAATACATCTATTTATTTGGATTTTAAAACAAACTAAATTGTTTTTTTTTTAAATAGTTTTTAACTCTATTCTATCTTTAAAATGTTGAACTCACTACTCACATTTTATTTCAGCATCATCCTATATCATACTTTATCATAATAATTTATTTTTTTACATTCTTTATTAGGTCAACACCTTGGCTTTGTGTCAACACCCAAAATTGAATTCTTCCTTTCAGTGTTCTATGTCACTAGAGACCAATATATCAACTATAGAGAGAGTGGATTATAATGAAATAACAAAAACACAAGAATAGTGGCTCAATTGGTTGTTGAGATGGGTTGATTCACGTTGAGGAAGATAATTGGGTATCCGTTTTGTATGCAGTTTTGACAAACATATCTGTTAATTTGAATGATTTCAGAACAAACTGAAATGGATTTTCAATAGTATTTAACTCTTTTCTATCTTAAAAATGTTTAACTCACTACTCACATTTTATTTCAGCAGTATCCAATATCATAATTGGTCATAATAGTTATTTTTCTCCATTGCTTTGTCAGGTCAAGGCCTCATTGACTTCATGTCAACACCCAAACTTTCTCTCAGATCGACCTCTATACCTCGATGATGGCCTATGTTGTTGATAAACTTCATCAACACTCCAATATATATATTGTATGGTGTTTCTATTTGATGTTGCTATTGGACACAAACACAGACTATATATATTTACTTATTTTTCTTATACAAGAATACCCACTGCTGACATTATCTCAACATTATCATATCCTATATCATAATACTTTATCATAGCTTTGTTAGGTCAAGGCTACATTGACTCAATGCCAACACCCAAAATATAAACTTTCATATAGACCTCTACACCTTGATGATTGACTAAGTTGTTGATAAACATTCATCAACACTCCAGAATACATATATATTGTATGCTGTTTCTATTTGATGCTGCTAATGGACACACACAGACTACCATTTCTTAGACTTTCAATACGGTCTATTATCAGTTAATAGGTCTTGACCTTGGTATTAAAGGAAACACTATACTACATTGATTGCCAGCTTCGTATTTTATATAAAATAAGAGGTCAAATAAAGATTTAAAAAAAAAAACATTTTAAAAATAAAAGTACATTTATGTATATTCGTAGAAGCTCCTCCAATCAGAGATATTAATTAAAGATATGTTATCTTTAATTTGATGGAAAGAGGTTTGTTCTTCAAGATGACATGTCATAATATGGTTACTGCTCAACTTGAATCTATATAGTGGTTGAGAAGTTGGTTCTCTGCTTTATCACAATGTGAGAGATTGGAAGTAGCCCTTGATATCACTTTGCTATGAAACAAGAAATTGGGAGGTAGATTTCATCATGGAATTGTATTTTCACTGGAATAGTATAGGCTACATCTTTCTATTGTAGTCTGAAGAATGATGTCTGAATTCTTCCTCATAATGATAAGTGATGTTTGCTTATCACTCCAACTGTAACTCCAAGTTTATATCTAGTTGATGTATACTTCTTATGGCTGAATTTTGATATATTCTCTTTGTGGCATTGTTTGTTCACCTATGATAAACTTCCTAATGTGTTGGTGATGAGGTGGATTCACATTGATATCACACATTGTTAGCATTTCTCATCTTTGATGAGATTGTAATGAGATGGTTGTTCATAATAACAGGGCACATTATGGCCTATGTTGTTGATAAACTTCCATCAACACTCCAGAACTGTTTCTATTTGATGTTGCTATTGGAGACACACAGACGCTATATATTTACTTATTCCAATATCATTGTGTCTTACAATGGCCATTTTTGCACCTCTCCTATGAGTAAACAATAGATGTATAAAATGATCAATTCCTCTAACTTTAGGGAATTAGTGGCATTAAGATATCTATTATGTGGTAAGGAAAGAATGATGTTTGAATTCTTCACCTAAATATTGTTTATAATGACTCCACAAGGTGTCCTGATGAAGGACTGTGGGAACACTATACAATGTTAAGTGCAAGATTTGTCCATACACATATGTACATACACTTTTGGATATAAAGGTATAGAGGGTTAATAAAAATAGGAAAGTAAAAACCTGAAATTATAAACATTCAAAGAATCTCTCTCAACGAAAGAAAGAGATGAAAAATAGTTATCTTCAGTTGATGGTAACAAGTGGGTTGACCAAGATGGCATGTCATAATATGGGGATGGCTCATCTTGAGTCAATTTGTAGTTGAGAGGATGGTTCTCTGTATAACTACAATTTATGAGATTAGAATGAAATCAGCCATTTGTTTCACTTCTACGAGGTTAGCAATATGGTAATAAAATTTTGTTATTTATTCTATATTCAATGGAAGTTTCATCCTAATAAAAGTGTTATGGGGCTATATATATTTACATATATACACATCTCTCATGATGCTGGAAAAGAATGATGTTTGAATTCTTCCTCTTAATGGTGAGTGATTAACACTCAAACTCTAACTCCAAGTTTATATCAAGTTGATGTCATATGCTTCTTATGGATTAATTTACATCCATTCCCTGGGTGTCATCATTGTTTGTCCAACTATGATAAACTTCTTAATGTTTTGGGGATGAAGTGAATTCAAATTTGTTTCACACATTGTGAGCATTTCTGATCTTTAATGAGATGATTGTTCATAATAACAGGCCACATTATGAGCGTTGCTCATTAGATGATTTTATGATACCTTAATTTAGGAGAATAGAGGAGTGTGGAGTCTAGGTAGAAGTGGCTGAGACTGCTATGAAGAACATCATATTTGGTAGTAAATGATGGTGTCTATATGGGAAAGTGTGTTACCTGATATATTGACCCATCTCACTCTATTAGGAAGAATGATGTTTGAATTCTTCCTTCTGGTGTTCTATGGCAAAAGTTACCAATACATCAACTATTGAGTAGATTATAATGAAATAACCAAAACACAAGAATTATGGCTTAATTGGTTGTTAAGCTAAATTAATTCACGTTGAGGAAGGTAATCATGTAGCATTCGAAAAAATTGGCAAATACATCTATTAATTTGGATTTTAGAACAAACCAAATCGTTTTTTTTTAAATTGTTTTTAACTCTATTCTATCTTTAAAATGTTGAATTCACCACTCACATTTTATTTCAGCATCATCCTATATCATACTTTATCATAATAATTTATTTTTTTACATTCTTTATTAGGTCAAGACCTCATTGGCTTTGTGTCAACACCCAAAATTTATTTTTTCTTTCAGTGTTCTAGGGCACTACTGACCAATATATCAACTATAGAGAGAGTGGATTATAATTAAATAACAAAAACACAAGAATTAAGGCTTAATTGGTTGTTGAGATGGGTTGATTCACGTTGAGGAAGGTAATGAAGCAGCTGCTGCAATTGTAGTTTTCGACAAACACATCTGTTAATTTGGATGAATCCAGAAAAAAACAAAATGTTTTTCAAAAATAGTATTCAACATTATTCTATCTTAAAAATGTTTACCCCACTCCTGACATATTATTTCAACATTATAATATCTTCTAGCATACTTGATCATAATATTTTATTTTCTCCATTGCGTTGTTAGGCCTCATTGACTTCATGTTAACACCCAAACTTACTCTCATATAGACCTCTACACCTCGATGATGGTCTATGTTGTTGACAAACTCTAATCAACACTCCAGAACTGTTACTCTTTGATGTTGCTATTGGAGACTATATATTTACTTATTTACACATCTCTCATGATGCTGGGAAGAATGATGTTTGAATTCTTCCTCTTAATGGTGAGTGATTAACACTCAAACTGTAACTCCAAGTATATATCTAGTTGATGTCATATGCTTCTTATGGATTAATTTACACCCATTCCCTGGGTGTCATCATTGTTTGTCCACCTATGATTCTTGTTGGTGATGAAGTGGATTCACATTGATATCACACATTGTGAACATTTCTCATCTTTAATGAGATTGTAATGAGAGGGTTGTTCATAATAACAGGCCACATTATGAGTGTTGCTCATTAGATGATTTTATGATACCTTAATTTAGGAGAATAGAGGAGTGTGGAGTCCAGGTAGGAGTGGCTTAAACTTCTATGAAGAACATCATATTTGGTAGTAAATGGCAGTGTCTATATGGGAGAGTGTGTTACTTGATATATTGACCCATCTCACTCTATTAGGAAGAATGATGTTTGAATTCTTCCTTCTGGTGTTCTATGGCAAAAGTTACCAATACATCAACTATAGAGAGAGTGTATTATAATGAAATAACAAAAACACAAGAATTATGGCTTAATTGGTTGTTGAGATAAGTTGATTCACGTTGAGGAAGGTAATTGGGTATCCGTTTTGTATGCAGTTTTGACAAACACATCTGTTAATTTGGAGGATTTCAGAACAAACTAAAATGGATTTTCAATAGTATTTAACTCTTTTCTATCTTAAAAATGTTGAACTCACTACTCACATTTTATATCAGCGGTATCCAATATCATACTTGGTCATAATAGTTATTTTTCTCTATTGCTTTGTCAGGTCAAGTCCTCATTGACTTCATGTCAACACCCAAACTTTCTCTCAGATCGACCTATATACCTCGATGATGGCCTATCTTGTTGATAAACTTTCATCAACACTCCAATATATATATTGTATGCTGTTTCTATTAGATGTTGCTAATGGACACACACAGACTACAATTTCTTAGACTTTTCAAAACTGTCTATTATCAGATAATAGATCTTGACCTTGGTATTAAAGGAAACACTATACTAAATTGAATGCCAGCTTGATACTTTAGGATAAAATAAGAGGTTAAATAGAGGTTTTAAAAAAATAACTTATGTAGAAATAAAAGTGCATTTACGTACATCTGTGGAAGCTCTTCCAATGAGAGAGATTAATAAAAGAGTTGTCATCTTTAATTTGGTGGAAACAGGTCTGTTCATCAAGATGAGATGTCATAATATGGTTACTGCTCATCTTGAATCTATTTAGTGGTTGAGAAGTTGGTTCTCTGCTTTATCACAATGTGAGAGATTGGAAGTATCCCTTGATTTCACTTTGCTATGAAACAAGAAATTGGGGAAGATTTCATCATGCAATTCTTTTCACTGGAATAGTATTGGTTACATCTTTCTATTGTAGTCTGAAGAATGATGTCTGAATTCTTCCTCATAATGATAAGTGATGTTTGCTTATCACTCCAACTGTAACTACAAGTGTATATCTAGTTGATGTCACATACTTCCTGTGGATGAATTTACATCCATTCTCTTGGTGAATAATTGTTATTCCATCTATGTTGAACTTCCTAATGTGTTGGTGATGAGGTGGATTCACATTGATATCACACGTTGTGATCATTTCTCATCATTTGATGAGATTGTAATGAGATGGTTGTTCATAATAACAGGTCAAATGGGTATAGCTCATTTTTGGATTTAACATGTGGTTGGAGAGATGATTTTATGATACCTTAATTTAGGAGAATAGAGAAGTTTGGAGTCCAGGTAGAAGTGGCTGAGATTCCTATGAAGATCATCAAATTTGGTAGTAAATGACAGTGTCTATATGGGAGAGTGTTATTTGATATATTGACCCATCTCTCTCTATTAGGAAGAATGACGTTTGCTGTTGTTCTATGGCAAAAGATACCAATACATCAACTATAGAGAGAGGGGGTTATAATGAAATAAAAAAAAAATAAAAGAATTATGGCTTAATTGGTTGTTAAGCTAAATTGATTCACGTTGAGGAAGGTAATCAATAGTAGCGTTCTGGTGCCTTGACAAATACATCTATTTATTTGGATTTTAAAATAAACCAAATTGTTTTTTTTTTAATAGTTTTTAACTCTATTCTATCTTGAAAATGTTGAACTCACTACTCACATTTTATTTTAGCCTCATCCTATATCATACTTTATCATAATAATTTATTTTTTACATTCTTTATTAGGTCAAGACCTCATTGGCTTTTTGTCAACACCCAAAATTGAATTTTTCCTTTTAGTGTTCTATGGCAAAAGTTAACAATACATCAACTATAGAGAGAGTAGATTATAATGAAATAACAAAAACACAAGAATAATGGCTTTTAATTGGTTGTTGAGATAAGTTGATTCACGTTGAGGATGGTAATTGGGTGTCCGTTTTGTAAGCAGTTTTGACAAACACATCTGTTAATTTGGATGATTTCCGAACAAACTAAAATGGATTTTCAATTGTATTTAACTCTATTCTATCTTAAAAATGTTGAACTAACTACTCACATTTTATATCAGCATTATCCAATATCATACTTGGTCATAATATTTATTTTTCTCCATTGCTTTGTTAGGTCAAGGCCTCATTGACTTAAGGTTAAAACCCAAACTTTCTCTCAGATCGACCTATATACCTCGATGATGGCCTATATTGTTGATAAACTTTCATCAACACTCCAGAATATATATATTGTATGGTGTTTCTATTTGATGATGCTATTGGACATAAACACAGACTCTACATATTTACTTATTTTTCTTATACAACAATACCCACTGCTGACATATTATCACATTGAGATAAGTTGATTCACGTTGAGGAAGGTAATGGGGTTTCAACTTTGGGAGGAGGTTTTGACAAACACATCTGTTAATTTGAATCATTTCAGAACAAACTAAATTGTTTTGTTTTTTCAATAGTAATTAACATTTATCTATTTCAAAAATGTTTAGCCGACATTGACATATTTCAACATTGTTGTATCCTATATCATACTTGGTTATAATAATTAATCATAGCTTTGTTAGGTCAAGGCCTAATTGTTGCACCTCTTTTATGAGGTAAACAATAGATGTCTAAAATCATCAATTCCTGTAAATCTAAGGAATTATTGGAATTAAGGTATCTATTATGTGGTAAGGAAAGAATGATGTTTGAATTCTTCCCCTAAATATTGTGAATAATGGACTCATAAGGTGTCTTGATGAAGGACTGTGAGAACACTATACAATGTCAAGTGCAAGATTTGCCCATACACATATATACATACACTTTTGGATATAAAGGTATAGTGGGTTAATAAAAATATAAAAGTAAAAACCTGAAATTATAAACATTCAAAGAAGCTCTCTCAATGAAAGAAAGAGAAGAAAATCTTCAAGTTGATGCTAACAAGTGGGTTGACCAAGATGACTTGTCATAATATGAGGATGGCTCATCTTGAGTCACCTTCGTAGTTGAGAGGAGGGTTCTCTGTAAAACTACAATTCCTGAGATTAGAATGAAATTAGCCATTTGTGTCATTTCCTACGCGGCTAGCAATATGGAAATATAATTGGTCATTTGTTCTATTTTCAATGGAAGTTTCATCCTAATGAGAGTAAGTTCACATTATGGGTGTAGCTCATTTTTGGATTTATCATGTGGTTTAAGAGATGATTTTATGATACCTTAATTTAGGAGAATAGAGGAGTGTGGAGTCCAGGTAGGAGTGGCTGAGACTCCTATGAAGAACATCAAGTTATACGGTAATTGACAGTCTATATATCACTGGGAGAATGTGTCACCTGATATATTGACCCATCTCTCTCTATTAGGAAGAATGATGTTTGAATTCTTCCTTCTGGTGTTCTATGGCAATAGAGATAAATACACTGGCCCACAAAATCAAAGTAACAGCTTGATAATTTCTTGATCATTTTCATTAGGACACACAATACAAAATGTCAATAAAAATAATGATTATAAATAACAAGTGTAAACAATTTTGATAATTATGTCTACACATATTCGAGCAAACTCTTCCAACAAAAGAGAGATATGAGAAAGAGATATTATCTTTAATTTAATGGTACAAGTTTGTTGGTCTCGATGATGTATCATAATAAAATCAACTTGGTTGTAGAATTTGACAAGCACATATGTTAATTTGGATGAATCCATAACAAAACCAAAATATATATATATTTTAAATACTAGTGTAAATTCCATCTCAAAAACGTTGAACACACTACTCACATATTTCTCAGCAGCATCCTATATCATACTTGATCATAATACTTTATTTTTACATTGCTTTGTTAGGTCAGGGCCTCATTGACTTCATGTCAACACCCAAAGTATAAACTTTCTCTCATATCGACCTCTACATCTCGAAGATGGCCTATGTTGTTGATAAACATTCATCAACACTCCAGAATACATATATATTGTATGCTGTTTCTATTTGATGCTGCTAATGGACACACACAGACTACCATTTCTTAGACTTTTCTATACGGTCTATTATCAGTAATAGGTCTTGACCTTGGTATTAATGGAAACATTATACTAAATTGATTGCCAGCTTGGTACTTTAGGATAAAATGAGAATTTAAATAAAGATTATAAAACAATAACTTATGTAAAAATAAATGTTCATTTATGTACATCGTGGAAGCTCTTCCAATGAGAGAGATTAATAAAAGAGTTGTTATCTCAATTTGGTGGAAACAGGTTTGTTCATCAAGATGGCATATCATGGTACATCTCATCTTGAATCTATTTAGTGGTTGAGAAGTTGGTTCTCTGCTTTATCACAATGTGAGAGATTGGAAGTAGCCCTTGATTTCATTTTGCTATGAAACAATAAATTAGGAGATAGATTTAATCATGCAATTATCTTTTCACTGGAATATAGTATTGGTTACATCTTTCTATTGTAGTCTGAAGAATGATGTCTGAATTCTTCCTCATAATGATAAGTGATGTTTGCTTATCACTCCAACTGTAACTACAAGTGTATGTCTAGTTGATGTCACATACTTCCTGTGGATGAATTTACATCCATTCTCTTGGTGAATAATTGTTATTCCATTTATGTTGGACTTCCTAATGTGTTGGTGATGAGGTGGATTCACATTGATATCACACATTGTGAGCATTTCTCATCATTTGATGAGATTGTAATGAGATGGTTGTTCATAATAACAGGTCAAATGGGTGTAGCTCATTTTTTGATTTAACATGTGGTTGGAGAGATGATTTTAAGATACCTTAATTTAGGAGAATAGAGGAGTATGGAGTCCAGGTAGAAGTGGCTGAGACTGCTATGAAGAACATCAAATTTGGTAGTAAATGACAGTGTCTATATGGGAGAGTGTGCTACTTGATATATTGACCCATCTCTTTCTCTTAGAAGAATGATGTTTGAATTCTTCCATCTGGTGTTCTTTAGCAAAAGATACCAAACATCAAATATAGAGAGAGTAGATTATAATGAAATAACAAAAACCCAAGAATTATGGCGTAATTGGTTGTTGAAATAAGTTGATTCACATTGAGGAAGGTAATGCAATTGCAGCATTAAAAAAATTTGACAAATACATCTATTAATTTGATTGATTTCAGAACAAACCAAATTATTTTTTTTTAAATAGTATTTAACTCTATTCTATCTTTAAAATGTTTAACTCACCACTCACATTTTATTTCATCATCATCCTATATCATACTTTATCATAATAATTTATTTTTTACATTCTTTATTAGGTCAATACCTCATTGGCTTTGTGTCAACACCCAAAATAGAATTCTTCCTTCTGGTGTTCTAGGGCACTACTGACCAATACATCAACTATAGAGAGAGTGGATTATAATGAAATAACAGAAACACAAGAATTATTGCTTAATGGGTTGTTGAGATAAATTGTAAACAATAGATGTATAAAATGACAATTCCTGTTACTTTGGGGAATTATTGGCATTAAGGTATCTATTATGTGGTAAGGAAAGAATGATGTTTGAATTCTTCCCCTAAATATTGTGAATAATGGACTCCACAAGCTGTCTTGATGAAGGACTGTGAGAACACTATACAATGTTAAGTGCAAGATTTGCCCATACACATATATACATACACTTTTTGATATAAAGGTATAGAGTGTTAATAAAAATAGAAAAGTAAAAACCTGAAATTATAAACATGCAAAGAAGCTCTCTCAATGAAAGAAAGAAATGAAAAATAGGTATCTTCAGTTGATGGTAACAAGTGGGTTGACCAAGATGGCATGTCATAATATGGGGATGGCTCATCTTGAGTCAATTTGTAGTTTAGAGGATGGTTCTCTGTAAAACTACAATTTATGAGATTAGAATGAAATTAGCCATTTGTGTCACTTTCTACGAGGCTACCAATATGGAAATAGAATTTTGTCATTTTTTCTCAATTCAAATGAAGTTTCATCTTAATGACAGTGTTGTGGGGCTATATATATTTACATATATACACATCTCTCATGATGCTGGGAAGAATGATGTTTGAATTCTTCCTCTTAATGGTGAGTGATTAACACTCCAACTGTAACTCCAAACAAACCAAATTGTTTTTTTTTTTCAAAATACTATTTAACTCTATTCTATCTTTAAAATGTTGACCTCACCACTCACATCTTATTTCAGCATCATCCTATATCATACTTTATCATAATTTTTTTTTACATTCTTTATTAGGTCAAGACCTCATTGGCTTTGTCTCAACACCCAAAATTGAATTCTTTCTTCTAATGTTCTTTGGCAATAGAGACAGAAAAATATCAACTATAGAGAGAGTGGATTATAATTAAAAAAAAAACCCACAAGAATTATGGCTTAACTGGTTGTTGCGATACGTTGATTCACGTTGAGGAAGGTAATTAGGCATCAACTTTCTGAGGCAGTTTTGACAAACACATCTGTAATTTGGATCATTTCAGAACAAACCAAATTTTTTTTTTCCTTGACATTATTCTATTTCAAAAATGTTTATCTCACTCCTGACATATTTTTTCAGAAATTTCGTATCCTATATCATACTTGGTCATAATACTTTATCATTGCTTTGTTAGGTCAAGGCCTCATTGACTTCATGTTAGCATCCAAACTTTCTCTCAGATCGACCTCTACACCCCGATGATAAACTTTCATTAACAATCCAAAATATATATATTGTATGCTGTTTCTATTTGATGTTGCTATTGGACACAAACACAGACTATATATATTTACTTATTTTTCTTATACAAGAATACCCACTACTGGAATTTTATCTCAGCATTATAATATCCTTTATCATAAAAATGTATCAATGCTTTGTTAGGTCAAGGCCTCATTGATTTCGTGTCAACATCCAAAATATAAACTTTCTCACATATAGATCTCTACATCTCGATGATGGCCTATCTTTTTGGTTTGTCTTGACCTTGGTATTAAAGGAAACACTATGCTAAATTGATTACCAGCTTGGTACTTTAGGATAAAATAAGAATTTAAATAAAGATTCTAAAATAATAACTTATGTAAAAATAAAAGTGCATTTATGTACATCGTGGAAGCTCTTCCAATGAGAGAGATTAATAAAAGAGTTGTTATCTTTAATTTGATGGAAAGAGGTTTGTTCATCAAGATGACATGTCATAATATGGTTACTGCTCATCTTGAATCTATTTAGTGGTTGAGAAGTTGGTTCTCTGCCTTATCACAATGTGAGAGAATGGAATTATTCCTTGATGAAACAAAAAATTAGGAGATAGATTTCATCATGCAATTGTCTTTCACTGGAATAGTATAGGCTACATCTTTCTATTGTAGTCTGAAGAATGATGTCTGAATTCTTCCTCATAATGATAAGTGATGTTTGCTTATCACTATAACTGTAACTCCAAGTGTATGTCTAGTTGATGTCAAATGCTTCTTATGGATGAACTTCCCATTTATTCTCTTGGTGAATCATTGTTATTCCACCTTTGATAAACTTCCTAATGTGTTGGTGATGAGGTGGATTCACATTGATATCACACATTGTGAGCATTTCTTATCTCTAATGAGATTGTAATGTAATCGTTGTTCATAATAACAGGTCACATTATGAGCATTGCTCATTAGATGATTTTGATACCTTAATTTAGGAGAATAGAGGAGTGTGGAGTCCAGGTAGAAGTGGCTGAGATTGCTATGAGGAACATCATTTTCTGTAGTAATTTACTGAGTCGATATATTACTGGGAGAATGTGTTACCTGATATTTTGACTCATCTCTCTCTATTAGGAAGAATGATGTTTGAATTCTTCCTTCTGGTGTTCTATGGCAATAGAGATAAATACACTGGCCCACAAAATCAAAGGAACAACTTGATAATTTCTTGGTCATTTTCATTAGGACACACAACACAAAATGTCAATAAAAATAATGATTATAAATAACAAGTGTAAACAATTTTAGTTAATTATGTCTACACACATTCAAGCACACTCTTTCAACAAAAGAAAGATATGAGAAAGAGATATTATCTTTAATTTGATGGTACAAGTTTGTTGGTCTCAATGAGGTATCATAATAAAATCTACTTGTTTGTAGAATTTGACAAGCACATATGTTAATTTGGATGAATCCATAAAAAAAAAATATATATATTTATTATTTAAATAGTAGTATATATTCCATCTCAAAAATGTTGAACACACTACTCACATATTTTTAAGCAGTATCCTATATCATACTTGATCATAATACTTTATCATTGCTTTGTCAGGTCAAGGCCTCAGTGACTTCATGTCAACACCCAAACTTTGTCTCAGATTGACCTCTATACCTCAAAGATGGCCTATGTTGTTGATAAACTTTCACCAACACTCCAGAACTGTTTCTATTTTATGTTGCTATTGGAGACACAGAGACTCTATATATTTACTTATTTCAATATCATTGTGTCACACAATGGGTATTGTTGTATTTCTCTAATGAAGTAAACAATAGATGTATAAAATCATCAATTCCTGTGATAATAAGGAATTATTGGAATTGATGGATCTATTATGTGGTAAGGAAAGAATGATGTTTGAATTCCTCCCCTAAATATTGTGAATAATGGACTCCACAAGGTGTCTTGATGAGGGACTGTGGGAACACTATACAATGTTAAGTGCAAGATTGGCCCACACACATATATACATACACTTTTGGATATAAAGGTATAGAGGGTAATTAAAAATAGAAAAGTAAAATATAAACAATTGTAAACATTCAAAGAAGCTCTCTCAATGAAAGTAAGAAATGAAAAAAAAGTTATCTTCAAGTTGATGGTAACAAGTGGATTGACCAAGATGGCATGTCATAATACGAGGATGGCTCATCTTGAGTCAATTTGTAGTTGAGAGGATGGTTCTCTGTATAACTACAATTTATGAGATTAGAATGAAATTAGCCATTTGTGTCACTTTCTACGAGGCTAGCAATATGGAAATAGAATTTTGTCATTTGTTCTAATTTCAATGGAAGTTTCATCCTAATAACAAGGTTGTGGGCTATATATATTTCCATATATACACATCTCTCATGATGGTGTGAAGAATGATGTTTGAATTCTTCCTCTCAATGGTGAGTGATTAACACTCAAACTGTAACTCCAAGTTTATATCAAGTTGATGTCATATGCTTCTTATGGATTAATTTACATCCATACCCTGGGTGTCATTATTGTTTGTCCACCTATGATAAACTTCCTAATGTGTTGGTGATGAGGTGGATTCACATAGGTATCACCTATATGAGCATTTTTCATCTTTAATGTGTTGGTAATGAGATGGTTGTTCATAATAACTGGTCACATTATGGTCGCTGCTCAATTTTGGATCTAACATGTGGTTGAGAGATGATTTTATGATACCTTAATTTAGGAGAATAGAGGAATGTGGAGTCTTGGTGGAAATGGCTGACACTGAAATGAAGATCATCAAATTTGGTAGTAAATGACAGTGTCTATATGGGAGAGTGTGTACTCTATTAAGAAGAATGATGTTTGAATTCTTCCTTCTGGTGTTCTTTAGCAATAGAGACCAATACATCAACTATAGAGAGAGTGGATTATAATGAAATAACAAAAATACAAGAATTATGGCTTAATTGTTTGTCGAGATAAGTTGATTCACGTTGAGGAAGAGGTAATCGCCTGTAGCAATCGAAAATTTGACAAATACATCTATTAATTTGATTGATTTCAGAACAAACAAAATTATTATTTTTTCGAAATACTATTTAACTCTATTCTATCTTAAAAATGTTGAACTCACCACTCACATTTTATTTCAGCAGCATCCTATATTATACTTTTCATAATAATTTATTTTTTACATTCTTTATTGGGTCAAGACTTCATTGGCTTTGTCTCAACACCCAAAATTGAATTCTTTCTTCTAGTGTTCTATGGCACTAGAGACAGAAATATCAACTATAGAGAGAGTGGATTATAATGAAATAACAAAAACACAAGAATTATGGCTTAATTGGTTGTTGAGATAAGTTGATTCACGTTGAGGAAGGTAATTCGGCATCAGCTTTCTGAGGCTGTTTTGAAAAACATATCTGTAATTTGGATCATTTAAGAACAAACCAAATGGGTTTTTTTCCTTTTTTGAAATAGTATTTAACATTATTCTATATCAAAAATGTTTATCCCACTCCTGACATATTATTTCAACCTTTTCGTATCCTATATCATACTTGGTCATAATAGTTAATTTTCTCCATTGCTTTGTTAGGTCAAGACCTCATTGACTTCATGTCAACACCCAAACTTTCTTTCAGACCAACCTCTATACCTCAAAGATGGCCTATCTTGTTGATAAACTTCATCAACACTCCTGTATGCTGTTTTCTATTTAATGCTGCTATTGGACACAAACACAGACTATATACATATTTACTTATTTTTTTATAAAAGAATACCCACTACTGACATATTATCTCAGCATTATCATATCCTATATCATAATACTTTATCATAGCTTTGTTAGGTCAAGGCTACATTGACTCAATGCCAACACCCAAAATATAAACTTTCATATAGACCTCTACACCTTGATGATTGACTAAGTTGTTGATAAACTTTCATCAACACTCCAGAATATATATATTGTATGCTGTTTCTATTTGATGCTGCTAATGGACACACACAGACTACCATTTCTTAGACTTTTCAATACGGTCTATTATCAATTAATAGGTCTTGACCTTAGTATTAAAGGAAACACTATACTAAATTGATTGTCAGCTTGGTACTTTAGGATAAAATAAGAGGTCAAATAAAGATTCAAAAAACATTTTAAAAATAAAAGTGCATTCATGTATATTCGTGGAAGCTCTTCCAATGAGAGAGATTAATAAAAGAGTTGTTATCTTTAATTTGGTTGAAACAGCTTTGTTCAAGATGACATGTCATAATATGGTTACTGCAATCTTGAATCTATTTAGTGGTTGAGAAGTTGGTTCTCTGCTTTATCACAATGTGAGAGAATGGAAGTAGCCCTTGATTTCACTTTGCTATGAAACAAGAAATTAGGAGATAGATTTCATCATGGAATTGTATTTTCACTGGAATAGTATAGGCTACATCTTTCTATTTTGTAGTCTGAAGAATGATGTCTGAATTCTTCCTCATGATGATAAGTGATGTTTGCTTATCACTCCAACTGTAACTACAAGTGTATATCTAGTTGATGTCACATATTTCCTGTGAATGAATTTACATCCATTTTCTTGGTGAATAATTGTTATTCCATCTATGTTGGACTTCCTAATGTGTTGGTGATGAGGTGGATTCACATTGGTATCTCACATTATGCGCATTTCTCATCTTTGATGAGATTGTAATGAGATGGTTGTTCATAATAACAGGCCACATTATGAGTGTTGCTCATTAGATGATTTTATGATGCTTGAATTTAGGAGAATAGAGGAGTGTGGTGTCCAGGTAGAAAGGCTGAGACTCCTATGAAGAACATTAAGTATCATAGAGTTATTTACTGAGTCTATATATTACTGGGAGATTGTTTTACCTGATATATTGACCCATCTCACTCTATTAGGAAGAAAGATGTTTGAATTCTTCCTTCTGGTGTTCTATGGCTCTAGAGATAAATACACTGGCCCACAAAATCAAAGGAACAACTTGATAATTTCTTGATCAATTTCAATAAGACATTCATCACAAAATGTCAATAAAAAATAATGATTATAAATAACAAGTGTAAACAATTTAGATAATTATGTCTACACATATTCGAGCAAACTCTTCCAACAAAAGGGAAATATGAAAAAGAGATATTGTCTTTAATTTGATGGTACAAGTTTGTTGGTCTCGTTGGTGTATCATAATGAAATCGACTTGGTTGTAGAATTTGACAAACACATATGTAAATTGGGATGAATCCATAACAAAACCAAAATATATATTTTTCAAATATTAGTATACCCTTCATCTCAAAAATGTTGAACACACTACTCACATTTTTCAGCAGTATCCTATATCATACTTGATCATAATACTTTATCATTGCTTTGTCAGGTCAAGGCCTCAGTGACTTCATGACAACACCCAAACTTTGTCTCAGATTGACCTATATACCTCGATGATGGCCTATGTTGTTGATAAACTTTCATCAACACTCCAATATATATATTGTATGCTGTTTCTATTTGATGCTGCTGATGGACACACACAGACTACCATTTCTTAGAATTTTCAATACAGTCTATTATCAGTTAATAGGTCTTGACCTTGGTATTAAAGGAAACACTATACTAAATTGATTACCAGCTTCATATTTTAGGATAAAATAAGAGGTTATATAAAGATAAAAATAACTTATGTAAAAATTAAAGTGCATTTATGTATATTTATGGAAGCTCTTCCAATGAGAGAGATTATTAATAAAAGAGTCATTATCTTTAATTTGGTTGAAACAGGTTTGTTAATCAAGATGACATGTCATAATATGGTTACTGCTCATCTTGGATCTATTTAGTTGTTAAGAAGTTGGTTCTCTGCTTTATCACAATGTGAGAGAATGGAAGTATCCCTTGATTTCACTTTGCTATGAAACAAGCAATTAGGAGGTAGATTTCTTCATGGAATTGTATTTTCACTGGAATAGTATAGGCTACATCTTTCTATTGTAGTCTGAAGAATGATGTCTGAATTCTTCCTCATAATGATAAGTGATGTTTGCTTATCACTCCAACTGTAACTCCAAGTTTATATCTAGTTGATGTATACTTATGTTTGAATTTTGATATATTCTCTTTGTGGCATTGTTTGTTCACCTATGATAAACTTCATAATGTGTTGGTGATGAGGTGGATTCACATTGATATCACACATTGTGAGCATTTCTCATCATTTGATGAGATTGTAATAAGATGGGTGTTCATAATAATAGGCCACATTATGAGCGTTGCTCATTAGATGAATTTATGATACCTTAATTTAGGAGAATAGAGGAGTGTGGAGTCAGGTAGAAGTGGCTGAGACTGCTATGAAGAACATCAAATCCTGTAGTAATTTACTGAGTCTATATATTAATGGGAGAATGTGTTACCTGATATATTGACCCATCTCACTCTATTACGAAGAATGATGTTTGAATTCTTCCTTCTGGTGTTCTATGGCATTAGAGATAAATACATTGGCCCACAATATTAAAAGAACAACATGATAATTTCTTGATCAATTTCAATAGGACACAATCACAAAATGTCAATAAAAAATAATGATATTAAATAACAAGTGTAAACAATTTAGATAATTATGTCTACACATATTCGAGCAAACTTTTCCAACAAAAGAGAGATATGAGAAAGAGATATTGTCTTTAATTTGATGGTACAAGTTTGTTAGTCTCGATGAGGTATCATAATGAGTCCAGCTATATGAAGTATTTGACAAACACATATGTTAATTTGGATTAATCCATAACAAAACCAAAAATAAATATATTTTTAAATAGTAGTATACCTTAAATATCAAAAATGTTGAACACACTACTCACATATTTTTAAGCAGCATCCTATATCATACTTGATCATAATACTTTATCATTGCTTTGTCAGGTCAAGGCCTCAGTGACTTCATCTCAACACCCAAACTTTGTCTCAGATTGACCTATATACCTCGATGATGGCCTATGTTGTTGATAAACATTCATCAACACTCCAGAATACATATATATTGTATGCTGTTTCTATTTGATGCTGCTAATGGACACACACAGACTACCATTTCTTAGACTTTTCTATACGGTCTATTATCAGTTAATAGGTCTTGACCTTGGTATTAAAGGAAACACTATACTAAATTGATTGCCAGCTTCGTATTTTATATAAAATAAGAGGTCAAATAAAGATTTAAAAAAAAAACATTTAAAAAATAAAAGTACATTTATGTATATTCGTAGAAGCTCCTCCAATCAGAGATATTAATTAAAGAGTTGTCATCTTTAATTTGATTGAAATAGGTTTGTTCTTCAAGATGACATGTCTTAATATGGTTACTGCTCAACTTGAATCTATTTAGTGGTTGAGGAGTTGGTTCTCTGCTTTATCACAATGTGAGAGATTGGAAGTAGCCCTTGATTTCACTTTGCTATGAAACAAGCAATTAGGAGGTAGATTTCTTCATGGAATTGTATTTTCACTGGAATAGTATAGGCTACATCTTTCTATTGTAGTCTGAAGAATGATGTCTGAATTCTTCCTCATAGTGATAAGTGATGTTTGCTTATCACTCCAACTCTAACTCCAAGTTTATATCTAGTTGATGTATACTTCTTATGTCTGAATTTTGATATATTCTCTTTGTGGCATTGTTTGTTCACCAATGATAAACTTCCTAATGTATTGGTGATGAGGTGGATTCACATTGATATCACACATTGTGAGCGTTTCTCATCATTTGATGAGATTGTAATAAGATGGGTGTTCATAATAACAGGCCACATTATGAGCGTTGCTCATTAGATGAATTTATGATACCTTAATTTAGGAGAATAGAGGAGTGTGGAGTCCAGGTAGGAGTGGCTGAGACTCCTATGAAGAACATCAAATTCTGTAGTAATTTACTGAGTCTATATATCACTGGGAGAGTGTGTTACCTGATATATTGACCCATCTCTCTCTATTAGGAAGAATGATGTTTGAATTCTTCCTTCTGGTGTTCTATGGCAATAGAGATAAATACACTGGCCCACAAAATCAAAGAAACAACTTGATAATTTCTTGATCAATTTCAATAGGACACACAACACAAAATGTCAATAAAAAATAATGATTTTAAATAACAAGTGTAAACAATTTTGATAATTATGTCTACACATATTCGAGCAAACTCTTCCAACAAAAGAGAGATATGAGAAAGAGATATTATCTTTAATTTAATGGTACAAGTTTGTTGGTCTCGATGATGTATCATAATGAAGTCAACTTGTTTGTAGAATTTGACAAACACATATGTAAATTGGGCTGAATCCATAAAAAACCAAAATATTTATTTTTCAAATAGTAGTATGCCCTTCATCTCAAAAATGTTGAACACACTACTAACATATTCTTCAGCAGCATCCTATATCATTCTTGATCATAATACTTTATCATAGCTTTGTTAGGTCAAGGTTTCATTGACTTCATGTCAACACCCAAACTTTCTCTCTGATCGACCTCTACACCTCGAAGATGGCCTATGTTGTTGATAAACTTCCATCAACACTCCAGAACTGTTTCTATTTGATGTTGCTATTGGAGACACAGAGACTCTATATATTTACTTATTCCAATATCATTGTGTCACACAATGGGTATTGTATTTCTCTTATGAAGTAAACAATAGTTGTATAAAATCATCAATTCCTGTAAATCTAAGGAATTATTGGAATTAAGGCAACTATTGTGTGGTAAGGAAAGAATGATGTTTGAATTCTTCACCTAAATATTGTTTATAATGGACTCCACAAGGTGTCCTGATGAAGGACTGTGAGAACACTATACAATGTTAAGTGCAAGATTGACTCCACACACACATACACACATATATACATACACTTTTGGATAAAAAGGTATAGAGTGTTAATAAAAATAGAAAAGTAAAAACCTGAAATTATAAACATTCAAAGCATCTCTCTCAATGAAATAAAGGATAAAAATATTCAAATTGATGGTAACAAGTGGGTTGACCAAGATGGCATGTCATAATTCAAGGACGGCTCATCTTGAGTAAACTTTGTAGTTGAGAGGACGATTCTCTGTAAAACTACAATTTATGAGATTAGAATGAAATCAGTCATTTGTGTCACTTTCTACGAGGCTAGCAATATGGAAATAGAATTTTGTCATTTGTTCTAATTTCAATGGAAGTGTCACCCTAATAACAGTGTTATGGGGCTATATATATTTACATATATACACATCTCTCATGATGCTGGGAAGAATGATGTTTGAATTCTTCCTCTTAATGGTGAGTGATTAACACTCAAACTAACTCCAAGTATATATCTAGTTGATGTCATATGCTTCTTATGGATTAATTTACACCCATTCCCTGGGTGTCATCATTGTTTGTCCACCTATGATAAACTTCTTTTTGGTGATGAGGTGGATTCACATTGATATCACACATTGTGAACATTTCTCATCTTTAATGAGATTGTAATGAGATGGTTGTTCATAATAACAGGCCACATTATGAGTATTGCTCATTAGATGATTTTATGATACCTTAATTTAGGAGAATAGAGGAGTGTGGAGTCCAGGTAGAAGTGGCTTAAATTTCTATGAAGAACATCATATTTGGTAGTAAATGTCTATATGGGAGAGTGTGTTACTTGATATATTGACCCATCTCTCTCTATTAGGAAGAATGATGTTTGAATTCTTACTTCTGTTGTTCTATGGCAAAAGTTACCAATACATCAACTATAGAGAGAGTGGATTATAATGAAATAACAAAAACACAAGAATTATGGCTTAATTGGTTGTTAAGCTAAATTGATTCACGTTGAGGAAGGTAATTGTTGGATAACTGAATGCTACGACAGCTAGCGCCACACTGGACCTATCATCATCACAACTGTTTTGTTTACCTTCTTCTCTATACTATAATAACTGTTCGCTACCATAACTTTGTTTTTCTTGCTAAATGGATAATAAAGATTATTATCATATAATCCTCAACGTCCTCATGCCTTCATACAAGCTGTAAGTACTTAAATCTTACAACAATTAGATTATGAGACTGAATAATGCATGAAATTCAACTAACGAGTTAAGACAAAGAAAAAAGGCTTAGCAAAAATGGCGTCACTCCCGAGCCACGATGTAACCCTAAATAAGCTCGACGGCTATAACTACTCACTATGGTCTTTCAAAATCGAAATGCTTTTGCAAAAGGAAGATCTTTGGGAAGTTGTCACCGAAAATATTCCAGATGAACCTAAAATCGAATGGAAAAAGAAAGACTCAAAAGCTAGAGCTATCATTAATCTAAGCATCGCCGACTCACAAATAGTGCACGTCAAAAACCTACTAACAGCCAAAGCTACCTGGGACACTCTTAAAAATATCTATGAAAGAAAAACACTCTCAGGAAAAATTTATTTGCTAAGGAAACTGTACAGCTTAAAACTCGAAGAAGACAAAGACATGCAACAGCACATCACTACCATGATGGAAATAGTTGACAAACTGCGAACCATTGGCGAAACACTAAAGGACTCCCACATCACGGCTATACTGCTTTGCTCGCTTCCAAAGAGCTACTCCAATCTCATCACGATGTTGGAATCAAGGCCTGATGACGAGCTAACGCTTGAATTCACCAAGAACAAACTCCTTGATGAACACACACGCAGAGTAGAAAGCTCGAAAGACGAAAGCACCGGATCAAAAGCCCTAAAAAGCCTCCACGAAGCTTCAAGCCAAAGAAGAGAAAAAGAGAAGAAATTCTGTTCTTTCTGCCACAAACCAAACCATTCCAAAGAAGAATGTTGGCACTATCAAAAGCGAAACAACAGCAACAAAGAGTACAAATATGAAAACTTCAGAAGAGGAAACGTACCAAAGTACACAAATCAGTCGAGTGTCACCCAAGAACAACCTACAAATCAGAGAACAACAAAAGGACCTAACCCAAAAGCTCTCAATTGCACTCAACGAGAAGCAAGTGTACACAACTGGTTCATCGACTCTGGAGCCACATCTCATATGGCGTACGACGAAAGCTTCTTCACTGCACTTAACAGAGAACAAACACAAAATGTTGTGGTTGCTAATGGCAATAAGCTGCAGGTCAAAGGGATAGGACAAGGAGAAATCAAAGTCATCACACCCCAAGGAAAGACTGACACCTTACTTCTCACAAAAGTTCTCTACATCCCGGAACTAACAGACAACCTTCTGTCAGTGAGTGCGGCCACCTCCAACGGATGTAAAGTAACGTTCAACAGAGATCGGTGTACCATCGAAAGAGACAACACAGCCCTCGCGAACGGTATACTTGACAATGGAATGTACCGACTCCACCTGGATGACAACCCCCCAACTCGCACATTCAAAGCAAATGTTGCAAAACAAAACCACTGCAAGAACAAAAATTGCCTCATGCTCTGGCACGACAGACTAGGACACAGAAATATAGAATCAATTAAGAAGATTCGAAATGAGAACCTAGCAAGAGGACTAAGTCTAAATAACTGTTCGCACAGCACAGACTGCGTTCAGTGCATTCAAGGAAAACTCACCGAAACCCCATTTCCAAAGAAGACAGAGTACAGAGCAACTGAAACGCTTCAACTTGTCCACAGTGATATCTGCGGTCCATTACCAACTAACTCTCTCAGCGGTAAGAGATACTTCATCACCTTCACTGATGACTACAGCAGATACACGAAGATCTACCTCCTGAAAGGAAAAGACGAAGCCTATGAAAAAATAAAAGACTACGTCATCTCAGCACACACGGAATTTGGAAAAAATATCCAAACCATACGGACAGACAACGGTCGTGAGTACGTAAACCGACAAGTCGAAGATTTCCTGAACCAAAGCGGAATCAAACATCAGCTAACAGTCCCCTACTCACCAGCCCAGAACGGAGTAGCAGAAAGGAAAAATCGATCACTAATGGAGATGACAAGATGCATGCTGTTTGACTCAGGACTCCCACAGTCTCTATGGGCGGAAGCGGTTACCACAGCTAATTACCTACACAACCGAATACCCTCGAAAGCTACAGACAAGACTCCTTTTGAACTATGGACCAACAGGAAGCCCAGTCTGAAGCATCTAAAAAGATTCGGATGTAAAGCCTTCGCCTATATTCCCAAGATAAAAAGAAACAAGTTGGATAGCAAAGTTATCGAAGGGATCTTTCTTGGATACGATGATCGAAGCAAAGGATACAGAATCCTGCACGACACAGACAACATCACAATCAGCAGATCCGTAAAATTTATAGAAAAAGAAAATGGGTTTCACCTCGCTTCCACAAAAACAACTTCACCACAAGTACTAAGTACAGATCTAACTTCCTCCAATCATATTGGTAATGCAGAGGAAAGTCAGGAACCAGGAACACAACCCGAAAACCTTGAGGACTCAGAAACCGAGGATTACCTTCAACCCGGTACAAGCACAGGAACACAAGTGGTCACACAAAGAAGATCCACGAGACCAACAAAGGGAATACCTCCCATAAGAAATGACTACATGCTGTACAAAACTGAAACTCAAGACATTCAGACACCCACCAGCTACTCGGAAGTCCTACAATTACCAAAAATAGAAAGAGATAAATGGCTAAAGCAATGAACGAAGAACTAAATTCTCTTGAGAAGAACCATGTCTGGGAACTAACGCCTCTACCTAAGGACAAAAAGATCATAGGATGTAAATGGACCTATAAACAAAAACTCAATTCCAAAGGAGAAATAGAGCGGTACAAACCCAGACTCGTAGCAAAAGGGTTCAATCAGAAATTTGGCCGAGACTACGAAGAAACCTTTGCACCAATTGTGAAGCATTCTACAATTAGAGCCTTCCTAGCTGCATCAGTCTACAAAGGGATGCAAGTGATCCACCTCGATGTCAAGACAGCGTTCCTACACGGCGACCTAGATAAAGAACTCTACATGGAACTCCCAGAAGGACTCCATACAAAACAAACAAACAAAGTCTGCAAACTAAAGAAGGCAATTTACGGTCTAAAACAAGCCGGAAGATCTTGGAACACAAAAATTGCAAGCACTCTAATTAAAAATAACTTCAAACAGAGCATTGTAGACCCATGCCTATTCACCAAGAATGAAGAAAACCATTCCATCTACTTGATTCTATATGTGGATGACATGCTCCTCGCAAGCGATTCCGAGATAATCATCCAAAACACTGTAAAAACTCTCGAAAAAGAATTCGAAATAAAGAACCTTGGAGACCCCACTCAATTCATTGGTATAGAAATCTCAAGGAACAGAGAAGGTGAACTCCTTCTGAGCCAAAAGAATAAAATCCAATAATTAGTTGAAAGGTACAATCTCCAAGAAGCGAAACCTACTTTCACTCCCATGGAAAGCGGATACCCCGGTATATCTGATGAAAAACTTCTACCAAACAACGTCCAATACCAACAACTGATAGGCTCACTATTGTACCTAAGCGTAGTATCCAGACCAGATATCGCAGCTCCAGTCTGCATACTCAGCAGCAGAAACCAGAATCCTAGAAATTGTGACTGGAATGCAGCAAAAAGAATCGTAAGATATCTAAAAACTACTAAAGAACTCGAGCTACGCATATCTAACCAAAAACCTCCCACGCTGGAAGCATACAGCGATGCCACATGGGCAAGCGACAACACCGACAGAAAATCACTAAGCGGAAACTTGTTCCTACTGGGTTCAAACCCCATCTCATGGATGACTGGGAAACAAGGTTGCGTATCTCTCTCATCCACCGAAGCGGAACTAATCTCCGCAGCTGAAGCCTCACAAGAACTGTTATGGCTTTTCGACTTGCTAAAGGATCTCGAACTGGAACAGAAAGCTCCAATCTACTTCCACCAAGACAATCAATCATGTCTCAAGATATGTTCATCCGAAAAAGTGTCTTCTAGAACCAAGCACATCGCAACCAAGATCCATCACCTGAAGGATCTTCAGAAGAAGACAGTGATAAAAATGGTCTACTGCCCAACTGGCGACATGAAGGCGGACATTCTGACCAAGCCGCTACCAAGGCCGACATTTGAGAAGTTACGCTACAACCTCGTGATGTCTCCACATTCATGCCGGGGATTTGTTGGATAACTGAATGCTACGACAGCTAGCGCCACACTGGACCTATCATCATCACAACTGTTTTGTTTACCTTCTTCTCTATACTATAATAACTGTTCGCTACCATAACTTTGTTTTTCTTGCTAAATGGATAATAAAGATTATTATCATATAATCCTCAACGTCTTCATGCCTTCATACAAGCTGTAAGTACCTAAATCTTACAACAGTAATCAATAGTAGCGTCTTGGAGCTTTTACAAATACATCTATTTATTTGGATTTTAAAACAAACCAAATTGTTTTTTTTTTAAATAGTTTTTAACTCTATTCTATCTTTAAAATGTTGAACTCACTACTCACATTTTATTTCAGCAGCATCCTATATCATACTTGGTCATAATAATTTATTTTTTACATTCTTTATTAGGTCAAGACCTCATTGGCTTTGTGTCAACACCCAAAATTGAATTCTTTCTTTTAGTGTTCTATGGCACTAGAGACAGAAATATCAACTATAAGGAGAGTGGATTATAATGAAATAACAAAAACACAAGAATATTGGCTCAATTGGTTGTTGAGATGGGTTGATTCACGTTGAGGAAGGTAATTGGGTATCCGTTTTGTATGCAGTTTTGACAAACATATCTGTTAATTTGGATGATTTCAGAACAAACTGAAATGGATTTCAATAGTATTTAACTCTATTCTATCTTAAAAATGTTGAACTCACTACTCACATTTTATATCAGCAGTATCCAATATCATAATTGGTCATAATAGTTATTTTTCTCCATTGCTTTGTCAGGTCAAGGCCTCATTGACTTCATGTCAACACCCAAATTTTCTCTCAGATCGACCTCTATACCTCGATGATGGCCTATGTTGTTGATAAACTTCATCAACACTCCAATATATATATTGTATGGTGTTTCTATTTGATGTTGCTATTGGACACAAACACAGACTATATATATTTACTTATTTTTCTTATACAAGAATACCCACTGCTGACATTATCTCAACATTATCATATCCTATATCATAATACTTTATCATAGCTTTGTTAGGTCAAGGCTACATTGACTCAATGCCAACACCCAAAATATAAACTTTCATATAGACCTCTACACCTTGATGATTGATTAAGTTGTGATAAACTTTCATCAACACTCCAGAATATATATATTGTATGCTGTTTCTATTTGATGCTGCTAATGGAAACACACAGACTACCATTTCTTAGACTTTTCAAAACGGTCTATTATCAGTTAATAGGTCTTGACCTTGGTATTAAAGGAAACACTATACTAAATTGATTGCCAGCTTCGTATTTTATATAAAATAAGAAGTCAAATAAAGATTTAAAAAAAAACATTTTAAAAATAAAAGTACATTTATGTGTATTCATAGAAGCTCCTCCAATCAGAGATATTAATAAAAGAGTTGTAATCTTTAATTTGGTTGAAACAGGTTTGTTCTTCAAGATGACATGTCATAATATGGTTACTGCTCAACTTGAATCTATATAGTGGTTGAGAAGTTGGTTCTCTGCTTTATCACAATGTGAGAGATTGGAAGTAGCCCTTGATTTCTCTTTGCTATGAAACAAGAAATTAGGAGATAGATTTCATCGGACAATTGTCTTCACTGGAATAGTATTGGTTACATCTTTCTGTTGTAGTCTGAAGAATGATGTCTGAATTCTTCCTCATAATGATAAGTGATGTTTGCTTATCACTCCAACTGTAACTCCAAGTTTATATCTAGATGATGTCACATGCTTCTTATGGCTGAATTTACATCCATTCTCTTGGTGAATAATTGTTATTCCATCTATGTTGGACTTCCTAATGTGTTGGTGAAGAGGAGAATTCACATTGATATCACACATTGTGAGCATTTCTCATTTATAATGAGATTGAAATAAGATGGATGTTAATAATAACAGGCCACATTATGAGCGTTGCGCATTAGATGATTTTATGATACCTTAATTTAGGAGAATAGAGGAGTGTGGAGTCCAGGTAGAAGTGGCTGAGATTGCTATGAAGAACATCAAATTCTGTAGTAATTTTCTGAGTCTATATATCACTGGGAGAGTGTGTTACCTGATATATTGACCCATCTCTCTCTATTAGGAAGAATGATGTTTGAATTCTTCCTTCTGGTGTTCTATGGCAATAGAGATAAATACACTGGCCCACAAAATCAAAAAGGAACAACTTGATAATTTCTTGATCAATTTCAATAGGACACACAACACAAAATGTCAATAAAAAAATAATGATTTCAAATAACAAGTGTAAATAATTTTGATAATTATGTCTACACATATTCGAGCAAACTCTTCCAACAAAAGAGAGATATGAGAAAGAGATATTATCTTTAATTTGATGGTACAAGTTTGTTGGTCTCGATGATGTATCATAATGAAGTCAACTTGTTTGTAGAATTTGACAAACACATATGTAAATTTGGCTGAATCCATAAAAAACCAAAATATTTATTTTTCAAACAGTAGTATGCCCTTCATCTCAAAAATGTTGAACACACTACTAACATATTCTTCAGCAGCATCCTATATCATTCTTGATCATAATACTTTATCATAGCTTTGTTAGGTCAAGGTTTCATTGACTTCATGTCAACACCCAAACTTTTTCTCTGATCGACCTCTACACCTCGAAGATGGCCTATGTTGTTGATAAACTTCCATCAACACTCCAGAACTGTTTCTATTTGATGTTGCTATTGGAGACACACAGACGCTATATATTTACTTATTCCAATATCATTGTGTCTTACAATGGCCATTTTTGCACCTCTCCTATGAGTAAACAATAGATGTATAAAATGATCAATTCCTTTAACTTTAGGGAATTATTGGCATTAAGTTATCTATTATGTGGTAAGGAAAGAATGATGTTTGAATTCTTCACCAAATATTGTTTATTATGACCTACAAGGTGTCCTGATGAAGGACTGTGGGAACACTATACAATGTTAAGTGCAAGATTGACTCCTCACACATATACATACACTTTTGGATAAAAAGGTATAGAGGGTTAATAAAAATAGGAAACTAAAAACCTGAAATTATAAACATTCAAAGAAGCTCTCTCAATGAAAGAAAGAAATGAAAAAAGTTATCTTCAAGTTGATGGTAACAAGTGTGTTGACCAAGATGGCATGTCATAATATGGGGATGGCTCATCTTGAGTCAATTTGTAGTTGAGAGGATGGTTCTCTGTAAAACTACAATTTATGAGATTAGAATGAAATTAGCCATTTGTGTCACTTTCTACGTGGCTAGCAATATGGAAATAGAATTTTGTCATTTGTTCTAATTTCAATGGAAGTTACATCCTAATGACAGGGTTGTGGGCCTATATATATTTACATATATACACATCTCTCATGATGTGGCATCAACTTTCTGAGGCAGTTTTGACAAACACATCTGTAATTTGGATCATTTCAGAACAAACCAAATTTTTTTTTTTCCTTGACATTATTCTATTTCAAAAATGTTTATCTCACTCCTGACATATTTTTTCAGAATTTACGTATCCTATATCATACTTGGTCATAATACTTTATCATTGCTTTGTTAGGTCAAGGCCTCATTGACTTCATGTTAGCATCCAAACTTTCTCTCAGATCGACCTCTACACCCCGATGATAAACTTTCATTAACAATCCAAAATATATATATATTGTATGCTGTTTCTATTTGATGTTGCTATTGGACACAAACACACACTATATATATTTACTTATTTTTCTTATACAAGAATACCCACTACTGGCGTTTTATCTCAGCATTATCATATCCTTTATCATAAAAAATTATCAATGCTTTGTTAAGTCAAGGCCTCATTGATTTCATGTCAACATCCAAAATATAAACTTTCTCACATATAGATCTCTACATCTCGATGATGGCCTATCTTTTTGGTTTGTCTTGACCTTGGTATTAAAGGAAACACTAGACTAAATTGATTGCCAGCTTGGTACTTTAGGATAAAATAAGAATTTAAATAAAGATTCTAAAATAATAACTTTTGTAAAAATAAAAGTGCATTTATGTACATCGTGGAAGCTCTTCCAATGAGAGAGATTAATAAAAGAGTTGTTATCTTTAATTTGGTGGAAAGAGGTTTGTTCATCAAGATGACATGTCATTATATGGTTACTGCTCATCTTGAATCTATTTAGTGGTTGAGAAGTTGGTTTTCTGCTTTATCACAATGTGAGGGATTGGAAGTATTCCTTGATGAAACAAGAAATTAGGAGATAGATTTCATCATGCAATTGTCTTTCACTGGAATAGTATAGGCTACATCTTTCTATTGTAGTCTGAAGAATGATGTCTGAATTCTTCCTCATAATGATAAGTGATGTTTGCTTATCACTATAACTGTAACTCCAAGTGTATGTCTAGTTGATGTCAAATGCTTCTTATGGATGAACTTCCCATTTATTCTCTTGGTGAATTATTGTTATTCCACCTTTGATAAACTTCCTAATGTGTTGGTGATGAAGTGGATTCACATTGATATCACACATTGTGAGCATTTCTCATCTCTAATAAGATTGTAATGTAATCGTTGTTCATAATAACAGGTCACATTATGAGCATTGCTCATTAGATGATTTTGATACCTTAATTTAGGAGAATAGAGGAGTGTGGAGTCCAGGTAGAAGTGGCTGAGATTGCTATGAGGAACATCATTTTCTGTAGTAATTTACTGAGTCTATATATTACTGGGAGAATGTGTTACCTGATATTTTGACCCATCTCTCTCTATTAGGAAGAATGATGTTTGAATTCTTCCTTCTGGTGTTCTATGGCAATAGAGATAAATACACTGGCCCACAAAATCAAAGGAACAACTTGATAATTTCTTGGTCATTTTCATTAGGACACACAACACAAAATGTCAATAAAAATAATGATTATAAATAACAAGTGTAAACAATTTTAGTTAATTATGTCTACACACATTCAAGCACACTCTTTCAACAAAAGATAGATATGAGAAAGAGATATTATCTTTAATTTGATGGTACAAGTTTGTTGGTCTCAATGAGGTATCATAATAAAATCTACTTGTTTGTAGAATTTGACAAGCACATATGTTAATTTGGATGAATCCATAAAAAAAATATATATATTATTTAAATAGTAGTATATATTCCATCTCAAAAATGTTGAACACACTACTCACATATTTTTAAGCAGTATCCTATATCATACTTGATCATAATACTTTATCATTGCTTTGTCAGGTCAAGGCCTCAGTGACTTCATGTCAACACCCAAACTTTGTCTCAGATTGACCTCTATACCTCAAAGATGGCCTTTGTTGTTGATAAACTTTCACCAACACTCCAGAACTGTTTCTATTTTATGTTGCTATTGGAGACACAGAGACTCTATATATTTACTTATTTCAATATCATTGTGTCACACAATGGGTATTGTTGTATTTACCTTATGAAATAAACAATAGATGTATAAAATCATCAATTCCTGTAAATCTAAGGAATTATTGGAATTGAGGGATCTATTATGTGGTAAGGAAAGAATGATGTTTGAATTCCTCCCCTAAATATTGTGAATAATGGACTCCACAAGGTGTCTTGATGAGGGACTGTGGGAACACTATACAATGTTAAGTGCAAGATTGGCCCACACACATATATACATACACTTTTGGATATAAAGGTATAGAGGGTAATTAAAAATAGAAAAGTAAAATATAAACAATTGTAAACATTCAAAGAAGCTCTCTCAATGAAAGAAAGAAATGAAAAAAAAGTTATCTTCAAGTTGATGGTAACAAGTGGATTGACCAAGATGGCATGTCATAATACGAGGATGGCTCATCTTGAGTCAATTTGTAGTTGAGAGGATGGTTCTCTGTATAACTACAATTTATGAGATTAGAATGAAATTAGCCATTTGTGTCACTTTCTACGAGGCTAGCAATATGGAAATAGAATTTTGTCATTTGTTCTAATTTCAATGGAAGTTTCATCCTAATAACAAGGTTGTGGGCTATATATATTTCCATATATACACATCTCTCATGATGGTGTGAAGAATGATGTTTGAATTCTTCCTCTCAATGGTGAGTGATTAACACTCAAACTGTAACTCCAAGTTTATATCAAGTTGATGTCATATGCTTCTTATGGATTAATTTACATCCATACCCTGGGTGTCATTATTGTTTGTCCACCTATGATAAACTTCCTAATGTGTTGGTGATGAGGTGGATTCACATAGGTATCACCTATATGAGCATTTTTCATCTTTAATGTGTTGGTAATGAGATGGTTGTTCATAATAACTGGTCACATTATGGTCGCTGCTCAATTTTGGATCTAACATGTGGTTGAGAGATGATTTTATGATACCTTAATTTAGGAGAATAGAGGAATGTGGAGTCTTGGTGGAAATGGCTGACACTGAAATGAAGATCATCAAATTTGGTAGTAAATGACAGTGTCTATATGGGAGAGTGTATACTCTATTAAGAAGAATGATATTTGAATTCTTCCTTCTGGTGTTCTTTAGCACTAGAGACCAATACATCAACTATAGAGAGAGTGGATTATAATTAAATAACAAAAATACAAGAATTATGGCTTAATTGTTTGTCGAGATAAGTTGATTCACGTTGAGGAAGAGGTAATCGCCTGTAGCAATCGAAAATTTGACAAATACATCTATTAATTTGATTGATTTCAGAACAAACAAAATTATTATTTTTTCAAAATACTATTTAACTCTATTCTATCTTAAAAATGTTGAACTCACCACTCACATTTTATTTCAGCAGCATCCTATATTATACTTTTCATAATAATTTATTTTTTACATTCTTTATTGGGTCAAGACTTCATTGGCTTTGTCTCAACACCCAAAATTGAATTCTTTCTTCTAGTGTTCTATGGCACTAGACACAGAAATATCAACTATAGAGAGAGTGGATTATAATGAAATAACAAAAACACAAGAATTATGGCTTAATTGGTTGTTGAGATAAGTTGATTCACGTTGAGGAAGGTAATTCGGCATCAGCTTTCTGAGGCTGTTTTGAAAAACATATCTGTAATTTGGATCATTTAAGAACAAACCGAAATGTTTTTTTTTTCCTTTTTTGAAATAGTATTTAACATTATTCTATATCAAAAATGTTTATCCCACTCCTGACATATTATTTCAACATTGTCGTATCCTATATCATACTTGGTCATAATACTTAATCATAGCTTGTTAGGTCAAGGCTTCATTGACTTCATGTCAACACCCAAACTTTCATTTAGACCAACCTCTACACCTCAAAGATGGCCTATGTTGTTGATAAACTTCATCAACACTCCTGTATGCTGTTTTCTATTTAATGCTGCTATTGGACACAAACACAGACTATATCAATATTTACTTATTTTTCTTATACAAGAATACCCACTACTGACATATTATCTCAACATTATCATATCCTATATCATAACACTTTATTATTGTTTTGTTATGTCAAGGCCTCATTGAAAATTCATTTCAACACCCAAAATATAAACTTTGTCTCAGATCGACCTCTCTACCTCGATGATGGCTATTGGAGACACAGAGACTATATATATTTACTTATTCCAATATCATTGTGTCACACAATGGACATTTTTTCAACATCTTTTATGAGGTAAACAATAGATGTATAAATGATCAATTCCTGTAACTTTAGGGAATTATTGGCATTAAGGTATCTATTATGTGGTAAGGAAAGAATGATGTTTGAATTCTTCCCCCAAATATTGTTTATAATGGACACCACAAGGTGTCCTGATGAAGGACTGTGAGAACACTATACAATGTTAAGTGCAAGATTTGCCCATACACATATATACATACACTTTAGGATAAAAAGGTATAGTGGGTTAATAAAAATAGGAAAGTAAAAACCTGAAATTATAAACATTCAAAGAAGCTCTCTCAATGAAAGAAAGAAATGAAAAAAAGTTATCTTCAAGTTGATGGTAACAAGTGGGTTGACCAAGATGGCATGTCATAATACGAGGATGGCTCATCTTTAGTCTACTTTGTAGTTGAGAGGACGGTTCTCTGTAAAACTAAATTTCTGAGATTAGAATGAAATTAGCCATTTGTGTCATTTTCTACGAGGCTAGCAATATGGAAATAGAATTTTATCATATTCTATTTTCAATGGAAGTTTCATCCTAATGACAGTGTTGTGGGGCTATATATATTTACCTATATACATTTCTTATGATGGTGGGAAGAATGATGTTTGAATTCTTCCTCTTAATGGTGAGTGATTAACACTCAAACTGTAACTCCAAGTTTATATCTAGTTGATGTCATATGCTTCTTATGGATTAATTTACATCCATTCTCTGGGTGTCATCATTGTTTGTCCACCTATCATAAACTTCTTAATGTGTTGGTGATGAGGTGGATTCACATTGATATCACACATTGTGAGCATTTTCATCTTTAATGTGTTGGTAATGAGATGGTTGTTCATAATAACTGGTCACATCATGGTCGCTGCTTAATTTTGGATCTAACATGTGGTTTGAGAGATGATTTTATGATACCTTAATTTAGGAGAATAGAGGAGTGTGGAGTCCAGGTAGAAGTGGCTGAGACGGAGATGAAGAACATCATTTATTTTGCCTTTTCTTTGTCACTAGAGACCAATTCATCAACTATAGAGAGAGTAGATTTTAATGAAATAACTAAAAATAAGAATTATGGCGTAATTGGTTGTTGAGATAAGTTGATTCACGTTGAGGAAGGTAATGCAATTGCAGCATTCGATAAATTGACAAATACATCTATTAAATTGGATGATTTCAGAACAAACCAAATTGTTTTTTTTTTATATATATATAGTATTTACCTCTATTCTATCTTAAAAATTTTAACTCTACTCATATTTTATTTCAGCCACATCCTATATCATACTTTATCATAATAATTTATTTTTTACATTCTTTATTAGGTCAAGACCTCATTGGCTTTGTGTCAACACCCAAAATTGAATTCTTTCTTTTAGTGTTCTAGGGCAATAGAGACCAATACATCAACTATAGAGAGAGTGGATTATAATGAAATAACCAAAACACAAGAATTAGGGCTTAATTGGTTGTTGAGATAAGTTGATTCATGTTGAGGAAGAGAGGTAATTCGGCATCAACTTTCTGAGGCAGTTTTGACAAACACATCTGTAATTTGGATCATTTCAGAACAAGCCAAAATGTTTTTTTTTTTTTCCTTTTTTGAAATAGTATTTAACATTATGTTATATCAAAACTGTTTATCCCACTCCTGACATATTATTTCAACATTGTCGTATCCTATATCATACTTGGTCATAATACTTAATCATAGCTTGTTAGGTCAAGGCTTCATTGACTTCATGTCAACACCCAAACTTTCTTTTAGACCAACCTCTACACCTCAAAGATGGCCTATGTTGTTGATAAACTTCATCAACACTCCTGCTTGCTGTTTTCTCTTTAATGCTGCTATTGGACACAAACACAGACTATATCAATATTTACTTATTTTTCGTATACAAGAATACCCACTACTGACATTTTATCTCAGCATTATCATATCCCTCATCATAAAACTTTATTATTGCCTTGTTATGTCAAGGGCTCATTGATTTTGTGTCAACACCTAAAATAAAACTTTTTCTCATATAGACTTCTACCCCTCGATGTTGGCCTATGTTGTTGATAAACTCTCATCAACACTCCAGAACTGTAACTATTTGGTGTTGCTATTGGAGACACACAGACTCTATATATTTAGTGATACCAATATCATTGTGTCACACAATGGCTATTGATGCACCTTTTTTATGAGGTAAACAATAGATTTATAAAATGATCAATTCCTGTAACTTTAGGGAATTATTGGCATTAAGGTATCTATTATGTGGTAAGGAAAGAATAACACTACTCACATATTTTTCAGCGGCATCCTATATCATACTTGATCATAATTTTTATCATAGCTTTGTTAGGTCAAGGGCTCATTGACTTCATGTTAACACCCAAACTTTCTCTCAGACCAACCTTTACACCTCGAAGATGGCCTATGTTGTTGATAAACTTCATCAACACTCCAGAATATATATATTGTATGCTGTTTCTTTTTGATGTCACTATTGGACACAAACACAGACTATATATATTTACTTAGTTTTCTTATACAAGAATACCCACTGCTGACATATTATCTCAGCATTATCATATCCGATATCATAAAACTCTATCATTGCCTTGTTAGGTCAAGGGCTCATTGATTTTGTGTCAACACCTAAAATATAAACTTTCTCTCGTATAGACCTCTACACCTTGATGTTGGCCTATGTTGTTGATAAAGAATTATGGCTTAATTGGTTGTTAAGCTAAATTGATTCACGTTGAGGAAGGTAATCAATAGTAGCGTCTTGGAGCTTTTACAAATACATCTATTTATTTGGATTTTAAAACAAACCAAATTGTTTTTTTTTAAATAGTTTTTAACTCTATTCTATCTTTAAAATGTTGAATTCACTACTCACACTCTATTTCAGCAGCATCCTATATCATACTTTATCATAATAATTTATTTTTTACATTCTCTATTGGGTCAAGACCTCATTGGCTTTGTCTCAACACCCTAAATAGAATTCTTTCTTCTAGTGTTCTATAGCACTAGAGACCAATACATCAATTATAGAGAGAGTGGATTATAATAAAATAACAAAAACACAAGAATTATGGCTCAATTGGTTGTTGAGATAAGTTGATTCACGTTGAGGAAGAGGGTAATTGGGTATCCGTTTTGTATGCAGTTTTCACAAACACATCTGTTAATTGGGATGAGTTCAGAACACTTAAAATGGATTTTCAATAGTATTTAACTCTATTCTATCTTTAAAATGTTGAACTCACTACTCACATTTTATACCAGCAGTATCCAATATCATACTTGGTCATAATAGTTATTTTTCTCCATTGCTTTGTCAGGTCAAGTCCTCATTGACTTCATGTCAAAACCCAAACTTTCTCACAGATCGACCTCTATTCCTCGATGATGGCCTATCTTGTTGATACACTTTCATCAACACTCCAGAATATATATATTGTATGCTGTTTCTTTTTGATGTTGCTATTGGACACAAACACAGACTACCATTTCTTAGACTTTTCAATACGGTCTATTATCAGTTAATAGGTCTTGACCTTGGTATTAAAGGAAACATTATACTAAATTGATAAGGCACAATTTGGATTATAGATTAGGTAAAATTTGGTAAAATTAGGTAAAATTTCTCATTCAGTACTTTTGTCTGAAGATGGTAACAACCCTGTTGCCGAAACGTCACATACTATTTATTTATTTGGATTTGGTCATATTACCTTGTGACTATACTAAATTGAGATTCCCAGCTTGGTATTTTATATAAAATAAGAGCTTAAATAAAGATTTAAAAAAAACATTTTAAAAAATAAAATGCATTTATGTACATCTGTAGAAGCTCTTCCAATGGGAGAGATTAATAGAAGAGTTGTTATCTCAATTTGGTGGAAACAGGTTTGTTCATCAAGATGACATGTCATAATATGGTTACTGCTCATCTTGAATCTATTTAGTGGTTGAGAAGTTGGTTCTCTGCTTTATCACAATGTGAGAGATTGGAAGTATCCCTTGATTTCACTTTGCTTTGAAACAAGAAATTAGGAGGTAGATTTCTTCATGGAATTGTATTTTCACTGGAATAGTATAGGCTACATCTTTCTATTGTAGTCTGAAGAATGATGTCTGAAATTTTCCTCATAATGATAAGTGATGTTTGCTTATCACTCCAACTGTAACTCCAAGTTTATATCTAGTTGATGTATACTTCTTATGGTTGAATTTACATCCATTTTCTTGGTGAATAATTGTTATTCCATCTATGTTGAACTTCCTAATGTGTTGGTGATGAGGTGGATTCACATTGGTATCTCACATTGTGAGCATTTCTCATCTTTGATGAGATTGTAATGAGATGGTTGTTCATAATAACAGGCCACATTATGAGTGTTGCTCATAGATGATTTTATGATACCTTAAATTAGGAGAATAGAGGAGTGTGGAGTCCAGATAGAAGTGGCTGAGACTGCTATGAGGAACATCAAATTCTGTGGTAAATGACTGTGTCTATATATTACTGGGAGAGTGTGTTACCTGATATATTGACCCATCTCTCTCTATTAGGAAGAATGATGTTTGAAATCTTCCTTCTGGTGTTCTATGGCACTAGAGATAAATGCATTGGCCCACAATATTAAAAGAACAACTTGATAATTTCTTGATCATTTTCATTAGGACACACAACACAAAATGTCAATAAAAATAATGATTATAAATAACAAGTGTAAACAATTTTGATAATTATGTCTACACATATTCGAGCAAACTCTTCCAACAAAAGAGAGATATGAAAAGAGCTATTATCTTTAATTTGATGCTACAAGTTTGTTTATCTCGATGAGGTATCATAATAAAGTCAACTTGGTTATAATATTTGACAAGCACATATGTTAATTTGGATGAATCCATTAAAAAATATATATATATATTTTTTTTAAATACTAATATACATTCCACCTCAAAAACGTTGAACACACTACTCACATATTTCTCAGCAGCATCCTATATCATACTTGATCATAATACTTTATTTTTACATTGCTTTGTTAAGTCAAGGCCTCATTGACTTCATGTCAAGACCCAAAGTATAAACTCTCTCTCAGATCGACCTCTACACCTCGAAGATGGCCTATTTTGTTGATAAACTTTCATAACAATCCAAAATATATATATTGTATGCTGTTTCTACTTGATGTTGCTATTGAACACAAACACAGACTATATATATATATATTTACTTATTTTTCTTTCTCTCATATAGACCTCTACACCTTGATGTTGGCCTATGTTGTTGATACACTTTCATCAACACTCCAGAATATATATTTTGTATGCTGTTTCTATTTGATGTTGCTATTGGACACAAACACAGACTACCATTTCTTAGACTTTTCCATACGGTCTATTATCAGTTAATAGGCTTGACCTTAGTATTAAAGGAAACACTATACTAAATTGATTGCCAGCTTGGTACTTTTAGATAAAAAAAGAGGTTAAATAAAGATGAAAAATAATAACTTATGTGAAAAAAAAATTTATTCATGAACATTTGGTGAAACTCTTCCAATGTGAGAGATTAAAAAAAAGAGTTGTTATCTCTAATTTGGTTAAAACAGGTTTGTTGATCAAGACGACATGTCATGGTTACTGCTCATCTTGAATCTATTTAGTGGTTGAGAAGTTGGTTCTCTGCTTTATCACAATGTGAGAGATTGGAAGTATCCCTTGATTTCACTTTGCTATGAAACAAGAAATTAGGAGATAGATTTCATCATGCAATTGTCTTTTCACTGGAGTAGTATAGGCTACATCTTTCTATTGTAGTCTGAAGAATGATGTCTGAATTCTTCCTCATAATGATAAGTGATGTTTGCTTATCACTCCAACTGTAACTCCAAGTTTATATCTAGTTGATGTATACTTCTTATGGTTGAATTTCTTTTATTCTCTTGGTGGCATTGTTTGTCCACCTATGATGAACTTCTTAATGTGTTGGTAAAGAGGTGGGTTCACATTGATATCACACATTGTGAGCATTTCTCATCTTTAATGAGATTGTAATGATATGGTTGTTCATAATAACAGGTCACATTATGAGCGTTGCTCATTAGATGATTTTATGATACCTAGGGGGGTCGGTGGAAGGCTGGTTAAACCGTTTGGTTTTCGACCACCACGACCCGGGTTCGATTCCCGCATTGGACACTTTTTTCTGTTTAAAAAAAAAATGCTCCAATGGCCCCCGATTCTTGCAAAAGTTCAACCCCACCAGCGAGTGCAAGTAACCAAACGTGGCTCTGGCACATTTGTAAGTGCAAAGTCTAACTGCTTTTCACATGTGTAGACATGTGGTGCGCTTACAGTAAAAAAGCAGTGGCTAACTACCCACCATGATTATTATGGCCTGTACCACGTGTACTAGGGATAAGCAAAAAAAAAAAAAAATGATACCTTAATTTAGGAGAATAGAGGAGTGTGGAGTCCAGGTAGAAGTGGCTGAGACTGCTATGAAGAACATCAAATTTGGTAGTAAATGATGGTGTCTATATGGGAGAGTGTGTTATCTGATATATTGACCCATCTCATTCTCTTAGGAAGAATGATGTTTGAATTCTTCTTTCTGGTGTTCTATAGCAAAAGTTACCAATACATCAACTATAGAGAGAATGGATTATAATGAAATAACAATAATACAAGAAAAATGGTTCAATTGTTTGTTGAGATAAGTTGATTCACTTTGAGGAAGAGGTAATGCAATTGCAGCATTCAAAACATTGACAAATACATCTATTAATTTGGATGATATCAGAACAAACCAAATTATTTTTTAAAAATAGTATTCAACTCTTTTCTATTTTTAAAATGTTGAACTCACTACTCACAATTTATTTCAGCAGCATCCTATATCATACTTCCACATAATAATTTATTTTTTACATTCTTTATTAGGTCAGGACCTCATTGGCTTTGTTTCAACACCCAAAATTGAATTCTTTCTTTTAGTGTTCTAGGGCACTACTGACCAATACATCAACTATAGAGAGAGTGGATTATAATGAAATAACCAAAACACAAGAATTATGGCTTAATTGGTTGTTGAGATAAGTTGATTCACGTTGAGGAAGGTAATTGGGTATCCGTTTTGTAAGCAGTTTTGACAAACACATCTGTTAATTTGGATAATTTCAGAACAAACTAAAGTGGATTTTCAATAGTATTTAACTCTATTCTATCTTAAAAATGTTGAACTCACTACTCAAATTTTATATCAGCAGTATCCAATATCATACTTGGTCATAATAGTTATTTTTCTCCATTGCTTTGTCAGGTCAAGTCCTCATTGACTTCATGTCAACACACAAACTTTCTCTCAGATCGATCTCTATTCCTCGAAGATGGCCTATGTTGTTGATAAACTTCATCAACACTCCAGAATATATATATTGTATGCTCTTTCTATTTGATGTTGCTATTGGACACAAACACAGACTATACACATATTTACTTATTTTTCTTATACAAGAATACCCACTACTGATATATTATCTCAGCATTATCATATCCTATATCATAAATCTTTATCATTGCTTTGTTAAGTCAAGGCCAGATTAACTTTGTGTTAACACTCCCTGGTATTTGTATATATATTCACATATATACACATCTCTCACGATGCTGGGAAGAATGATGTTTGAATTCTTCCTCTTAATGGTGAGGGATTAACACTCAAACTGTAACTTCAAGTTTATATCTAGTTGATGTCACATGCTTCTTATGGATTAATTTACATCCATTCCCTGGGTGTCATCACTGTTTGTCCACCTATGATAAACTTCCTGTTGGTGATGAGGTAGATTCACATTGATATCACACATTGTGAGTATTTCTCATCTTTAATGAGATTGTAATTTAATGGTTGTTCATAATAACAGGCCACATTAAAGCGTTGCTCATTAGATGATTTTATGATACCTTAATTTAGGAGAATAGAGGAGTGTGGAGTCCAGGTAAAAGTGGCTGAGACTCCTATGAAGAACATCAAATTCTGTAGTAAATGACAGTGTCTATATGGAAGAGTGTGTTACCTGATATATTGACCCATCTCACTCTATTAGGAAGAATGATGTTTGAATTCTTCCCTCTATGGCACTAGAGACCAATACATCAACTATAGAGAGAGTGGATTATAATGAAATAACAAAAACACAAGAATTATGGCTTAATTGGTTGTTGAGATAAGTTTTTTCATGTTGAGGAAGGTAATGCAATTGCAGCATTCGAAAAATTGACAAATACATCTATTAATTTGGATGATTTCAGAACAAACCAAATTATTATTTTTTCAATAGTATTTAACTCTATTCTATCTTTAAAATGTTGAACTCACTACTCAGATTCTATTTCAGCCTCATCCTATATCATACTTTATCATAATAATTTATTTTTTTACATTCTCAACACCCAAAATTGAATTCTTTCTTTTAGTGTTCTAGGGCACTACTGATCAATTCATCAACTATAGAGAGAGTGGATTATAATGAAATAACAAAAACACAAGAATTATGGCTTAATTGGTTGTTGAGATAAGTTGATTCACGTTGAAGAATTGGGTATCCATTTTGTAAGGCAGTTTTGACAATCACATCTGTTAATTTGGATCATTTCAGAACAAACCAAAATGTTTTTTTTCTTTTTTTTAAATAGTATTTAACAATTTTCTATTTCAAAAATGTTTATTCTACTCCTGAAATAATTTTTCAGAATTTTCGTATCCTATATCATACCTGATCATAATACTTTATCATAGCAGTTAGGTCAAGGCTTCATTGACTTCATGTTAACATCCAAACTTTCTCTCAGAATGTCCTTTACACCTCGTTGATAAACTTTCATCAACACTCCAGAATATATATATTGTGTGCTGTTTCTATTTGATGTTGCTATTGGACACAAACACAGACTATACACATATATATATTTTTTTCTTTACAAGAATACCCACTACTGTCATATTATATCAGTATTATCATATCCTATATCATAAAACTTTATTATTGATTTTGTCTACACCCAAACTTTCTCTCACATGACCTCTACACCTCGATGATGGCCTATGTTGTTGATAAACTTTCATCAACACTCCAGAACTGTTTCTATTTGATGATGCTATTGGAGACACATAGACTCTATATATTTACTTATTTCAATATCAATATACCGGATACTTTAAAAAAAGAAAAAATTGAAAGTCTCTTGAATGATTTATTTCCAGATGATGATGTACACTCAGATAAAGAGGAACATGTTATTGTTAGAAACTATAAACCTGAATATAAAAACAAAAATAACATTTTTATAGAAATAAAAGATGTTGAAAATATTATTTCCAAGTTGGATATCAAGAAAGCACCAGGTCCAGATTGCATCAGTAACAATATGATCAAACAGGCAGGTACACTTTTAATCTTGATTTTACAACAATTATTCAACAAATGTATTGAATTAGGTTATTATCCGGATGTATGGAAAGACTCTACTGTAAAGATCATTCCGAAACCTAATAAAATAAACTATGAAACAAGCAAAAGCCACAGACCAATATCATTGACATCAAACATTTCGAAAATTTTTGAAAAAACATAATTAAAAACAAAATCAATAAATATTATGAAGAGACCATTCTAATGAGTCCAAGGCAACACGGATTTACTAAACATAAATCAACTAACAGTGCAATGGAAGATATACTGGAAACCATATTGAAACACAGGCAAGGAGAACTGACTTCTTTGATTACAGTTGTTATAGCAGGTGCTTTCGACAATGCATTGTGGTCAGCAATTATTAGAAGACTCGATTTGGATAACATTCCCTCCAAATTAATAAGAATTTACAATCTTATTTAACAGTGAAAGAAGGGCAAATTTCTCATATGAAGATACAAATGTTACAAAAAATCTGACAAAAGAATGCCCTCAAGGTGGCCCTATATCCCCAATATTATGGAATATTTTGTTAAACGACTTGCTGAAGAGTTTCAAACATCCGAACGCAGAAATAATTTGTAAGGCAGACGACATTTCTATCATTTGCTGGAGCAAGTCTGTCGAGGATCTCAAAATATCAAGCGAATATATTCTATTATACGTGATTCAATGGTGTAATAGGAATAAATTATCAATAAGCCCAGAGAAAACGAACTTACTTTACTTACATAATAAACCTAAAGTTCCAATTGAAATATCGAATATTATTTTAAACCCAGTATATCAAGTTAAGATATTAGGCAAAAAATTCTCAAATCATAAAATAATAAAGAAGATTAATTTTACCCCACATATCAATGACATTTTGTGCAGGGTTGTAAGAATGGAAATTTTTCTGTTTTCTCTATGTGGAGAGATGTGGGGAATAAATACCAAAAAAAGGATAATTTTGTACAAAACAATTATCAGGCCAGTTCTTACGTATGGTTCAGAAATATGGTACAAATTTATAGATAATTGATGCAAAGAATGAAATTAGCCTTTTGTGTCACTTTCTACGAGGCTAGCAATATGGAAAAGAATTTTGTCATTTGTTCTAATTTCAATGGAAGTTACATCCTAATGACAGTGTTGTGGGACAATATAAATTTACATATATATCTTATGATGCTGGGAAGAATGATGTTTGAATTCTTCCTCTCAATGGTGAGTGATTAACACTCAAACTGTAACTCCAAGTTTATATCTAGTTGATGTCATATGCTTCTTATGGATTAATTTACATCCATTCCCTGGGTGTCATCATTGTTTGTCCACCTATGACAAACTTCCTGTTGGTGATGAGGCGGATTCACATTTATATCTCACATTGTGAACATTTCTCATATTTAATGGGATTGTAATGTAATGGTTTTTCATAATAACAGCCACATTATGAGTGTGGCTCATTAGATGATTTTATGATACCTTAATTTAGGAGAATAGAGGAGTGTGGAGTCCTGGTAGAAGTGGCTGAGACTGCTATGAAGAACATTAAGTACCATAGAGTTATTTACCGAGTCTATATATTACTGGGAGAATATGTTACCTGATATTGACCCATCTCTCTCTATTAGGAAGAATGATGTTTGAATTCTTCCCTCTATGGCACTAGAGACTAATACATCAACTATAGAGAGAGTGGATTTTAATGAAATAACAAAAACACAAGAATTATGGCTTAATTGGTTGTTGAGATAAGTTTTTTCATGTTGAGGAAGGTAATGCAATTGCAGCATCCGAAAAATTGACAAATACATCTATTAATTTGGATGATTTCAGAACAAACCAAATTATTTTTTTTTTCAATAGTATTTAACTCTATTCTATCTTTAAAATGTTGAACTCACTACTCAGATTCTATTTCAGCCTCATCCTATATCATACTTTATCATAATAATTTATTTTTTTACATTCTCAACACCCAAAATTGAATTCTTTCTTTTAGTGTTCTAGGGCACTACTGACCAATTCATCAACCATAGAGAGAGTGGATTATAATGAAATAACAAAAACACAAGAATTATGGCTTAATTGGTTGTTGAGATAAGTTGATTCACGTTGAGGAATTGGGTATCCATTTTGTAAGGCAGTTTTGACAATCACATCTGTTAATTTGGATCATTTCAGAACAAACCAAAATGTTTTTTTTTCTTTTTTTGAAATAGTATTTAACAATATTCTATTTCAAAAATGTTTATCCTACTCCTGACATAATTTTTCAGAATTTTCGTATCCTATATCATACTTGATCATAATACTTTATCATAGCTAGTTAGGTCAAGGCTTCATTGACTTCATGTTAACATCCAAACTTTCTCTCAGAATGTCCTTTACACCTCGTTGATTAACTTTCATCAACACTCCAGAATATATATATTGTATGCTGTTTCTATTTGATGTTGCCATTGGACACAAACACAGACTATACACTTATATATATTTTTTTCTTTACAAGAATACCCACTACTGACATATTATATCAGTATTATCATATATCCTATATCATAAAACTTTATTATTGATTTTGTCTACACCCAAACTTTCTCTCACATGACCTCTACACCTCGATGATGGCCTATGTTGTTGATAAACTTTCATCAACACTCCAGAACTGTTTCTATTTGATGATGCTATTGGAGACACATAGACTCTATATATTTACTTATTTCAATATCAATATACCGGATACTTTAAAAAAAGAAAAAATTGAAAGTCTCTTGAATGATTTATTTCCAGATGATGATGTACACTCAGATAAAGAGGAACATGTTATTGTTAGAAACTATAAACCTGAATATAAAAACAAAAATAACATTTTTATAGAAATAAAAGATGTTGAAAATATTATTTCCAAGTTGGATATCAAGAAAGCACCAGGTCCAGATTGCATCAGTAACAATATGATCAAACAGGCAGGTACACTTTTAATCTTGATTTACAACAATTATTCAACAAATGTATTGAATTAGGTTATTATCCGGATGTATGGAAAGACTCTACTGTAAAGATCATTCCAAAACCTAATAAAATAAACTATGAAACAAGCAAAAGCTACAGACCAATATCATTGACATCAAACATTTCGAAAATTTTTGAAAAACATAATTAAAAACAAAATCAATAAATATTATGAAGAGACCAATCTAATGAGTCCAAGGCAACATGGATTTACTAAACATAAATCAATGAACAGTGCAATCAATTCCTCTAACTTTAGGGAATTATTGGCATTAAGGTATCTATTATGTGGTAAGGAAAGAATGATGTTTGAATTCTTCCCCCAAATATTGTGAATAATGGACTCCACAAGCTGTCTTGATGAAAGACTGTGAGAACACTATACAATGTTAAGTGCAAGATTTGCCCATACACATATATACATACACTTTTGGATATAAAGGTATAGAGTGTTAATAAAAATAGAAAAGTAAAAACCTGAAATTATAAACATTCAAAGAAGCTCTCTCAATGAAAGAAAGAAATGAAAAATAGATATCTTCAGTTGATGGTAACAATTGGGTTGACCAAGATGGCTTGTCATAATATGGGGATGGCTCATCTTGAGTCAATTTGTAGTTGAGAGGATGGTTCTCTGTAAAACTACAATTTATGAGATTAGAATGAAATTAGCCATTTGTGTCACTTTCTTCGAGGCTACCAATATGGAAATAGAATTTTGTCATTTTTTCTCAATTCAAATGAAGTTTCATCCTAATGACAGTGTTGTGGGGCTATATATATTTACATATATACACATCTCTCATGATGCTGGGAAAAATGATGTTTGAATTCTTCCTCTTAATGGTGAGTGATTAACACTCCAACTGTAACTCCAAACAAACCAAATTGTTTTTTTTTTTCAAAATACTATTTAACTCTATTTTATCTTTAAAATTTTGACCTCACCACTCACATCTTATTTCAGCATCATCCTATATCATACTTTATCATAATTTATTTTTTACATTCTTTATTAGGTCAAGACCTCATTGGCTTTGTCTCAACACCCAAAATTGAATTCTTTCTTCTAATGTTCTTTGGCAATAGAGACAGAAATATCAACTATAGAGAGAGTGGATTATAATTAAAAAAAAAAAAACCACATGAATTATGGCTTAATTGGTTGTTGCGATACGTTGATTCACGTTGAGGAAGGTAATTAGGCATCAACTTTCTGAGGCAGTTTTGACAAACACATCTGTAATTTGGATCATTTCAGAACAAACCAAATTTTTTTTTTCCTTGAAATAGTATTTGACATTATTCTATTTCAAAAATGTTTATCTCACTCCTGACATATTTTTTCAGAAATTTCGTATCCTATATCATACTTGGTCATAATACTTTATCATTGCTTTGTTAGGTCAAGGCCTCATTGACTTCATGTTAGCATCCAAACTTTCTCTCAGATCGACCTCTACACCCCGATGATAAACTTTCATTAACAATCCAAAATATATATATTGTATGCTGTTTCTATTTGATGTTGCTATTGGACACAAACACAGACTATATATATTTACTTATTTTTCTTATACAAGAATACCCACTACTGGCATTTTATCTCAGCATTATCATATCCTTTATCATAAAAATTTATCAATGCTTTGTTAGGTCAAGGCCTCATTGATTTCGTGTCAACATCCAAAATATAAACTTTCTCACATATAGATCTCTACATCTCGATGATGGCCTATCTTGTTTGTTTGTCTTGACATTGGTATTAAAGGAAACACTAGACTAAATTGATTACCAGCTTGGTACTTTAGGATAAAATAAGAATTTAAATGAAGATTCTAAAATAATAACTTATGTAAAAATAAAAGTGCATTTATGTACATCGTGGAAGCTCTTCCAATGAGAGAGATTAATAAAAGAGTTGTTATCTTTATAATTTGGGGGAAACAGGTTTGTTCATCAAGATGACATGTCTTAATATAGTTACTGCTCATCTTGAATCTATTTAGTGGTTGAGAAGTTGTTTCTCTGCTTTATCACAATGTGAGAGAATGGAAGTATTCCTTGATGAAACAAGAAATTAGGAGATAGATTTCATCATGCAATTGTCTTTCACTGGAATAGTATAGGCTACATCTTTCTATTGTAGTCTGAAGAATGATGTCTGAATTCTTCCTCATAATGATAAGTGATGTTTGCTTATCACTATAACTGTAACTCCAAGTGTATGTCTAGTTGATGTCAAATGCTTCTTATGGATGAACTTCCCATTTATTCTCTTGGTGAATCATTGTTATTCCACCTATGATAAACTTCCTAATGTGTTGGTGATGAGGTGGATTCACATTGATATCACACATTGTGAGCATTTCTCATCTTTGATGAGATTGTAATGAGATGGTTGTTCATAATAACAGGTCACATTATGAGCATTGCTCATTAGATGATTTTGATACCTTAATTTAGGAGAATAGAGGAGTGTGTGGTCCAGGTAGAAGTGGCTGAGATTGCTATGAGGAACATCATTTTCTGTAGTAATTTACTGAGTCTATATATTAATGGGAGAATGTGTTACCTGATATATTGACCCATCTCTCTCTATTAGGAAGAATGATGTTTGAATTCTTCTTTCTGGTGTTCTATGGCACTAAAGATAAATACACTGGACCACAAAATCAAAGGAACAACTTGATAATTTATTGATAACTTTCATTAGGACACACAACACAAAATGTCAATAAAAAATAATGATTAAAAATAACAAGTGTAAACCATTTTGATAATTATGTCTACACACATTCAAGCACACTCTTCCAACAAAAGATAGATATGAGAAAGAGATATTATCTTTAATTTGATGGTACAAGTTTGTTGGTCTCAATGAGGTATCATAATAAAATCTACTTGTTTGTAGTATTTGACAAGCACATATGTTAATTTGGATGAATCCATAAAAAAACAAAATATTTATTATTTAAATAGTAGTATATATTCCATCTCAAAAATGTTGAACACACTACTCACATATTTTTAAGCAGCATCCTATATCATACTTGATCATAATACTTTATCATTGCTTTGTCAGGTGAAGGCCTCAGTGACTTCATGTCAACACCCAAACTTTGTCTCAGATTGACCTCTATACCTCAAAGATGGCCTATGTTGTTGATAAACTTTCACCAACACTCCAGAACTGTTTCTATTTTATGTTGCTATTGGAGACACAGAGACTCTATATATTTACTTATTTCAATATCATTGTGTCACACAATGGGTATTGTTGTATTTCTCTTATGAAGTAAACAACGGATGTATAAAATCATCAATTTCTGTAAATATAAGGAATTATTGGAATTGAGGTATCTATTATGTGGTAAGGAAAGAATGATGTTTGAATTCTTCCCCCAAATATTGTGAATAATGGACTCCACAAGCTGTCTTGATGAAGGATTGTGAGAACACTATACAATGTTAAGTGCAAGATTGGCCCAACACATATATACATACACTTTTGGATATAAAGGTATAGAGTGTTAATAAAAATAGAAAAGTAAAAACCTGGAATTATAAACATTCAAAGATGCTCTCTCAATGAAAGTGGGGCTATATATATTTACATATATACACATCTCTCATGATGCTGGGAAGAATGATGTTTGAATTCTTCCTCTTAATGGTGAGTGATTAACACTCAAACTGTAACTCCAAGTTTATATCTAGTTGATGTCATATGCTTCTTATGGATTAATTTACATCCATTCTCTGGGTGTCATCATTGTTTGTCCACCTATCATAAACTTCTTAATGTGTTGGTGATGAGGTGGATTCACATTGATATCACACATTGTGAGCATTTTCATCTTTAATGTGTTGGTAATGAGATGGTTGTTCATAATAACTGGTCACATCATGGTCGCTGCTCAATTTTGGATCTAACATGTGGTTTGAGAGATGATTTTATGATACCTTAATTTAGGCGAATAGAGGAGTGTGGAGTCCAGGTAGAAGTGGCTGAGACGGAGATGAAGAACATCATATTTGGTAGTAAATGGCAGTGTCTATATGGGAGAGTGTATACTCTATTAAGAAGAATGATATTTGAATTCTTCCTTCTGGTGTTCTTTAGCACTAGAGACCAATACATCAACTATAGAGAGAGTGGATTATAATTAAATAACCAAAACACAAGAATTAGGGCTTAATTGGTTGTTGAGATAAGTTGATTCATGTTGAGGAAGAGAGGTAATTCGGCATCAACTTTCTGAGGCAGTTTTGACAAACACATCTGTAATTTGGATCATTTCAGAACAAACCAAATTTTTTTTTTTCCTTGACATTATTCTATTTCAAAAATGTTTATCTCACTCCTGACATATTTTTTCAGAATTTACGTATCCTATATCATACTTGGTCATAATACTTTATCATTGCTTTGTTAGGTCAAGGCCTCATTGACTTCATGTTAGCATCCAAACTTTCTCTCAGATCGACCTCTACACCCCGATGATAAACTTTCATTAACAATCCAAAATATATATATATTGTATGCTGTTTCTATTTGATGTTGCTATTGGACACAAACACACACTATATATATTTACTTATTTTTCTTATACAAGAATACCCACTACTGGCGTTTTATCTCAGCATTATCATATCCTTTATCATAAAAAATTATCAATGCTTTGTTAAGTCAAGGCCTCATTGATTTCATGTCAACATCCAAAATATAAACTTTCTCACATATAGATCTCTACATCTCGATGATGGCCTATCTTTTTGGTTTGTCTTGACCTTGGTATTAAAGGAATCACTATGCTAAATTGATTACCAGCTTGGTACTTTAGGATAAAATAAGAGGTTAAATAAAGATTTTTAAAAAAAGCATTTAAAAAATGAAATGCATTTACGTACATCCGTGGAAGCTCTTCCAATGGGAGAGATTAATAAAAGAGTTGTTATCTCAATTTGGTGGAAACAGGTTTGTTCATCAAGATGACATGTCATGGTTACTTCTCATCTTGAATCTACAGTATTTAGTGGTTGAGAAGTTGGTTCTCTGCTTTATCACAATGTGAGAGATTGGAAGTATCCCTTGATTTCACTTTGCTATAAAACAAGAAATTAGGAGATAGATTTCATCATGCAATTGTCTTTCACTTGAATAGTATTGGTTACATCTTTCAATTGTAGTCTGAAGAATGATGTCTGAATTCTTCCTCATAATGATAAGTGATATGTGCTTATCACTCCAACTGTAACTCCAAGTTTATATCTAGTTGATGTATACTTCTTATGGTTGAATTTCCATTTATTCTCTTTGTGGCATTGTTTGTTCACCTATGATAAACTTTCTAATGTGTTGGAGATGAGGTGGATTCACATTGGTATCACACATTGTGAGCATTTCTCATCTTTAATGAGATTGTAATGTAATGGTTGTTCGTAATAATAGGCCACATTATGAGCATTGCTCATTAGATGATTTTATGATACCTTAATTTAGGAGAATAGAGGAGTGTGGAGTCCTGGTAGAAGTAACTGAGTCTTCTATGAAGAACATCAAATTTGGTAGTAAATGACAGTATCTATATGGGAGAGTGTGTTACTTGATATATTGACCCATCTCACTCTATTAGGAAGAATGATGTTTGAATTCTTCCCTCTATGGCATTAGAGACCAATACATCAACTATAGAGAAAGTGGATTATAATGAAATAACAAAAACACAAGAATAATGGCTTAATTGTTTGTTGAGATAAGTTGATTCACGTTGAGGAAGAGGTAATTGGGTATCCGTTTTGTAAGCAGTTTTGACAAACACATCTGTTAATTTGGATGATTTCAGAACAAACTAAAATGGATTTTCAATAGTATTTAACTCTATTCTATCTTTAAAATGTTGAACTCACTATTCACATTTTATATCAGCAGTATCCAATATCATACTTGGTCATAATAGTTATTTTTCTCCATTGCTTTGTCAGGTCAAGTCCTCATTGACTTCATGTCAACACCCAAACTTTCTCTCAGATCGACCTCTATTCCTCGAAGATGGCCTATGTTGTTGATAAACTTTCATCAACACTCCAGAATATATATATTGTATGGTGTTTCTATTTGATGCTGCTAATGGACACACACAGACTACCATTTCTTAGACTTTTCAATACAGTCTATTATCAGTTAATAGGTCTTGACCTTGGTATTAAAGGAAACACTATACTAAATTGATAAGGCACAATTTGGATTATAGATTAGGTAAAATTAGGTATAATTTCTCATTCACTATTTTTGTCTGAAGATGGTAACAACACTGTTGCCGAAACGTCACACACTATTCATTTATTTGGATTTGGTCTTATTACCTTGTGACTATACTAAATTGATTGCCAGCTTGGTATTTTATATAAAATAAGAGGTTAAATAAAGATTAAAAAAACATTTTAAATAATAAAATGCATTTATGTACATCCGTGGAAGCTCTTCCAATCAGAGAGATTAATAAAAGAGTTGTTATCTTTAATTTGGTTGAAACAGGTTTGTTCATCAAGATGACATGTCATAATATGGTTACTGCTCATCTTGAATCTATTTAGTGGTTGCGAAGTTGGTTTTCTGCTTTATCACAATGTGAGAGATTGGAAGTATTCTTTGAATTTATTTTGCTATGAAGCAAGCAATTAGGAGATAGATTTCATCATGGAATTGTCTTTTCACTGGAATAGTATAGGCTACATCTTTCTGTAGTCTGTAATCATCGTAGTCTGAAGAATGATGTCTGAATTCTTCCTCATGATGATAAGTGATGTTTGCTTATCACTAAAACTGTAATTCCAAGTGTATGTCTAGTTGATTATACTTCTTATGGTAGAATTTCCATCTATTCTCTTGATGGCATTGTTTGTCCACCTATGATAAACTTCCTAATGTGTTGGTAATGAGGTGGATTCACATAGGTATCACCTATATGAGCATTTTTCATCTTTAATGTGTTGGTAATGAGATGGTTGTTCATAATAACTGGTCACATTATGGTCGCTGCTCAATTTTGGATCTAACATGTGGTTTGAGAGATGATTTTATAATACCTTAATTTAGGAGAATAGAGGAGTGTGAAGTCCAGGTGGAAATGGCTGAGACTGCTATTAAGATCATCAAATTTGGTAGTAAATAACAGTGTATATATGGGAGAGTGTGTACTCTATTAAGAATAATGATGTTTGAATTCTTCCTTCTGGTGTTCTTTAGAACTAGAGACCAATACATCACTATAAGGAGAGTGGATTATAATGAAATAACAAAAAGACAAGAATTATGGCCTAATTGTTTGTCGAGATAAGTTGATTCACGTTGAGGAAGAGGTAATCATCTGTAGCAATCGAAAATTTGACAAATACCATACTAATTTGAATTTTAGAACAAACTAAATTATAATTTTTTCAAAATACTATTTAACTCTATTCTATCTTTAAAATGTTGAATTCACCACTCACATTTTATATCAGCATCATCCTATATCATACTATATCATAATAATTTATTTTTACATCCTTTATTAGGTCAACACCTCATTGGCTTTGTGTTGTTGTTGTTTCTTATCCCCTTGTGTAAAGATTACACGAGGCTTTGTGTAAACACCCAAAATTGAATTCTTCCTTTTAATGTTCTCTGGCACTAGAGACAAATATCAACTATAGAGAAAGTGGATTATAATGAAATAACAAAAATACAAGAATAATGGCTCAATTGGTTGTTGAGATAAGTTGATTCACGTTGAGGAAGAGAGGTAATTGGGTATCCGTCTTGTAAGCAGTTTAGACAAACACATCTGTTAATTTGGATGATTTCAGAACAAACTAAAATGGATTTTCAATAGTATTTAACTCTATTCTATCTTTAAAATGTTGAACTCACTACTCACATTTTATATCAGCAGTATCCAATATCATACTTGGTCATAATAGTTATTTTTCTCCATTGTTTTGTCAGGTCAAGTCCTCATTGACTTCATGCCAACACCCAAACTATCTCTCAGATCGACCTCTACACCTCGATGATGGCCTATGTTGTTGATAAACTTCATCAACACTCCAGAATATATATATTGTATGCTGTTTTCTATTTAATGTTGCTATTGGACACAACACGGGCTCTACATATTTACTTATTTTTCTTATACAAGAATACCCACTGCTGACATATTATCTCAACATTATCATATTCTATATCATAAAACTCTATCATTGCCTTTTTAGGTCAAGGGCTCATTGATTTTGTGTCAACACCTAAAATATAAACTTTCTCTCATATAGACCTCTACACCTTGATGATGACCTATGTTGTTGATAAACTTTCATCAACACTCCAGAACCGTTTCTATTTGATGTTGCTATTGGAGACACACAGACTCTATATATTTACTTATTTCAATATCATTGTTGCCCCTCTCTTATGAGGTGAACATTAGATGTATAAAATGATCAATTTCTGTAAGTTTAGGGAATTATTGGAATTAAGGAAAGAATGATGTTTGAGTTCTTCTCCTTTATATTTCGAATGATGACTCCATAAGGTGTCTTGATGAAGGACTGTGAGAACACTATACAATGCCAAGTGCCAGATTGACTCCTCACAAACATACACACCCATATACATACACTTTTGGATCAAAAAGGTATAGATGGTTAATGAAAATAGAGAAAACCTGTAATTATAACATTCAAAGAATCTCTCTCAATGAAAGAAAGAGAAGAAAATATTCAAGTTGATGGTAACAAGTGGGTTGACCAAGATGGCATGTCATAATATGAGGACGGCTCATTCTGAGTCTACTTTGTACTTGAGAGGATGGTTCTCTAAAACTACAATTTCTGAGATTAGAATGAAATTAGTCATTTGTGTCACTTTCTACGAGGCTAGCAATATGGAAATAAAATTGGTCATTAGTTCTCAATTCAATGGAAGTTTCATCCTAATAAAAGTGTTATGGTGCTATATATATTTACATATACAGTAAAACCCCTCTATAGTGAACCCCAATGGGAAAGAGCTTTTGGTTCACTATAGCCACGGTTCACTATAGCCACGGTTTGGTTAATTTTTTTTACTTTTCAAATTTTTAGACCGTATAATTAAAGGACAGTCATACACACAAGAAGAGGCTTCCTCTTAATAGTGGTCACTTTGTTTTAATTCCCTTAATTGACCAATTTCCTTACATTAATACTGAATAATAATAGAAATCATTAGATGATAGGTTCTTCTTATCATTAACATACATGTACCTCTATGTCTAATTTAAAAATCAAGACAAATCCTAGGCAAAGTTTTATTAAATATATATTCAAAGATATAAAATGATTTTAAAACATCATTATCACATTATATAATACATTGCTTACTTGGAAAAATGGCTCTAACACCTTGTTGCTTCAAAGCATTCTTCAAGCATTGCACCATTCAAATAAAGTTAGTGTTTTTCTTCCATTTCATTCTCCCACATATTCTTCTAGGTCTAGATTTCGTTTTTTTTAAACCTGTCATGCCAAACATTGCTGACTTTAAAATCACCATAGTTAATAGCATAAAAATAGTTTTTGTTTCATCACGGGACCATTTATTTGGATTTTTTTTTTAAATTAATACAACATAAAGCAAAAATAAAGTGCAAAATTCAAAACAAACAATGCCGCTAAATTTATTGTTTTGAAATCGCGATCCGCGAGCTGAAACATGCTTAAAATTTGGTTGTTTTAATTTTTTTTTTAAATTACAATTCTAAGTTCGTTATAAGCATAGTATTTTAAATAGATTTTATTATTTTGGGACCGAAAATAGGTTCGTTATAGGGGTAGTTCGTTATTCTAAAAATCGCAAAGTTCTTTATAACGATGGTATTTTCAATGGAATGGAATTGGGAATCGGCGTGGGTTCGTTATAAGGGAAGGTTCGTTATATCCAGGGTTCGTATTAGCGGGGTTTTACTGTATACATTTCTCATGATGCTGGGAAGAATGATGTTTGAATTCTTCCTCTTATTTGTGAGTTATTAACACTCCAACTGTAACTCCAAGTTTATATCTGGTTGATGTCACATGCTTCTTATGGATTAATTTACATCCATTCCCTGGGTGTCATCATTGTTTGTCCACCTATCATAAACTTCTTAATGTTTTGGGGATTGGGTGAATTCACATTTGTATCACACATTGTGAGCATTTCTCATCTTTAATGCGATTGTAATGAGATGATTGTTCATAATAACAGGCCACATTAGTTGCTCATTAGATGATTTTATGATACCTTAATTTAGGAGAATAGAGGAGTGTGTGGTCCAGGTAGAAGTGGCTGAGATTGCTATGAGGAACATCATTTTCTGTAGTAATTTACTGAGTCTATATATTACTGGGAGAATGTGTTACCTGATATATTGACCCATCTCTCTCTATTAGGAGGAATGATGTTTGAATTCTTCCTTCTGGTGTTCTATGGCACCAGAGACCAATACATCAACTATAGAGAATGTGGATTATAATGAAATGACAAAAATACAAGAAATATGGCTTAAATGTTTGTCGAGATAAGTTGATTCACGTTGAGGAAGAGGTAATCACATTATGGAATCGATAACTCCAAGTATATATCTAGTTGATGTCATATGCTTCTTATGGATTTACATCCATTTCCTGGGTGTCATCATTGTTTGTCCAACTATGATAAACTTCCTGTTGGTGATGAGGTGAATTCACATTTGTATCACACATTGTGAGCATTTCTCATCTTTAATGAGATTGTAATAAGATGGGTGTTCATAATAACAGGCCACTTTATGAGCGTTGCTTATTAGATGATTTTATGATACCTTAATTTAGGAGAATAGAGGAGTGTGGAGTCCAGGTAGAAAGGCTGAGACTGCTATGAAGAACATCAAATTCTGTAATAAATGAGTGAGTCTATATGGGAGAAGGGGGTACTTGATATATTGACCCATCTCACTCTATTAGGAAGAATGATGTTTGAATTCTTCTTTCTGTTTTTCTATAGCACTAGAGACCATAAAATCAACTAAAGAGAATGTGGATTATAATGAAATAACAATGCTTGCTTTGAAGCAAGCAATTAGGAGATATATTTCATCATGAAATTGTCTTTTCACTGGAATAGTATTGGTTACATCTTTCTATTGTAGTCTGAAGAATGATGTCTGAATTCTTCCTCCTAATGATAAGTGATGTTTGCTTATCACTCCAACTGTAACTACAAGTTTATATCTAGTTGATGTATACTTATGGTTGAAATTCCTTTTATTTTCATGGTGGCATTGTTTGTTCACCTATGATAAACTTCCTAATGTGTTGGAGATGAGGTGGATTCACATTGATATCACACATTGTGAGCATTTCTCATCTTTAATAAGATGGTAATGATATGGTTGTTCATAATAACAGGCCACATTATGAGTGTTTCCCATTATATGAAACCTTAATTTAGGAGAATAGAGGAGTGTGTGGTCCAGGTAGAAGTGGCTGAGATTGCTATGAGGAACATCAAATTCTGTAGTAATTTACTAAGTCTATATATTTTCTGGGAGAGTTTTTATCTGATATATTGACCCATTTCTCTCTATTACGAAGAATGATGTTTGAATTCTTCCTTCTGGTGTTCTATGGCAATAGAGATAAATACACTGGCCCACAAAATCAAAGGAACAACTTGATAATTTCTTGGTCATTTTCATTAGGACACACAACACAAAATGTCAATAAAAAATAATGATTATAAATAACAAGTGTAAACAATTTTAGATAATTATGTCTACACACATTCAAGCACACTCTTTCAAACAAAAGAAAGATATGAGAAAGAGATATTATCTTTAATTTGATGGTACAATTTTGTTGGTCTCAATGAGGTATCATAATAAAATCTACTTGTTTGTAGAATTTGACAAGCACATATGTTAATTTGGATGAATCCATGAAAAAACAAAATATTTATTATTTAAATAGTAGTATATATTCCATCTCAAAAATGTTGAACACACTACTCACATATTTTTCAGTAGCATCCTATATCATACTTGATCATAATATTTTATCATTGCTTTGTTAGGTCAAGGCCTCTCATTGACTTCAGGTTAAAACCCAAACTTTCTCTCAGATCGACCTCTAGACCTCGATGATGGCCTATGTTGTTGATAAACTTTCATCAACACTCCAGAACTGTTGCTATTTGATGTTGCTATTGGAGACACAAATATTTACTTATTTCAATATCTTTGTTGCACCTCTCTTATGAGGTGAACATTAGATGTATAAAACGATCAATTTTTTTAAGTTTAGGGAATTATTGGAATTAAGGAAAGAATGATGTTTGAGTTCTTTTCCTTTGTATTGTGAATGATGACTCCATAAGGTGTCTTGATGAAGGACTGTGAGATCACTATACATTGTCAAGTGCCAGATTGACTCCTCACAAACATACACACCCATATACATACTCTTTTGGATAAAAAAAAGTATAGATGGTTAATGAAAATAGAGAAAACCTGTAATTATAACATTCAATAATCTCTCTCAATGAAAGAAAGAGAAGAAAATATTCAAATTGATGGTAACAAGTGGGTTGACCAAGATGACATGTCATAATATGAGGATGGCTCATCTTGAGTCTACTTTGTATTTGAGAGGACGGTTGTCTATAAAACCACAATTCATGAGGTTAGAATGAAATTAGCCATTTGTGTCACCTTCTACGAAGCTAGCAATATGAAAATATAATTTGTCATTTATTCTCATTTCAATGGAAGTTTCATCCTAATGACTGTTGTGGGGCAATATATATTTACATATATACACATCTCTCATGTTGCTGGGAAGAATGATGTTTGAATTCTTCATCTTAATGGTGAGTGATTAACACTCAAACTGTAACTCCAAGTTTATATCTAGTTGATGTCACATGCTTCTAATGGATAAATTTACACCCATTCTGTGGGTGTCATCATTGTTTGTCCACCTATGATAAACTACCTGTTGGTGATATGGTAGATTCACATTTGTACCACACATTGTGAGCATTTCTCATCTTTAATGAGATTGTAATGATATGGTTGTTCATAATAACAGGTCACATTATGAGTGTTGCTCATTAGATGATTTTATAATACCTTAATTTAGGAGAATAGAGGAGTGTAGAGTCCAGGTAGAAGTGGCTGAAACTCCTATGAAGAAGATCATTTCTTTTTCATTTTCTTTGTCACTAGAAACCAATTCATCAACTATAGAGAGAGTAGATTAAATGAAATAACTAAAAATAAGAATTATGGCACAATTGGTTGTTGAGATAAGTTGATTCACATTGAGGAAGGTAATAACCTGCAGCATTGGAAAAATTTGACAAATACATCTATTAATTTGGATTTTAGAACAAACCAAATTGTATTTTTTCAATAGTATTTAACTCTATTCTATCTTTAAAATATTAAACTCACTACTAACATATTTTTCAGCAGCATCCTATATTATACTTGATCATAATATTTTATCATAGCTTTGTTAGGTCAAGGCCTCATTGACTTCATGTTAACACCCAAACTTTCTCTCAGATAGACCTCTGCACCTCGATGATGGCCTATCTTGTTGATAAACCTTCATCAACACTCCAGAATATATATATATTGTATGCTGTTTCTATTTGATGTTGCTATTGGACACAAACACAGACTATATATATTTACTTATTTTTCTTATACAAGAAATCCCACTACTGGCATTTTATCTCAGCATTATAATATCCTTTATCATAAAAATTTATCAATGCTTTGTTAGGTCAAGGCCTCATTGATTTCGTGTCAACATCCAAAATATAAACTTTCTCACATATAGATCTCTACATCTCGATGATGGCCTATCTTGTCGATTTGTCTTGACCTTGGTATTAAAGGAAACACTATGCTAAATTGATTGCCAGCTTGGTACTTTAGGATAAAATAAGAGGTTAAATAAAGATTTTTAAAAAAGCATTTAAAAAATAAAATGCATTTATGTACATCCGTGGAAGCTCTTCCAATGGGAGAGATTAATAAAAGATTTGTTATCTCAATTTGGTGGAAACAGGTTTGTTCATCAAGATGACATATCATGGTTACTTCTCATCTTGAATCTACAGTATTTAGTGGTTGAGAAGTTGGTTCTCTGCTTTATCACAATGTGAGAGATTGGAAGTATCCCTTGATTTCACTTTGCTATGAAACAAGAAATTAGGAGATAGATTTCATCATGCAATTGTCTTTCACTTGAATAGTATTGGTTACATCTTTCAATTGTAGTCTGAAGAATGATGTCTGAATTCTTCCTCATAATGATAAGTGATTTTGCTTATCACTCCATCTGTAACTCCAAGTTTATATCTAGTTGATGTATACTTCTTATGGTTGAATTTCCATCTATTCTCTTTGTGGCATTGTTTGTTCACCTATGATAAACTTTCTAATGTGTTGGAGATGAGGTGGATTCACATTGGTATCACTCATTGTGAGCATTTCTCATCTTTAATGAGATTGTAATGTAATGGTTGTTCGTAATAATAGGCCACATTATGAGCATTGCTCATTAGATGATTTTATGATACCTTAATTTAGGAGAATAGAGGAGTGTGGAGTCCTGGTAGAAGTAACTGAGTCTTCTATGAAGAACATTAAATTTGGTAGTAAATGACAGTGTCTATATGGGAGAGTGTGTTACTTGATATATTGACCCATCTCACTCTATTAGGAAGAATGATGTTTGAATTCTTCCCTCTATGGCACTAGAGACCAATACATCAACTATAGAGAAAGTGGATTATAATGAAATAACAAAAACACAAGAATAATGGCTTAATTGTTTGTTGAGATAAGTTGATTCACGTTGAGGAAGAGGTAATTGGGTATCCGTTTTGTAAGCAGTTTTGACAAACACATCTGTTAATTTGGATGATTTCAGAACAAACTAAAATGGATTTCCAATAGTATTTAACTCTATTCTATCTTTAAAATGTTGAACTCACTACTCACATTTTATATCAGCAGTATCCAATATCATACTTGGTCATAATAGTTATTTTTCTCCATTGCTTTGTCAGGTCAAGTCCTCATTGACTTCATGTCAACACCCAAACTTTCTCTCAGATCGACCTATATACCTCGATGATGGCCTAAGTTGTTGATAAACATTCATCAACACTCCAATATATATATATTGTATGCTGTTTCTATTTGATGCTGCTAATGGACACAAACAGACTACCATTTCTTAGACTTTTCAATACGGTCTATTATCAGTTAATAGGTCTTGACCTTGGTATTAAAGGAAACATTATACTAAATTGATAAGGCACAATTTAGATTATAGATTAGGTAAAATTTGGTAAAATTAGGTAAAGTTTCTCATTCAGTACTTTTGTCTGAAGATGGTAACAACCCTGTTGCCGAAACGTCACATACTATTTATTTATTTGGATTTGGTCATATTAACTTGTGACTATACTAAATTGATTGCCAGCTTGGTATTTTATATAAAATAAGAGGTTAAATAAAGATTTAAAAAACATTTTAAAAAATAAAATGCATTTATGTACATCCGTGAAAGCTCTTCCAATGGGAGAGATTAATAAAAGAGTTGTTATCTTTAATTTGATGGAAACAGGTTTGTTCATCAAGATGACATGTCATAATATGGTTACTGCTCATCTTGAATCTATTTAGTGGTTGAGAAGTTGGTTTTCTGCTTTATCACAATGTGAGAGATTGGAAGTAGCCGTTGATTTCACTTTGCTATGAAACAAGAAATTAGGAGATAGATTTCATCGGACAATTGTCTTCACTGGAATAGTATTGGTTACATCTTTCAATTGTAGTCTGAAGAATGATGTCTGAATTCTTCCTCATGATGATAAGTGATGTTTGCTTATCACTCCAACTGTAACTACAAGTGTATATCTAGTTGATGTCACATACTTCCTGTGGATGAATTTACATCCATTCTCTTGGTGAATAATTGTTATTCCATCTATGTTGAACTTCCTAATGTGTTGGTGATGAGGTGGATTCACATTGATATCACACATTGTGAGCATTTCTCATCATTTGATGAGATTGTAATGAGATGGTTGTTCATAATAACAGGTCAAATGGGTATAGCTCATTTTTGGATTTAACATGTGGTTGGAGAGATGATTTTATGATACCTTAATTTAGGAGAATAGAGGAGTTTGGAGTCCAGGTAGAAGTGGCTGATATTCCTGTGAAGATCATCAAATTTGGTAGTAAATGGCAGTGTCTATATGGGAGAGTGTGTTACTTGATATATTGACCCATCTCTCTCTATTAGGAAGAATGATGTTTGAATTCTTACTTCTGTTGTTCTATGGCAAAAGATACCAATACATCAACTATAGAGAGAGGGGGTTATAATGAAATAAAAAAAATAAAAGACTTATGGCTTAATTGGTTGTTAAGCTAAATTGATTCACGTTGAGGAAGGTAATCAATAGTAGCGTTCTGGAACCTTGACAAATACATCTATTTATTTGGATTTTAAAACAAACCAAATTGTTTTTTTTTAAATAGTTTTTAACTCTATTCTATCTTTAAAATGTTGAACTCACTACTCACATTTTATTTCAGCAGCATCCTATATCATACTTTATCATAATAATTTATTTTTTTACATTCTTTATTAGGTCAAGACCTCATTGGCTTTTTGTCAACACCCAAAATTGAATTCTTTCTTTTAGTGTTCTATGGCACTAGAGACAGAAATATCAACTATAAGGAGAGTGGATTATAATGAAATAACAAAAACACAAAAATATTGGCTCAATTGGTTGTTGAGATGGGTTGATTCACGTTGAGGAAGGTAATTGGGTATCCGTTTTGTATGCAGTTTTGACAAACATATCTGTTAATTTGGATGATTTCAGAACAAACTGAAATGGATTTTCAATAGTATTTAACTCTATTCTATCTTAAAAATGTTGAACTCACTACTCACATTTTATATCAGCAGTATCCAATATCATAATTGGTCATAATAGTTATTTTTCTCCATTGCTTTGTCAGGTCAAGGCCTCATTGACTTCATGTCAACACCCAAATTTTCTCTCAGATCAACCTCTATACCTCGATGATGGCCTATGTTGTTGATAAACTTCATCAACACTCCAATATATATATTGTATGGTGTTTCTATTTGATGTTGCTATTGGACACAAACACACTATATATATTTACTTATTTTTCTTATACAAGAATACCCACTGCTGACATTATCTCAACATTATCATATCCTATATCATAATACTTTATCATAGCTTTGTTAGGTCAAGGCTACATTGACTCAATGCCAACACCCAAAATATAAACTTTCATATAGACCTCTACACCTTGATGATTGATTAAGTTGTGATAAACTTTCATCAACACTCCAGAATATATATATTGTATGCTGTTTCTATTTGATGCTGCTAATGGAAACACACAGACTACCATTTCTTAGACTTTTCAAAACGGTCTATTATCAGTTAATAGGTCTTGACCTTGGTATTAAAGGAAACACTATACTAAATTGATTGCCAGCTTCGTATTTTATATAAAATAAGAAGTCAAATAAAGATTTAAAAAAAAACATTTTAAAAATAAAAGTACATTTATGTATATTCATAGAAGCTCCTCCAATCAGAGATATTAATAAAAGAGTTGTAATCTTTAATTTGGTTGAAACAGGTTTGTTCTTCAAGATGACATGTCATAATATGGTTACTGCTCAACTTGAATCTATATAGTGGTTGAGAAGTTGGTTCTCTGCTTTATCACAATGTGAGAGATTGGAAGTAGCCCTTGATTTCTCTTTGCTATGAAACAAGAAATTAGGAGATAGATTTCATCGGACAATTGTCTTCACTGGAATAGTATTGGTTACATCTTTCTGTTGTAGTCTGAAGAATGATGTCTGAATTCTTCCTCATAATGATAAGTGATGTTTGCTTATCACTCCAACTGTAACTCCAAGTTTATATCTAGTTGATGTCACATGCTTCTTATGGCTGAATTTACATCCATTCTCTTGGTGAATAATTGTTATTCCATCTATGTTGGACTTCCTAATGTGTTGGTGATGAGGTGGATTCACATTGATATCACACATTGTGAGCATTTCTCATTTATAATGAGATTGAAATAAGATGGATGTTCATAATAACAGGTCACATTATGAGCATTGCTCATTAGATGATTTTGATACCTTAATTTAGGAGAATAGAAGAGTGTGGAGTCCAGGTAGAAGTGGCTGAGATTGCTATGAGGAACATCATTTTCTGTAGTAATTTACTGAGTCTATATATTACTGGGAGAATGTGTTACCTGATATATTGACCCATCTCTCTCTATTAGGAAGAATGATGTTTGAATTCTTCCTTCTGGTGTTCTATGGCAATAGAGATAAATACACTGGCCCACAAAATCAAAGGAACAACTTGATAATTTCTTGGTCATTTTCATTAGGACACACAACACAAAATGTCAATAAAAATAATGATTATAAATAACAAGTGTAAACAATTTTAGATAATGATGTCTACACACACTCAAGCACACTCTTTCAACAAAAGAGAGATATGAGAAAGAGATATTATCTTTAATTTGATGATACAAGTTTGTTGGTCTCGATGATGTATCATAATAAAATCTACTTGTTTGTAGAATTTGACAAGCACATATGTTAATTTGGATGAATCCATAAAAAAAAACAAAATATTTATTATTTAAATAGTAGTATATATTCCATCTCAAAAATGTTGAACACACTACTCACATAATTTTAAGCAGCATCCTATATCATACTTGATCATAATACTTTATCATTGCTTTGTCAGGTCAAGGCCTCAGTGACTTCATGTCAACACCCAAACTTTGTCTCAGATTGACCTCTATACCTCAAAGATGGCCTATGTTGTTGATAAACTTTCATCAACACTCCAGAACTGTTTCTATTTGATGTTGCTATTGGAGACACAGAGACTCTATATATTTACTTATTTCAATATCATTGTGTCACACAATGGGTATTGTTGTATTTCTCTTATGAAGTACACAACGGATGTATAAAATCATCAATTTCTGTAAATATAAGGAATTATTGGAATTGAGGTATCTATTATGTGGTAAGGAAAGAATGATGTTTGAATTCTTCCCCCAAATATTGTGAATAATGGACTCCACAAGCTGTCTTGATGAAGGACTGGGAGAACACTATACAATGTTAAGTGCAAAATTGGCCCAACACATATATACATACACTTTTGGATAAAAAGGTATAGTGGGTTAATAAAAATAGAAAAGTAAAAACCTGGAATTTTAAACATTCAAAGAAGCTCTCTCAATGAAAGTGGGGCTATATATATTTACATATATACACATCTCTCATGATGCTGGGAAGAATGATGTTTGAATTCTTCCTCTTAATGGTGAGTGATTAACACTCAAACTGTAACTCCAAGTTTATATCTAGTTGATGTCATATGCTTCTTATGGATTAATTTACATCCATTCTCTGGGTGTCATCATTGTTTGTCCACCAATCATAAACTTCTTAATGTGTTGGTGATGAGGTGGATTCACATTGATATCACACATTGTGAGCATTTTCATCTTTAATGTGTTGGTAATGAGATGGTTGTTCATAATAACTGGTCACATCATGGTCGCTGCTCAATTTTGGATCTAACATGTGGTTTGAGAGATGATTTTATGATACCTTAATTTAGGAGAATAGAGGAGTGTGGAGTCCAGGTAGAAGTGGCTGAGACGGAGATGAAGAACATCATTTCTTTTTCACTTTCTTTGTCACTAGAAACCAATTCATCAACTATAGAGAGAGTAGATTAAATGAAATAACTAAAAATAAGAATTATGGCGTAATTGGTTGTTGAGATAAGTTGATTCACATTGAGGAAGGTAATTACCTGCAGCATTGGAAAAATTTGACAAATACATCTATTAATTTGGATTTTAGAACAAACCAAATTGTATTTTTTTAATAGTATTTAACTCTATTCTATCTTTAAAATATTAAACTCACTACTAACATAATTTTCAGCAGCATCCTATATCATACTTGATCATAATATTTTATCATAGCTTTGTTAGGTCAAGGCCTCATTGACTTCATGTCAACACCCAAACTTTCTCTCAGATAGACCTCTGCACCTCGATGATGGCCTATCTTGTTGATAAACTTTCATCAACACTCCAGAATATATATATATTGTATGGTGTTTCTATTTGATGTAGCTATTGGACACAAACACAGACTATATACATATTTACTTATTTTTCTCATACAAGAATACCCACTACTGACATTATCTCAGCATTATCATATCCTATATCATAAAACTTTATCAATGCTTTGTTAGGTCAAGGCCTCATTGAATTCATGTCAACACCCAAATTATAAACCTTCTCACATATAGATCTCTACATCTCGATGATGGTCTATCTTGTTGATAAACTTTCATCAACACTCCAATATATATATATTGTATGCTGTTTCTATTTGATGCTGCTATTGGACACACACAGACTACCATTTCTTAGAATATTTCAATACGGTCTATTATCAATTAATTGGTCTTGACCTTGGTATTAAATACTAAATTGATTGCCAGCTTGGTACTTTAGGATAAAAAAAGGAATTTAAATAAAGATTATAAAATAATAAGTTATTTGAAAATAAAAGTTTATTTATGTACATTCGTGGAAGCTCTTCCAATGGGAGAGATTAATAAAAGAGTTGTTATCTTTAATTTGGTGGAAACAGGTTTGTTCATCAAGATGACATGTCATGGTTACTTCTCATCTTGTATCTATTTAGTGGTTGAGAAGTTGTTTCTCTGCTTTATCACAATGTGAGAGAATGGAAGTATCCCTTGATTTCACTTTGCTATGAAACAAGAAATTAGGAGATAGATTTCATCATGCAATTGTCTTTCACTTGAATAGTATTGGTTACATCTTTCAATTGTAGTCTGAAGAATGATGTCTGAATTCTTCCTCATAATGATAAGTGATGTTTGCTTATCACTATAACTGTAACTCCAAGTGTATGTCTAGTTGATGTCAAATGCTTCTTATGGATGAACTTCCCATTTATTCTCTTGGTGAATCATTGTTATTCCACCTATGATAAACTTCCTAATGTGTTGGTGATGAGGTGGATTCACATTGATATCACACATTGTGAGCATTTCTCATCTATAATGAGATTGTAATGTAATCGTTGTTCATAATAACAGGGCACATTATGAGCATTGCTCATTAGATGATTTTGATACCTTAATTTAGGAGAATAGAGGAGTGTGGAGTCCAGGTAGAAGTGGCTGAGATTGCTATGAGGAACATCATTTTCTGTAGTAATTTACTGAGTCTATATATTACTGGGAGAATGTGTTACCTGATATATTGACCCATCTCTCTCTTTTAGGAAGAATGATGTTTGAATTCTTCCTTCTGGTGTTCTATGGCAATAGAGATAAATACATTGGCCCACAAAATCAAAGGAACAACTTGATAATTTATTGATCATTTTCATTAGGACACACAACACAAAATGTCAATAAAAAATAATGATTATAAATAACAAGTGTAAGCAATTTTGATAATTTTGTCTACACATATTCGAGCAAACTCTTCCAACAAAAGAGAGATATGAAAAGAGCTATCATCTTTAATTTGATGGTACAAGTTTGTTGGTCTCGATGAGGTATCATAATAAAGTCAACTTGGTTATAATATTTGACAAGCACATATGTTAATTTGGATGAATCCATTAAAAAAAATATATATATATATTTTAAATACTAATATACATTCCATCTCAAAAACGTTGAACACACTACTCACATATTTCTCAGCAGCATCCTATATCATACTTGATCATAATACTTTATTTTTACATTGCTTTGTTAGGTCAAGGCCTCATTGACTTCATGTCAAGACCCAAAGTATAAACTCTCTCTCAGATCAACCTCTACACCTCGAAGATGGCCTATGTTGTTGATAAACTTTCATAACAATCCAAAATATATACATTGTATGCTGTTTCTACTTGATGTTGCTATTGAACACAAACACAGACTATATATATATATTTACTTATTTTTCTTTCTCTCATATAGACCTCTACACCTTGATGTTGGCCTATGTTGTTGATAAACTTTTATCAACACTCCAATATATATATTGTATGCTGTTTGTATTTGATGCTGTTAATGGACACACACAGACTACCATTTCTTAGACTTTTCCATACGGTCTATTATCAGGTAATAGGCTTGACCTTAGTATTAAAGGAAACACTATACTAAATTGATTGCCAGCTTGGTACTTTTAGATAAAAAAAAGAGGTTAAATAAAGATGAAAAATAATAACTTATGTAAAAAAAAAAATTATTCATGAACATTTGGTGAAACTCTTCCAATGTGAGAGATTAAAAATAAGAGTTATTATCTCTAATTTGGTTAAAACAGGTTTGTTGATCAAGACGACATGTCATGGTTACTGCTCATCTTGAATCTATTTAGTGGTTGAGAAGTTGGTTCTCTGCTTTATCACAATGTGAGAGATTGGAAGTAGCCCTTGATTTCACTTTGCTATGAAACAAGAAATTAGGAGATAGATTTCATCATGCAATTGTCTTTTCACTGGAGTAGTATAGGCTACATCTTTCTATTGTAGTCTGAAGAATGATGTCTGAATTCTTCCTCATAATGATAAGTGATGTTTGCTTATCACTCCAACTGTAACTCCAAGTTTATATCTAGTTGATGTATACTTCTTATGGTTGAATTTCTTTTATTCTCTTGGTGGCATTGTTTGTCCACCTATGATGAACTTCTTAATGTGTTGGTAAAGAGGTGGGTTCACATTGATATCACACATTGTGAGCATTTCTCATCTTTAATGAGATTGTAATGATATGGTTGTTCATAATAACAGGTCACATTATGAGCGTTGCTCATTAGATGATTTTATGATACCTAGGGGGGTCGGTGGAAGGCTGGTTAAACCATTTGGTTTTCGACCACCACGACCCGGGTTCGATTCCCGCATTGGACACTTTTTTCTGTTTAAAAAAAAAATGCTCCAATCGCCCCCGATTCTTGCAAAAGTTCAACCCCACCAGCGAGTGCAAGTAACCAAACGGGGCTCAGGCACATTTGTAAGTGCAAAGTCTAACTGCTTTTCACATGTGTAGACATGTGGTGCGCTTACAGTAAAAAAGCAGTCGCTAACTACCCACCATGATTATTATGGCCTGTACCACGTGTACTAGGGATAAGCAAAAAAAAAAAAAATGATACCTTAATTTAGGAGAATAGAGGAGTGTGGAGTCCAGGTAGAAGTGGCTGAGACTGCTATGAAGAACATCATATTTGGTAGTAAATGATGGTGTCTATATGGGAGAGTGTGTTATCTGATATATTGACCCATCTCATTCTCTTAGGAAGAATGATGTTTGAATTCTTCTTTCTGGTGTTCTATAGCAAAAGTTACCAATACATCAACTATAGAGAGAATGGATTATAATGAAATAACAATAATACAAGAAAAATGGTTCAATTGTTTGTTGAGATAAGTTGATTCACTTTGAGGAAGAGGTAATGCAATTGCAGCATTCAAAACATTGACAAATACATCTATTAATTTGGATGATATCAGAACAAACCAAATTATTTTTTAAAAATAGTATTCAACTCTTTTCTATTTTTAAAATGTTGAACTCACTACTCACAATTTATTTCAGCAGCATCCTATATCATACTTCCACATAATAATTTATTTTTTACATTCTTTATTAGGTCAAGACCTCATTGGCTTTGTTTCAACACCCAAAATTGAATTCTTTCTTTTAGTGTTCTAGGGCACTACTGACCAATACATCAACTATAGAGAGAGTGGATTATAATGAAATAACCAAAACACAAGAATTATGGCTTAATTGGTTGTTGAGATAAGTTGATTCACGTTGAGGAAGGTAATTGGGTATCCGTTTTGTAAGCAGTTTTGACAAACACATCTGTTAATTTGGATAATTTCAGAACAAACTAAAGTGGATTTTCAATAGTATTTAACTCTATCTTAAAAATGTTGAACTCACTACTCAAATTTTATATCAGCAGTATCCAATATCATACTTGGTCATAATAGTTATTTTTCTCCATTGCTTTGTCAGGTCAAGTCCTCATTGACTTCATGTCAACACACAAACTTTCTCTCAGATCGATCTCTATTCCTCGAAGATGGCCTATGTTGTTGATAAACTTCATCAACACTCCAGAATATATATATTGTATGCTCTCTCTATTTGATGTTGCTATTGGACACAAACACAGACAATACACATATTTACTTATTTTTCTTATACAAGAATACCTACTACTGACATATTATCTCAGCATTATCATATCCTATATCATAAATCTTTATCATTGCTTTGTTAAGTCAAGGCCAGATTAACTTTGTGTTAACACTCCCTGGTATTTGTATATATATTCACATATATACACATCTCTCACGATGCTGGAAAGAATGATGTTTGAATTTTCTTGTTCTTAATGGTGAGTGATTAACACTCCAACTGTAACTCCAAGTTTATATCTAGTTGATGTCACATGCTTCTTATGGATTAATTTACATCCATTCCCTGGGTGTCATCACTGTTTGTCCACCTATGATAAACTTCCTGTTGGTGATGAGGTAGATTCACATTGATATCACACATTGTGAGTATTTCTCATCTTTAATGAGATTGTAATTTAATGGTTGTTCATAATAACAGGCCACATTATGAGTGTTGCTCATTATATGATTTTATGATACCTTAATTTAGGAGAATAGAGGAGTGTGGAGTCCAGGTAAAAGTGGCTGAGACTCCTATGAAGAACATCAAATTCTGTAGTAAATGACAGTGTCTATATGGAAGAGTGTGTTACCTGATATATTGACCCATCTCACTCTATTAGGAAGAATGATGTTTGAATTCTTCCCTCTATGGCACTAGAGACCAATACATCAACTATAGAGAGAGTGGATTATAATGAAATAACAAAAACACAAGAATTATGGCTTAATTGGTTGTTGAGATAAGTTTTTTCATGTTGAGGAAGGTAATGCAATTGCAGCATTCGAAAAATTGACAAATACATCTATTAATTTGGATGATTTCAGAACAAACCAAATTATTTTTTTTTCAATAGTATTTACCTCTATTCTATCTTTAAAATGTTTAACTCACTACTCAGATTCTATTTCAGCCTCATCCTATATCATACTTTATCATAATAATTTATTTTTTTACATTCTCAACACCCAAAATTGAATTATTTCTTTTAGTGTTCTAGGGCACTACTGACCAATTCATCAACTATAGAGAGAGTGGATTATAATGAAATAACAAAAACACAAGAATTATGGCTTAATTGGTTGTTGAGATAAGTTGATTCATGTTGAGGAATTGGGTATCCATTTTGTAAGGCAGTTTTGACAATCACATCTGTTAATTTGGATCATTTCAGAACAAACCAAAATGGTTTTTTTTCCCTTTTTTGAAATAGTATTTAACATTATTCTATATCAAAAATGTTTATCCCACTCCTGACATATTATTTCAACATTGTCGTATCCTATATCATACTTGGTCGTAATATTTAATCATAGCTTTGTTAGGTCAAGGCTTCATTGACTTCATGTTAACATCCAAACTTTCTCTCAGAATGTCCTTTACACCTCGTTGATTAACTTTCATCAACACTCCAGAATATATATATTGTATGCTGTTTCTATTTGATGTTGCTATTGGACACAAACACAGACTATACACATATTTATATATTTTTCTTTACAAGAATACCCACTACTGACATATTATATCAGTATTATTATATCCTATATCATAAAACTTTATTATTGATTTTGTCTACACCCAAACTTTCTCTCACATGACCTCTACACCTCGATGATGGCCTATGTTGTTGATAAACTTTCATCAACACTCCAGAACTGTTTCTATTTGATGATGCTATTGGAGACACATAGACTCTATATATTTACTTATTTCAATATCAATATACCGGATACTTTAAAAAAAGAAAAAATTGAAAGTCTCTTGAATGATTTATTTCCAGATGATGATGTACACTCAGATAAAGAGGAACATGTTATTGTTAGAAACTATAAACCTGAATATAAAAACAAAAATAACATTTTTATAGAAATAAAAGATGTTGAAAATATTATTTCCAAGTTGAATATCAAGAAAGCACCAGGTCCAGATTGCATCAGTAACAATATGATCAAACAGGCAGGTACACTTTTAATCTTGATTTTACAACAATTATTCAACAAATGTATTGAATTAGGTTATTATCCGGATGTATGAAAGACTACTGTAAAGATCATTCCAAAACCTAATAAAATAAACTATGAAACAAGCAAAAGCTACAGACCAATATCATTGACATCAAACATTTCGAAAATTTTTGAAAAACATAATTAAAAACAAAATCAATAAATATTATGAAGAGACCAATCTAATGAGTCCAAGGCAACATGGATTTACTAAACATAAATCAATGAACAGTGCAATCAATTCCTCTAACTTTAGGGAATTATTGGCATTAAGGTATCTATTATGTGGTAAGGAAAGAATGATGTTTGAATTCTTCCCCCAAATATTGTGAATAATGGACTCCACAAGCTGTCTTGATGAAAGACTGTGAGAACACTATACAATGTTAAGTGCAAGATTTGCCCATACACATATATACATACACTTTTGGATATAAAGGTATAGAGTGTTAATAAAAATAGAAAAGTAAAAACCTGAAATTATAAACATTCAAAGAAGCTCTCTCAATGAAAGAAAGAAATGAAAAATAGATATCTTCAGTTGATGGTAACAATTGGGTTGACCAAGATGGCTTGTCATAATATGGGGATGGCTCATCTTGAGTCAATTTGTAGTTGAGAGGATGGTTCTCTGTAAAACTACAATTTATGAGATTAGAATGAAATTAGCCATTTGTGTCACTTTCTATGAGGCTACCAATATGGAAATAGAATTTTGTCATTTTTTCTCAATTCAAATGAAGTTTCATCCTAATGACAGTGTTGTGGGGCTATATATATTTACATATATACACATCTCTCATGATGCTGGGAAGAATGATGTTTGAATTCTTCCTCTTAATGGTGAGTGATTAACACTCCAACTGTAACTCTAAACAAACCAAATTGTTTTTTTTTTCAAAATACTATTTAACTCTATTTTATCTTTAAAATGTTGACCTCACCACTCACATCTTATTTCAGCATCATCCTATATCATACTTTATCATAATTTATTTTTTACATTCTTTATTAAGTCAAGACCTCATTGGCTTTGTCTCAACACCCAAAATTGAATTCTTTCTTCTAATGTTCTTTGGCAATAGAGACAGAAATATCAACTATAGAGAGAGTGGATTATAATGAAATAACAAAACCACATGAATTATGGCTTAATTGGTTGTTGCGATACGTTGATTCACGTTGAGGAAGGTAATTAGGCATCAACTTTCTGAGGCAGTTTTGACAAACACATCTGTAATCTGGATCATTTCAGAACAAACCAAATTTTTTTTTTCCTTGACATTATTCTATTTCAAAAATGTTTATCTCACTCCTAACATATTTTTTCAGAAATTTCGTATCCTATATCATACTTGGTCATGGGGTCATCGCTTTAGGACAGGACAGGGAAGGTGTGCAGAGCTGATGAAGTTATGGGGCTACACCAAAGATCCAAATTGTGCCTGCAACGTTCCACAATCAATGTCCCATATACTAGATGACTGCCCGCTGTACAAATTCAATGGAGGATTCTCCAATCTCCACTCTGTCACCCCGGAAGCCCTGAACTGGCTGAAGGCCTTGCCTCTCAGACTTTAATGACCGAGAAGTCCTCACTTCTTTTTTCTAGATTTGATTCATTTTGTCTCCTCTCTTATTGTAAAGACGTTGCTGTATCACCTCATAAGCATAAATAAAATACTTGGTCATAATACTTTATCATTGCTTTGTTAGGTCAAGGCCTCATTGACTTCATGTTAGCATCCAAACTTTCTCTCAGATCGACCTCTACACCCCGATGATAAACTTTCATTAACAATCCAAAATATATATATTGTATGCTGTTTCTATTTGATGTTGCTATTGGACACAAACACAGACTATATATATTCACTTATTTTTCTTATACAAGAATACCCACTACTGGCATTTTATCTCAGCATTATCATATCCTTTATCATAAAAAAATTATCAATGCTTTGTTAGGTCAAGGCCTCATTGATTTCGTGTCAACATCCAAAATATAAACTTTCTCACATATAGATCTCTACATCTCGATGATGGCCTATCTTGTTGGTTTGTCTTGACATTGGTATTAAAGGAAACACTAGACTAAATTGATTACCAGCTTGGTACTTTAGGATAAAAAAGGAATTTAAATAAAGATTCCAAAATAATAACTTATGTAAAAATAAAAGTGCATTTATGTACATCGTGGAAGCTCTTCCAATGAGAGAGATTAATAAAAGAGTTGTTATCTTTAATTTGATAGAAACAGGTTTGTTCATCAAGATGACATGTCATAATATGGTTACTGCTCAACTTGAATCTATTTAGTGGTTGAGAAGTTGTTTCTCTGCTTTATCACAATGTGAGAGAATGGAAGTATTCCTTGATGAAACAAGAAATTAGGAGATAGATTTCATCATGCAATTGTCTTTAACTGGAATAGTATAGGCTACATCTTTCTATTGTAGTCTGAAGAATGATGTCTGAATTCTTCCTCATAATGATAAGTGATGTTTGCTTATCACTATAACTGTAACTCCAAGTGTATGTCTAGTTGATGTCGAATGCTTCTTATGGATGAACTTCCCATTTATTCTCTTGGTGAATCATTGTTATTCCACCTATGATAAACTTCTTAATGTGTTGGTGATGAGGTGGATTCATATTGATATCACACATTGTGAGCATTTCTCATCTCTAATGAGATTGTAATGTAATCGTTGTTCATAATAACAGGTCACATTATGAGCATTGCTCATTAGATGATTTTGATACCTTAATTTAGGAGAATAGAGGAGTGTGGAGTCCAGGTAGAAGTGGCTGAGATTGCTATGAGGAACATCATTTTCTGTAGTAATTTACTGAGTCTATATATTACTGGGAGAATGTGTTACCTGATATATTGACCCATCTCTCTCTATTAGGAAGAATGATGTTTGAATTCTTCCTTCTGGTGTTCTATGGCAATAGAGATAAATACACTGGCCCACAAAATCAAAGGAACAACTTGATAATTTATTGATAATTTTCATTAGGACACACAACACAAAATGTCAATAAAAATAATGATTATAAATAACAAGTGTAAACAATTTTAGATAATTATGTCTACACACATTCAAGCACACTCTTTCAACAAAAGACAGATATGAGAAAGAGATATTATCTTTAATTTGATGGTACAAGTTTGTTGGTCTCAATGAGGTATCATAATAAAATCTACTTGTTTTTAGAATTTGACAAGCACATATGTTAATTTGGATGAATCCATAAACAAACAAAATATTTATTTTTTAAATAGTAGTATATATTCCATCTCAAAAATGTTGAACACACTACTCATATATTTTTAAGCAGCATCCTATATCATACTTGATCATAATACTTTATCATTGCTTTGTCAGGTCAAGGCCTCAGTGACTTCATGTCAACACCCAAACTTTGTCTCAGATCGACCTCTATACCTCGAAGATGGCCTATGTTGTTGATAAACTTTCATCAACACTCCAGAACTGTTTCTATTTGATGTTGCTATTGGAGAAACAAAGACTATATATTTACTTATTTCAATATCATTGTGTCACACAATGGGTATTGTTGTATTTCTCTTATGAAGAAAACAATGAATGTATAAAATGATCACTTTTGAGAATTATTGGAATTAAGGCAACTATTATGTGGTAAGGAAAGAATGATGTTTGAATTCTTCCCCCAAATATTGTGAATAATGGACTCCACAAGGTGTCCTGATGAATGACTGTGGGAACACTATACAATGTTAAGTGCAAGATTGACTCCACACACATATATACATACACTTTTAGATAAAAAGGTATAGAGGGTTAATGAAAATAGGAAACTAAAAACCTGAAATTATAAACATTCAAAGAAGCTCTCTCAATGAAAGAAAGAAATGAAAAATATTTATCTTCAAGTTGATGGTAACAAGTGGGTTGACCGAGATGGCTTGTCATAATACGAGGATGGCTCATCTTGAGTCTACTTTGTAGTTGAGAGGACGGTTCTCTGTAAAACTAAATTTCTGAGATTAGAATGAAATTAGCCATTTGTGTCACTTTCTACGAGGCTAGCAATATGGAAATAAAATTGGTCATTTGTTCCAAAATAAATGGAAGTTTCACCCTAATGACAGTGTTTTTGGTTATATATATTTACATATATACACATCTCTCATCATGCTGGGAAGAATGATGTTTGAATTCTTCCTCTCAATGGTGAGTGATTAACACTCAAACTGTAACTCCAAGTTTATATCTAGTTGATGTCATATGCTTCTTATGGATTAATTTACATCCATTCTCTGGGTGTCATCATTGTTTGTCCACCTATCATAAACTTCTTAATGTGTTGGTGATGAGGTGGATTCACATTGATATCACACATTGTGAGCATTTTCATCTTTAATGTGTTGGTAATTAGATGATGTTCATAATAACTGGTCACATTATGAATGTTTCCCATTATATGATTTTATGATACCTTAATTTAGGAGATTATAGAGGAATGTGGAGTCCAGGTAGAAGTGGCTAAGATTGCTATGAAGAACATCAAATTCTGTAGTAATTTACTGAATCTATATATTACTGAGAAAATGTGTTACCTGATATATTGACCCATCTCACTCTATTACGAAGAATGATGTTTGAATTCTGCTTCTGGTGTTCTATGGAATTAGAGATACATACATTGGCCTACAAAATCAAAGGAACAACTTGATAATTTCTTGATAAATTTCAATAGGACACACAACACAAAATGTCAATAAAAAATAATGATTAAAAATAACAAGTGTAAACAATTTTGATAATTATGTCTACACCTATTCGAGCAAACTCTTCCAACAAAAGAGAGATATGAGAAAGAGATATTATCTTTAATTTGATGGTACAAGTTTGTTGGTCTCGATGAGGTATCATAATGAAGTCTACTTGTTTGTAGAATTTGACAAACCCATATGTAAATTGGGATGAATCCATAACAAAACCAAAATATATATATTTCAAATAGTAGTATACCCTTCATCTAAAAAATATTGAACACACTACTTACATATTTTTCAGCAGCATCCTATATCATACTTGATCATAATACTTTATCATTGCTTTGTCAGGTCAAGGCCTCAGTGAATTCATGTCAACACCCAAACTTTGACTCAGATCGACTTCTACACCTCGATGATGGCCTATGTTGTTGATAAACCTCAATAGCACTCCAGAATATATATATTGTATGCTGTTTTCTATTTAATGCTGCTATTGGACACAAACACAGACTATACACATATTTACTTATTTTTCTTATACAAGAATACCCACTACTGACATATTATCTCAGCATTATCATATCCTATATCATAAAACTCTATCATTGCTTTGTTAGGTCAAGACATCATTGACTTCATGTTAACACCCAAACTTTCTCTCATATAGATCTCTACATCTCGATGATGGCATATCTTGTTGATAAACTTTCATCAACACTCCAGATTACATATATATTGTATGCTGTTTCTATTTGATGCTGCTAATGGACACACACAGACTACCATTTCTTAGACTTTCATTAAGGTCTATTATCAGTTAATAGGTCTTGACCTTGGTATTAAAGGAACCACTATACTAAATTGAATGCCAGCTTGGTACTTTTAGATAAAATAAGCGGTTAAATAAAGATTAAAAAAACATTTTTAAAAATAAAAGTGCATTTATGTACATCTGTGGAAGTTCTTCCAATGAGAGAGATTAATAAAAGAGTTGTTATCTCAATTTGGGGGAAACAGGTTTGTTCATCAAGATGACATGTCAAAAATGGTTACTGCTCATCTTGAATTTATTTAGTGGTTGGGAAGTTGGTTCTCTGCTTTATCCCAATTTGAGAGATTGGAAGTATTCCTTGATTTCACTTTGCTATGAAACAAGAAATTAGGAGATAGATTTCTTCATGGAATTGTCTTTTCACTGGAATAGTATTAGTTACATCTTTCAATTGTAGTCTGAAGAATGATGTCTGAATTCTTCCTCATAATGATAAGTGATGTTTGCTTATCACTCCATCTCTAACTCCAAGTGTATATCTAGTTGATGTCACATACTTCCTGTGGATGAATTTACATCCATTCTCTTGGTGAATAATTGTTATTCCATCTATGTTGAACTTCCTAATGTGTTGGTGATGAGGTGGATTCACATTGATATCACACATTGTGAGCATTTCTCATCTTTGATGAGATTGTAATGAGATGGTTGTTCATAATAGCAGGCCACATTATGAGTGTTGCTCATTAGATGATTTTATGATACCTTAATTTAGGAGAATAGAGGAATGTGGAGTCCAGGTAGAAGTGGCTAAGATTGCTATGAGGAACATCAAATTCTGCAGTAATTTACTGAGTCTATATATTACTGGGAGAATGTGTCACCTGATATAATGTCCCATCTCTCTCTATTAGGAAGAATGATGTTTGAATTCTTCCTTCTGGTGTTCTATGGCACTAGAGATAAATACATTGGCCCACAATATTAAAAGAAAAACTTGATAATTTCTTGATCAATTTCAATAGGACACAATCACAAAATGTCAATAAAAAATAATGATTATAAATAACAAGTGCAAACAATTTTGATAATTATGTCTACACCTATTCGAGCAAACTCTTCCAACAAAAGAGAGATATGAGAAAGAGATATTATCTTCAATTTGATGGTACAAGTTTGTTTGTCTCGATGATGTATCATAATAAAATCAACTTGGTTGTAGAATTTGACAAGCACATATGTTAATTTGGATGAATCCATAAAAAAAAAAATTAATATATATTTTAAATACTAGTATACATTCCATCTCAAAAACGTTGAACACACTACTCACATATTTCTCAGGAGCATCCTATATCATACTTGATCATAATACTTTATTTTTACATAGCTTTGTTAGGTCAAGGCCTCATTGACTACATGTTAACACCCAAACTTTCACTCAGATCAACCTCTACACCTCGAAGATGGCCTATGTTGTTGATAAACTTTCATCAACACTCCAGAATATATATAATGTATGGTTGTTCTACTTGATGTCACTATTGCACACAAACACACACTATATATATTTACTTATTTTTCTTATACAAGAATATCCACTGCTGACATATTATCTCAGCATTATCATATCCTATATCATAATACTTTATCATAGCTTTGTTAGGTCAAGGCTACATTGACTCAATGCCAACACCCAAAATATAAACTTTCATATAGACCTCTACACCTTGATGATTGACTAAGTTGTTGATAAACTTTCATCAACACTCCAGAATACATATATATTGTATGCTGTTTCTATTTGATGCTGCTAATGGACACACACAGACTACCATTTCTTAGACTTTTCAATACGGTCTATTATCAGTTAATAGGTCTTGACCTTGGTATTAAAGGACACACTATACTAAATTGATTGCCAGCTTGGTACTTTAGGATAAAATACGAGGTTAAATAAAGATTTAAAAAAATAACTTATGTAGAAATAAAAGTGCATTCATGTACATTCGTGAAAGCTCTTCCAATGAGAGAGATTAATAAAAGAGTTGTTATCTCAATTTGGTGGAAACAGGTTTGTTCATCAAGATGGCATATCATGGTTATTTCTCATCTTGAATCTATTTAGTGGTTGAGTAGTTGGTTCTCTGCTTTATCACAATGTGAGAGATTGGAAGTATCCCTTGATTTCACTTTGCTATGAAACAAGTAATTAGGAGATAGATTTCTTCATGCAATTGTATTTTCACTGGAATAGTATAGGCTACATCTTTCTATTGTAGTCTGAAGAATGATGTCTGAATTCTTCCTCATGATGATAGTGATGTTTGCTTATCACTCCAACTGTAACTACAAGTGTATATCTAGTTGATGTCACATACTTCCTGTGAATGAATTTACATCCATTCTCTTAGTGAATAATTATTAGTTGATGTATACTTCTTATGGCTGAATTTTGATATATTCTCTTTGTGGCATTGTTTGTTCATCTATGATAAACTTCCTAATGTGTTGGAGATGAGGTGGATTCACATTGGTATCACATTGTGAGCTTTTCTCATCTTTAATGAGATTGTAATGTAATGGTTGTTCATAATAACAGGCCACATTATGAGTGTTGCTCATTAGATGATTTTATGATACCTTAATTTAGGAGAATAGAAGAGTGTGGAGTCCAGGTAGAAGTGGCTGAGATTGCTATGAAGAACATCAAATTCTGTAGTAATTTACTGAGTCTATATATTACTGGGAGGGTTTTTTATCTGATATATTGACCCACTTCTCTCTATTCGGAAGAATGATATTTGAATCCTTCCTTCTGGTGTTCTATGGCACTAGAGATAAATACACTGGACCACAAAATCAAAGGAACAACTTGATAATTTATTGATAATTTTCATTAGGACACACAACACAAAATGTCAATAAAAAAATAATGATTATAAATAACAAGTGTAAACAAATTTGATAATTATGTCTATACACATTCGAGCACACTCTTTCAACAAAATAGAGATATGAGAAGGAGTTATTATCTTAAATTTGATGGTACAAGTTTGTTGGTCTCGATGATGTATCATAATAACTGTCCCTGATAGAATATTGTTGTTAAATAGTAGTATACGTCCCATCTAAAAACGTTGAACTCACTACTCACATATTTTTCAGCTGCATCCTATATCATACTTGATCATAATACTTTATTTTTACATTCTTTATCAAGTCAGGACCTCATTGGCTTTTTGTCAACACCCAAAGTTGAATTCTTCCTTTCAGTGTTCTATGTCACTAGAGACCAATATATCAACTATAGAGAGAGTGGATTATAATGAAATAACAAAAACACAAGAATTATGCCTCAATTGGTTGTTGAGATAAGTTGATTCACGTTGAGGAAGAGAGAGATAATTGGGTATCCATTTTGTAAGCAGTTTTGACAAACACATCTGTTAATTTGGATGATTTCAGAACAAACTAAAATGGATTTTCAATAGTATTTAACTCTATTCTATCTTAAAAATGTCGAACTCACTACTCACATTTTATATCAGCAGTATCCAGTATCATACTTGGTCATAATAGTTATTTTTCTCCATTGCTTTGTTAGGTCAAGGCCTCATCGACTACATGTTAACACTCAAACTTTCACTCAGATCAACATCTACACTTCGATGATAGCCTATGTTGTTGATAAACTTCATCAACACTCCACAATATATATATTGTATGGTGTTTCTATTTAATGCTGCTATTGGACACAAACACAGACTATATATATTTACTTATTTTTCTTATACAAGAATACCCACTACTGACATATTATCTCAGCATTATCATGTTGATAAACATTCATCAACACTCCAATATATATATTGTATGCTGTTTCTATTTGATGCTGCTAATGGACACACACAGACTACCATTTCTTAGACTTTTCAATACGGTCTATTATCAGTTAATAGGTCTTTACCTTGGTATTAAAGGAAACACTATACTAAATTGATTGCCAGCTTGGTACTTTAGGATAAAATACGAGGTTAAATAAGGATTAAATATAAATAACTTATGTTAGGATCAGACATGACGTAGCCACGAAATAATATTTGAAATCAAAGGCGATAAAAACGTGGTGATTTTCTTTTAATGGTAAAAAACAAACTTTCAGGCAAGAATGCCCTTCTTCAGTCGCTTATAAAAGGCAATGTATTCAAAGTTAGGATCAGACATGACGTAGCCACGCAATAATATTTTAAATAAAGGCGATAAAAAGGGCATTCTTGCCTGAAAGCTTGTTTTTTACCATTAAAAGAAAATCACCACGTTTTTATCGCCTTTATTTCAAATAACTTATGTAAAAATAAAAGTACATTTATGTATATTCATAGAAGCTCTTCCAATCAGAGATATTAATTAAAGAGTTGTCATCTTTAATTTGGTTGAAACAGGTTTGTTCTTCAAGATGACATGTCATAATATGGTTACTGCTCAACTTGAATCTATATAGTGGTTGAGAAGTTGGTTCTCTGCTTTATCACAATGTGAGAGATTGGAAGTAGCCCTTGATTTCACTTTGCTATGAAACAAGCAATTAGGAGGTAGATTTCTTCATGGAATTGTATTTTCACTGGAATAGTATAGGCTACATCTTTCTATTGTAGTCTGAAGAATGATGTCTGAATTCTTCCTCATAATGATAAGTGATGTTTGCTTATCACACTCCAACTGTAACTACAAGTGTATATCTAGTTGATGTCACATATTTCCTGTGGATGAACTTCCATTCATTCTCTTGGTGAATAATTGTTATTCCATCTATGTTGGACTTCCTAATGTGTTGGTAATGAGGTGGATTCACATTGATATCACACATTGTGAGCATTTCTCATCATTTGATGAGATTGTAATGAGATGGTTGTTCAGAATAACAGGTCAAATGGGTGTAGCTCATTTTTGGATTTAACATGTGGTTTGAGAGATGATTTTATGATACCTTAATTTAGGAGAATAGAGGAATGTAGAGTCCAGGTAGAAGTGGTTGAGACTCCTATGAAGATCATCAAATTTGGTAGTAAATGACAGTGTCTATATGGGAGAGTGTGTTACTTGATATATTGACCCATCTCTCTCTATTAGGAAGAATGATGTTTGAATTCTTTCCTCTGGTGTTCTATGGCAATAGAGATAAATACACTGGCCCACAAAATCAAAGGAACAAATTGATAATTTCTTGGTCATTTTCATTAGGACACACAACACAAAATGTCAATAAAAAATAATGATTATAAATAACAAGTGTAAACAATTTTAGATAATTATGTCTACACACATTCAAGCACACTCTTTCAACAAAAGATAGATATGAGAAAGAGATATTATCTTTAATTTGATGGTACAAGTTTGTTGGTCTCAATGAGGTATCATAATAAAATCCACTTGTTTGTAGAATTTGACAAGCACATATATTAATTTGGATGAATCCATAAACAAACAAAATATTTATTATTTAAATAGTAGTATATATTCCATCTCAAAAATGTTGAACACACTACTCACATATTTTTCAGCAGCATCCTATATCATACTTGATCATAATATTTTATCATAGCTTTGTTAGGTCAAGGCCTAATTGACTTCATGTCAACACCCGAACTTTGTCTCAGATCGACTTCTATACCTCGAAGATGGCCTATGTTGTTGATAAACTTTCATCAACACTCCAGAACTGTTTCTATTTGATGTTGCTATTGGAGACACAGAGACTCTATATATTTACTTATTTCAATATCATTGTGTCACACAATGGGTATTGTTGTATTTCTCTTATGAAGTAAACAATGGATGTATAAAATCATCAATTCCTGTAAATCTACGGAATTATTGGAATTGAGGTATCTATTATGTGGTAAGGAAAGAATGATGTTTGAATTCTTCACCTAAATATTGTTTATAATAGACTCCATAAGGTGTATTGATGAAGGACTGTGGGAACACTATACAATGTTAAGTGCAAGAATGGCCCAACACATACATACACTTTTGGATAAAAAGGTATAGTGGGTTAATAAAAATAGGAGAGTAAAAACCTGAAATTATAAACATTCAAAGAAGCTCTCTCAATGAAAGAAAGAAATGAAAAAAAGTTATCTTCAAGTTGATGGTAACAAGTGGGTTGACCAAGATGGCATGTCATAATACGAGGATGGCTCATCTTGAGTCTACTTTGTAGTTGAGAGGACGGTTCTCTGTAAAACTAAATTTCTGAGATTAGAATGAAATTAGCCATTTGTGTCATTTTCTACGAGGCTATCAATATGGAAATAGAATTTTATCATATTCTATTTTCAATGGAAGTTTCATCCTAATGACAGTGTTGTGGGGCTATATATATTTACATACTAGCGGACGTACCCGGCTTCGCCCGGGTTCTACCCGAGTAAAAGTTTGTCTAACGAATCTCTCGATAAAGTGAACATTTTTTTCCTGGTCCCTTGAAAAATACTCGATAAGTTGAATAAAATCAATATTAATTGGTTCCCTCGGTAATTGGAAGTTAAAGGAATAGTATCTTGCCTTGGAATTGTATCATTATTCTTGTATGGATGTACCCGGCTTCGCCCGGGTTTTACCCAAGTAAAAGTTTGTCTAACGAATCTCTCGATAAAGTGAACATTTTTTTCCCGGTCCCTTGATAAATACTCGATAAGTTGAATAAAATCAATATTAATTGGTTCCCTCGGTAATTGGAAGTTAAAGGAACAGTATCTTGCCTTGGAATTGTATCATTATTCTTGTATGGATGTGCCCGGCTTCGCCCGGGTTTTACCCGAGTAAAGGTTTGTTTAACGAATCTCTCGATAAAGTGAACATTTTTTCCCGGTCCCTTGAAAAATACTCAATAAGTTAAATAAAATCAATATTAATTGGTTCCCTCGGTAATTGGAAGTTAAAGAAATAGTCTCTTGCCTTTGAATTGTATCATTATTCTTGTCTCAAATAAATTGCCGTGTCATCCTGAATTTTGTCTTTCCTAATTTTCTGCATTACAAAATCATCGTATCATCATGATAATATTTAGAGCAGATTGTTGAATTATAACAGATAAATTAGAATATTTATCTTGATTATTTCTAGGCGAAAAGTTATTTCAAAAATTTTATTTGCTAGAAACCTTCCCAGTACTATACTAAATAACTTCCCAAAGTTTCATGGCGATCCAATGAGTGGTTTGGTCAGGCATAAAGGACAAACAAACAAACAAACAGACACACACACATACATTCATTTTTATATATATAGATATACATTTCTTATGATTGTAGGAAGAATGATGTTTGAATTCTTCCTCTTAATGGTGAGTGATTAACACTCAAACTGTAACTCCAAGTTTATATCTAGTTGATGTCATATGCTTCTTATGGATTAATTTACATCCATTCTCTGGGTGTCATCATTGTTTGTCCACCTATCATAAACTTCTTAATGTGTTGGTGATGAGGTGGATTCACATTGATATCACACATTGTGAGCATTTTCATCTTTAATGTGTTGGTAATGAGATGGTTGCTCATAATAACTGGTCACATCATGGTCGCTGCTCAATTTTGGATCTAACATGTGGTTTGAGAGATGATTTTATGATACCTTAATTTAGGAGAATAGAGGAGTGTGGAGTCCAGGTAGAAGTGGCTGAGACGGAGATGAAGAACATTATTTGTTTTGAGTTTTCTTTGTCACTAGAGACCAATTCATCAACTATAGAGAGAGTAGATTTTAATGAAATAACTAAAAATAAGAATTATGGCGTAATTGGTTGTTGAGATAAGTTGATTCACGTTGAGGAAGGTAATGCAATTGCAGCATTCGATAAATTGACAAATACATCTATTAAATTGGATGATTTCAGAACAAACCAAATTGTTTTTTTTTTATATATATATACAGAGGGTGTTTCCTTTCAAATGAAACGATTTCAAACGTCCGTTAGAACTTTATTTTTCGAACATGAATTTTTTTCATGTGTTCTATGTGCTTCCCCTTCTTCTTGGCTATCTCCCTGCATCGGACTTTCCAAGCTGCGAACACTTCCTTGACTTTGGAGAGCGAAACATTCGACCACTCCTCTTGTGCGGCTTTCCAAAGTCCGGCCTCAGTTTTGGGACGTCGGTTGAAGAGCCGTTGTTTCAACATACCGAACCCGTAAAAATCCAGTGGGCTGGCGTCTGGAGACTTCACTGGAATGTCCGAGTTCCTGATAAAATTTAGGCCTAGGGTGTCCTTCATTTCTTGTAGGAACTGTTGGGTTTTGTTGGAGGTATGGGAAGAGGCTTTGTCGTGATGAAGGAACACTTTGTCCATTTCCCCTGGGTAAAGGTCCTTCAGTTGTTCGATGACAGGTTTCAGAACGCATTCTATATAAAATTCTGAGTTCACCTTCACCTTCGATGGAACCTTTATGAGCGGAAGGACTCCACGGCCAGTCATTACCCCGACAACCATGAAACCTTTAGGGAAAGTTTCGGAGCATTGGTGAACCCAATTATCCGGGACCTGATTGCCTCTTTTGATGTAACAGATCTTCCGGATTCCATTGCAATACGTCACATACATCCATGATTCGTCCAATGTTGCAGTATATTCCGATCTGGAACCGCCCAGGTGTTCCTCGTAGAGCTTCCGGGCATTCGTTGCACGGTTTTTCATCTGGAAAGGGGTGAGCTTGTGAACCTTGCCTTTTCGTCGGGTATCCAGTTCCAAATCTTTGTGAATGATGTTATTTATCGTTTTTAGCGATGTTCCACACATTCTGGAAAGTTGGCGCTGAGATGGTGGATTTTCAGTAGTTGCTAGCCGCTTTACCTTGGAAACCGTGGCGGGGGTCCGCACCGGACGTGGTCGATCGACTTGAAATTTTTGCCCATTGGATTCAGCTTCCCTTTTCTTTCCGATGCCATTTACTACCCTACATATTGTAGCTTTGCCAACATCTAGTCCTTCTGCTTTTAGCTTTTTCACTATGACGCTATAACTGTTTCCTTCTTTGGAAAGGGTCCGAATTGTTTGTTCGACTTGGAGCGTTAGTCTCTCTCCCCCCATGTTGCAAAAATCATGATACCTGATGAAAATGAATTCTCCAGAAGATTCTAGATCTATTGGAACCAGTGTCGTGTGCAGCATGCCTGCACGTGCAAAACGCGAGCGCTCGAAAATCGTTTCATTTGAAAGGAAACACCCTCCGTAGTATTTACCTCTATTCTATCTTAAAAATTTTAACTCTACTCATATTTTATTTCAGGCACATCCTATATCATACTTTATCATAATAATTTATTTTTTACATTCTTTATTAGGTCAAGACCTCATTGGCTTTGTGTCAACACCCAAAATTGAATTCTTTCTTTTAGTGTTCTAGGGCAATAGAGACCAATACATCAACTATAGAGAGAGTGGATTATAATGAAATAACCAAAACACAAGAATTAGGGCTTAATTGGTTGTTGAGATAAGTTGATTCATGTTGAGGAAGAGAGGTAATTCGGCATCAACTTTCTGAGGCAGTTTTGACAAACACATCTGTAATTTGGATCATTTCAGAACAAACCAAAATGTTTTTTTTTTTTTCCTTTTTTGAAATAGTATTTAACATTATTTTATATCAAAAATGTTTATCCCACTCCTGACATATTATTTCAACATTGTCGTATCCTATATCATACTTGGTCATAATACTTAATCATAGCTTGTTAGGTCAAGGCTTCATTGACTTCATGTCAACACCCAAACTTTCTTTTAGACCAACCTCTACACCTCAAAGATGGCCTATGTTGTTGATAAACTTCATCAACACTCCTGCATGCTGTTTTCTCTTTAATGCTGCTATTGGACACAAACACAGACTATATCAATATTTACTTATTTTTCTTATACAAGAATACCCACTACTGACATTTTATCTCAGCATTATCATATCCCTCATCATAAAACTTTATTATTGCTTTGTTATGTCAAGGCCTCATTGATTTTGTGTCAACACCTAAAATATAAACTTTTTCTCATATAGACTTCTACCCCTCGATGTTGGCCTATGTTGTTGATAAACTCTCATCAACACTCCAGAACTGTAACTATTTGGTTTTGCTATTGGAGACACACAGACTCTATATATTTAGTGATACCAATATCATTGTGTCACACAATGGCTATTGATGCACCTTTTTTATGAGGTAAACAATAGATGTATAAAATGATCAATTCCTGTAACTTTAGGGAATTATTGGCATTAAGGTATCTATTATGTGGTAAGGAAAGATTGATGTTTGAATTCTTCTCCTAAATATTGTGGATAATGGACTCCATAAGGTGTCTTGATGAAAGGACTGTGGGAACTCTATACAATGTTAAGTGCAAGATTGGCTTACACACATACACACAAATATACATACACTTTTGGATAAAAAAAGGTATAGAGGGTTAATGAAAATAGAAAAGTAAAATATAAACAAATAAAAACATTCAAAGAAGCTCTCTCAATGAAAGAAAGAGAAGAAAATCTTCAAGTTGATGCTAACAAGTGGGTTGACCAAGATGACATGTCATAATATGAGGATGGCTCATCTTGAGTCAACTTTGTAGTTGAGAGGAGGGTTCTCTGTAAAACTACAATTCCTGAGATTAGAATGAAATTAGCCATTTGTGTCATTTCCTATGAGGCTAGCAATATGGAAATATAATTGGTCATTTGTTCTATTTTCAATGGAAGTTTCATCCTAATGAAAGTAAGTTCACATTATGGGTGTAGCTCATTTTTGGATTTATCATGTGGTTTAAGAGATGATTTTATGATTACCTTAATTTAGGAGAATAGAGGAGTGTGGAGTCCAGGTAGAAGTAACTGAGACTTCTATGAAGAACATCATAATGTGGTAGTAAATGACAGTGTCTATATGGGAGAGTGTGTTACTTGATATATTGACCCATCTCACTCTTTTAGGAAGAATGATGTTTGAATTCTTCCTTCTGGTGTTCTATGGCAATAGAGATAAATACACTGGACCACAAAATCAAAGGAACAACTTGATAATTTATTGATAATTTTCATTAGGACACACAACACAAAATGTCAATAAAAAATAATGATCATAAATAACAAGTGTAAACAATTATGTCTATTCACATTCGAGCACACTCTTTCAACAAAATAGATATATGAGAAAGAGTTATTATCTTCAATTTGATGGTACAAGTTTGTTGGTCTCGATGATGTATCATAATAACTGTCCCTGATAGAATATTGTTGTTAAATAGTAGTATACGTCCCATCTCAAAACGTTGAACACACTACTCACATATTTTCCAGCTACATCCTATATCATACTTGATCATAATACTTTATTTTCACATTCTTTATTAAGTCAGGACCTCATTGGCTTTGTGTCAACACCCAAAATTTAATTTTTCTTTTAGTGTTCTAGGGCACTATAGACCAATATATCAATTATAGAGAGAGTGGATTATAATGAAATAACCAAAACACAAGAATTAGGATTCAATTGGTTGTTGAGATAAGTTGATTCACGTTGAGGAAGGTAATTGGGTATCCGTTTTGTAAGGCAGTTTTGACAAACACATCTGTTAATTTGGATCATTTCAGAACAAACTAAAATGTTTTTTTTTTTTCTTTTTTTGAAATAGTATCTAACTTTTTCTATTTCAAAAATTTTTATCCCACTCCTGACATATTATTTCAACATTGTCGTATCCTATATCATACTTGGTCATAATACTTAATCATAGCTTTGTTAGGTCAAGGCTTCATTGACTTCATATCAACACCCATACTTTCTTTTAGACCAACCTCTATACCTCAAAGATATATTATGTTGTTGATAAACTTTCATCAACACTTCAATATATATATTGTATGTTGTTTCTATTTGATGCTGCTAATGGACACACACAGACTACCATTTCTTAGACTTTTCCACACGGTCTATTATCAGTTAATAGGCTTGACCTTAGTATTAAAGGAAACACTATACTAAATTGATTGCCAGCTTGGTACTTTAGGATAAAATATGAGGTTAAATAAAGATTTTAAAAAAATAACTTATGTAAAAATAAAAGTGCATTCATGTACATTCGTGGAAGCTCTTCCAATGAGAGAGATTAATAAAAGAGTTGTTATCTTTAATTTGGTGGAAACAGGTTTGTTCATCAAGATGGCATATCATGGTTACTTCTCATCTTGAATCTATTTAGTGGTTGAGAAGTTGGTTCTATGCCTTATCACAATGTGAGAGATTGGAAGTATTCTTTGATTTTACTTTGCTATGAAGCAAGCAATTAGGAGATAGATTTCATCATGTAATTGTCTTTTCACGGGAATAGTATAGGCTACAACTTTCTATTGTAGTCTGAAGAATGATGTCTAAATTCTTCCTCATGATGATAAGTGATGTTTGCTTATCACTCCAACTGTAACTACAAGTGTATATCTAGTTGATGTCACATACTTCCTGTGGATGAATTTTCATCCATTTTCTTGGTGAATAATTGTTATTCCATCTATGTTGAACTTCCTAATGTGTTGGTGATGAGGTGGATTCACATTGGTATCTCACATTGTGAGCATTTCTCATCTTTGATGAGATTGTAATGAGATGGTTGTTCATAATAACAGGCCACATTATGAGTGTTGCTCATCAGATGAATTTATGATACCTTAATTTAGGAGAATAGAGGAGTGTGGAGTCCAGGTAGAAGTGGCTGAGACTGCTATGAAGAACATCAAATCCTGTAGTAATTTACTGAGTCTATATATTAATGGGAGAATGTGTTACCTGATATATTGTCCCATCTCTCTCTATTAGGAAGAATGATGTTTGAATTCTTCCTTCTGGTGTTCTATGGCATTAGAGATAAATACATTGGCCCACAATATTAAAAGAACAACTTGATAATTTCTTGATCAATTTCAATAGGACACAATCACAAAATGTCAATAAAAAATAATATTAAATAATAAGTGTAAACAATTTAGATAATTATGTCTACACATATTCGAGCAAACTCTTCCAACAAAAGAGAGATATGAGAAAGAGATATTGTCTTTAATTTGATGGCACAAGTTTGTTAGTCTCGATGAGGTATCATAATGAGTCCAGCTATATGAAGTATTTGACAAACACATATGTTAATTTGGATTAATCCATAACAAAACCAAAAAATATATTTTTTAAATAGTAGTATACCTTCAATATCAAAAAGGTTGAACACACTACTCACATATTTTTCAGCAGCATCCTATATCATACTTGATCATAATACTTTATCATTGCTTTGTCAGGTCAAGGCCTCAGTGACTTCATGTCAACACCCAAACTTTGTCTCAGATTGACCTATATACCTCGATGATGGCCTATGTTGTTGATAAAAATTTATCAACACTCCAGAATATATATATTGTATGCTGTTTCTATTTGATGCTGCTAATGGACACACACAGACTACCATTTCTTAGACTTTTCAATACGGTCTATTATCAGTTAATAGGTCTTGACCTTGGTATTAAAGGAAACACTATACTAAATTGATTGCCAGCTTCGTATTTAATATAAAATAAGAGGTCAAATAAAGATTAAAAAAAAAAAACATTTTAAAAATAAAAGTACATTTATGCATATTCGTAGAAGCTCCTCCAATCAGAGATATTAATTAAAGAGTTGTCATCTTTAATTTGGTTGAAACAGGTTTGTTCTTCAAGATGACATGTCATAATATGGTTACTGCTCAACTTGAATCTATATAGTTGTTGAGAAATTGGTTCTCTCCTTTATCACAATGTGAGAGATTGGAAGTAGCCCTTGATTTCACTTTGATATGAAACAAGAAATTGGGAGGTAGATTTCATCATGGAATTGTATTTTCACTGGAATAGTATTGGTTACATCTTTCAATTGTAGTCTGAAGAATGATGTCTGAATTCTTCCTCATAATGATAAGTGATGTTTGCTTATCACTCCAACTGTAACTCCAAGTTTATATCTAGTTGATGTATACTTCTTATGGCTGAATTTTGATATATTCACTTTGTGGCATTGTTTGTTCACCTATGATAAACTTCCTCATGTGTTGGTGATGAGGTGGATTCACATTGATATCACACATTTTTAGCATTTCTCATCTTTGATGAGATTGTAATGAGATGGGTGTTCATAATAATAGGCCACATTATGAGTGTTGCTCATTAGATGAATTTATGATACCTTAATTTAGGAGAATAGAGGAATGTGGAGTCCAGGTAGAAGTGGCTGAGACTGCTATGAAGAACATCAAATTCTGTAGTAATTTACTGAGTCTATATATTACTGGGAGAATGTGTTACCTGATATATTGACCCATCTCTCTCTATTTGGAAGAATGATGTTTGAATTCTTCCTTCTGGTGTTCTATGGCAATAGAGATAAATACACTGGCCCACAAAATCAAAGGAACAACTTGATAATTCCTTGGTCATTTTCATTAGGACACACAACAAAAAATGTCAATAAAAATAATGATTATAAATAACAAGTGTAAACAATTTTAGATAATTATGTCTACACACATTCAAGCACACTCTTTCAACAAAAGAAAGATATGAGAAAGAGATATTATCTTTAATTTGATGGTACAAGTTTGTTAGTCTCGATGAGGTATCATAATAAAGTCTACTTGTTTGTAGAATTTGACAAGCACATATGTTAATTTGGATGAATCCATAACAAAACCAAAATATATATATTTTTTTAAATAGTAGTATACCTTCAATATCAAAAATGTTGAACACACTACTCACATATTTTTCAGCAGCATCCTATATCATACTTGATCATAATACTTTATCATTGCTTTGTCAGGTCAAGGCCTCAGTGACTTCATGTCAACACCCAAACTTTGTCTCAGATCAACCTCTACACCTCGAAGATGGCCTATGTTGTTGATAAACTTTCATCAACACTCCAGAACTGTTTCTATTTTATGTTGCTATTGGAGACTCAGAGACTCTATTTACTTATTTCAATATCATTGTGTCACACAATGAGTATTGTTGTATATCTCTTATGAAGTACACAACGGATGTATAAAATCATCAATTCCTGTAAATCTAAGGAATTATTGGAATTGAGGTATCTATTATGTGGTAAGGAAAGAATGATGTTTGAATTCTTCTCCTAAATATTGTGAATAATGGACTCCACAAGTTGTATTGATGAAGGACTGTGAGAACACTATACAATGTTAAGTGCCAGATTGACCCACACACACATATACCTACACTTTTGGATATAAAGGTATAGAGGGTTAATGAAAATAGGAAAGTAAAAACCTGTAATTATAAACATTCAAAGAAGCTCTCTCAAAGAAATAAAGGATAAAAATATTCAAATTGATGGTAACAAGTGGGTTGACCAAGATGGCATGTCATAATTCAAGGACGGCTCATCTTGAGTGAACTTTGTAGTTGAGAGGACGATTCTCTGTAAAACTACAATTTATGAGATTAGAATGAAATTAGTCATTTGTGTCACTTCCTACGAGGCTAGCAATATGGAAATAGAATTTTGTCATTTGTTCTAATTTCAATGGAAGTGTCACCCTAATAACAGTGTTATGGGGCTATATATATTTACATATATACACATCTCTCATGATGCTGGGAAGAATGATGTTTGAATTCTTCCTCTTAATGGTGAGTGATTAACACTCAAACTCTAACTCCAAGTATATATCTAGTTGATGTCATATGCTTCTTATGGATTAATTTACACCCATTCCCTGGGTGTCATCATTGTTTGTCCACCTATTATGAACTTCCAAATGTGTCGGGGATGAGGTGGATTCACATTGATATCACACATTGTGAGCATTTCTCATCATTTAATGAGATTGTAATAAGATGGGTGTTCATAATAACAGGCCACATTATGAGCGTTGCTCATTAGATGATTTTATGATACCTTAATTTAGGAGAATAGAGGAGTGTGGAGTCCAGGTAGAAATGGCTGAGATTGCTATGAGGAACATCATTTTCTGTAGTAATTTACTAAGTCTATATATTACTGGGAGAGTGTTTTACCTGATATATTGACCCATATCTCTCTATTAGGAAGAATGATGTTTGAATTCTTCCCTCTATGGCACTAGATACCAATACATCAACTATAGAAAGAATGGATTAGAATGAAATAATCAAAACACAAGAATTATGGCTTAATTGGTTGTTGAGATAAGTTGATTCACATTGAGGAAGGTAATCATTTGTAGCATTCGAAAAATTTGACAAATACATCTATTAATTTGATTGATTTCAGAACAAACCAAATTATTATTTTTTCAATAGTATTTAACTCTATTCTATCTTTAAAATGTTGAACTCACCACTCACATTTTATTTTATCATCATCCTATATCATACTTTATCATAATAATTTATTTTTTACATTCTTTATTAGGTCAAGACCTCATTGGCTTTGTGTCAATACCCAAAATTGAATTCTTCCTTTGGGTGTTCTATGGCACTACTGACCAATACATCAACTATAGAGAGAGTGGATTATAATGAAATAACAAAAGCTCAAGAATTATGGCTTAATTGGTTGTTGAGATAAGTTGTAAACAATAGATGTATAAAATGATCAATTCCTCTAACTTTAGGGAATTATTGGCATTAAGGTATCTATTATGTGGTAAGGAAAGAATGATGTTTGAATTCTTCCCCCAAATATTTTGAATAATGGACTCCACAAGCTGTCTTGATGAAAGACTGTGAGAACACTATACAATGTTAAGTGCAAGATTTGCCCATACACATATATACATACACTTTTGGATATAAAGGTATAGAGTGTTAATAAAAATAGAAAAGTAAAAACCTGAAATTATAAACATTCAAAGAAGCTCTCTCAATGAAAGAAAGAAATGAAAAATCGTTATCTTCAGTTGATGGTAACAATTGGGTTGACCAAGATGGCTTGTCATAATATTGGGATGGCTCATCTTGAGTCAATTTGTAGTTGAGAGGATGGTTCTCTGTAAAACTACAATTTATGAGATTAGAATGAAATTAGCCATTTGTGTCACTTTCTACAAGGCTACCAATATGGAAATAGAATTTTGTCATTTTTTCTCAATTCAAATGAAGTTTCATCCTAATGACAGTGTTGTGGGGCTATATAAATTTACATATATATCTCATGATGCTGGGAAGAATGATGTTTGAATTCTTCCTCTTAATGGTGAGTGATTAACACTCCAACTGTAACTCCAAACAAACCAAATTGTTTTTTTTTTCCAAAATACTATTTAACTCTATTCTATCTTTAAAATGTTGACCTCACCACTCACATCTTATTTCAGCATCATCGTATATCATACTTTATCATAATTTATTTTTTACATTCTTTATTAGGTCAAGACCTCATTGGCTTTGTCTCAACACCCAAAATTGAATTCTTTCTTCTAATGTTCTTTGGCAATAGAGACAGAAAAATATCAACTATAGAGAGAGTGGATTATAATTTAAAAAAAAACCACAAGAATTATGGCTTAACTGGTTGTTGCGATACGTTGATTCACCTTGAGGAAGGTAATTAGGCATCAACTTTCTGAGGCAGTTTTGACAAACACATCTGTAATTTGGATCATTTCAGAACAAACCAAATTTTTTTTTTCCTTGAAATAGTATTTGACATTATTCTATTTCAAAAATGTTTATCTCACTCCTGACATATTTTTTCAGTAATTTCATATCCAATATCATACTTGGTCATAATACTTTATCATTGCTTTGTTAGGTCAAGGCCTCATTGACTTCATGTTAGCATCCAAACTTTCTCTCAGATCGACCTCTACACCCCGATGATACACTTTCATTAACAATCCAAAATATATATATATTGTATGCTGTTTCTATTTGATGTTGCTATTGGACACAAACACAGACTATATATATTTACTTATTTTTCTTATACAAGAATACCCACTACTGGCATTCTATCTCAGCATTATCATATCCTTTATCATAAAAAATTATCAATGCTTTGTTAGGTCAAGGCCTCATTGATTTCGTGTCAACATCCAAAATATAAACTTTCTCTCATATAGATCTCTACATCTCGATGATGGCCTATCTTGTCGGTTTGTCTTGACCTTGGTATTAAAGGAAACACTATGCTAAATTGATTGCCAGCTTGGTACTTTAGGATAAAATAAGAGGTAAAATAAAGATTTTTAAAAAAGCATTTAAAAAATAAAATGCATTTATGTACATCCGTGGAAGCTCTTCCAATGGGAGAGATTAATAAAAGAGTTGTTATCTCAATTTGGTGGAAACAGGTTTGTTCATCAAGATGACATGTCATAATATAGTTACTGCTCATCTTGAATCTATTTAGTGGTTGAGAAGTTGGTTCTCTGCTTTATCACAATGTGAGAGATTGGAAGTATTCTTTGATTTCACTTTGCTATGAAACAAGAAATTAGGAGATAGATTTCATCATGGAATTGTCTTTTCACTGGAATAGTATAGGCTACATCTTTCTTATGTAGTCTGAAGAATGATGTCTAAATTCTTCCTCATGATGATAAGTGATGTTTGCTTATCACTCCAACTGTAACTACAAGTGTATATCTAGTTGATGTCACATACTTCCTGTGGATGAATTTACATCCATTCTCTTGGTGAATAATTGTTATTCCATCTATGTTGAACTTCCTAATGTGTTGGTGATGAGGTGGATTCACATTGGTATCTCACATTGTGAGCATTTCTCATCTTTGATGAGATTGTAATGAGATGGTTGTTCATAATAACAGGCCACATTATGAGTGTTGCTCATTAGATGAATTTATGATACCTTAATTTAGGAGAATAGAGGAGTGTGGAGTCCAGGTAGAAGTGGCTGAGACTGCTATGAAGAACATCAAATCCTGTAGTAATTTACTGAGTCTATATATTACTGGGAGAATGTGTCACCTGATATATTGTCCCATCTCTCTCTATTAGGAAGAATGATGTTTGAATTCTTCCTTCTGGTGTTCTATGGCATTAGAGATAAATACATTGGCCCACAATATTAAAAGAACAACTTGATCAATTTCAATAGGACACAATCACAAAATGTCAATAAAAAATAATATTAAATAATAAGTGTAAACAATTTAGATAATTATGTCTACACATATTTGAGCAAACTCTTCCAACAAAAGAGAGATATGAGAAAGAGATATTGTCTTTAATTTGATGGCACAAGTTTGTTAGTCTCGATGAGGTATCATAATGAGTCCAGCTATATGAAGTATTTGACAAACACATATGTTAATTTGGATTAATCCATAACAAAACCAAAAAATATATTTTTTAATAGTAGTATACCTTCAATATCAAAAAGGTTGAACACACTACTCACCTATTTTTCAGCAGCATCCTATATCATACTTGATCATAATACTTTATCATTGCTTTGTCAGGTCAAGGCCTCAGTGACTTCATGTCAACACCCAAACTTTGTCTCAGATTGACCTATATACCTCGATGATGGCCTATGTTGTTGATAAAAATTTATCAACACTCCAGAATATATATATTGTATGCTGTTTCTATTTGATGCTGCTAATGGACACACACAGACTACCATTTCTTAGACTTTTCAATACGGTCTATTATCAGTTAATAGGTCTTGACCTTGGTATTAAAGGAAACACTATACTAAATTGATTGCCAGCTTCGTATTTAATATAAAATAAGAGGTCAAATAAAGATTAAAAAAAAAAAACATTTTAAAAATAAAAGTACATTTATGCATATTCGTAGAAGCTCCTCCAATCAGAGATATTAATTAAAGAGTTGTCATATTTAATTTGGTTGAAACAGGTTTGTTCTTCAAGATGACATGTCTTAATATGGTTACTGCTCAACTTGAATCTATTTAGTGGTTGAGAAGTTGGTTCTCTGCTTTATCACAATGTGAGAGATTGGAAGTATTCCTTGATTTCACTTTGCTATGAAACAAGCAATTAGGAGGTAGATTTCTTCATGGAATTGTATTTTCACTGGAATAGTATAGGCTACATCTTTCTATTGTAGTCTGAAGAATGATGTCTGAATTCTTCCTCATAATGATAAGTGATGTTTGCTTATCACTCCAACTGTAACTCCAAGTTTATATCTAGTTGATGTATACTTCTTATGTCTGAATTTTGATATATTCTCTTTGTGGCATTGTTTGTTCACCAATGATAAACTTCCTAATGTATTGGTGATGAGGTGGATTCACATTGATATCACACATTGTGAGCATTTCTCATCATTTGATGAGATTGTAATGAGATGGTTGTTCATAATAATAGGCCACATTATGAGCGTTGCTCATTAGATGAATTTATGATACCTTAATTTAGGAGAATAGAGGAGTGTGGAGTCCAGGTAGGAGTGGCTGAGACTCCTATGAAGAACATCAAATTCTGTAGTAATTTACTGAGTCTATATATCACTGGGAGAGTGTGTTACCTGATATATTGACCCATCTCTCTCTATTAGGAAGAATGATGTTTGATTTCTTCCTTCTGGTGTTCTATGGCAATAGAGATAAATTCACTGGCCCACAAAATCAAAGAAACAACTTGATAATTTCTTGATCAATTTCAATAGGACACACAACACAAAATGTCAATAAAAAATAATGATTTTAAATAACAAGTGTAAACAATTTTGATAATTATGTCTACACATATTCGAGCAAACTCTTCCAACAAAAGAGAGATATGAGAAAGAGATATTATCTTTAATTTGATGGTACAAGTTTGTTGGTCTCGATGATGTATCATAATGAAGTCAACTTGTTTGTAGAATTTGACAAACACATATGTAAATTGGGCTGAATCCATAAAAAACCAAAATATTTATTTTTCAAATAGTAGTATGCCCTTCATCTCAAAAATGTTGAACACACTACTAACATATTCTTCAGCAGCATCCTATATCATTCTTGATCATAATACTTTAACATAGCTTTGTTAGGTCAAGGTTTCATTGACTTCATGTCAACACCCAAACTTTCTCTCTGATCGACCTCTACACCTCGAAGATGGCCTATGTTGTTGATAAACTTCCATCAACACTCCAGAACTGTTTCTATTTGATGTTGCTATTGGAGACACAGAGACTCTATATATTTACTTATTCCAATATCATTGTGTCACACAATGGGTATTGTATTTCTCTTATGAAGTAAACAATAGATGTATAAAATCATCAATTCCTGTAAATCTAAGGAATTATTGGAATTAAGGCAACTATTGTGTGGTAAGGAAAGAATGATGTTTGAATTCTTCACCTAAATATTGTTTATAATGGACTCCACAAGGTGTCCTGATGAAGGACTGTGAGAACACTATACAATGTTAAGTGCAAGATTGACTCCACACACACATACACACATATATACATACACTTTTGGATAAAAAGGTATAGAGTGTTAATAAAAATAGAAAAGTAAAAACCTGAAATTATAAACATTCAAATCATCTCTCTCAATGAAATAAAGGATAAAAATATTCAAATTGATGGTAACAAGTGGGTTGACCAAGATGGCATGTCATAATTCAAGGACGGCTCATCTTGAGTAAACTTTGTAGTTGAGAGGACGATTCTCTGTAAAACTACAATTTATGAGATTAGAATGAAATTAGTCATTTGTGTCACTTTCTACGAGGCTAGCAATATGGAAATAGAATTTTGTCATTTGTTCTAATTTCAATGGAAGTGTCACCCTAATAACAGTGTTATGGGGCTATATATATTTACATATATACACATCTCTCATAATGCTGGGAAGAATGATGTTTGAATTCTTCCTCTTAATGGTGAGTGATTAACACTCAAACTAACTCCAAGTATATATCTAGTTGATGTCATATGCTTCTTATGGATTAATTTACACCCATTCCCTGGGTGTCATCATTGTTTGTCCACCTATGATAAACTTCTTTTTGGTGATGAGGTGGATTCACATTGATATCACACATTGTGAACATTTCTCATCTTTAATGAGATTGTAATGAGATGGTTGTTCATAATAACAGGCCACATTATGAGTATTGCTCATTAGATGATTTTATGATACCTTAATTTAGGAGAATAGAGGAGTGTGGAGTCCAGGTAGAAGTGGCTTAAACTTCTATGAAGAACATCATATTTGGTAGTAAATGTCTATATGGGAGAGTGTGTTACTTGATATATTGACCCATCTCTCTCTATTAGGAAGAATGATGTTTGAATTCTTACTTCTGTTGTTCTATGGCAAAAGTTACCAATACATCAACTATAGAGAGAGTGGATTATAATGAAATAACAAAAACACAAGAATTATGGCTTAATTGGTTGTTAAGCTAAATTGATTCACCTTGAGGAAGGTAATTGTTGGATAACTGAATGCTACGACAGCTAGCGCCACACTGGACCTATCATCATCACAACTGTTTTGTTTACCTTCTTCTCTATACTATAATAACTGTTCGCTACCATAACTTTGTTTTTCTTGCTAAATGGATAATAAAGATTATTATCATATAATCCTCAACGTCCTCATGCCTTCATACAAGCTGTAAGTACTTAAATCTTACAACAATTAGATTATGAGACTGAATATTGCATGAAATTCAACTAACGAGTTAAGACAAAGAAAAAAGGCTTAGCAAAAATGGCGTCACTCCCGAGCCACGATGTAACCCTAAATAAGCTCGACGGCTATAACTACTCACTATGGTCTTTCAAAATCGAAATGCTTTTGCAAAAGGAAGATCTTTGGAAGTTGTCACCGAAAATATTCCAGATGAACCTAAAATCAAATGGAAAAAGAAAGACTCAAAAGCTAGAGCTATCATTAATCTAAGCATCGCCGACTCACAAATAGTGCACGTCAAAAACCTACTAACAGCCAAAGCTACCTGGGACACTCTTAAAAATATCTATGAAAGAAAAACACTCTCAGGAAAAATTTATTTGCTAAGGAAACTGTACAGCTTAAAACTCGAAGAAGACAAAGACATGCAACAGCACATCACTACCATGATGGAAATAATTGACAAACTGCGAACCATTGGCGAAACACTAAAGGACTCCCACATCACGGCTATACTGCTTTGCTCGCTTCCAAAGAGCTACTCCAATCTCATCACGATGTTGGAATCAAGGCCTGATGACGAGCTAACGCTTGAATTCACCAAGAACAAACTCCTTGATGAACACACACGCAGAGTAGAAAGCTCGAAAGACGAAAGCACCGGATCAAAAGCCCTAAAAAGCCTCCACGAAGCTTCAAGCCAAAGAAGAGAAAAAGAGAAGAAATTCTGTTCTTTCTGCCACAAACCAAACCATTCCAAAGAAGAATGTTGGCACTATCAAAAGCGAAACAACAGCAACAAAGAGTACAAATATGAAAACTTCAGAAGAGGAAACGTACCAAAGTACACAAATCAGTCGAGTGTCACCCAAGAACAACCTACAAATCAGAGAACAACAAAAGGACCTAACCCAAAAGCTCTCAATTGCACTCAACCAGAAGCAAGTGTACACAACTGGTTCATCAACTCTGGAGCCAGATCTCATATGGCGTACGACGAAAGCTTCTTCACTGCACTTAACAGAGAACAAACACAAAATGTTGTGGTTGCTAATGGCAATAAGCTGCAGGTCAAAGGGATAGGACAAGGAGAAATCAAAGTCATCACACCCCAAGGAAAGACTGACACCTTACTTCTCACAAAAGTTCTCTACATCCCGGAACTAACAGACAACCTTCTGTCAGTGAGTGCGGCCACCTCCAACGGATGTAAAGTAACGTTCAACAGAGATCGGTGTACCATCGAAAGAGACAACACAGCCCTCGCGAACGGTATACTTGACAATGGAATGTACCGACTCCACCTGGATGACAACCCCCCAACTCGCACATTCAAAGCAAATGTTGCAAAACAAAACCACTGCAAGAACAAAAATTGCCTCATGCTCTGGCACGACAGACTAGGACACAGAAATATAGAATCAATTAAGAAGATTCGAAATGAGAACCTAGCAAGAGGACTAAGTCTAAATAACTGTTCGCACAGCACAGACTGCGTTCAGTGCATTCAAGGAAAACTCACGGAAACCCCATTTCCAAAGAAGACAGAGTACAGAGCAACTGAAACGCTTCAACTTGTCCACAGTGATATCTGCGGTCCATTACCAACTAACTCTCTCAGCGGTAAGAGATACTTCATCACCTTCACTGATGACTACAGCAGATACACGAAGATCTACCTCCTTAAAGGAAAAGACGAAGCCTATGAAAAAATAAAAGACTACGTCATCTCAGCACACACGGAATTTGGAAAAAATATCCAAACCCTACGGACAGACAACGGTCGTGAGTACGTAAACCGACAAGTCGAAGATTTCCTGAACCAAAGCGGAATCAAACATCAGCTAACAGTCCCCTACTCACCAGCCCAGAACGGAGTAGCAGAAAGGAAAAATCGATCACTAATGGAGATGACAAGATGCATGCTGTTTGACTCAGGACTCCCACAGTCTCTATGGGCGGAAGCGGTTACCACAGCTAATTACCTACACAACCGAATACCCTCGAAAGCTACAGACAAGACTCCTTTTGAACTATGGACCAACAGGAAGCCCAGTCTGAAGCATCTAAAAAGATTCGGATGTAAAGCCTTCGCCTATATTCCCAAGATAAAAAGAAACAAGTTGGATAGCAAAGTTATCGAAGGGATCTTTCTTGGATACGATGATCGAAGCAAAGGATACAGAATCCTGCACGATACAGACAACATCACAATCAGCAGATCCGTAAAATTTATAGAAAAAGAAAATGGGTTTCACCTCGCTTCCACAAAAATAACTTCACCACAAGTACTAAGTACAGATCTAACTTCCTCCAATCATATTGGTAATGCAGAGGAAAGTCAGGAACCAGGAACACAACCCGAAAACCTTGAGGACTCAGAAACCGAGGATTACCTTCAACCCGGTACAAGCACAGGAACACAAGTGGTCACACAAAGAAGATCCACGAGACCAACAAAGGGAATACCTCCCATAAGAAATGACTACATGCTGTACAAAACTGAAGCTCAAGACATTCAGACACCCACCAGCTACTCGGAAGTCCTACAATTACCAAAAATAGAAAGAGATAAATGGCTACAAGCAATGAACGAAGAACTAAATTCTCTTGAGAAGAACCATGTCTGGGAACTAACGCCTCTACCTAAGGACAAAAAGATCATAGGATGTAAATGGACCTATAAACAAAAACTCAATTCCAAAGGAGAAATAGAGCGGTACAAAGCCAGACTCGTAGCAAAAGGGTTCAATCAGAAATTTGGCCCAGACTACGAAGAAACCTTTGCACCAATTGTGAAGCATTCTACAATTAGAGCCTTCCTAGCTGCATCAGTCTACAAAGGGATGCAAGTGATCCACCTCGATGTCAAGACAGCGTTCCTACACGGCGACCTAGATAAAGAACTCTACATGGAACTCCCAGAAGGACTCCATACAAAACAAACAAACAAAGTCTGCAAACTAAAGAAGGCAATTTACGGTCTAAAACAAGCCGGAAGATCTTGGAACACAAAAATTGCAAGCACTCTAATTAAAAATAACTTCAAACAGAGCATTGTAGACCCATGCCTATTCACCAAGAATGAAGAAAACCATTCCATTTACTTGATTCTATATGTGGATGACATGCTCCTCGCAAGCGATTCCGAGATAATCATCCAAAACACTGTAAAAACTCTCGAAAAAGAATTCGAAATAAAGAACCTTGGAGACCCCACTCAATTCATTGGTATAGAAATCTCAAGGAACAGAGAAGGTGAACTCCTTCTGAGCCAAAAGAATAAAATCCAAGAATTAGTTGAAAGGTACAATCTCCAAGAAGCGAAACCTACTTTCACTCCCATGGAAAGCGGATACCCCGGTATATCTGATGAAAAACTTCTACCAAACAACGTCCAATACCAACAACTGATAGGCTCACTATTGTACCTAAGCGTAGTATCCAGACCAGATATCGCAGCTCCAGTCTGCATACTCAGCAGCAGAAACCAGAATCCTAGAAATTGTGACTGGAATGCAGCAAAAAGAATCGTAAGATATCTAAAAACTACTAAAGAACTCGAGCTACGCATATCTAACCAAAAACCTCCCACGCTGGAAGCATACAGCGATGCCACATGGGCAAGCGACAACACCGACAGAAAATCACTAAGCGGAAACTTGTTCCTACTGGGTTCAAACCCCATCTCATGGATGACTGGGAAACAAGGTTGCGTATCTCTCTCATCCACCGAAGCGGAACTAATCTCCGCAGCTGAAGCCTCACAAGAACTGTTATGGCTTCTCGACTTGCTAAAGGATCTCGAACTGGAACAGAAAGCTCCAATCTACTTCCACCAAGACAATCAATCATGTCTCAAGATATGTTCATCCGAAAAAGTGTCTTCTAGAACCAAGCACATCGCAACCAAGATCCATCACCTGAAGGATCTTCAGAAGAAGACAGTGATAAAAATGGTCTACTGCCCAACTGGCGACATGAAGGCGGACATTCTGACCAAGCCGCTACCAAGGCCGACATTTGAGAAGTTACGCTACAACCTCGTGATGTCTCCACATTCATGCCGGGGATTTGTTGGATAACTGAATGCTACGACAGCTAGCGCCACACTGGACCTATCATCATCACAACTGTTTTGTTTACCTTCTTCTCTATACTATAATAACTGTTCGCTACCATAACTTTGTTTTTCTTGCTAAATGGATAATAAAGATTATTATCATATAATCCTCAACGTCTTCATGCCTTCATACAAGCTGTAAGTACTTAAATCTTACAACAGTAATCAGGTGTAGCATTCGAGAACTTTTACAAATACTTCTATTTATTTGGATTTTAAAACAAACCAAATTGTTTTTTTTTTAATAGTTTTTAACTCTATTCTATCTTTAAAATGTTGACCTCACCACTCACATCTTATTTCAGCAGCATCCTATATCATACTTGGTCATAATAATTTATTTTTTACATTCTTTATTAGGTCAAGACCTCATTGGCTTTGTCTCAACACCCAAAATTGAATTCTTTCTTTGATGAGGCACAATTTGGATTGTAGATTATAAACACAAGGTAATAAGACCAAATCCAAATAAATAAATAGTGTGTGACGTTTCGGTAACAGCGTTGTTACCATCTTCAGACAAAAGTACTGAATGAGAGAATTTTACCACAGCATGCTTTTAAATAGTTCCTGTTATCAAGTGTTATCTGTTATCTTGTTTACACACTTGATAACAGGAACTATTTAAAAGCATGCTGTGGTAAAATTCTCTCATTCAGTACTTTTGTCTGAAGATGGTAACAACGCTGTTACCGAAACGTCACACACTATTTATTTATTTGGATTTGGTCTTATTACCTTGTGTTGAATTCTTTCTTCTAATGTTCTTTGGCAATAGAGACAGAAATATCAACTATAGAGAGAGTGGATTATAATTAAAAAAAAAAACCACAAGAATTATGGCTTAATTGGTTGTTGCGATACGTTGATTCACGTTGAGGAAGGTAATTAGGCATCAACTTTCTGAGGCAGTTTTGACAAACACATCTGTAATTTGGATCATTTCAGAACAAACCAAAATTTTTTTTTCCTTGAAATAGTATTTGACATTATTCTATTTCAAAAATGTTTATCTCACTCCTGACATATTTTTTCAGAAATTTCGTATCCTATATCATACTTGGTCATAATACTTTATCATTGCTTTGTTAGGTCAAGGCCTCATTGACTTCATGTTAGCATCCAAACCTTCTCTCAGATCGACCTCTACACCCCGATGATAAACTTTCATTAACAATCCAAAATATATATATTCTATGCTGTTTCTATTTGATGTTGCTATTGGACACAAACACAGACTATATATATTTACTTATTTTTCTCATACAAGAATACCCACTACTGGCATTTTATCTCAGCATTATCATATCCTTTATCATAAAAATTTATCAATGCTTTGTTAGGTCAAGGCCTCATTGACTTCGTGTCAACATCCAAAATATATACTTTCTCACATATAGATCTCTACATCTCGATGATGGCCTATCTTGTTGGTTTGTCTTGACCTTGGTATTAAAGGAAACACTATGCTAAATTGATTGCCAGCTTGGTACTTTAGGATAAAATAAGAGGTCAAATAAAGATTTAAAAAAAAACATTTAAAAAATAAAATGCATTTATGTACATCCGTGGAAGCTCTTCCAATGGGAGAGATTAATAAAAGAGTTGTTATCTTTAATTTGATGGAAAGAGGTTTGTTCTTCAAGATGACATGTCATAATATGGTTACTGCTCAACTTGAATCTATATAGTGGTTGAGAAATTGGTTCTCTGCTTTATCACAATGTGAGAGATTGGAAGTAGCCCTTGATTTCTCTTTGCTATGAAACAAGAAATTAGGAGATAGATTTCATCGGACAATTGTCTTCACTGGAATAGTATTGGTTACATCTTTCTGTTGTAGTCTGAAGAATGATGTCTGAATTCTTCCTCATAATGATAAGTGATGTTTGCTTATCACTCCAACTGTAACTCCAAGTTTATATCTAGTTGATGTCACATGCTTCTTATGGCTGAATTTACATCCATTCTCTTGGTGAATAATTGTTATTCCATCTATGTTGGACTTCCTAATGTGTTGGTGAAGAGGAGAATTCACATTGTGAGCATTTCTCATTTATAATGAGATTGAAATAAGATGGATGTTAATAATAACAGGCCACATTATGAGCGTTGCGCATTAGATGATTTTATGATACCTTAATTTAGGAGAATAGAGGAGTGTGGAGTCCAGGTAGGAGTGGCTGAGACTCCTATGAAGAACATCAAATTCTGTAGTAATTTTCTGAGTCTATATATCACTGGGAGAGTGTGTTACCTGATATATTGACCCATCTCTCTCTATTAGGAAGAATGATGTTTGAATTCTTCCTTCTGGTGTTCTATGGCAATAGAGATAAATACACTGGCCCACAAAATAAAAAAGGAACAACTTGATAATTTCTTGATCAATTTCAATAGGACACACAACACAAAATGTCAATAAAAAAATAATGATTTTAAATAACAAGTGTAAACAATTTTGATAATTATGTCTACACATATTCGCGCAAACTCTTCCAACAAAAGAGAGATATGAGAAAGATATATTATCTTTAATTTGATGGTACAAGTTTGTTGGTCTCGATGATGTATCATAATGAAGTCAACTTGTTTGTAGAATTTGACAAACACATATGTAAATTGGGCTGAATCCATAAAAAACCAAAATATTTATTTTTCAAACAGTAGTATGCCCTTCATCTCAAAAATGTTGAACACACTACTAACATATTCTTCAGCAGCATCCTATATCATTCTTTATCATAATACTTTATCATAGCTTTGTTAAGTCAAGGTTTCATTGACTTCATGTCAACACCCAAACTTTCTCTCTGATCGACCTCTACACCTCGAAGATGGCCTATGTTGTTGATAAACTTCCATCAACACTCCAGAACTGTTTTTATTTGATGTTGCTATTGGAGACACACAGACGCTATATATTTACTTATTCCAATATCATTGTGTCTTACAATGGCCATTTTTGCACCTCTCCTATGAGTAAACAATAGATGTATAAAATGATCAATTCCTTTAACTTTAGGGAATTATTGGCATTAAGATATCTATTATGTGGTAAGGAAAGAATGATGTTTGAATTCTTCACCAAATATTGTTTATAATGACTCCACAAGGTGTCCTGATGAAGGACTGTGGGAACACTATACAATGTTAAGTGCAAGATTGACTCCTCACACATATACATACACTTTTGGATAAAAAGGTATAGAGGGTTAATAAAAATAGGAAACTAAAAACCTGAAATTATAAACATTCAAAGAAGCTCTCTCAATGAAAGAAAGAAATGAAAAAAGTTATCTTCAAGTTGATGGTAACAAGTGTGTTGACCAAGATGGCATGTCATAATATGGGGATAGCTCATCTTGAGTCAATTTGTAGTTGAGAGGATGGTTCTCTGTAAAACTACAATTTATGAGATTAGAATGAAATTAGCCATTTGTGTCACTTTCTACGAGGCTAGCAATATGGAAATAGAATTTTGTCATTTGTTCTAATTTCAATGGAAGTTACATCCTAATGACAGGGTTGTGGGCCTATATATATTTACATATATACACATCTCTCATGATGTGGCATCAACTTTCTGAGGCAGTTTTGACAAACACATCTGTAATTTGGATCATTTCAGAACAAACCAAATTTTTTTTTTCCTTGACATTATTCTATTTCAAAAATGTTTATCTCACTCCTGACATATTTTTTCAGAATTTACGTATCCTATATCATACTTGGTCATAATACTTTATCATTGCTTTGTTAGGTCAAGGCCTCATTGACTTCATGTTAGCATCCAAACTTTCTCTCAGATCGACCTCTACACCCCGATGATAAACTTTCATTAACAATCCAAAATATATATATTGTATGCTGTTTCTATTTGATGTTGCTATTGGACACAAACACAGACTATATATATTTACTTATTTTTCTTATACAAGAATACCCACTACTGGCATTTTATCTCAGCATTATCATATCCTTTATCATAAAAAATTATCAATGCTTTGTTAAGTCAAGGCCTCATTGATTTCGTGTCAACATCCAAAATATAAACTTTCTCACATATAGATCTCTACATCTCGATGATGGCCTATCTTTTTGGTTTGTCTTGACCTTGGTATTAAAGGAAACACTAGACTAAATTGATTGCCAGCTTGGTACTTTAGGATAAAATAAGAATTTAAATAAAGATTCTAAAATAATAACTTTTGTAAAAATAAAAGTGCATTTATGTACATCGTGGAAGCTCTTCCAATGAGAGAGATTAATAAAAGAGTTGTTATCTTTAATTTGGTGGAAAGAGGTTTGTTCATCAAGATGACATGTCATTATATGGTTACTGCTCATCTTGAATCTATTTAGTGGTTGAGAAGTTGGTTTTCTGCTTTATCACAATGTGAGGGATTGGAAGTATTCCTTGATGAAACAAGAAATTAGGAGATAGATTTCATCATGCAATTGTCTTTCACTGGAATAGTATAGGCTACATCTTTCTATTGTAGTCTGAAGAATGATGTCTGAATTCTTCCTCATAATGATAAGTGATGTTTGCTTATCACTATAACTGTAACTCCAAGTGTATGTCTAGTTGATGTCAAATGCTTCTTATGGATGAACTTCCCATTTATTCTCTTGGTGAATCATTGTTATTCCACCTTTGATAAACTTCCTAATGTGTTGGTGATGAAGTGGATTCACATTGATATCACACATTGTGAGCATTTCTCATCTCTAATAAGATTGTAATGTAATCGTTGTTCATAATAACAGGTCACATTATGAGCATTGCTCATTAGATGATTTTGATACCTTAATTTAGGAGAATAGAGGAGTGTGGAGTCCAGGTAGAAGTGGCTGAGATTGCTATGAGGAACATCATTTTCTGTAGTAATTTACTGAGTCTATATATTACTGGGAGAATGTGTTACCTGATATTTTGACCCATCTCTCTCTATTAGGAAGAATGATGTTTGAATTCTTCCTTCTGGTGTTCTATGGCAATAGAGATAAATACACTGGCCCACAAAATCAAAGGAACAACTTGATAATTTCTTGGTCATTTTCATTAGGACACACAACACAAAATGTCAATAAAAATAATGATTATAAATAACAAGTGTAAACAATTTTAGTTAATTATGTCTACACACATTCAAGCACACTCTTTCAACAAAAGATAGATATGAGAAAGAGATATTATCTTTAATTTGATGGTACAAGTTTGTTGGTCTCAATGAGGTATCATAATAAAATCTACTTGTTTGTAGAATTTGACAAGCACATATGTTAATTTGGATGAATCCATAAAAAAAATATATATATATATATTATTTAAATAGTAGTATATATTCCATCTCAAAAATGTTGAACACACTACTCACATATTTTTAAGCAGTATCCTATATCATACTTGATCATAATACTTTATCATTGCTTTGTCAGGTCAAGGCCTCAGTGACTTCATGTCAACACCCAAACTTTGTCTCAGATTGACCTCTATACCTCAAAGATGGCCTATGTTGTTGATAAACTTTCACCAACACTCCAGAACTGTTTCTATTTTATGTTGCTATTGGAGACACAGAGACTCTATATATTTACTTATTTCAATATCATTGTGTCACACAATGGGTATTGTTGTATTTACCTTATGAAATAAACAATAGATGTATAAAATCATCAATTCCTGTAAATCTAAGGAATTATTGGAATTGAGGGATCTATTATGTGGTAAGGAAAGAATGATGTTTGAATTCCTCCCCTAAATATTGTGAATAATGGACTCCACAAGGTGTCTTGATGAGGGACTGTGGGAACACTATACAATGTTAAGTGCAAGATTGGCCCACACACATATATACATACACTTTTGGATATAAAGGTATAGAGGGTAATTAAAAATAGAAAAGTAAAATATAAACAATTGTAAACATTCAAAGAAGCTCTCTCAATGAAAGAAAGAAATGAAAAAAAAGTTATCTTCAAGTTGATGGTAACAAGTGGATTGACCAAGATGGCATGTCATAATACGAGGATGGCTCATCTTGAGTCAATTTGTAGTTGAGAGGATGGTTCTCTGTATAACTACAATTTATGAGATTAGAATGAAATTAGCCATTTGTGTCACTTTCTACGAGGCTAGCAATATGGAAATAGAATTTTGTCATTTGTTCTAATATCAATGGAAGTTTCATCCTAATAACAAGGTTGTGGGCTATATATACAGTAAAACCCCGCTATAACGAACCCTGGATATAACGAACCTTCCCTTATAACGAACCCACGCCGATTCCCAATTCCATTCCATTGAAAATACCATCGTTATAACGAACTTTGCGATTTTTAGAATAACGAACTACCCCTATAACGAACCTATTTCGGGTCCCAAAATGATAAAATCTATTAAAAATACTATGCTTATAACGAACTTAGAATTGTAATTAAAAAAAAAATTAAAAAACAAAAATTTGAGCATGTTTAAAGCTCGCGGATCGCGATTTTAAAACAATAAATTTAGCGGCATTGTTTGTTTTATTTTTGCACTTTATTTTTGCTGTATGTTGTATACATTTTTACACATTATACTTTTTATTAATTAGAATATCTTTGCATCCATTAAATTTGAAATATAAAAAATGCAAATGGCTTCCAAAATGAAGAAAACAAAGGCATTTTAAAAACAAAAGCATTATTTCTTTAAAAAAAAAAAAAGGCCATTTTCAGAACTTTTCAAAGTGAAACAACATAGGCAAAATGTTAAGAACATATTAAAATAAGAGAATATAACTTTTCTATTATAAAAGATAAAATATAAAGTTATTAAAAATTGTTACAAAGAGGAATCAACTTCAACTTTTGCCGCGATCGCGATCGTACGTTTTAGGGCTAAAAAAAAAAAAGTCCAAATAAACGGTCCCGTGATGAAACAAAAATTATTTTTATGCCATTAACTATGGTGATTTTAAAGTCAGCAATGTTTTGCATGGCAGGTTAAAAAAAAAAAACGAAATCTAGACCTAGAAGAATATGGGGAAACATGAAATGGAAGAAAAACACTAACTTTATTTGAATGGTGCAATGCTTGGAAGAATGCTTTGAAACAACAAGGTATTAGAGCCATTTTTTCAAGTAAAAATTGTATTATATAATGTGATAATGATGTTTTAAAATCATTTCATATCTTTGAATATATATTTAATGAAACTTTGCCTAGGATTTGTCTTGATTTTTAACTTAGACATAGAGGTACATGTATGTTAATCATAAGAAGAACCTATTATCTAATGATTTCTATTATTATTCAGTATTAATATAAGGAAATTAGTCAATTAAGGGAATTAAAATAAAGTGACCACTATTAAGAGGCAGCCTCTACTTGTGTGTATGGCTGTTTTTTAATTATACAGTCTAAAATTTTTGAAAAGTAAAAAAAAATAGCCAAACCGTGGTTATAGTGAACCGTGGCTATAGTGAACCAAAAGCTCTGTCCCATTGGGGTTCACTATAGAGGGGTTTTACTGTATTTCCATATATACACATCTCTCATGATGGTGTGAAGAATGATGTTTGAATTCTTCCTCTCAATGGTGAGTGATTAACACTCAAACTGTAACTCCAAGTTTATATCAAGTTGATGTCATATGCTTCTTATGGATTAATTTACATCCATACCCTGGGTGTCATTATTGTTTGTCCACCTATGATAAACTTCCTAATGTGTTGGTGATGAGGTGGATTCACATAGGTATCACCTATATGAGCATTTTTCATCTTTAATGTGTTGGTAATGAGATGGTTGTTCATAATAACTGGTCACATTATGGTCGCTGCTCAATTTTGGATCTAACATGTGGTTGAGAGATGATTTTATGATACCTTAATTTAGGAGAATAGAGGAATGTGGAGTCTTGGTGGAAATGGCTGACACTGAAATGAAGATCATCAAATTTGGTAGTAAATGACAGTGTCTATATGGGAGAGTGTATACTCTATTAAGAAGAATGATATTTGAATTCTTCCTTCTGGTGTTCTTTAGCACTAGAGACCAATACATCAACTATAGAGAGAGTGGATTATAATGAAATAACAAAAATACAAGAATTATGGCTTAATTGTTTGTCGAGATAAGTTGATTCACGTTGAGGAAGAGGTAATCGCCTGTAGCAATCGAAAATTTGACAAATACATCTATTAATTTGATTGATTTCAGAACAAACAAAATTATTATTTTTTCAAAATACTATTTAACTCTATTCTATCTTAAAAATGTTGAACTCACCACTCACATTTTATTTCAGCAGCATCCTATATTATACTTTTCATAATAATTTATTTTTTACATTCTTTATTGGGTCAAGACTTCATTGGCTTTGTCTCAACACCCAAAATTGAATTCTTTCTTCTAGTGTTCTATGGCACTAGAGACAGAAATATCAACTATAGAGAGAGTGGATTATAATGAAATAACAAAAACACAAGAATTATGGCTTAATTGGTTGTTGAGATAAGTTGATTCACGTTGAGGAAGGTAATTCGGCATCAGCTTTCTGAGGCTGTTTTGAAAAACATATCTGTAATTTGGATCATTTAAGAACAAACCAAAATGTTTTTTTTTTCCTTTTTTGAAATAGTATTTAACATTATTCTATATCAAAAATGTTTATCCCACTCCTGACATATTATTTCAACATTGTCGTATCCTATATCATACTTGGTCATAATACTTAATCATAGCTTGTTAGGTCAAGGCTTCATTGACTTCATGTCAACACCCAAACTTTCATTTAGACCAACCTCTACACCTCAAAGATGGCCTATGTTGTTGATAAACTTCATCAACACTCCTGTATGCTGTTTTCTATTTAATGCTGCTATTGGACACAAACACAGACTATATCAATATTTACTTATTTTTCTTATACAAGAATACCCACTACTGACATATTATCTCAACATTATCATATCCTATATCATAACACTTTATTATTGTTTTGTTATGTCAAGGCCTCATTGAAAATTCATTTCAACACCCAAAATATATACTTTGTCTCAGATCAACCTCTCTACCTCGATGATGGCTATTGGAGACACAGAGACTATATATATTTACTTATTCCAATATCATTGTGTCACACAATGGACATTTTTTCAACATCTTTTATGAGGTAAACAATAGATGTATAAATGATCAATTCCTGTAACTTTAGGGAATTATTGGCATTAAGGTATCTATTATGTGGTAAGGAAAGAATGATGTTTGAATTCTTCCCCCAAATATTGTTTATAATGGACACCACAAGGTGTCCTGATGAAGGACTGTGAGAACACTATACAGTGTTAAGTGCAAGATTTGCCCATACACATATATACATACACTTTAGGATAAAAAGGTATAGTGGGTTAATAAAAATAGGAAAGTAAAAACCTGAAATTATAAACATTCAAAGAAGCTCTCTCAATGAAAGAAAGAAATGAAAAAAAGTTATCTTCAAGTTGATGGTAACAAGTGGGTTGACCAAGATGGCATGTCATAATACGAGGATGGCTCATCTTTAGTCTACTTTGTAGTTGAGAGGACGGTTCTCTGTAAAACTAAATTTTTGAGATTAGAATGAAATTAGCCATTGTGTCACTTTTTATGAGGCTAGCAATATGGAAATAGAATTTTGTCATTTGTTCTAATTTCAATGGAAGTTTCATCCTAATGACAGTGTTGTGGGGCTATATATATTTACATATATACACATCCCTCCTGATGCTGGGAAGAATGATGTTTGAATTCTTCCTCTTAATGGTGAGTGATAACACTCCAAATTTAACTCCAAGTTTATATCTAGGTGATGTCATATGCTTCTTATGGATTAATTTAATCCATTCCCTGGGTGTCATCATTGTTTGTCCTCCTATGATAAACTTCCTAATGTGTTGGTGATGAGGTGGATTCACATTGATATCACACATTGTGAGCATTTTCATCTTTAATGTGTTGGTAATGAGATGGTTGCTCAAAATAACTGGTCACATCATGGTCGCTGCTCAATTTTGGATCTAACATGTGGTTTGAGAGATGATTTTATGATACCTTAATTTAGGAGAATAGAGGAGTGTGGAGTCCAGGTAGAAGTGGCTGAGACGGAGATGAAGAACATCATTTATTTTGAGTTTTCTTTGTCACTAGAGACCAATTCATCAACTATAGAGAGAGTAGATTTTAATGAAATAACTAAAAATAAGAATTATGGCGTAATAGGTTGTTGAGATAAGTTGATTCATGTTGAGGAAGAGGTAATTCGGCATCAACTTTCTGAGGCAGTTTTACCAAACACATCTGTAATTTGGATCATTTCAGAACAAACCAAATTTTTTTTCTTTTTTTGAAATAGCATTTAACATTATTCTATATAAAAATTGTTTATCACACTCCTGACATATTCTTTCAACATTGTCGTATCCTATATCATACTTGGTCATAATACTTAATCATAGCTTTGTTAGGTCAAGGCTTCATTGACTTCATGTCTAATCCGAACATTCTTTTAGAACAACCTCTATACCTCAAAGATAGCCTATGTTGTTGTTAAACATTCATCAACACTCCACAATATATATATTGGATGCTGTTTCTATTTGATGTTGCTATTGGACACAGACACAGACTATATATATATTTACTTTTTTCTTATACAAGAATACCCAATACTGACATATTATCTCAGCATTATCATATCCTATATCATAAAACTTTATCATTGCTTTGTTAGGTCAAGGCTACATTGAATTCATGTCAACACCCAAATTATAAACTTTCTCACATATAGATCTCTACATCTCGATGATGGCCTATCTTGTCGGTTTGTCTTGACATTGGTATTAAAGGAAACACTATGCTAAATTGATTGCCAGCTTGGTACTTTAGGATAAAAAAGGAATTTAAATAAAGATTATAAAATAATAAGTTATTTAAAAATAAAAATGCATTTATGTACATTCGTGGAAGCTCTTCCAATGAGAGAGATTATTAAAAGAGTTGTTATCTCAATTTGGGGGAAACAGGTTTGTTCATCAAGATGACATGTCATAATATGGTTACTGCTCAACTTGAATCTATTTAGTGGTTGAGAAGTTGGTTCTCTGCTTTATCACAATGTGAGGGATTAGAAGTATTCCTTGATTTCACTTTGCTATGAAACAAGCAATTAGGAGATAGATTTCATCATGCAATTGTCTTTTCACTGGAATAGTATAGGCTACATCTTTCAATTGTAGTCTGAAGAATGATGTCTGAATTCTTCCTCATGATGATAAGTGATGTTTGCTTATCACTCCAACTGTAACTCCAAGTTTATATCTAGTTGATGTCACATACTTCCTGTGGATGAACTTCCATTCATTTTCTTGGTGAATCATTGTTATTCCATCTATGTTGAACTTCCTAATGTGTTGGTGATGAGGTGGATTCACATTGATATCACACATTTTGAGCATTTCTCATATTTGATGAAAATGTAATGAGATGGTTGTTCATAATAACAGGTCACATGGGTGTAGCTCAATTTTGGATTTAACATGTGGTTTGAGAGATGATTTTATGATACCTTAATTTAGAAGAATAGAGGAATGTGGAGTCCAGGTAGAAGTCATATGCTTCTTATGGATTAATTTACATCCATTCCCTGGGTGTCATCATTGTTTGTCCACCTATGATAAACTTCTTAATGTTTTGGGGATGAAGTGAATTCAAATTTGTTTCACACATTGTGAGCATTTCTCATTTATAATGAGATTGTAATAAGATGGGAGTTCATAATAACAGGTCATATTTTGAGTGTTGCTCATTAGATGATTTTATGATACCTTAATTTAGGAGAATAGAGGAGTGTGGAGTCCAGGTAGAAGTGGCTTAAACTTCTATGAAGAACATCATATTTGGTAGTAAATGTCTATATGGGAGAGTGTGTTACTTGATATATTGACCCATCTCACTCTATTAGGAAGAATGATGTTTGAATTCTTCCTTCTGGTGTTCTATGGCAAAAGTTACCAATACATCAACTATAGAGAGAGTGTATTATAATGAAATAACAAAAACACAAGAATTATGGCTTAATTGGTTGTTGAGATAAGTTGATTCACGTTGAGGAAGGTAATTGGGTATCCGTTTTGTATGCAGTTTTGACAAACACATCTGTTAATTTGGATGATTTCAGAACAAACTAAAATGGATTTTCAATAGTATTTAACTCTCTTCTATCTTAAAAATGTTGAACTCACTACTCACATTTTATATCAGCAGTATCCAATATCATACTTGGTCATAATAGTTCATTTTCTCCATTGCTTTGTCAGGTCAAGTCCTCATTGACTTCATGTCAACACCCAAACTTTCTCTCAGATCGACCTCTATACCTCGATGATGGCCTAACTTGTTGATAAACATTCATCAACACTCCAATATATATATATATAAATATATATATATTGTATGCTGTTTTCTATTTGATGCTGCTAATGGACACACACAGACTACCATTTCTTAGACTTTTCAATACGGTCTATTATCAGTTAATAGGTCTTGACCTTGTTATTAAAGGAAACATTATACTAAATTGATAAGGCACAATTTGGATTATAGATTAGGTAAAATTTAGTAAAATTAGGTAAAATTTCTCATTCAGTACTTTTGTCTGAAGATGATAACAACGCTGTTGCCGAAACGTCGCACACTATTTATTTATTTGGATTTGGTCTTATTACCTTGTGACTATACTAAATTGATTCCCAGCTTGGTATTTTATATAAAATAAGAGGTTAAAGATTAAAAACACATATTAAAAAATAAAATACATTTATTTTTTTTTTTTTTTTGCTTATCCCTAGTACACGTGGTACAGGCCATGATAATCATGGTGGGTAGTTAGCGACTGCTTTTTTTTTACTGTAAGCGCACCACATGTCTATACATGTGAAAGCAGTTCGACTTTGCACTTACAAATGTGCCAGAGCCCCGTTTGGTTACTTGCACTCGCTGGTGGGGTTGGACTTTTACAAGAATCGGGGGGCCATTAGAGCATTTTTTTTTTTTTTTTTTTTAAACAGAAAAAAGTGTCCAATGCGGGTTCGAACCCGGGTCGTAGTGGACGTAAACCAAACGGTTTAACCAGCCTTCCACCGACCCCCATGCATTTATGTACATCCGTAGAAGCTCTTCCAATGAGAGAGATTAATAGAAGAGTTGTTATCTTTATATATATAATTTGGTGGAAACAGATTTGTTTCCTTAATATGGCATGTCATAATATGGTTACTGCTCATCTTGAATCTATTTAGTGGTTGAGAAGTTGGTTTTCTGCTTCATCACAATGTGAGAGATTGGAAGTATCCCTTGATTTCACTTTGCTATGAAACAAGAAATTAGGAGATAGATTTCATCATGTAATTGTCTTTTCACTGGAATAGTATTGGTTACATCTTTCTATTGTGTGTAGTCTGAAGAATGGTGTCTGAATTCTTCCTCATAATGATAAGTGATGTTTGCTTATCACTCCAACTGTAACTCCAAGTTTATATCTAGTTGATGTATACTTCTTATGGCTGAATTTTGATATATTGTCTTTGTGGCATTGTTTGTTCACCTATGATAAACTTCCTAATGTGTTGGTGATGAGGTGGATTCACATTGCTATCACACATTGTGAGCATTTCTCATATTTGATGAGATTGTAATGAGATGGTTGTTCATAATAACAGGCCACATTATGAGTGTTGCTCATTAGATGATTTTATGATACCTTAATTTAGGAGAATAGAGGAATGTGGAGTCCAGGTAGAAGTGGCTTAAACTTCTATGAAGAACATCATATTTGATAGTAAATGGCAGTGTCTATATGGGAGAGTGTGTTACTTGATATATTGACCCATCTCACTCTATTAGGAAGAATGATTTTTGAATTCTTTCTTCTGGTGTTCTATGGCACTAGAGATACATATATTGGCCCACAAAATCAAAGGAACAACTTGATAATTTCTTGATCAATTTCAATAAGACATTCATCACAAAATGTCAATAAAAAATAATGATTATAAATAACAAGTGTAAACAATTTAGATAATTATGTCTACACATATTCGAGCAAACTCTTCCAACAAAAGAGAGATATGAGAAAGAGATATTATCTTTAATTTGATGGTACAAGTTTGTTAGTCTCGATGAGGTATCATAATGAAATCAACTTGGCTATAGAATTTGACAAACCCATATGTAAATTGGGATGAATCCATAAAAAAATAAAATATTTATTTTTTAAATAGTAGTATGGCCTTCATCTCAAAAATCTTGAACACACTACTCACCTATTTTTCAGAAGTATCCTAAATCATACTTGATCATAATATTTTAACATTGCTTTGTCAGGTCAAGGCCTCAGTGACTTCATGCTAACACCCAAACTTTCTCTCATATAGACCTCTACACCTTGATGTTGGCCCATGTTGTTGATAAACTTTTGTCAACACTCCAATATATATATATTGTATGCTCTTTGTATTTGATGCTGCTAATGGACACACACAGACTACCATTTCTTAGACTTTTCAATACGGTCTATTATCAGTTAATAGGTCTTGACTTTGGTATTAAAGGAAACACTATACTAAATTGATTGCCAGCTTGGTACTTTAGGATAAAATAAGAATTTAAATAAAGATCATAAAATAATAACTTATGTCTAAATAAAAGTTTATTTATGTATATTCATGGAAGCTCTTCAAATGAGAGAGATTAATAAAAGAGTTGTCATCTTTATAATTTGGGGGAAACAGGTTTGTTCATCAAGATGACATGTCATAATATGGTTACTGCTCATCTTGAATCTATTTAGTGGTTGAGAAGTTGGTTCTCTGCTTTATCATAATGTGAAAGATTGGAAGTATTCCTTGATTTCATTTCGCTATGAAACAAGAAATTAGGAGATAGATTTCATCATGCAATTGTCTTTTCACTGGAATATATTTATAATATTGGTTACATCTTTCTATTGTAGTCTGAAGAATGATGTCTGAATTCTTCCTCATAATGATAAGTGATGTTTGCTTATCACTATAACTGTAACTCCAGGTGTATGTCTAGTTGATGTCATATGCTTCTTATGGGTGAACTTCCATTTATTCTCTTGGTGAATCATTGTTATTCCACCTATGATAAACTTCCTAATGTGTTGGTGATGAGGTGGATTCACATTGATATCACACATTGTGAGCATTTCTCATCTCTAATGAGATTGTAATGTAATCGTTGTTCATAATAACAGGTCACATTATGAGCATTGCTCATTAGATGATTTTATGATACCTTAATTTAGGAGAATAGAAGAGTGTGGAGTCCAGGTAGAAATGGCTGAGACTCCTATGAAGAACATTAAGTATCATGGAGTCATTTACTGAGTCTATATATCACTGGGAGATTGTTTTACCTGATATATTGACCCATCTCTCTCTATTAGGAAGAATGATGTTTGAATTCTTCCTTCTGGTGTTCTATGGCACTAGAGATACATACATTGGCCCACAAAATCAAAGGAACAACGATAATTTCTTGATCAATTTCAATAGGACACACATAAAAAAAATTCAATAAAAAATAATTATTTTAAATAACAAGTGTTAAAAATTTTGATAATTATGTCTATACATATTCGAGCAAACTCTCTCAACAAAAGAGAGATATGAGAATGAGATATTGTCTTTAATTTGATGGTACAAGTTTATTGGTCTCGATGATGTATCATAATAAAATAGACTTGGTTATAGAATTGGACAAACACATATGTAAATTGGGATGAATCCTTAACAAAACCAAAATATATAATTTTCAAATTGTAGTATACCCTTCATCTAAAAAATGTTGAACACACTACTCACATATTTTTCAGCAGTATCCTATATCATACTTGATCATAATACTTTATCATTTCTTTGTCAGGTCAAGGCCTCAGTGACTTCATGTCAACACCCAAACTTTGTCTCAGATCGACTTCTACACTTCGATGATGGCCTATGTTGTTGATAAACTTTCATCAACACTCCAGAACTGTTTCTATTTGATGTTGCTATTGGAAACACAGAGACTATACATTTACTTATTCCAATATCATTATGTCACACAATTGACATTTTTGCACCTCTTTCATGAGGTAAACAATAGATGTATAAAATGATCAATTCCAGTAACTTGAGGGAATTGTTGGAATTTTGGTATCTATTATGTGGTAAGGAAAGAATGTGGGGCTATATATATTTACATATATACACATCTCTCCTGATGCTGGGAAGAATGATGTCTGAATTCTCCCTCTTAATGGTGAGTGATAACACTCCAAATTTAACTCCAAGTTTATATCTAGTTGATGTCATATGCTTCTAATGGATTCATTTACATCCATTCCCTGGGTGGCTTCATTGTTTGCCCACCTATGATAAACTTCCTGTTGGTGATGAGGTGGATTCACATTGATATCACACATTGTGAGCATTTCTCATCTTTAATGCGATTGTAATAAGATGGGTGTTCAAAATAACATGCCACATAATGAGCGTTGCTCATTAGATGATCTTATAATACCTTAATTTAGGAGAATAGAGGAGTGTGGAGTCCAGGTAGAAGTGGCTGAGACTCCTATGAAGAATATCAAGTGTCATAGATTTATTTACTGAGTCTATATATTACTGGGAGAATGTGTTACCTGATATATTGACCCATCTCACTCTTTTTGGAAGAATGATATTTGAATTCTTCCTTCTGGTGTTCTTTGGCACTAGAGATAAAAACATTGGCCTACAATATTAAAAGAACAACTTGATAATTTCTTGATCATTTTCATTAGGACACACAACACAAAATTTCAATTTAAAAAAATGATTTTAAATAACAAGTGTAAACAATTTAGATAATTATGTCTACACATATTCGAGCAAACTCTTTCAACAAAAGAGAGATATGAGAAAGAGATATTATCTTTAATTTGATGGTACAAATTTGTTGGCCTCGATGATGTATCGTAATGACTCCAATTTTTGAAAGTATTTGTAAAACACATATGTGAATTTAGATGAATCCATAACAAAACCAAAAAATATATATTTTTAAAATAGTAGTATACCTTAAATATCAAAAATGTTGAACACACTACTCACATATTTTTAAGCAGCATCCTATATCATACTTGATCATAATACTTTATCATTGCTGTGTCAGGTCAAGGCCTCAGTGACTTCATGTCAACACCCAAACTTTGTCTCAGATTGACCTATATACCTCGATGATGGCCTATGTTGTTGATAAACATTCATCAACACTCCAGAATACATATATATTGTATGCTGTTTCTATTTGATGCTGCTAATGGACACACACAGACTACCATTTCTTAGACTTTCACTACGGTCTATTATCAGTTAATAGGTCTTGACCTTGGTATTAAAGGAAACACTATACTACATTGATTGCCAGCTTCGTATTTTATATAAAATAAGAGGTCAAATAAAGATTTAAAAAAAAACATTTTAAAAATAAAAGTACATTTATGTATATTCGTAGAAGCTCCTCCAATCAGAGATATTAATTAAAGAGTTGTCATCTTTAATTTGGTTGAAACAGGTTTGTTCTTCAAGATGACATGTCTTAATATGGTTACTGCTCAACTTGAATCTATATAGTGGTTGAGAAGTTGGTTCTCTGCTTTATCACAATGTGAGAGATTGGAAGTAGCCCTTGATTTCACTTTGCTATGAAACAAGCAATTAGGAGGTAGATTTCTTCATGGAATTGTATTTTCACTGGAATAGTATAGGCTACATCTTTCTATTGTAGTCTGAAGAATGATGTCTGAATTCTTCCTCATAATGATAAGTGATGTTTGCTTATCACTCCAACTGTAACTCCAAGTTTATATCTAGTTGATGTATACTTCTTATGTCTGAATTTTGATATATTCTCTTTGTGGCATTGTTTGTTCACCAATGATAAACTTCCTAATGTATTGGTGATGAGGTGGATTCACATTGATATCACACATTGTTAGCATTTCTCATCTTTGATGAGATTGTAATGAGATGGGTGTTCATAATAACAGGCCACATTATGAGCGTTGCTCATTAGATGAATTTATGATACCTTAATTTAGGAGAATAGAGGAGTGTGGAGTCCAGGTAGGAGTGGCTGAGACTCCTATGAAGAACATCAAATTCTGTAGTAATTTACTGAGTCTATATATCACTGGGAGAGTGTGTTACCTGATATATTGACCCATCTCTCTCTATTAGGAAGAATGATGTTTGAATTCTTCCTTCTGGTGTTCTATGGCAATAGAGATAAATACACTGGCCCACAAAATCAAAGAAACAACTTGATAATTTCTTAATCAATTTCAATAGGACACACAACACAAAATGTCAATAAAAAATAATGATTTTAAATAACAAGTGTAAACAATTTTGATAATTATGTCTACACATATTCGAGCAAACTCTTCCAACAAAAGAGAGATATGAGAAAGAGATATTATCTTTAATTTGATGGTACAAGTTTGTTGGTCTCGATGATGTATCATAATGAAGTCAAGTTGTTTGTAGAATTTGACAAACACATATGTAAATTGGGCTGAATCCATAAAAAACCAAAATATTTATTTTTCAAATAGTAGTATGCCCTTCATCTCAAAAATGTTGAACACACTACTAACATATTCTTCAGCAGCATCCTATATCATTCTTGATCATAATACTTTATCATAGCTTTGTTAGGTCAAGGTTTCATTGACTTCATGTCAACACCCAAACTTTCTCTCTGATCGACCTCTACACCTCAAAGATGGCCTATGTTGTTGATAAACTTCCATCAACACTCCAGAACTGTTTCTATTTGATGTTGCTATTGGAGACACACAGACTCTATATATTTACTTATTCCAATATCATTGTGTCACACAATGGGTATTGTATTTCTCTTATGAAGTAAACAATAGATGTATAAAATCATCAATTCCTGTAAATCTAAGGAATTATTGGAATTAAGGCAACTATTGTGTGGTAAGGAAAGAATGATGTTTGAATTCTTCACCTAAATATTGTTTATAATGGACTCCACAAGGTGTCCTGATGAAGGACTGTGAGAACACTATACAATGTTAAGTGCAAGATTGACTCCACACACACATACACACATATATACATACACTTTTGGATAAAAAGGTATAGAGTGTTAATAAAAATAGAAAAGTAAAAACCTGAAATTATAAACATTCAAAGCATCTCTCTCAATGAAATAAAGGATAAAAATATTCAAATTGATGGTAACAAGTGGGTTGACCAAGATGGCATGTCATAATTCAAGGACGGCTCATCTTGAGTAAACTTTGTAGTTGAGAGGACGATTCTCTGTAAAACTACAATTTATGAGATTAGAATGAAATTAGTCATTTGTGTCACTTTCTACGAGGCTAGCAATATTGAAATAGAATTTTGTCATTTGTTCTAATTTCAATGGAAGTGTCACCCTAATAACAGTGTTATGGGGCTATATATATTTACATATATACACATCTCTCATGATGCTGGGAAGAATGATGTTTGAATTCTTCCTCTTAATGGTGAGTGATTAACACTCAAACTAACTCCAAGTATATATCAACAACAACAACAACAAAAAGCCTTTATTGGGGCCACTCGCCCCATACAGGATTCGCCAGTTCACAAGGGATAGGGAGGATGAAATTTTATATAAAAGAGAGTGTTCTTTAGCAGTATAAAAAAAATAAAATATGCAAATCTATAAAATATATAACTAGGGTAGATAATATATATAGTAGTTCTGTATTATAAAAATATATATATATATAATGTGTAAATAATCATTATATTACATGTTATATGTCATTTCTTGCCTCAGATAATCTGCAGTTTCAATATACAACAGCTTAATCCTTTTAACATATCGTCTCACATAGACTTATACGTGAGAAGTCCAAGAAAAACAATGCCAACAAAAATATAAAGTACCAATGTGTAAATAGGTAACCACAGTTATATACAGTCTTGGTGGAGAGATATAACAACAAAAATATAAAGTACCAATATGTAAATAGGTAACCACAGTTATATACAGTCTTGGTGGAGAGATATAACAACAAAGATATAAAGTACCAATGTGTAAATAGGTAATCACAGTTATATACAGTCTTGGTGGAGAGATATAAGAACAAAGATATAAAGTACCAATATGTAAGTAGGTAACCACAATTATATACAGTCTTGTTGGAGAGATATAACAACAAAGATATAAAGTACCAATATGTAAAAAGGTAACCACAGCTAGATAGTGTCTTGTTGGAGAAATATAACAACAAAGATATAAAGTACCAATGTGTAAATAGGTAACCACAGTTATATACAGTCTTGTTGGAGAAATATAACAACAAAGATATAAAGTACCAATATGTAAGTAGGTAACCACAGTTATATACAGTCTTGTTGGAGAGATATAACAACAAAGATATAAAGTACCAATTTGTAAGTAGGTAACCACAGTTATATACAGTCTTGTTGGAGAGATATAACAACAAAGATATAAAGTACCAATATGTAAAAAGGTAACCACAGCTAGATAGTGTCTTGTTGGAGAAATATAACAACAAAGATATAAAGTACCAATGTGTAAATAGGTAACCACAGTTATATACAGTCTTGTTGGAGAAATATAACAACAAAGATATAAAGTACCAATATGTAAGTAAGTAACCACAGTTATATACAGTCTTGTTGAAGAGATATAACAACAAAGATATAAAGTACCAATTTGTAAGTAGGTAACCACAGTTATATACAGTCTTGTTGGAGAGATATAACAGCAAAGATATAAAGTACCAATATGTAAATAGGTAACCACAGCTAGATACTGTCTTGTTGGAGAAATATAACAACAAAGATATAAAGTACCAATATGTAAATAGGTAACCACAGTTATATACAATCTTGGTGGAGAGATATAACAACAAAGATATGAAGTACCAATATGTAAATAGGTAACCACAGTTATATACAACAACAAAAGCCTTTATTCAGGGCCACTCGCCCTATACAGGATTCGCCAGTTCAGCCCTTTTCACCAACCACTCTACCATCCACGACTTCGTATTTTTGTCCATTTGCAAGAAGCTTATTGTCTCTTAATTTTGAATGTATTCCTTTTTCGGATAGTTCTTTCTTCTTAGTAATCAGTAATCGGCGTTGTTCTCGGGTTTTCAGAGTGTATCCAAGTATATATCTAGTTGATGTCATATGCTTCTTATGGATTAATTTACACCCATTCCCTGGGTGTCATCATTGTTTGTCCACCTATGATAAACTTCTTTTTGGTGATGAGGTGGATTCACATTGATATCACACATTGTGAACATTTCTCATCTTTAATGAGATTGTAATGAGATGGTTGTTCATAATAACAGGCCACATTATGAGTATTGCTCATTAGATGATTTTATGATACCTTAATTTAGAAGAATAAAGGAGTGTGGAGTCCAGGTAGAAGTGGCTTAAACTTCTATGAAGAACATCATATTTGGTAGTAAATGTCTATATGGGAGAGTGTGTTACTTGATATATTGACCCATCTCTCTCTATTAGGAAGAATGATGTTTGAATTCTTACTTCTGTTGTTCTATGGCAAAAGTTACCAATACATCAACTATAGAGAGAGTGGATTATAATGAAATAACAAAAACACAAGAATTATGGCTTAATTGGTTGTTGAGATAAGTTGATTCACGTTGAGGAAGGTAATTGGGTATCCGTTTTGTATGCAGTTTTGACAAACACATCTGTTAATTTGGATGATTTCAGAACAAACTAAAATGGATTTTCAATAGTATTTAACTCTCTTCTATCTTAAAAATGTTGAACACACTACTAACATATTCTTCAGCAGCATCCTATATCATTCTTTATCATAATACTTTATCATAGCTTTGTTAGGTCAAGGTTTCATTGACTTCATGTCAACACCCAAACTTTCTCTCTGATCGACCTCTACACCTCGAAGATGGCCTATGTTGTTGATAAACTTCCATCAACACTCCAGAACTGTTTCTATTTGATGTTGCTATTGGAGACACACAGACGCTATATATTTACTTATTCCAATATCATTGTGTCTTACAATGGCCATTTTTGCACCTCTCCTATGAGTAAACAATAGATGTATAAAATGATCAATTCCTTTAACTTTAGGGAATTATTGGCATTAAGATATCTATTATGTGGTAAGGAAAGAATGATGTTTGAATTCTTCACCAAATATTGTTTATAATGACTCCACAAGGTGTCCTGATGAAGGACTGTGGGAACACTATACAATGTTAAGTGCAAGATTGACTCCTCACACATATACATACACTTTTGGATAAAAAGGTATAGAAGGTTAATAAAAATAGGAAACTAAAAACCTGAAATTATAAACATTCAAAGAAGCTCTCTCAATGAAAGAAAGAAATGAAAAAAGTTATCTTCAAGTTGATGGTAACAAGTGTGTTGACCAAGATGGCATGTCATAATACGAGGATGGCTCATCTTGAGTCAATTTGTAGTTGAGAGGATGGTTCTCTGTAAAACTACAATTTATGAGATTAGAATGAAATTAGCCATTTGTGTCACTTTCTACGAGGCTAGCAATATGGAAATAGAATTTTGTCATTTGTTCTAATTTCAATGGAAGTTACATCCTAATGACAGGGTTGTGGGCCTATATATATTTACATATATACACATCTCTCATGATGTGGCATCAACTTTCTGAGGCAGTTTTGACAAACACATCTGTAATTTGGATCATTTCAGAACAAACCAAATTTTTTTTTTCCTTGACATTATTCTATTTCAAAAATGTTTATCTCACTCCTGACATATTTTTTCAGAAATTTCGTATCCTATATCATACTTGGTCATAATACTTTATCATTGCTTTGTTAGGTCAAGGCCTCATTGACTTCATGTTAGCATCCAAACTTTCTCTCAGATCGACCTCTACACCCCGATGATACACTTTCATTAACAATCCAAAATATATATATATTGTATGCTGTTTCTATTTGATGTTGCTATTGGACACAAACACAGACTATATATATTTACTTATTTTTCTTATACAAGAAATCCCATTACTGGCATTTTATCTCAGCATTATCATATCCTTTATCATAAAAATTTATCAATGCTTTGTTAGGTCAAGGCCTCATTGATTTCGTGTCAACATCCAAAATATAAACTTTCTCACATATAGATCTCTACATCTCGATGATGGCCTATCTTTTTGGTTTGTCTTGACCTTGGTATTAAAGGAAACACTATGCTAAATTGATTGCCAGCTTGGTACTTTAGGATAAAATAAGAGGTTAAATAAAGATTTTTAAAAAGCATTTAAAAAATAAAATGCATTTATGTACATCCGTGGAAGCTCTTCCAATGGGAGAGATTAATAAAAGAGTTGGTATCTCAATTTGGTGGAAACAGGTTTGTTCATCAAGATGACATGTCATGGTTACTTCTCATCTTGTATCTACAGTATTTAGTGGTTGAGAAGTTGGTTCTCTGCTTTATCACAATGTGAGAGATTGGAAGTATCCCTTGATTTCACTTTCCTATGAAACAAGCAATTAGGAGATAGATTTCATCATGCAATTGTCTTTCACTGGAATAGTATAGGCTACATCTTTCTATTGTAGTCTGAAGAATGATGTCTGAATTCTTCCTCATAATGATAAGTGATGTTTGCTTATCACTATAACTGTAACTCCAAGTGTATGTCTAGTTGATGTCAAATGCTTCTTATGGATGAACTTCCCATTTATTCTCTTGGTGAATCATTGTTATTCCACCTATGATAAACTTCTTAATGTGTTGGTGATGAGGTGGATTCACATTGATATCACACATTGTGAGCATTTCTCATCTCTAATGAGATTGTAATGTAATCGTTGTTCATAATAACAGGTCACATTATGAGCATTGCTCATTAGATGATTTTGATACCTTAATTTAGGAGAATAGAGGAGTGTGGAGTCCAGGTAGAAGTGGCTGAGATTGCTATGAGGAACATCACTTTCTGTAGAAATTGACTGAGTCTATATATTACTGAGAGAATGTGTTACCTGATATATTGACCCATCTCTCTCTATTAGGAAGAATGATGTTTGAATTCTTCCTTCTGGTGTTCAATGGCAATAGAGATAAATACACTGGCCCACAAAATCAAAGGAACAACTTGATAATTTCTTGGTCATTTTCATTAGGACACACAACACAAAATGTCAATAAAAATAATGATTATAAATAACAAGTGTAAACAATTTTAGATAATTATGTCTACACACATTCAAGCACACTCTTTCAACAAAAGATAGATATGAGAAAGAGATATTATCTTTAATTTGATGGCACAAGTTTGTTGGTCTCGATGAGGTATCATAATGAAATCGACTTGTTTGTAGAATTTGACAAACACATATGTAAATTTGGATGAATCCATAAACAAACAAAATATTTATTTTTCAAATAGTAGTATATATTCCATCTCAAAAATGTTGAACACACTACTCACATATATTTCAGCAGCATCCTATATCATACTTGATCATAATACTTTATCATTGCTTTGTCAGGTCAAGGCCTCAGTGACTTCATGTCAACACCCAAACTTTGTCTCAGATTGACCTCTATACCTCGAAGATGGCCTATGTTGTTGATAAACTTTCACCAACACTCCAGAACTGTTTCTATTTGATGTTGCTATTGGAGACACAAGGACTCTATATATTTACTTATTTCAATATCATTGTGTCACACAATGGGTATTGTTGTATTTCTCTTATGAAGAAAACAATGAATGTATAAAATGATCACTTTTGGAATTATTGGAATTAAGGCATCTATTATATGGTAAGGAAAGAATGATGTTTGAATTCTCCACCTAAATATTGTTTATAATGGACTCCACAAGGTGTCCTGATGAAAGACTGTGGGAACACTATACAATGTTAAGTTCCAGATTGTCTCCACACAAATACACACATATATACCTACACTTTTGTATTAAAAAGATATAGAGGGTTAATGAAAATAAAAAAGTAAAATATAAACAATTATAAACATTCAAAGAAGCTCTCTCATAAAATAAAGAGATGAAAAATAGTTATCTTCAAGTTGATGGTAACAAGTGGGTTGACCAAGATGACATGTCATAATATGAGGACGGCTCATCTTGAGTCTACTTTGTAGTTGAGAGGACGGTTCTCTGTAAAACTACAATTTATGAGATTAGAATGAAATTAGCCATATGTGTCACTTTCTATGAGGCTAGCAATATGGAAAAGAATTTTGTCATTTGTTCTAATTTCAATGGAAGTTTCATCCTAATGACAGTGTTGTGGGGCAATATATATTTACATATATACATTTCTCATGATGCTGGGGAGAATGATGTTTGAATTCTTCCTCATAATGGTGAGTGATTAACACTCCAACTGTAACTCCAAGTATATATATCTAGTTGATGTCATATTCTTCTTATGGATTAATTTACATCCATTCCCTGGGTGTCATCATTGTTTGTCCACCTATGATAAACTTCCTGTTGGTCGTGAGGTGGATTCACATTGATATCACACATTGTGGGCATTTCTCATCTTTAATGAGATTGTAATAAGAGGGGTGTTCATAATAACTGACCACATTATGAGCATTGCTCATTAGATGATTTTATGATACCTTAATTTAGGAGAATAGAGGAGTGTGGAGTCCAGGTAGAAGTGGCTCAAACTTCAATGAAGAACATCAAATTCTGTAATAAATGACAGTGTCTATATAGAAGAGTGTTTTACTTGATATATTGACCCATCTCACTCTATTAGGAAGAATGATGTTTGAATTCTTCCCTCTATGGCACTAGAGACCAATACATCAACTATAGAGAGAGTGGATTAGAATGAAAAAATCGAAACACAAGAATTATGGCTTAATTGGTTGTTAAGATAAGTTGATTCACGTTGAAGAAGGTAATTGGGTGTCCGTTTTGTAAGCAGTTTTGACAAACACATCTGTTAATTTGGATCATTTCAGAACAAACTAAAACGGATTTATAATAGTATTTAAGTCTATTCTATCTTTAAAATGTTGAACTCAATACTCACATTTTATATCAGCAGTATCCAATATCATAATTGGTCATAATAGTTATTTTTCTCCATTGCTTTGTCAGGTCAAGTCCTCATTGACTTCATGTCAACACCCAAACTTTCTCTCAGATCGACCTATATACCTCGATGATGGCTTATCTTGTTGATAAACATTCATCAACACTCCAATATATATATATTGTATGCTGTTTGTATTTGATGCTGCTAATGGACACACACAGATTACCATTTCTTAGACTTTTCAATACGGTCTATTATCAGTTAATAGGTCTTGACCTTGGTATTAAAGAAAACACTATACTAAATTGATAAGGCACAATTTGGATTATAGATTAGGTAAAATTAGGTAAAATTTCTCATTCAGTACTTTTGTCTGAAGATGGTAACAACCCTGTTGCCGAACCGTCACACACTATTTATTTATTTGGATTTGGTCTTATTACCTTGTGACTATACTAAATTGATTGCCAGCTTGGCAAAGATTAAAAAAAACATTTTAAAAAATAAAATGCATTTATGTATATCCGTGGAATCTCTTCCAATCAGAGAGATTAATAAAAGAGTTGTAATCTTTAATTTGGTTGAAACAGGTTTGTTCATCAAGATGACATGTCATAATATGGTTACTGCTCATCTTGGATCTATTTAGTGGTTGAGAAGTTGGTTCTCTGCTTTATCACAATGTGAGAGATTGAAGTATCCCTTGATTTCACTTTGCATTGAAGCAATCAATTAGGAGATAGATTTCATCATGGAATTGTCTTTTCACTGGAATAGTATAGGTTACATCTTTCTATTGTAGTCTAAAGAATGGTGTCTGAATTCTTCCTCATAATGATAAGTGATGTTTGCTTATCACTCCAACTGTAACTCCAAGTTTATATCTAGTTGATGTATACTTCTTATGGTTGAATTTCCATCTATTCTCTTTGTGGCATTGTTTGTTCACCTATGATAAACTTTCTAATGTGTTGGAGATGAGGTGGATTCACATTGATATCACACATTGTGAGCTTTCTCATCTTTGATGAGATTGTAATGAGATGGTTGTTCATAATAACAGGCCACATTATGAGTGTTGCTCATTAGATGATTTTATGATACCTGAATTTAGGAGAATAGAGGAGTGTGGAGTCCAGGTAGAAATGGCTGAGACTCCTATGAAAAACATTAAGTATCATGGAGTTAACTACTGAGTCTATATATTACTGGGAGATTGTTTTACCTGATATATTGACCCATCTCACTCTTTTAGGAAGAATGATGTTTGAATTCTTCCTTCTGGTGTTCTATGGCATTAGAGATACATACATTGGCCCAAAAAAACAAAGGAACAACTTGATAATTTCTTGATAAAATACAATAGGACACAATCACAAAATGTCAATAAAAAATAATGATTATAAATAACAAGTGTAAACAATTTTGATAATTATGTCTACACATATTCGAGCAAACTCTTCCAACAAAAGAGAGATATGAGAAAGAGATATTGTCTTCAATTTGATGGTACCAGTTTTTTTTTTTTTTTAAACAAAATTTATTTAGAAATATCATCATTTCAACAAATAATAGTGAAACACTCTCTTTCTGTGGTGGGGGGGCTATCAGGAAGGCCTCCCTGGGTCACAAAGAGACATGGGGAAAATACTGGGAGGACGCTGTAGTCGGAGCTGTGCTTTGGGGACTTTTGGAGTTAGTTTAGACCTAAGATGTTCATTTTCATTTATGAAATTTACTATTGTGTTTACATTTTCTAGTGTGGGTACTTCTATGGTACAGCCCTTTTTGTTTGGAATAGCATTGGCTCTAACTATTTTTAGATCAGACAAAGAAATATTTTCCTTAAGGAATTTCACTTTATTTATTTATTTATTGTTACAAAAGCACGAAGTCCAAAGGACTATTGTGCTGTGCTAGTATTATTTATATATATATGATTAATTATTTACACGATGGATTAGTATTGTTTTGTAAATTATTGTACAAATAGTTCTAAACTTAACAAAGTTCTCATAAGATAGAGTATATACACAAAGAAAATTTGGTAATGTTTCAAAGTATCTACATACAATTTGATTAGTCAGAGGGCAAGATAAAAGAAGATGCTCTGGTGATTCAACATCTAAGCGGCATTCACATGTTGGATCATTGATAGCATTCAGTTTGAATAGGAAACTTAAGAAGGGTCCTTTGCCAGTTAAGAATAATGTAGTGAATTTATCAGAGGAAATGAAATTTGGGACAGCAATTGGAAAGAATTTCTTGAACAGTTCATTAGATTGAGAAAGATAAAACTTAAATTTTAGATCCAGATATAGTTTGTTTAATTCTTTTTGAAGGGGTTTTTTGAGTGTTCGATCTGTGAGAGAATTTGTCATATTATACTTTGTTTGTAATAATTCAAGATAATCGGACAGTAAAGGGGTTTTCGCTAGTATATGTGTGATGTAAGAAGATGAAGTCCTATAAGCATGAATGCATCTAATAAGAATTTGATATTGTATAGAATTCAACTTGGATCTTTTTGCTGCAGTGATAAAAGGAAACCAAATATTTGATGCATAGCTTATTGTAGAGCGTATCATAGCTTTATATAAGATCAATCTACGTCGAGTATCAATGCCCCAAGTACGTGCACATAATGAGAATAATATATTCTTAAGTTTCGTTGCTTTCATAATTATATTGTCAACATGTGTTCCAAAATTAATCTTATTCCTTTGTCTATGATTTTTAAAAATAACTCCCAAAATTTTAACAGTTTCTGATGGTTGAATTATTTTTCCATCAAAATTAATGGGCAATTTTTCATAGTTATGTAGATAGAGTATACCTGTTTTGTTTGGACTTAGTGAAAGTTTTACCTTTTCACACCATGCTTTGATTTTTATTAAACATTTGGTAATATTATACTGAAGATCATAGATGTTTGAACTCCATACCACAAATGTCACATCGTCCGCGAAAGCAATCACTCTAGCAAAACTTTCGTTAAAAGATAAGTTGAAATCATTAAGTAATATATTCCAAAGAATAGGAGAAATAATACCACCCTGGGGACATCCCTTATTTATCTTTTTTATACACTTTACATTAGTATATTTAAACTCTACACTCCGGTCTTCAAAGTAAGAATTAATTATTTTTATAAGTACCGCTGGAAAATTTGCCTTGTCCAATTGTTGGAGAATTGCCGGATGCCATGCGTTGTCGAAAGCTCCGCTGATGTCCACTGTTACTATTGCCGTATTTTCTGTTTCTCTTTTCAAAAGACTTAATTTAGTTATTTCTTGTAAAGCAGAGATTGTTGATTTTTCTTGTGTAAATCCATGTTGAGCAGGTTTCGATATTGGTATTTTCTGGGAGTTTTGATTCAATTACTATTTTCCCTATTAGATTAGGGGAACTTTTTGGCTGGGCTATGGAGGTTGGTGCAGTTGTTAGGTTAGAGGCCAAAACTGCACTGTAACTTTTCTCACTTTTTTCCATTAATATTTTAAATTTTTCATCGAATAAAGCATTATTTTAACTTATTAAATCTTGAGTAGATTTTTTAAATCATCAATTTTTTCCTTAAAATTTTTTTGAATATTTTCAATAATATTTTCTTGATTATTTAATAAATCATCCAATTTAGTATTAAAAGCCATATTTTTTACATTTTCTGGTAAAACTTTTATAAATTCATTCATATCTGTTTGAATTAAATTTAAAATCTTTTTTTGAGCATCCATTTTCGGATTTTTGGCATTTAAGAATATGGAAATATTTCCCATAAGTGTTTCCACCATAGGTAACATTTTTTTACCTAAAGAATTTATTTCCATCTTTAAATTAAAAAGTATACCAAAAAAAAAAGTCAACTTGGTTATAATATTTGACAAGCACATATGTTAATTTGGATGAATCCATAAAAATATATATATATATATTTTAAATACTAGTATACAATCCATCTCAAAAACGTTGAACACACTACTCACATATTTTTCAGCTGCATCCTATATCATACTTGATCATAATACTTTATTTTTACATTCTTTATTAGGTCAGGACCTCATTGGCTTTGTCTCAACATCCAAAATATAAACTTTCTCACATATAGATCTCTATACCTCAATGATGGCTTATCTTGTTGATAAACTTTCATCAACACTCCTATATATATTGTATGCTGTTTGTATTCGATGCTGCCATTGGACACACACAGATTACCATTTCTTAGACTTTTCAATACGGTCTATTATCAGTTAATAGGTCTTGACCTTGGTATTAAAGGAAACACTATACAAAATTGATTGCCAGCTTGGTACTTTAGGATAAAATGAGAATTTAAATAAAGATTATAAAACAATAACTTATGTAAAAATAAATGTTCATTTATGTACATTCGTGGAAGATCTTCCAATCAGAGCGATTAATAAAAGAGTTATTATCTTTAATTTGGTTGAAACATGTTTGTTCATCAAGATGACATGTCATAATATGGTTACTGCTCATCTTGAATCTATTTAGTGGTTGAGAAGTTGTTTCTCTGCTTTATCACAATGTGAGAGATTGGAAGTATTCCTTGATTTCATTTTGCTATGAAACAAGAAATTAGGAGATAGATTTCATCAGACAATTGTCTTTCACTGGAATAGTATTGGTTACATCTTTCTATTGTAGTCTGAAGAATGATGTCTGAATTCTTCCTCATGATGATAAGTGATGTTTGCTTATCACTCCAACTGTAACTACAAGTGTATATCTAGTTGATGTCACATACTTCCTGTGGATGAATTTACATCCATTCTCTTGGTGAATAATTGTTATTCCATCTATGTTGGACTTCCTAATGTGTTGGTGATGAGGTGGATTCACATTGATATCACACATTGTGAGCATTTCTCATCATTTGATGAGATTGTAATAAGATGGTTGTTTATAATACCAGGTCAAATGGGTGTAGCTCATTTTTTGATTTAACATGTGGTTGGAGAGATGATTTTATGATACCTTAATTTAGGAGAATAGAGGAATGTGGAGTCCAGGTAGAAGTGGCTGAGATTCCTGTGAAGATCATCAAATTTGGTAGTAAATGGCAGTGTCTATATGGGAGAGTGTGTTACTTGATATATTGACCCATCTCTCTCTATTAGGAAGAATGATGTTTGAATTCTTACTTCTGGTGTTCTATGGCAAAAGTTACCAATACATCAACTATTGAGTAGATTATAATGAAATAACCAAAACACAAGAATTATGGCTTAATTGGTTGTTAAGCTAAATTAATTCACGTTGAGGAAGGTAATCATGTAGCATTCGAAAAAATTGGCAAATACATCTATTAATTTGGATTTTAGAACAAACCAAATCGTTTTTTTTTTTTTAATTCTTTTTAACTCTATTCTATCTTTAAAATGTTGAATTCACCACTCACATTTTATTTCAGCATCATCCTATATCATACTTTATCATAATAATTTATTTTTTTACATTCTTTATTAGGTCAAGACCTCATTGGCTTTGTGTCAACACCCAAAATTTATTTTTTCTTTCAGTGTTCTAGGGCACTACTGACCAATATATCAACTATAGAGAGAGTGGATTATAATTAAATAACAAAAACACAAGAATTAAGGCTTAATTGGTTGTTGAGATGGGTTGATTCACGTTGAGGAAGGTAATGAAGCAGCTGCTGCAATTGTAGTTTTCGACAAACACATCTGTTAATTTGGATGAATCCAGAAAAAAACAAAATGTTTTTCAAAAATAGTATTCAACATTATTCTATCTTAAAAATGTTTACCCCACTCCTGACATATTATTTCAACATTATAATATCTTCTAGCATACTTGATCATAATAGTTTATTTTCTCCATTGCGTTGTTAGGCCTCATTGACTTCATGTTAACACCCAAACTTACTCTCATATAGACCTCTACACCTCGATGATGGTCTATGTTGTTGATAAACTCTAATCAACACTCCAGAACTGTTACTATTTGATGTTGCTATTGGAGACTATGTATTTACTTATTTACACATCTCTCATGATGCTGGGAAGAATGATGTTTGAATTCTTCCTCTTAATGGTGAGTGATTAACACTCAAACTGTAACTCCAAGTATATATCTAGTTGATGTCATATGCTTCTTATGGATTAATTTACACCCATTCCCTGGGTGTCATCATTGTTTGTCCACCTATGATTCTTGTTGGTGATGAGGTGGATTCACATTGATATCACACATTGTGAACATTTCTCATCTTTAATGAGATTGTAATGAGAGGGTTGTTCATAATAACAGGCCACATTATGAGTGTTGCTCATTAGATGATTTTATGATACCTTAATTTAGGAGAATAGAGGAGTGTGGAGTCCAGGTAGAAGTGGCTTAAACTTCTATGAAGAACATCATATTTGGTAGTAAATGGCAGTGTCTATATGGGAGAGTGTGTTACTTGATATATTGACCCATCTCACTCTATTAGGAAGAATGATGTTTGAATTCTTCCTTCTGGTGTTCTATGGCAAAAGTTACCAATACATCAACTATAGAGAGAGTGTATTATAATGAAATAACAAAAACACAAGAATTATGGCTTAATTGGTTGTTGAGATAAGTTGATTCACGTTGAGGAAGGTAATTGGGTATCCGTTTTGTATGCAGTTTTGACAAACACATCTGTTAATTTGGAGGATTTCAGAACAAACTAAAATGGATTTTCAATAGTATTTAACTCTTTTCTATCTTAAAAATGTTGAACTCACTACTCACATTTTATATCAGCGGTATCCAATATCATAATTGGTCATAATAGTTATATTTCTCCATTGCTTTGTCAGGTCAAGGCCTCATTGACTTCATGTCAACACCCAAACTTTCTCTCAGATCAACCTCTATACCTCGATGATGGCCTATGTTGTTGATTAACTTCATCAACACTCCAATATATATATTGTATTGTGTTTCTATTTGATGTTGCTATTGGACACAAACACAGACTATATATATTTACTTATTTTTCTTATACAAGAATACCCACTGCTGACATTATCTCAACATTATCATATCCTATATCATAATACTTTATCATAGCTTTGTTAGGTCAAGGCTACATTGACTCAATGCCAACACCCAATTATAAACTTTCATATAGACCTCTACACCTTGATGATTGACTAAGTTGTTGATAAACTTTCATCAACACTCCAGAATATATATATTGTATGCTATTTCTATTTGATGCTGCTAATGGACACACAAAGACTACCATTTCTTAGACTTTTCAAAACGGTCTATTATCAGTTAATAGGTCTTGACCTTGGTATTAAAGGAAACACTATACTAAATTGCCAGCTTCGTATTTTATATAAAATAAGAGGTCAAATAAAGATTTAAAAAAAAAAAACATTTTAAAAATAAAAGTACATTTATGTATATTCGTAGAAGCTCCTCCAATCAGAGATATTAATTAAAGAGTTGTCATCTTTAATTTGGTTGAAACAGGTTTGTTCTTCAAGATGACATGTCATAATATGGTTACTGCTCAACTTGAATCTATATAGTGGTTGAGAAGTTGGTTCTCTGCTTTATCACAATGTGAGAGATTAGAAGTAGCCCTTGATTTCACTTTGCTATGAAACAAGCAATTAGGAGGTAGATTTCTTCATGGAATTGTATTTTCACTGGAATAGTATAGGCTACATCTTTCTATTGTAGTCTGAAGAATGATGTCTGAATTCTTCCTCATAATGATAAGTGATGTTTGCTTATCACTCCAACTGTAACTCCAAGTTTATATCTAGTTGATGTATACTTCTTATGTCTGAATTTTGATATATTCTCTTTGTGGCATTGTTTGTTCACCAATGATAAACTTCCTAATGTATTGGTGATGAGGTGGATTCACATTGATATCACACATTGTGAGCGTTTCTCATCATTTGATGAGATTGTAATAAGATGGGTGTTCATAATAACAGGCCACATTATGAGCGTTGCTCATTAGATGAATTTATGATACCTTAATTTAGGAGAATAGAGGAGTGTGGAGTCCAGGTAGGAGTGGCTGAGACTCCTATGAAGAACATCAAATTCTGTAGTAATTTACTGAGTCTATATATCACTGGGAGAGTGTGTTACCTGATATATTGACCCATCTCTCTCTATTAGGAAGAATGATGTTTGAATTCTTCCTTCTGGTGTTCTATGGCAATAGAGATAAATACACTGGCCCACAAAATCAAAGAAACAACTTGATAATTTCTTGATCAATTTCAATAGGACACACAACACAAAATGTCAATAAAAAATAATGATTTTAAATAACAAGTGTAAACAATTTTGATAATTATGTCTACACATATTCGAGCAAACTCTTCCAACAAAAGAGAGATATGAGAAAGAGATATTATCTTTAATTTAATGGTACAAGTTTGTTGGTCTCGATGATGTATCATAATGAAGTCAACTTGTTTGTAGAATTTGACAAACACATATGTAAATTGGGCTGAATCCATAAAAAACCAAAATATTTATTTTTCAAATAGTAGTATGCCCTTCATCTCAAAAATGTTGAACACACTACTAACATATTCTTCAGCAGCATCCTATATCATTCTTGATCATAATACTTTATCATAGCTTTGTTAGGTCAAGGTTTCATTGACTACATGTCAACACCCAAACTTTCTCTCTGATCGACCTCTACACCTCGAAGATGGCCTATGTTGTTGATAAACTTCCATCAACACTCCAGAACTGTTTCTATTTGATGTTGCTATTGGAGACACAGAGACTCTATATATTTACTTATTCCAATATCATTGTGTCACACAATGGGTATTGTATTTCTCTTATGAAGTAAACAATAGATGTATAAAATCATCAATTCCTGTAAATCTAAGGAATTATTGGAATTAAGGCAACTATTGTGTGGTAAGGAAAGAATGATGTTTGAATTCTTCACCTAAATATTGTTTATAATGGACTCCACAAGGTGTCCTGATGAAGGACTGTGAGAACACTATACAATGTTAAGTGCAAGATTGACTCCACACACACATACACACATATATACATACACTTTTGGATAAAAAGGTATAGAGTGTTAATAAAAATAGAAAAGTAAAAACCTGAAATTATAAACATTCAAAGCATCTCTCTCAATGAAATAAAGGATAAAAATATTCAAATTGATGGTAACAAGTGGGTTCACCAAGATGGCATGTCATAATTCAAGGACGGCTCATCTTGAGTAAACTTTGTAGTTGAGAGGACGATTCTCTGTAAAACTACAATTTATGAGATTAGAATGAAATTAGTCATTTGTGTCACTTCCTACGAGGCTAGCAATATGGAAATAGAATTTTGTCATTTGTTCTAATTTCAATGGAAGTGTCACCCTAATAACAGTGTTATGGGGCTATATATATTTACATATATACACATCTCTCATGATGCTGGGAAGAATGATGTTTGAATTCTTCCTCTTAATGGTGAGTGATTAACACTCAAACTAACTCCAAGTATATATCTAGTTGATGTCATATGCTTCTTATGGATTAATTTACACCCATTCCCTGGGTGTCATCATTGTTTGTCCACCTATGATAAACTTCTTTTTGGTGATGAGGTGGATTCACATTGATATCACACATTGTGAACATTTCTCATCTTTAATGAGATTGTAATGAGATGGTTGTTCATAATAACAGGCCACATTATGAGTATTGCTCATTAGATGATTTTATGATACCTTAATTTAGGAGAATAGAGGAGTGTGGAGTCCAGGTAGAAGTGGCTTAAACTTCTATGAAGAACATCATATTTGGTAGTAAATGTCTATATGGGAGAGTGTGTTACTTGATATATTGACCCATCTCACTCTATTAGGAAGAATGATGTTTGAATTCTTCCTTCTGGTGTTCTATGGCAAAAGTTACCAATACATCAACTATAGAGAGAGTGTATTATAATGAAATAACAAAAACACAAGAATTATGGCTTAATTGGTTGTTGAGATAAGTTGATTCACGTTGAGGAAGGTAATTGGGTATCCGTTTTGTATGCAGTTTTGACAAACACATCTGTTAATTTGGAGGATTTCAGAACAAACTAAAATGGATTTTCAATAGTATTTAACTCTTTTCTATCTTAAAAATGTTGAACTCACTACTCACATTTTATATCAGCGGTATCCAATATCATACTTGGTCATAATAGTTATTTTTCTCTATTGCTTTGTCAGGTCAAGTCCTCATTGACTTCATGTCAACACCCAAACTTTCTCTCAGATCGACCTATATACCTCGATGATGGCCTATCTTGTTGATAAACTTTCATCAACACTCCAATATATATATTGAATGCTGTTTCTATTAGATGTTGCTAATGGACACACACAGACTACCATTTCTTAGACTTTTCAAAACTGTCTATTATCAGATAATAGGTCTTGACCTTGGTATTAAAGGAAACACTATACTAAATTGAATGTCAGCTTGGTACTTTAGGATAAAATAAGAGGTTAAATAGAGGTTTTAAAAAAATAACATATGTAGAAATAAAAGTGCATTTACGTACATCTGTGGAAGCTCTTCCAATGAGAGAGATTAATAAAAGAGTTGTCATCTTTAATTTGGTGGAAACAGGTCTGTTCATCAAGATGAGATGTCATAATATGGTTACTGCTCATCTTGAATCTATTTAGTGGTTGAGAAGTTGGTTCTCTGCTTTATCACAATGTGAGAGATTGGAAGTATCCCTTGATTTCACTTTGCTATGAAACAAGAAATTGGGGAAGATTTCATCATGCAATTCTTTTCACTGGAATAGTATTGGTTACATCTTTCTATTGTAGTCTGAAGAATGATGTCTGAATTCTTCCTCATGATGATAAGTGATGTTTGCTTATCACTCCAAATGTAACTACAAGTGTATATCTAGTTGATGGCACATACTTCCTGTGGATGAATTTACATCTATTCTCTTGGTGAATCATTGTTATTCCATCTATGTTGCACTTCCTATTGTGTTGGTGATGAGGTGGATTCACATTGATATCACACATTGTGAGCATTTCTCATCATTTGATGAGATTGTAATGAGATGGTTGTTCATAATAACAGGTCAAATGGATGTAGCTCATTTTTTGATTTAACATGTGGTTGGAGAGATGATTTTATGATACCTTAATTTAGGAGAATAGAGGAATGTGGAGTCCAGGTAGAAGTGGCTGAGATTCCTGTGAAGATCATCAAATTTGGTAGTAAATGGCAGTGTCTATATGGGAGAGTGTGTTACTTGATATATTGACCCATCTCTCTCTATTAGGAAGAATGATGTTTGAATTCTTACTTCTGTTGTTCTATGGCAAAAGATACCAATACATCAACTATAGAGAGAGGGGGTTATAATGAAATAAAAAAAATAAAAGAATTATGGCTTAATTGGTTGTTAAGCTAAATTGATTCACGTTGAGGAAGGTAATCAATAGTAGCGTTTTGGAGCTTTTACCAATACATCTATTTATTTGGATTTTAAAACAAACCAAATTGTTTGTTTTTAAATAGTTTTTAACTCTATTCTATCTTTAAAATGTTGAACTCACTACTCACATTTTATTTCAGCAGCATCCAATATCATACTTGGTCATAATAATTTATTTTTTACATTCTTTATTAGGTCAAGACCTCATTGGCTTTGTGTCAACACCCAAAGTTGAATTCTTCCTTTCAGTGTTCTATGTCACTAGAGACCAATATATCAACAATAGAGAGAGTGAATTATAATGAAATAACAAAAACACAAGAATAGTGGCTCAATTGGTTGTTGAGATGGGTTGATTCACGTTGAGGAAGATAATTGGGTATCCGTTTTGTATGCAGTTTTGACAAACATATCTGTTAATTTGGATGATATCAGAACAAACTAAAATGGATTTTCAATAGTATTTAACTCTTTTCTATCTTAAAAATGTTGAACTCACTACTCACATTTTATATCAGCAGTATCCAATATCATAATTGGTCATAATAGTTATTTTTCTCCATTGCTTTGTCAGGTCAAGGCCTCATTGACTTCATGTCAACACCCAAACTTTCTCTCAGATCGACCTCTATACCTCGATGATGGCCTATGTTGTTGATAAACTTCATCAACACTCCAATATATATATTGTATGGTGTTTCTATTTGATGATGCTATTGGACACAAACACAGACTATATATATTTACTTATTTTTCTTATACAAGAATACCCATTAATGACATATTATCTCAGCATTATCATATCCTATATCATAATACTTTATCATAGCTTTGTTAGGTCAAGGCTACATTAACTCAATGCCAACACCCAAAATATAAACTTTCATATAGACCTCTACACCTTGATGATTGACTAAGTTGTTGATAAACTTTCATCAACACTCCAGAATACATATATATTGTATGCTGTTTCTATTTGATGCTGCTAATGGACACACACAGACTACCATTTCTTAGACTTTCACTACAGTCTATTATCAGTTAATAGGTCTTGACCTTGGTATTAAAGGAAACACTATACTACATTGATTGCCGGCTTCGTATTTTATATAAAATAAGAGGTCAAATAAAGATTTAAAAAAAAAATTTAAAAATAAAAGTACATTTATGTATATTCGTAGAAGCTCCTCCAATCAGAGATATTAATTAAAGAGTTGTTATCTTTAATTTGATGGAAAGAGGTTTGTTCTTCAAGATGACATGTCATAATATGGTTTCTGCTCAACTTGAATCTATATAGTGGTTGAGAAGTTGGTTCTCTGCTTTATCACAATGTGAGAGATTGGAAGTAGCCCTTGATTTCACTTTGCTATGAAACAAGAAATTGGGAGGTAGATTTCATCATGGAATTGTATTTTCACTGGAATAGTATTGGTTACATCTTTCAATTGTAGTCTGAAGAATGATGTCTGAATTCTTCCTCATAATGATAAGTGATGTTTGCTTATCACTCCAACTGTAACTCCAAGTTTATATCTAGTTGATGTATACTTCTTATGGCTGAATTTTGATATATTCACTTTGTGGCATTGTTTGTTCACCTATGATAAACTTCCTCATGTGTTGGTGATGAGGTGGATTCGCATTGATATCACACATTGTTAGCATTTCTCATCTTTGATGAGATTGTAATAAGATGGTTGTTCATAATAACAGGTCACATTATGAGCGTTGCTCATTAGATGAATTTATGATACTTGAATTTAGGAGAATTGAGGAGTGTGGAGTCCAGGTAGAAGTGGCTGAGACTGCTATGAAGAACATCAAATTCTGTAGTAATTTAATGAGTCTATATATTACTGGGAGAATGTGTTACCTGATATATTGACCCATCTCTCTCTATTTGGAAGAATGATGTTTGAATTCTTCCTTCTGGTGTTCTATGGCAATAGAGATAAATACACTGGCCCACAAAATCAAAGGAACAACTTGATAATTCCTTGGTCATTTTCATTAGGACACACAACAAAAAATGTCAATAAAAATAATGATTATAAATAACAAGTGTAAACAATTATAGATAATTATGTCTACACACATTCAAGCACACTCTTTCAACAAAAGAAAGATATGAGAAAGAGATATTATCTTTAATTTGATGGTACAAGTTTGTTAGTCTCGATGAGGTATCATAATAAAGTCTACTTGTTTGTAGAATTTGACAAGCACATATGTTAATTTGGATGAATCCATAACAAAACCAAAATATATATATATTTTTTAAATAGTAGTATACCTTCAATATCAAAAATGTTGAACACACTACTCACATATTTTTCAGCAGCATCCTATATCATACTTGATCATAATACTTTATCATTGCTTTGTCAGGTCAAGGCCTCAGTGACTTCATGTCAACACCCAAACTTTGTCTCAGATCAACCTCTACACCTCGAAGATGGCCTATGTTGTTGATAAACTTTCATCAACACTCCAGAACTGTTTCTATTTTATGTTGCTATTGGAGACTCAGAGACTCTATTTACTTATTTCAATATCATTGTGTCACACAATGAGTATTGTTGTATATCTCTTATGAAGTACACAACGGATGTATAAAATCATCAATTCCTGTAAATCTATGGAATTATTGGAATTGAGGTATCTATTATGTGGTAAGGAAAGAATGATGTTTGAATTCTTCTCCTAAATATTGTGAATAATGGACTCCACAAGTTGTATTGATGAAGGACTGTGAGAACACTATACAATGTTAAGTGCCAGATTGACTCCACACACACATATACCTACACTTTTGGATATAAAGGTATAGAGGGTTAATGAAAATAGGAAAGTAAAAACCTGTAATTATAAACATTCAAAGAAGCTCTCTCAAAGAAATAAAGGATAAAAATATTCAAATTGATGGTAACAAGTGGGTTGACCAAGATGGCATGTCATAATTCAAGGACGGCTCATCTTGAGTAAACTTTGTAGTTGAGAGGACGATTCTCTGTAAAACTACAATTTATGAGATTAGAATGAAATTAGTCATTTGTGTCACTTCCTACGAGGCTAGCAATATGGAAATAGAATTTTGTCATTTCTTCTAATTTCAATGGAAGTGTCACCCTAATAACAGTGTTATGGGGCTATATATATTTACATATATACACATCTCTCATGATGCTGGGAAGAATGATGTTTGAATTCTTCCTCTTAATGGTGAGTGATTAACACTCAAACTCTAACTCCAAGTATATATCTAGTTGATGTCATATGCTTCTTATGGATTAATTTACACCCATTCCCTGGGTGTCATCATTGTTTGTCCACCTATTATGAACTTCCAAATGTGTCGGGGATGAGGTGGATTCACATTGATATCACACATTGTGAGCATTTCTCATCATTTAATGAGATTGTAATAAGATGGGTGTTCATAATAACAGGCCACATTATGAGCGTTGCTCATTAGATGATTTTATGATACCTTAATTTAGGAGAATAGAGGAGTGTGGAGTCCAGGTAGAAATGGCTGAGATTGCTATGAGGAACATCATTTTCTGTAGTAATTTACTAAGTCTATATATTACTGGGAGAGTGTTTTACCTGATATATTGACCCATATCTCTCTATTAGGAAGAATGATGTTTGAATTCTTCCCTCTATGGCACTAGATACCAATACATCAACTTTAGAAAGAATGGATTAGAATGAAATAATCAAAACACAAGAATTATGGCTTAATTGGTTGTTGAGATAAGTTGATTCACATTGAGGAAGGTAATCATTTGTAGCATTCGAAAAATTTGACAAATACATCTATTAATTTGATTGATTTCAGAACAAACCAAATTATTATTTTTTCAATAGTATTTAACTCTATTCTATCTTTAAAATGTTGAACTCACCACTCACATTTTATTTCATCATCATCCTATATCATACTTTATCATAATAATTTATTTTTTACATTCTTTATTAGGTCAAGACCTCATTGGCTTTGTGTCAATACCCAAAATTGAATTCTTCCTTCGGGTGTTCTATGGCACTACTGACCAATACATCAACTATAGAGAGAGTGGATTATAATGAAATAACGAAAGCACAAGAATTATGGCTTAATTGGTTGTTGAGATAAGTTGTAAACAATAGATGTATAAAATGATCAATTCCTCTAACTTTAGGGAATTATTGGCATTAAGGTATCTATTATGTGGTAAGGAAAGAATGATGTTTGAATTCTTCCCCCAAATATTTTGAATAATGGACTCCACAAGCTGTCTTGATGAAAGACTGTGAGAACACTATACAATGTTAAGTGCAAGATTTGCCCATACACATATATACACACACTTTTGGATATAAAGGTATAGAGTGTTAATAAAAATAGAAAAGTAAAAACCTGAAATTATAAACATTCAAAGAAGCTCTCTCAATGAAAGAAAGAAATGAAAAATCGTTATCTTCAGTTGATGGTAACAATTGGGTTGACCAAGATGGCTTGTCATAATATTGGGATGGCTCATCTTGAGTAAATTTGTAGTTGAGAGGATGGTTCTCTGTAAAACTACAATTTATGAGATTAGAATGAAATTAGCCATTTGTGTCACTTTCTACAAGGCTACCAATATGGAAATAGAATTTTGTCATTTTTTCTCAATTCAAATGAAGTTTCATCCTAATGACAGTGTTGTGGGGCTATATAAATTTACATATATATCTCATGATGCTGGGAAGAATGATGTTTGAATTCTTCCTCTTAATGGTGAGTGATTAACACTCCAACTGTAACTCCAAACAAACCAAATTGTTTTTTTTTTCAAAATACTATTTAACTCTATTCTATCTTTAAAATGTTGACCTCACCACTCACATCTTATTTCAGCATCATCGTATATCATACTTTATCATAATTTATTTTTTACATTCTTTATTAGGTCAAGACCTCATTGGCTTTGTCTCAACACCCAAAATTGAATTCTTTCTTCTAATGTTCTTTGGCAATAGAGACAGAAAAATATCAACTATAGAGAGAGTGGATTATTATTTAAAAAAAAAACCACAAGAATTATGGCTTAACTGGTTGTTGCGATACGTTGATTCACGTTGAGGAAGGTAATTAGGCATCAACTTTCTGAGGCAGTTTTGACAAACACATCTGTAATTTGGATCATTTCAGAACAAACCAAATTTTTTTTTTTCCTTGACATTATTCTATTTCAAAAATGTTTATCTCACTCCTGACATATTTTTTCAGAAATTTCGTATCCTATATCATACTTGGTCATAATACTTTATCATTGCTTTGTTAGGTCAAGGTCTCATTGACTTCATGTTAGCATCCAAACTTTCTCTCAGATCAACCTCTACACCCCGATGATACACTTTCATTAACAATCCAAAATATATATATATTGTATGCTGTTTCTATTTGATGTTGCTATTGGACACAAACACAGACTATATATATTTACTTATTTTTCTTATACAAGAAATCCCATTACTGGCATTTTATCTCAGCATTATCATATCCTTTATCATAAAAATTTATCAATGCTTTGTTAGGTCAAGGCCTCATTGATTTCGTGTCAACATCCAAAATATAAACTTTCTCACATATAGATCTCTACATCTCGATGATGGCCTATCTTGTCAGTTTGTCTTGACCTTGGTATTAAAGGAAACACTATGCTAAATTGATTGCCAGCTTGGTACTTTAGGATAAAATAAGAGGTTAAATAAAGATTTTTAAAAAAGTATTTAAAAAATAAAATGCATTTATGTACATCCGTGGAAGCTCTTCCAATGGGAGAGATTAATAAAAGTGTTGTTATCTCAATTTGGTGGAAACAGGTTTGTTCATCAAGATGACATGTCATGGTTACTTCTCATCTTGTATCTACAGTATTTAGTGGTTGATAAGTTGGTTCTCTGCTTTATCACAATGTGAGAGATTGGAAGTATCCCTTGATTTCACTTTGCTATGAAACAAGCAATTAGGAGATAGATTTCATCATGCAATTGTCTTTCACTGGAATAGTATAGGCTACATCTTTCTATTGTAGTCTGAAGAATGATGTCTGAATTCTTCCTCATAATGATAAGTGATGTTTGCTTATCACTATAACTGTAACTCCAAGTGTATGTCTAGTTGATGTCAAATGCTTCTTATGGATGAACTTCCCATTTATTCTCTTGGTGAATCATTGTTATTCCACCTATGATAAACTTCTTAATGTGTTGGTGATGAGGTGGATTCACATTGATATCACACATTGTGAGCATTTCTCATCTCTAAAGAGATTGTAATGTAATCGTTCATGTAATTGCTCATTAGATGATTTTGATACCTTAATTTAGGAGAATAGAGGAGTGTGGAGTCCAGGTAGAAGTGGCTGAGATTGCTATGAGGAACATCATTTTCTGTAGAAATTGACTGAGTCTATATATTACTGGGAGAATGTGTTACCTGATATATTGACCCATCTCTCTCTATTAGGAAGAATGATGTTTGAATTCTTCCTTCTGGTGTTCAATGGCAATAGAGATAAATACACTGGCCCACAAAATCAAAGGAACAACTTGATAATTTCTTGGACATTTTCATTAGGACACACAACACAAAATGTCAATAAAAATAATGATTATAAATAACAAGTGTAAACAATTTTAGATAATTATGTCTACACACATTCAAGCACACTCTTTCAACAAAAGATAGATATGAGAAAGAGATATTATCTTTAATTTGATGGCACAAGTTTGTTGGTCTCGATGAGGTATCATAATGAAATCGACTTGTTTGTAGAATTTGACAAACACATATGTAAATTTGGATGAATCCATAAACAAACAAAATATTTATTTTTCAAATAGTAGTATATATTCCATCTCAAAAATATTGAACACACTACTCACATATATTTCAGCAGCATCCTATATCATACTTGATCATAATACTTTATCATTGCTTTGTCAGGTCAAGGCCTCAGTGACTTCATGTCAACACCCAAACTTTGTCTCAGATTGACCTCTATACCTCGAAGATGGCCTATGTTGTTGATAAACTTTCACCAACACTCCAGAACTGTTTCTATTTGATGTTGCTATTGGAGACACAAGGACTCTATATATTTACTTATTTCAATATCATTGTGTCACACAATGGGTATTGTTGTATTTCTCTTATGAAGAAAACAATGAATGTATAAAATGATCACTTTTCGAATTATTGGAATTAAGGCATCTATTATATGGTAAGGAAAGAATGATGTTTGATTTCTTCACCTAAATATTGTTTATAATGGACTCCACAAGGTGTCCTGATGAAAGACTGTGGGAACACTATACAATGTTAAGTTCCAGATTGTCTCCACACAAATACACACATATATACCTACACTTTTGTATTAAAAAGATATAGAGGGTTAATGAAAATAAAAAAGTAAAATATAAACAATTATAAACATTCAAAGAAGCTCTCTCATAAAATAAAGAGATGAAAAATAGTTAACTTCAAGTTGATGATAACAAGTGGGTTGACCAAGATGACATGTCATAATATGAGGACGGCTCATCTTGAGTCTACTTTGTAGTTGAGAGGACGGTTCTCTGTAAAACTACAATTTATGAGATTAGAATGAAATTAGCCATATGTGTCACTTTCTATGAGGCTAGCAATATGGAAAAGAATTTTGTCATTTGTTCTAATTTCAATGGAAGTTTCATCCTAATGACAGTGTTGTGGGGCAATATATATTTACATATATACATTTCTCATGATGCTGGGGAGAATGATGTTTGAATTCTTCCTCATAATGGTGAGTGATTAACACTCCAACTGTAACTCCAAGTATATATATCTAGTTGATGTCATATTCTTCTTATGGATTAATTTACATCCATTCCCTGGGTGTCATCATTGTTTGTCCACCTATGATAAACTTCCTGTTGGTCGTGAGGTGGATTCACATTGATATCACACATTGTGGGCATTTCTCATCTTTAATGAGATTGTAATAAGAGGGGTGTACATAATAACTGACCACATTATGAGCATTGCTCATTTGATGATTTTATGATACCTTAATTTAGGAGAATAGAGAAGTGTGGAGTCCAGGTAGAAGTGGCTCAAACTTCAATGAAGAACATCAAATTCTGTAATAAATGACAGTGTCTATATAGAAGAGTGTTTTACTTGATATATTGACCCATCTCACTCTATTAGGAAGAATGATGTTTTAATTCTTCCCTCTATGGCACTAGAGACCAATACATCAACTATAGAGAGAGTGGATTAGAATGAAAAAATCAAAACGCAAGAATTATGGCTTAATTGGTTGTTAAGATAAGTTGATTCACGTTGAAGAAGGTAATTGGGTATCCGTTTTGTAAGCAGTTTTGACAAACACATCTGTTAATTTGGATGATTTCAGAACAAACTGAAATGGATTTTCAATAGTATTTATCTCTATTCTATCTTAAAAATGTTGAACTCACTACTCACACATTTTATATCAGCAGTATCCAATATAATAATTGGTCATAATAGTTATTTTTCTCCATTGCTTTGTCAGGTCAAGGCCTCATTGACCTTATTTCAACACCCAAACTTTCTCTCAGATCGACCTCCTTACCTCGATGATGGCCTATGTTGTTGATAAACTTCATCAACACTCCAATATATATATTGTATGGTGTTTCTATTTGATGTTGCTATTGGACACAAACACAGACTATATATATTTACTTATTTTTCTTATACAAGAATACTCACTGCTGACATTATCTCAACATTATCATATCCTATATCATAATACTTTATCATAGCTTTGTTAGGTCAAGGCTACATTGACTCAATGCCACCCAAAATATAAACTTTCATATAGACCTCTACACCTTGATGATTGACTAAGTTGTTGATAAACTTTCATCAACACTCCAGAATATATATATTGTATGCTGTTTCTATTTGATGCTGCTAATGGACACACACAGACAACCATTTCTTAGACTTTTCAAAACGGTCTATTATCAGTAATAGGTCTTGACCTTGGTATTAAAGGAAACACTATACTAAATTGATTGCCAGCTTCCTATTTTATATAAAATAAGAGGTCAAATAAAGATTAAAAAAAAAAAACATTTTAAAAAATAAAAGTACATTTATGTATATTCGTAGAAGCTCCTCCAATCAGAGATATTAATTAAAGAGTTGTCATCTTTAATTTGGTTGAAACAGGTTTGTTCTTCAAGATGACATGTCATAATATGGTTACTGCTCAACTTGAATCTATATAGTGGTTGAGAAGTTGGTTCTCTGCTTTATCACAATGTGAGAGATTGGAAGAAGCCCTTGATTTCACTTTGCTATGAAACAAGCAATTAGGAGATAGACTTCTTCATGGAATTGTATTTTCACTGGAATAGTATAGGCTACATCTTTCTATTGTAGTCTGAAGAATGATGTCTGAATTCTTCCTCATAATGATAAGTGATGTTTGCTTATCACTCCAACTGTAACTCCAAGTTTATATCTAGTTGATGTATACTTCTTATGGCTGAATTTTGATATATTCTCTTTGTGGCATTGTTTGTTCACCTATGATAAACTTCCTAATGTGTTGGTGATGAGGTGGATTCACATTGATATCACACATTGTTAGCATTTCTCATCTTTGATGAGATTGTAATGAGATGGTTGTTCATAATAACAGGTCACATTATGAGCGTTGCTCATTAGATGAATTTATGATACCTTAATTTAGGAGAATAGAGGAGTGTGGAGTCCAGGTAGGAGTGGCTGAGACTCCTATGAAGAACATCAAATTCTGTAGTAATTTACTGAGTCTATATATCACTGGGAGAGTGTGTTACCTGATATATTGACCCATCTCTCTCTATTAGGAAGAATGATGTTTGAATTCTTCCTTCTGGTGTTCTATGGCAATAGAGATAAATACACTGGCCCACAAAATCAAAGGAACAACTTGATAATTTGTTGATCAATTTCAATAGGACACACAACACAAAATGTCAATAAAAAATAATGATTATAAATAACAAGTGTAAACAATTTTGGATAATTATGTCTACACACATTCAAGCACACTCTTTCAACAAAAGATAGATATGAGAAAGAGATATTATCTTTAATTTGATGGTACAAGTTTGTTGGTCTCAATGAGGTATCATAATAAAATCCACTTGTTTGTAGAATTTGACAAGCACATATGTTAATTTGGATGAATCCATAAACAAACAAAATATTTATTATTTAAATAGTAGTATATATTCCATCTCAAAAATGTTGAACACACTACTCACATATTTTTCAGCAGCATCCTATATCATACTTGATCATAATATTTTATCATAGCTTTGTTAGGTCAAGGCCTAATTGACTTCATGTCAACACCCGAACTTTGTCTCAGATCGACTTCTATACCTCGAAGATGGCCTATGTTGTTGATAAACTTTCATCAACACTCCAGAACTGTTTCTATTTGATGTTGCTATTGGAGACACAGAGACTATATATTTACTTATTTCAATATCATTGTGTCACACTTCTCTTATGAAGTAAACAATGGATGTATAAAATCATCAATTCCTGTAAATCTACGGAATTATTGGAATTGAGGTATCTATTATGTGGTAAGGAAAGAATGATGTTTGAATTCTTCACCTAAATATTGTTTATAATAGACTCCATAAGGTGTATTGATGAAGGACTGTGGGAACACTATACAATGTTAAGTGCAAGAATGGCCCAACACATATACATACACTTTTGGATAAAAAGGTATAGTGGGTTAATAAAAATAGGAGAGAAAAAACCTGAAATTATAAACATTCAAAGAAGCTCTCTCAATGAAAGAAAGAAATGAAAAAAAGTTATCTTCAAGTTGATGGTAACAAGTGGGTTGACCAAGATGGCATGTCATAATACGAGGATGGCTCATCTTGAGTCTACTTTGTAGTTGAGAGGACGGTTCTCTGTAAAACTAAATTTCTGAGATTAGAATGAAATTAGCCATTTGTGTCATTTTCTACGAGGCTATCAATATGGAAATAGAATTTTATCATATTCTATTTTCAATGGAAGTTTCATCCTAATGACAGTGTTGTGGGGCTATATATATTTACATACTAGCGGACGTACCCGGCTTCGCCTGGGTTCTACCCGAGTAAAAGTTTGTCTAACGAATCTCTCGATAAAGTGAACATTTTTTTCCCGGTCCCTTGAAAAATACTCGATAAGTTGAATAAAATCAATATTAATTGGTTCCCTCGGTAATTGGAAGTTAAAGGAATAGTATCTTGCCTTGGAATTGTATCATTATTCTTGTATGGATGTACCCGGCTTCGCCCGGGTTTTACCCAAGTAAAAGTTTGTCTAACGAATCTCTCGATAAAGTGAACATTTTTTTCCCGGTCCCTTGATAAATACTCGATAAGTTGAATAAAATCAATATTAATTGGTTCCCTCGGTAATTGGAAGTTAAAGGAACAGTATCTTGCCTTGGAATTGTATCATTATTCTTGTATGGATGTACCCGGCTTCGCCCGGGTTTTACCCGAGTAAAGGTTTGTTTAACGAATCTCTCGATAAAGTGAACATTTTTTCCCGGTCCCTTGAAAAATACTCGATAAGTTAAATAAAATCAATATTAATTGGTTCCCTCGGTAATTGGAAGTTAAAGGAATAGTATCTTGCCTTTGAATTGTATCATTATTCTTGTTTCAAATAAATTGCCATGTCATCCTGAATTTTGTCTTTCCTAATTTTCTACATTACAAAATCATCGTATCATCATGATAATATTTAGAGCAGATTGTTGAATTATAACAGATAAATTAGAATATTTATCTTGATTATTTCTAGGCGAAAAGTTATTTCAAAAATTTTATTTGCTAGAAACCTTCCCAGTACTATACTAAATAACTTCCCAAAGTTTCATGGCGATCCAATGAGTGGTTTGGTCAGGCATAAAGGACAAACAAACAAACAAACAGACACACACACATACATTCATTTTTATATATATAGATATACATTTCTTATGATTGTGGGAAGAATGATGTTTGAATTCTTCCTCTTAATGGTGAGTGATTAACACTCAAACTGTAACTCCAAGTTTATATCTAGTTGATGTCATATGCTTCTTATGGATTAATTTACATCCATTCTCTGGGTGTCATCATTGTTTGTCCACCTATCATAAACTTCTTAATGTGTTGGTGATGAGGTGGATTCACATTGATATCACACATTGTGAGCATTTTCATCTTTAATGTGTTGGTAATGAGATGGTTGCTCATAATAACTGGTCACATCATGGTCGCTGCTCAATTTTGGATCTAACATGTGGTTTGAGAGATGATTTTATGATACCTTAATTTAGGAGAATAGAGGAGTGTGGAGTCCAGGTAGAAGTGGCTGAGACGGAGATGAAGAACATTATTTCTTTTGAGTTTTCTTTGTCACTAGAGACCAATTCATCAACTATAGAGAGAGTAGATTTTAATGAAATAACTAAAAATAAGAATTATGGCGTAATTGGTTGTTGAGGTAAGTTGATTCACGTTGAGGAAGGTAATGCAATTGCAGCATTCGATAAATTGACAAATACATCTATTAAATTGGATGATTTCAGAACAAACCAAATTGTTTTTTTTTTATATATATATAGTATTTACCTCTATTCTATCTTAAATATTTTAACTCTACTCATATTTTATTTCAGCCACATCCTATATCATACTTTATCATAATAATTTATTTTTTACATTCTTTATTAGGTCAAGACCTCATTGGCTTTGTGTCAACACCCAAAATTGAATTCTTTCTTTTAGTGTTCTAGGGCAATAGAGACCAATACATCAACTATAGAGAGAGTGGATTATAATGAAATAACCAAAACACAAGAATTAGGGCTTAATTGGTTGTTGAGATAAGTTGATTCATGTTGAGGAAGAGAGGTAATTCGGCATCAACTTTCTGAGGCAGTTTTGACAAACACATCTGTAATTTGGATCATTTCAGAACAAACCAAAATGTTTTTTTTTTTCCTTTTTTGAAATAGTATTTAACATTATTTTATATCAAAAATGTTTATCCCACTCCTGACATATTATTTCAACATTGTCGTATCCTATATCATACTTGGTCATAATACTTAATCATAGCTTGTTAGGTCAAGGCTTCATTGACTTCATGTCAACACCCAAACTTTCTTTTAGACCAACCTCTACACCTCAAAGATGGCCTATGTTGTTGATAAACTTCATCAACACTCCTGCATGCTGTTTTCTCTTTAATGCTGCTATTGGACACAAACACAGACTATATCAATATTTACTTATTTTTCTTATACAAGAATACCCACTACTGACATTTTATCTCAGCATTATCATATCCCTCATCATAAAACTTTATTATTGCTTTGTTATGTCAAGGCCTCATTGATTTTGTGTCAACACCTAAAATATAAACTTTTTCTCATATAGACTTCTACCCCTCGATGTTGGCCTATGTTGTTGATAAACTCTCATCAACACTCCAGAACTGTAACTATTTGGTGTTGCTATTGGAGACACACAGACTCTATATATTTAGTGATACCAATATCATTGTGTCACACAATGGCTATTGATGCACCTTTTTTATGAGGTAAACAATAGATGTATAAAATGATCAATTCCTGTAACTTTAGGGAATTATTGGCATTAAGGTATCTATTATGTGGTAAGGAAAGAATGATGTTTGAATTCTTCTCCTAAATATTGTGGATAATGGATTCCACAAGGTGTCTTGATAAAGGACTGTGGGAACTCTATACAATGTTAAGTGCAAGATTGGCTTACACACATACACACAAATATACATACACTTTTGGATAAAAAAAGGTATAAGGGTTAATGAAAATAGAAAAGTAAAATATAAACAAATAAAAACATTCAAAGAAGCTCTCTTAATGAAAGAAAGAGAAGAAAATCTTCAAGTTGATGCTAACAAGTGGGTTGACCAAGATGACATGTCATAATATGAGGATGGCTCATCTTGAGTCAACTTTGTAGTTGAGAGGAGGGTTCTCTGTAAAACTACAATTCCTGAGATTAGAATGAAATTAGCCATTTATGTCATTTCCTATGAGGCTAGCAATATGGAAATATAATTGGTCATTTGTTCTATTTTCAATGGAAGTTTCATCCTAATGAAAGTAAGTTCACATTATGGGTGTAGCTCATTTTTGGATTTATCATGTGGTTTAAGAGATGATTTTATGATACCTTAATTTAGGAGAATAGAGGAGTGTGGAGTCTAGGTAGAAGTAACTGAGACTTCTATGAAGAACATCATATTTGATAGTAAATGACAGTGTCTATATGGGAGAGTGTGTTACCTGATATATTGACCCATCTCACTCTTTTAGGAAGAATGATGTTTGAATTCTTCCTTCTGGTGTTCTATGGCAATAGAGATAAATACACTGGACCACAAAATCAAAGGAACAACTTGATAATTTATTGATAATTTTCATTAGGACACACAACACAAAATGTCAATAAAAAATAATGATTATAAATAACAAGTGTAAACAATTTTGATAATTATGTCTATTCACATTCGAGCACACTCTTCCAACAAAATAGAGATATGAGAAAGAGTTATTATCTTCAATTTGATGGTACAAGTTTGTTGGTCTCGATGATGTATCATAATAACTGTCCCTGATAGAATGTTGTTGTTAAATAGTAGTATACGTCCCATCTCAAAACGTTGAACACACTACTCACATATTTTCCAGCTACATCCTATATCATACTTGATCATAATAATTTATTTTTTACATTCTTTATTAGGTCAAGACCTCATTGGCTTTGTGTCAACACCCAAAATTGAATTCTTTCTTTTAGTGTTCTAGGGCAATAGAGACCAATACATCAACTATAGAGAGAGTGGATTATAATGAAATAACCAAAACACAAGAATTAGGGCTTAATTGGTTGTTGAGATAAGTTGATTCATGTTGAGGAAGAGAGGTAATTCGGCATCAACTTTCTGAGGCAGTTTTGACAAACACATCTGTAATTTGGATCATTTCAGAACAAACCAAAATGTTTTTTTTTTTCCTTTTTTGAAATAGTATTTAACATTATTTTATATCAAAAATGTTTATCCCACTCCTGACATATTATTTCAACATTGTCGTATCCTATATCATACTTGGTCATAATACTTAATCATAGCTTGTTAGGTCAAGGCTTCATTGACTTCATGTCAACACCCAAACTTTCTTTTAGACCAACCTCTACACCTCAAAGATGGCCTATGTTGTTGATAAACTTCATCAACACTCCTGCATGCTGTTTTCTCTTTAATGCTGCTATTGGACACAAACACAGACTATATCAATATTTACTTATTTTTCTTATACAAGAATACCCACTACTGACATTTTATCTCAGCATTATCATATCCCTCATCATAAAACTTTATTATTGCTTTGTTATGTCAAGGCCTCATTGATTTTGTGTCAACACCTAAAATATAAACTTTTTCTCATATAGACTTCTACCCCTCGATGTTGGCCTATGTTGTTGATAAACTCTCATCAACACTCCAGAACTGTAACTATTTGGTGTTGCTATTGGAGACACACAGACTCTATATATTTAGTGATACCAATATCATTGTGTCACACAATGGCTATTGATGCACCTTTTTTATGAGGTAAACAATAGATGTATAAAATGATCAATTCCTGTAACTTTAGGGAATTATTGGCATTAAGGTATCTATTATGTGGTAAGGAAAGAATGATGTTTGAATTCTTCTCCTAAATATTGTGGATAATGGATTCCACAAGGTGTCTTGATAAAGGACTGTGGGAACTCTATACAATGTTAAGTGCAAGATTGGCTTACACACATACACACAAATATACATACACTTTTGGATAAAAAAAGGTATAAGGGTTAATGAAAATAGAAAAGTAAAATATAAACAAATAAAAACATTCAAAGAAGCTCTCTTAATGAAAGAAAGAGAAGAAAATCTTCAAGTTGATGCTAACAAGTGGGTTGACCAAGATGACATGTCATAATATGAGGATGGCTCATCTTGAGTCAACTTTGTAGTTGAGAGGAGGGTTCTCTGTAAAACTACAATTCCTGAGATTAGAATGAAATTAGCCATTTATGTCATTTCCTATGAGGCTAGCAATATGGAAATATAATTGGTCATTTGTTCTATTTTCAATGGAAGTTTCATCCTAATGAAAGTAAGTTCACATTATGGGTGTAGCTCATTTTTGGATTTATCATGTGGTTTAAGAGATGATTTTATGATACCTTAATTTAGGAGAATAGAGGAGTGTGGAGTCTAGGTAGAAGTAACTGAGACTTCTATGAAGAACATCATATTTGATAGTAAATGACAGTGTCTATATGGGAGAGTGTGTTACCTGATATATTGACCCATCTCACTCTTTTAGGAAGAATGATGTTTGAATTCTTCCTTCTGGTGTTCTATGGCAATAGAGATAAATACACTGGACCACAAAATCAAAGGAACAACTTGATAATTTATTGATAATTTTCATTAGGACACACAACACAAAATGTCAATAAAAAATAATGATTATAAATAACAAGTGTAAACAATTTTGATAATTATGTCTATTCACATTCGAGCACACTCTTCCAACAAAATAGAGATATGAGAAAGAGTTATTATCTTCAATTTGATGGTACAAGTTTGTTGGTCTCGATGATGTATCATAATAACTGTCCCTGATAGAATGTTGTTGTTAAATAGTAGTATACGTCCCATCTCAAAACGTTGAACACACTACTCACATATTTTCCAGCTACATCCTATATCATACTTGATCATAATAATTTATTTTTTACATTCTTTATTAGGTCAAGACCTCATTGGCTTTGTGTCAACACCCAAAATTGAATTCTTTCTTTTAGTGTTCTAGGGCAATAGAGACCAATACATCAACTATAGAGAGAGTGGATTATAATGAAATAACCAAAACACAAGAATTAGGGCTTAATTGGTTGTTGAGATAAGTTGATTCATGTTGAGGAAGAGAGGTAATTCGGCATCAACTTTCTGAGGCAGTTTTGACAAACACATCTGTAATTTGGATCATTTCAGAACAAACCAAAATGTTTTTTTTTTTCCTTTTTTGAAATAGTATTTAACATTATTTTATATCAAAAATGTTTATCCCACTCCTGACATATTATTTCAACATTGTCGTATCCTATATCATACTTGGTCATAATACTTAATCATAGCTTGTTAGGTCAAGGCTTCATTGACTTCATGTCAACACCCAAACTTTCTTTTAGACCAACCTCTACACCTCAAAGATGGCCTATGTTGTTGATAAACTTCATCAACACTCCTGCATGCTGTTTTCTCTTTAATGCTGCTATTGGACACAAACACAGACTATATCAATATTTACTTATTTTTCTTATACAAGAATACCCACTACTGACATTTTATCTCAGCATTATCATATCCCTCATCATAAAACTTTATTATTGCTTTGTTATGTCAAGGCCTCATTGATTTTGTGTCAACACCTAAAATATAAACTTTTTCTCATATAGACTTCTACCCCTCGATGTTGGCCTATGTTGTTGATAAACTCTCATCAACACTCCAGAACTGTAACTATTTGGTGTTGCTATTGGAGACACACAGACTCTATATATTTAGTGATACCAATATCATTGTGTCACACAATGGCTATTGATGCACCTTTTTTATGAGGTAAACAATAGATGTATAAAATGATCAATTCCTGTAACTTTAGGGAATTATTGGCATTAAGGTATCTATTATGTGGTAAGGAAAGAATGATGTTTGAATTCTTCTCCTAAATATTGTGGATAATGGACTCCATAAGGTGTCTTGATGAAAGGACTGTGGGAACTCTATACAATGTTAAGTGCAAGATTGGCTTACACACATACACACAAATATACATACACTTTTGGATAAAAAAAGGTATAAGGGTTAATGAAAATAGAAAAGTAAAATATAAACAAATAAAAACATTCAAAGAAGCTCTCTTAATGAAAGAAAGAGAAGAAAATCTTCAAGTTGATGCTAACAAGTGGGTTGACCAAGATGACATGTCATAATATGAGGATGGCTCATCTTGAGTCAACTTTGTAGTTGAGAGGAGGGTTCTCTGTAAAACTACAATTCCTGAGATTAGAATGAAATTAGCCATTTATGTCATTTCCTATGAGGCTAGCAATATGGAAATATAATTGGTCATTTGTTCTATTTTCAATGGAAGTTTCATCCTAATGAAAGTAAGTTCACATTATGGGTGTAGCTCATTTTTGGATTTATCATGTGGTTTAAGAGATGATTTTATGATACCTTAATTTAGGAGAATAGAGGAGTGTGGAGTCTAGGTAGAAGTAACTGAGACTTCTATGAAGAACATCATATTTGATAGTAAATGACAGTGTCTATATGGGAGAGTGTGTTACCTGATATATTGACCCATCTCACTCTTTTAGGAAGAATGATGTTTGAATTCTTCCTTCTGGTGTTCTATGGCAATAGAGATAAATACACTGGACCACAAAATCAAAGGAACAACTTGATAATTTATTGATAATTTTCATTAGGACACACAACACAAAATGTCAATAAAAAATAATGATTATAAATAACAAGTGTAAACAATTTTGATAATTATGTCTATTCACATTCGAGCACACTCTTCCAACAAAATAGAGATATGAGAAAGAGTTATTATCTTCAATTTGATGGTACAAGTTTGTTGGTCTCGATGATGTATCATAATAACTGTCCCTGATAGAATGTTGTTGTTAAATAGTAGTATACGTCCCATCTCAAAACGTTGAACACACTACTCACATATTTTCCAGCTACATCCTATATCATACTTGATCATAATACTTTATTTTTACATTCTTTATTAAGTCAGGACCTCATTGGCTTTGTGTCAACACCCAAAATTTAATTTTTCTTTTAGTGTTCTAGGGCACTATAGACCAATATATCAACAATAGAGAGAGTGGATTATAATGAAATAACAAAAACACAAGAATTATGGCTCAATTGGTTGTTGAGATAAGTTGATTCACGTTGAGGAAGGTAATTGGGTATCCGTTTTGTAAGGCAGTTTTGACAAACACATCTGTTAATTTGGATCATTTCAGAACAAACTAAAATGTTTTTTTTTTTCTTTTTTTGAAATAGTATCTAACTTTTTCTATTTCAAAAATTTTTATCCCACTCCTGACATATTATATCAACATTGTCGTATCCTATATCATACTTGGTCATAATACTTAATCATAGCTTTGTTAGGTCAAGGCTTCATTGACTTCATATCAACACCCATACTTTCTTTTAGACCAACCTCTATACCTCAAAGATATATTATGTTGTTGATAAACTTTCATCAACACTTCAATATATATATTGTATGTTGTTTCTATTTGATGCTGCTAATGGACACACACAGACTACCATTTCTTAGACTTTTCCACACGGTCTATTATCAGTTAATAGGCTTGACCTTAGTATTAAAGGAAACACTATACTAAATTGATTGCCAGCTTGGTACTTTTAGATAAAAAAAAGAGGTTAAATAAAGATAAAAAATAATAACTTATGTAAAAATAAAAGTGCATTCATGTACATTCGTGGAAGCTCTTCCAATGAGAGAGATTAATAGAAGAGTTGTTATCTTTAATTTGGTGGAAACAGGTTTGTTCATCAAAATGGCATATCATGGTTACTTCTCATCTTGAATCTATTTAGTGGTTGAGAAGTTGGTTCTCTGCCTTATCACAATGTGAGAGATTGGAAGTATTCTTTGATTTTACTTTGCTATGAAGCAAGCAATTAGGAGATAGATTTCATCATGTAATTGTCTTTTCACGGGAATAGTATAGGCTACAACTTTCTATTGTAGTCTGAAGAATGATGTCTAAATTCTTCCTCATGATGATAAGTGATGTTTGCTTATCACTCCAACTGTAACTACAAGTGTATATCTAGTTGATGTCACATACTTCCTGTGGATGAATTTTCATCCATTTTCTTGGTGAATAATTGTTATTCCATCTATGTTGAACTTCCTAATGTGTTGGTGATGAGGTGGATTCACATTGGTATCTCACATTGTGAGCATTTCTCATCTTTGATGAGATTGTAATGAGATGGTTGTTCATAATAACAGGCCACATTATGAGTGTTGCTCATCAGATGATTTTATGATACCTTAATTTAGGAGAATAGAGGAGTGTGGAGTCCAGGTAGAAGTGGCTGAGACTGCTATGAGGAACATCAAATTCTGTAGTAATTTACTGAGTCTATATATTACTGGGAGAATGTGTTACCTGATATATTGACCCATCTCTCTCTATTAGGAAGAATGATGTTTGAATTCTTCCTTCTGGTGTTCTATGGCATTAGAGATAAATACATTGGCCCACAATATTAAAAGAACAACTTGATAATTTCTTGATCAATTTCAATAGGACACAATCACAAAATGTCAATAAAAAATAATATTAAATAATAAGTGTAAACAATTTAGATAATTATGTCTACACATATTCGAGCAAACTCTTCCAACAAAAGAGAGATATGAGAAAGAGATATTGTCTTTAATTTGATGGCACAAGTTTGTTAGTCTCGATGAGGTATCATAATGAGTCCAGCTATATGAAGTATTTGACAAACACATATGTTAATTTGGATTAATCCATAACAAAACCAAAAAATATATTTTTTAAATAGTAGTATACCTTCAATATCAAAAAGGTTTAACACACTACTCACATATTTTTCAGCAGCATCCTATATCATACTTGATCATAATACTTTATCATTGCTTTGTCAGGTCAAGGCCTCAGTGACTTCATGTCAACACCCAAACTTTGTCTCAGATTGACCTATATACCTCGATGATGGCCTATGTTGTTGATAAAAATTTATCAACACTCCAGAATATATATATATTGTATGCTGTTTCTATTTGATGCTGCTAATGGACACACACAGACTACCATTTCTTAGACTTTTCAATACGGTCTATTATCAGTTAATAGGTCTTGACCTTGGTATTAAAGGAAACACTATATTAAATTGTTTGCCAGCTTCGTATTTAATATAAAATTAGAGGTCAAATAAAGATTTAAAAAAAAAAAACATTTTAAAAATAAAAGTACATTTATGCATATTCGTAGAAGCTCCTCCAATCAGAGATATTAATTAAAGAGTTGTCATCTTTAATTTGGTTGAAACAGGTTTGTTCTTCAAGATGACATGTCATAATATGGTTACTGCTCAACTTGAATCTATATAGTTGTTGAGAAATTGGTTCTCTCCTTTATCACAATGTGAGAGATTGGAAGTAGCCCTTGATTTCACTTTGCTATGAAACAAGCAATTAGGAGGTAGATTTCTTCATGGAATTGTATTTTCACTGGAATAGTATAGGCTACATCTTTCTATTGTAGTCTGAAGAATGATGTCTGAATTCTTCCTTTAATGATAAGTGATGTTTGCTTATCACTCCAACTGTAACTCCAAGTTTATATCTAGTTGATGTATACTTCTTATGGCTGAATTTCCATCTATTCTCTTTGTGGCATTGTTTGTTCACCTATGATAAACTTCCTAATGTGTTGGAGATGAGGTGGATTCACATTGATATCACACATTGTGAGCATTTCTCATCTTTGATGAGATTGTAATGAGATGGTTGTTCATAATAACAGGCCACATTATGAGTGTTGCTCATTAGATGATTTTATGATACTTGAATTTAGGAGAATAAAGGAGTGTGGAGTCCAGGTAGAAATGGCTGAGACTCCTATGAAGAACATTAAGTATCCTGGAGTTATCTACTGAGTCGATATATTACTGGGAGATTGTTTTCCCTGATATATTGACCCATCTCACTCTTTTAGGAGGAATGATGTTTGAATTCTTCCTTCTGGTGTTCTATGGCATTAGAGATACATACATTGGCCCAAAAAAATAAAGGAACAACTTGATAATTTCTTGATAAAATACAATAGGACACAATCACAAAATGTCAATAAAAAAATAATGATTATAAATAACAAGTGTAAACAATTTTGATAATTATGTCTACACATATTCGAGCAAACTCTTCCAACAAAAGAGAGATATGAGAAAGAGATATTGTCTTTAATTTGATGGTACCAGTTTTTTTTTTTTTTATTTAGAAATATCATCATTTTCAACAAATAATAGTGAAACACTCTCTTTCTGTGGTGGGGGGGGCTATCAGGAAGGCCTCCCTGGGTCACAAAGAGACATGGGGAAAATACTGGGAGGACGCTGTAGTCGGAGCTGTGCTTTGGGGACTTTTGGAGTTAATTTAGACCTAAGATGTTCATTTTCATTTATGAAATTTACTATTGTGTTTACATTTTCTAGTGTGGGTACTTCTATGGTACAGCCCTTTTTGTTTGGAATAGCATTGGCTCTAACTATTTTTAGATCAGATAAAGAAATATTTTCCTTAAGGAATTTCACGATATTGGTATTTTCTGGGAGTTTTGATTCAATTACTATTTTCCCTATTAGATTAGGGGAACTTTTTGGCTGGGCTATGGAGGTTGGTGCAGTTGGTCGGTTAGAGGCCAAAACTGCACTGTAACTTTTCTCACTTTTTTCCATTAATATTTTCAATTTTTCATTGAATAAAGCATTATTTTCACTTATTAAATCTTGAGTAGATTTTTTTAAATCATCAATTTTTTCCTCAAAATTTTTTTGAATATTTTCAATAATATTTTCTTGATTATTTAATAAATCATCCAATTTAGTATTAAAAGCCATATTTTTTACATTTTCTGGTAAAACTTTTATAAATTCATTCATATCTGTTTGAATTAAATTTAAAATCTTTTTTTGAGCATCCATTTTCGGATTTTTGGCATTTAAGAATATGGAAATATTTCCCATAAGTGTTTCCAGCATAGGAAACATTTTTTTACCTAAAGAATTTATTTCCATCTTTAAATTAAAAAGTATTTTTTTTTTCCTTTTTTGAAATAGTATTTGACATTATTTTATATCAAAAATGTTTATCCCACTCCTGACATATTATTTCAACATTGTCGTATCCTATATCATACTTGGTCATAATACTTAATCATAGCTTGTTAAGTCAAGGCTTCATTGACTTCATGTCAACACCCAAACTTTCTTTTAGACCAATCTCTACACCTCAAAGATGACCTATTTTGATCAACTTCATCAACACTCCTGTATGCTGTTTTCTATTTAATGCTGCTATTGGACACAAACACAGACTATATATATTTACTTATTTTTCTTATACAAGAATACCCACTACTGACATTTTATCTCAGCATTATCATATCCTATATCATAAGACTTTATTATTGCCTTGTTAGGTCAAGGCTTCATTGATTTCGTGTCAATATCCAAAATTTAATCTTTCTCTCAGATCGACCTCTACACCTCGATGATGGCTATTGGAGACACAGAGACTATATATATTTACTTATTCCAATATCATTGTGTCACACAATGGACATTTTTGTACATCTTTTATGAGGTAAACAATAGATGTATAAAATGATCAATTCCTGTAAATCTAAGGAATTATTGGAATTGAGGTATCTATTATGTGGTAAGGAAAGAATGATGTTTGAATTCCTTCCCCAAATATTGTGAATAATGGATTCCACAAGGTGTCTTGATGAGGGACTGTGGGAACTCTATACAGTGTTAAGTGCAAGATTTGCCCATACACATATATACATACACTTTTGGATATAAAGGTATAGAGTGTTAATAAAAATAGGAAACTAAAAACCTGAAATTATAAACATTTAAAGAAGCTCTCTCAATGAAATAAAGGATAAAAATATTCAAATTGATGGTAACAAGTGGGTTGACCAAGATGGCATGTCATAATTCAAGGACGGCTCATCTTGAGTAAACTTTGTAGTTGAGAGGACGATTCTCTGTAAAACTACAATTTATGAGATTAGAATGAAATTAGTCATTTGTGTCACTTTCTACGAGGCTAGCAATATGGAAATAGAATTTTGTCATTTATTCTATATTCAATGGAAGTTTCATCCTAAAAACAGTGTTGTGGGTTACATATATTTACATATACACATCTCTCATGATGGTGGGAAGAATGATGTTTGAATTCTTCCTCTTAATGGTGAGTGATTAACACTCAAACTGTAACTCCAAGTTTATATCAAGTTGATGTCACATGCTTCTTATGGATTAATTTACATCCATTCTCTGGGTGTCTTCATTGTTTGTCCACCTATGATAAACCTCCTGTTGGTGATGAGGTGGATTCACATAGGTATCACCTCTATGATAATTTACATCTTTAATGTGTTGGTAATGAGATAGTTGTTCATAATAACTGGTCACATGGTCGCTGCTCATTTTTGGATCTAACATGTGGTTTGAGAGATGATTTTATGATACCTTAATTTAGGAGAATAGAGGAGTGTGGAGTCCAGGTGGAAATGGCTGAGACTGAAATGAAGTTCATCAAATTTGGTAGTAAATGACAGTGTCTATATGGGAGAGTGTGTACTCTATTAAGAAGAATGATGTTTGAATTCTTCCTTCTGGTGTTCTTTAGCACTAGAGACCAATACATCAACTATAGAGAGAGAGAGGATTATAATGAAATAACAAAAACACAAGAAATATGGTTCAATTGGTTGTTGAGATAAGTTGATTCACGTTGAGGAAGGTAATTGGGTATCCGTTTTGTATGCAGTTTTGAAAAACACATCTGTTAATTTGGATGATTCCAGAACAAACTAAAATGGATTTTCAATAGTATTTAACTCTTCTATCTTAAAAATGTTGAACTCATTACTCACATTTTATATCAGCAGTATCCAATATCATACTTGGTCATAATTTTTTTTTTCTCCATTGCTTTGTCAGGTCAAGTCCTCATTGACTTCATGTCAACACCCAAACTTTCTCTCAGATCGACCTATATACCTCGATGATGGCCTATGTTGTTGATAAACTTTCATCAACACTCCAGAACTGTTTCTATTTGATGTTGCTATTGGAGACACAGAGACTATATATTTACTTATTTCAATATCATTGTGTCACACAATTGTTGTATTTCTCTTATGAGGTAAACAATAGATGTATAAAATGATCAATTCCTGTAACTTTGGGGAATTATTGGCATTAAGGTATCTATTATGTGGTAAGGAAAGAATGATGTTTGAATTCTTCCCCCAAATATTGTGAATGATGGATTCCATAAGGTGTCTTGATGAAGGACTGTGAGAACACTATACAATGTTAAGTTCCAGATTGACTCCACACACACATATACCTACACTTTTGGATATAAAGGTATAGAGGGTTAATAAAAATAGGAAAGTAAAAACCTGAAATTATAAACATTCAAAGAAGCTCTCTCAATGAAAGAAAGAAATGAAAAAAAGTTATCTTCAAGTTGATTGTAACAAGTGGGTTGACCAAGATGGCATGTCCTAATACGAGGATGGCTCATCTTGAGTCTACTTTGTATTTGAGAGGACGGTTCTCTGTAAAACTAAATTTCTGAGATTAGAATGAAATTAGCCATTTGTGTCACTTTCTACGAGGCTAGCAATATGGAAATAGAATTTTATCATATTCTATTTTCAATGGAAGTTTCATCCTAATGACAGTGTTGTGGGGTTATATATATTTACATATATACATTTCTTATGATGGTGGGAAGAATGATGTTTGAATTCTTCCTCTTAATGGTGAGTGATTAACACTCAAACTGTAACTCCAAGTTTATATCTAGTTGATGTCATATGCTTCTTATGGATTAATTTACATCCATTCTCTGGGTGTCATCATTGTTTGTCCACCTATCATAAACTTCTTAATGTGTTGGTGATGAGGTGGAATCACATTGATATCACACATTGTGAGCATTTTCATCTTTAATGTGTTGGTAATGAGATGGTTGTTCATAATAACTGGTCACATCATGGTCACGGCTCAATTTTGGATCTAACATGTGGTTTGAGAGATGATTTTATGATACCTTAATTTAGGAGAATAGAGGAGTGTGGAGTCCAGTATAAGTGGCTGAGACGGAGATGAAGAACATCATTTATTTTGAGTTTTCTTTGTCACTAGAGACCAATTCATCAACTATAGTGAGAGTAGATTTTAATGAAATAACTAAAAATAAGAATTATGGCGTAATTGGTTGTTGAGATAAGTTGATTCACGTTGAGGAAGGTAATGCAATTGCAGCATTCAATAAATTGACAAATACATCTATTAAATTGGATGATTTCAGAACAAACCAAATTGTTTTTTTTTATATATATAGTATTTAACTCTATTCTATCTTAAAAATTTTAACTCTACTCATATTTTATTTCAGCCACATCCTATATCATACTTTATCATAATAATTTATTTTTTACATTCTTTATTAGGTCAAGACCCCATTGGCTTTGTCTCAACACCCAAAATTGAATTCTTCCTTTTAGTGTTCTAGGGCAATAGAGACCAATACATCAACTATAGAGAGAGTGGATTATAATGAAATAAACAAAACACAAGAATTATGGCTTAATTGGTTGTTGAGATAAGTTGATTCATGTTGAGGAAGGTAATTCGGCATCAACTTTCTGAGGCAGGTTTGACAAACACATCTGTAATTTGGATCATTTCAGAACAAACCAAATTTTTTTTTTCCTTTTTTGAAATAGTATATAACATTATTCTATATCAAAAATGTTTATCCCACTCCTGACATATTATTTCAACATTGTCGTATCTTATATATCATACTTGGTCGTAATACTTAATCATAGCTTTGTTAGGTCAAGGCTTCATTGACTTCATGTCTAATCCGAACATTCTTTTAGAACAACCTCTATACCTCAAAGATAGCCTATGTTGTTGATAAACTTTCATCAACACTCCACAATATATATATTGTATGCTGTTTCTATTTGATGTTGCTATTGGACACAAACACAGACTATATATATATTTACTTATTTTTCTTATACAAGAATACCCACTACTGACATATTATCTCAGCATTATTATATCCTATATCATAAAACTTTATCATTGCTTTGTTAGGTCAAGGCCTCATTTTTTTCGTGTCGACATCCAAAATATAAACTTTCTCACATATAGATCTTTACATCTCGATGATGGCCTATCTTGTTGATAAACTTTCATCAACACTCCAATATATATATATTGTATGCTGTTTCTATTTGATGCTGCTATTGGACACACACAGACTACCATTTCTTAGAATATTTCAATACGGTCTATTATCAATTAATTGGTCTTGACCTTGGTATTAAATACTAAATTGATTGCCAGCTTGGTACTTTAGGATAAAAAAGGAATTTAAATAAAGATTATAAAATAATAAGTTATTTAAAAATAAAAGTTTATTTATGTACATTCGTGGAAGCTCTTCCAATGAGAGAGATTAATAAAAGAGTTGTTATCTCAATTTGGGGGAAACAGGTTTGTTCATCAAGATGACATGTCATAATATGGTTATTGCTCATCTTGAATCTATTTAGTGGTTGAGAAGTTGGTTCTCTGCTTTATCACAATGTGAGAGAATGGAAGTATCCCTTGATTTCATTTTGCTATGAAACAAGCAATTAGGAGATAGATTTAATCATGCAATTGTCTTTTCACTGGAATAGTATAGGCTACATCTTTCAATTGTAGTCTGAAGAATGATGTCTGAATTCTTCCTCATGATGATAAGTGATGTTTGCTTATCACTCCAACTGTAACTCCAAGTTTATATCTAGTTGATGTCACATACTTCCTGTGGATGAACTTCCATTCATTCTCTTGGTGAATCATTGTTATTCCATCTATGTTGAACTTCCTAATGTGTTGGTGATGAGGTGGATTCACATTGATATCACACATTGTGAGCATTTCTCATATTTGATGAAAATGTAATGAGATGGTTGTTCATAATAACAGGTCACATGGGTGTAGCTTATTTTTGGATTTAACATGTGGTTTGAGAGATGATTTAATTATACCTTAATTCAGAAGAATAGAGGAATGTGGAATCCAGGTAGAAGTCATATGCTTCTTATGGATTAATTTACATCCATTTCCTGGGTGTCATCATTGTTTGTCCACCTATGATAAACTTCCTGTTGGTGATGAGGTGGATTCACATTTATATCACACATTCTGAGCATTTCTCATTTATAATGAGATTGAAATAAGATGGATGTTAATAATAACAGGCCACATTATGAGCGTTGCTCATTATATGATTTTATGATACCTTAATTTAGGAGAATAGAGGAGTGTGGAGTCCAGGTAGAAGTGGCTGAGACTGCTATGAAGAACATCATATTTGGTAGTAAATGGCAGTGTCTATATGGGAGAGTGTGTTACTTGATATATTGACCCATCTCTCTCTATTAGGAAGAATGATGTTTGAATTCTTACTTCTGTTGTTCTATGGCAAAAGATACCAATACATCAACTATAGAGAGAGGGGGTTATAATGAAATAAAAAAAATAAAAGAATTATGGCTTAATTTGTTGTTAAGCTAAATTGATTCACGTTGAGGAAGGTAATCAATAGTAGCGTTTTGGAACCTTGACAAATACATCTATTTATTTGGATTTTAAAACAAACTAAATTGTTTGTTTTTAAATAGTTTTTAACTCTATTCTATCTTAAAAATGTTGAACTCACTACTCACATTTTATATCAGCAGTATCCAATATCATAATTGGTCATAATAGTTATTTTTCTCCATTGCTTTGTCAGGTCAAGGCCTCATTGACTTCATGTCAACACCCAAATTTTCTCTCAGATCGACCTCTATACCTCGATGATGGCCTATGTTGTTGATTAACTTCATCAACACTCCAATATATATATTGTATTGTGTTTCTATTTGATGTTGCTATTGGACACAAACACAGACTATATATATTTACTTATTTTTCTTATACAAGAATACCCACTGCTGACATTATCTCAACATTATCATATCCTATATCATAATACTTTATCATAGCTTTGTTAGGTCAAGGCTACATTGACTCAATGCCAACACCCAATTATAAACTTTCATATAGACCTCTACACCTTGATGATTGACTAAGTTGTTGATAAACTTTCATCAACACTCCAGAATATATATATTGTATGCTGTTTCTATTTGATGCTGCTAATGGACACACAAAGACTACCATTTCTTAGACTTTTCAAAACGGTCTATTATCAGTTAATAGGTCTTGACCTTGGTATTAAAGGAAACACTATACTAAATTGCCAGCTTCGTATTTTATATAAAATAAGAGGTCAAATAAAGATTTAAAAAAAAAAACATTTTAAAAATAAAAGTACATTTATGTATATTCGTAGAAGCTCCTCCAATCAGAGATATTAATTAAAGAGTTGTCATCTTTAATTTGGTTGAAACAGGTTTGTTCTTCAAGATGACATGTCATAATATGGTTACTGCTCAACTTGAATCTATATAGTGGTTGAGAAGTTGGTTCTCTGCTTTATCACAATGTGAGAGATTAGAAGTAGCCCTTGATTTCACTTTGCTATGAAACAAGCAATTAGGAGGTAGATTTCTTCATGGAATTGTATTTTCACTGGAATAGTATAGGCTACATCTTTCTATTGTAGTCTGAGGAATGATGTCTGAATTCTTCCTCATAATGATAAGTGATGTTTGCTTATCACTCCAACTCTAACTCCAAGTTTATATCTAGTTGATGTATACTTCTTATGTCTGAATTTTGATATATTCTCTTTGTGGCATTGTTTGTTCACCAATGATAAACTTCCTAATGTATTGGTGATGAGGTGGATTCACATTGATATCACACATTGTGAGCGTTTCTCATCATTTGATGAGATTGTAATAAGATGGGTGTTCATAATAACAGGCCACATTATGAGCGTTGCTCATTAGATGAATTTATGATACCTTAATTTAGGAGAATAGAGGAATGTGGAGTCCAGGTAGAAAGGCCGAGACTGCTATGAAGAACATCAAATTCTGTAGAAATTTACTGAGTCTATATATCACTGGGAGAGTGTGTTACCTGATATATTGACCCATCTCTCTCTATTAGGAAGAATGATGTTTGAATTCTTCCTTCTGGTGTTCTATGGCAATAGAGATAAATACACTGGCCCACAAAATCAAAGGAACAATTTGATAATTTCTTGATCAATTTCAATAGGACACACAACACAAAATGTCAATAAAAAATAATGATTTTAAATAACAAGTGTAAACAATTTTGATAATTATGTCTACACATATTCGAGCAAACTCTTCCAACAAAAGAGAGATATGAGAAAGAGATATTATCTTTAATTTAATGGTACAAGTTTGTTGGTCTCGATGATGTATCATAATGAAGTCAACTTGTTTGTAGAATTTGACAAACACATATGTAAATTGGGCTGAATCCATAAAAAAACCAAAATATTTATTTTTCAAATAGTAGTATGCCCTTCATCTCAAAAATGTTGAACACACTACTAACATATTCTTCAGCAGCATCCTATATCATTCTTGATCATAATACTTTATCATAGCTTTGTTAGGTCAAGGTTTCATTGACTTCATGTCAACACCCAAACTTTCTCTCTGATCGACCTCTACACCTCGAAGATGGCCTATGTTGTTGATAAACTTCCATCAACACTCCAGAACTGTTTCTATTTGATGTTGCTATTGGAGACACAGAGACTCTATATATTTACTTATTCCAATATCATTGTGTCACACAATGGGTATTGTATTTCTCTTATGAAGTAAACAATAGTTGTATAAAATCATCAATTCCTGTAAATCTAAGGAATTATTGGAATTAAGGCAACTATTGTGTGGTAAGGAAAGAATGATGTTTGAATTCTTCACCTAAATATTGTTTATAATGGACTCCACAAGGTGTCCTGATGAAGGACTGTGAGAACACTATACAATGTTAAGTGCAAGATTGACTCCACACACACATACACACATATATACATACACTTTTGGATAAAAAGGTATAGAGTGTTAATAAAAATAGAAAAGTAAAAACCTGAAATTATAAACATTCAAAGCATCTCTCTCGATGAAATAAAGGATAAAAATATTCAAATTGATGGTAACAAGTGGGTTGACCAAGATGGCATGTCATAATTCAAGGACGGCTCATCTTGAGTAAACTTTGTAGTTGAGAGGACGATTCTCTGTAAAACTACAATTTATGAGATTAGAATGAAATTAGTCATTTGTGTCACTTTCTACGAGGCTAGCAATATGGAAATAGAATTTTGTCATTTGTTCTAATTTCAATGGAAGTGTCACCCTAATAACAGTGTTATGGGGCTATATATATTTACATATATACACATCTCTCATGATGCTGGGAAGAATGATGTTTGAATTCTTCCTCTTAATGGTGAGTGATTAACACTCAAACTAACTCCAAGTATATATCTAGTTGATGTCATATGCTTCTTATGGATTAATTTACACCCATTCCCTGGGTGTCATCATTGTTTGTCCACCTATGATAAACTTCTTTTTGGTGATGAGGTGGATTCACATTGATATCACACATTGTGAACATTTCTCATCTTTAATGAGATTGTAATGAGATGGTTGTTCATAATAACAGGCCACATTATGAGTATTGCTCATTAGATGATTTTATGATACCTTAATTTAGGAGAATAGAGGAGTGTGGAGTCCAGGTAGAAGTGGCTTAAATTTCTATGAAGAACATCATATTTGGTAGTAAATGTCTATATGGGAGAGTGTGTTACTTGATATATTGACCCATCTCTCTCTATTAGGAAGAATGATGGTGAATTCTTACTTCTGTTGTTCTATGGCAAAAGTTACCAATACATCAACTATAGAGAGAGTGGATTATAATGAAATAACAAAAACACAAGAATTATGGCTTAATTGGTTGTTAAGCTAAATTGATTCACGTTGAGGAAGGTAATTGTTGGATAACTGAATGCTCTACGACAGCTAGCGCCACACTGGACCTATCATCATCACAACTGTTTTGTTTACCTTCTTCTCTATACTATAATAACTGTTCGCTACCATAACTTTGTTTTTCTTGCTAAATGGATAATAAAGATTATTATCATATAATCCTCAACGTCCTCATGCCTTCATACAAGCTGTAAGTACTTAAATCTTACAACAATTAGATTATGAGACTGAATATTGCATGAAATTCAACTAACGAGTTAAGACAAAGAAAAAAGGCTTAGCAAAAATGGCGTCACTCCCGAGCCACGATGTAACCCTAAATAAGCTCGACGGCTATAACTACTCACTATGGTCTTTCAAAATCGAAATGCTTTTGCAAAAGGAAGATCTTTGGGAAGTTGTCACCGAAAATATTCCAGATGAACCTAAAATCGAATGGAAAAAGAAAGACTCAAAAGCTAGAGCTATCATTAATCTAAGCATCGCCGACTCACAAATAGTGCACGTCAAAAACCTACTAACAGCCAAAGCTACCTGGGACACTCTTAAAAATATCTATGAAAGAAAAACACTCTCAGGAAAAATTTATTTGCTAAGGAAACTGTACAGCTTAAAACTCGAAGAAGACAAAGACATGCAACAGCACATCACTACCATGATGGAAATAGTTGACAAACTGCGAACCATTGGCGAAACACTAAAGGACTCCCACATCACGGCTATACTGCTTTGCTCGCTTCCAAAGAGCTACTCCAATCTCATCACGATGTTGGAATCAAGGCCTGATGACGAGCTAACGCTTGAATTCACCAAGAACAAACTCCTTGATGAACACACACGCAGAGTAGAAAGCTCGAAAGACGAAAGCACCGGATCAAAAGCCCTAAAAAGCCTCCACGAAGCTTCAAGCCAAAGAAGAGAAAAAGAGAAGAAATTCTGTTCTTTCTGCCACAAACCAAACCATTCCAAAGAAGAATGTTGGCACTATCAAAAGCGAAACAACAGCAACAAAGAGTACAAATATGAAAACTTCAGAAGAGGAAACGTACCAAAGTACACAAATCAGTCGAGTGTCACCCAAGAACAACCTACAAATCAGAGAACAACAAAAGGACCTAACCCAAAAGCTCTCAATTGCACTCAACGAGAAGCAAGTGTACACAACTGGTTCATCGACTCTGGAGCCACATCTCATATGGCGTACGACGAAAGCTTCTTCACTGCACTTAACAGAGAACAAACACAAAATGTTGTGGTTGCTAATGGCAATAAGCTGCAGGTCAAAGGGATAGGACAAGGAGAAATCAAAATCATCACACCCCAAGGAAAGACTGACACCTTACTTCTCACAAAAGTTCTCTACATCCCGGAACTAACAGACAACCTTCTGTCAGTGAGTGCGGCCACCTCCAACGGATGTAAAGTAACGTTCAACAGAGATCGGTGTACCATCGAAAGAGACAACACAGCCCTCGCGAACGGTATACTTGACAATGGAATGTACCGACTCCACCTGGATGACAACCCCCCAACTCGCACATTCAAAGCAAATGTTGCAAAACAAAACCACTGCAAGAACAAAAATTGCCTCATGCTCTGGCACGACAGACTAGGACACAGAAATATAGAATCAATTAAGAAGATTCGAAATGAGAACCTAGCAAGAGGACTAAGTCTAAATAACTGTTCGCACAGCACTGACTGCGTTCAGTGCATTCAAGGAAAACTCACCGAAACCCCATTTCCAAAGAAGACAGAGTACAGAGCAACTGAAACGCTTCAACTTGTCCACAGTGATATCTGCGGTCCATTACCAACTAACTCTCTCAGCGGTAAGAGATACTTCATCACCTTCACTGATGACTACAGCAGATACACGAAGATCTACCTCCTGAAAGGAAAAGACGAAGCCTATGAAAAAATAAAAGACTACGTCATCTCAGCACACACGGAATTTGGAAAAAATATCCAAACCATACGGACAGACAACGGTCGTGAGTACGTAAACCGACAAGTCGAAGATTTCCTGAACCAAAGCGGAATCAAACATCAGCTAACAGTCCCCTACTCACCAGCCCAGAACGGAGTAGCAGAAAGGAAAAATCGTCACTAATGGAGATGACAAGATGCATGCTGTTTGACTCAGGACTCCCACAGTCTCTATGGGCGGAAGCGGTTACCACAGCTAATTACCTACACAACCGAATACCCTCGAAAGCTACAGACAAGACTCCTTTTACTTCCCCCATTCCTCCCTACTTAATCCACACACCTAAACTTAATACCATCCAACACAACCCCATCACCCCTACCCTAATTAACTCCAAAAACATTTACAAAATTAACTATCACTCTCACCTTCACCCTCAACATCCTCACTCCACCACCCCCACCTCCTCACCTACCAAAAAACTCCCCCTCCCAATTTAAACCCCACTCCAACACCCACCCCCCAACCCCCCTACCACCTAACCTCACACCCCAACCACCCACAACATTACATCCTCTT